>CM077670.1:63225000-63892500 GCA_039707655.1 Elymus sibiricus
CAGCAGTACAGAGCTTTGCTTATGAGGTTACAAACATCTTTGTATTCGCCAAAAGATGATCATGATATTTTTATAGCGGCTCAAAGTGCTGCCCGGCCGAGCTCAACCGGCATGCCTCCACCAGCACCAGCGCCTAGACTAATCTTGATGCAGACAAGTATGATACAGTGGAGAGGCAATATGGAGCCGGCAATTTGATGAGCATTTCAAGGCCGCACCCCCACCTTTTTCATGTCTCTGCTACTCGTTCTCATTCCCACGACCACGTGGAGAGTGTGGTTACCAGGTTGAGGTCTCCTCAAAAAAACTGAGTGAAAATGCATGCTACTACGAATACTGTTTGCAGTACAGAAAGAACATGCCTAATCCTTATACATGCTATGGTGTCTTCCCAGGGCAAAGCTATGCTGAGAAAATGAGCTGTGCTGAACAAGCCTAATCCTTGTACAAAGGAGCCAAGAAAACATGTTACCATTACCATCACACGTACAAGTAATTAACATAAAAATTTATCATGGAAATCTTCCTAAACCTTTCTAGGAATGTTGACGAGCTGTGCTGAGCTACCAGTTGAAACCAATATGTGTTTCTTCATGTGCCTTTGCTTTGAAACATCAAGTTAGCTAAGTTCAATAGTATGAGCATCAGCTTTAAAAAAACAGTATAAGAATCAATTACTTCTAGTCCCTTCGAACATCGTCATACCAGAATTAGCAAGAATTCTCTTGTACAATCCATTTAATCTAATATTTTTCTTGAGTCTGCAAGATAAAGAATAATGATATTGGGTCATAGCCTCATAGGCATCATTTATACGTCTGCCAAATATTAACAACGAATGTGTTCAACCAAGGTTATGGCTCTGACCTTACTTTCTAGCGACTTCTCCCAAATTGAAGTTAATGTCCCCATTGATTTCCCAACAGAAATTCTTTGAATCCTGCGCTCGTAACAAGAGTAGTTATGCGAATGCACACACAACACTTTGAAATGCGAAGGGATTAACCCCAGTTCAAAAAATAATAATAACCAAATAGCTGAAGGATGGATGTTGTGCAACAATAGTCAGTCATTATAGTAGACTGAGAAAAGATCATTGTTTCTACAACACGATGATATTCAGAGGACCCAATCGTCAGTTCTTCCAACACAAGCTTTCTGTAACACGACTTCTCCCAATTTCTGTAACTTGCATATGACAGTAGTAAGATCACTTACATAACTTTTGGCAGAATCGTGCTTGGCCTTAAAACGGGGGCTGGCGACGGAGTCGACGATCTCGTGCAGTGTGGAGACCAGAGAGGGAGGACCCGTTGAGCGATGTGACCTCGTGGATCACGACCAGCGAGGCCGACGTGACAGCGGCGCTGGCCTCCTCGGAGCTCACGGCGTCCACGAAGGGCGCCACAGCATGGCGACCGGGAGCGTTGCCAGGACGAAGCATACGAATTAAACCGAATGGATTTTAGATATTGAACTGAACCGAAAGTAGAAAATGGACATCACACGTGTATTTTCTACATCAGGATTGATATAGTGTTCACATGAACTTACTTGAAGTTCAGAGATCAAGTGTAAGGCATCATATGCACTTAATAAAGAATAATAAACCTCAGAAACTGAAGAACAATTGGCCAAAAGCCTATATGTATTTGATTGCAACATTGGTGATTGCTATAACTTTAAGTGAACATGTCCAGTAGTTCACAACTCACTTGTCTCAACAAACATGGATGATGGCATTGTTCTCTGTTATGCGAAAGCAGACCGGATGAAGACGCTACCTCTTCCACCTGCGGTAAACCAGTAATACAAGCGAAAGGTAGCAGCACTATCATCCACCTGCTACTCCGATGCATTTTTCCCCTCTGAACTTACTCCCACCGGAGATTTGCACTGATGTGAATCCTTCTGCTGAACTCCTACAAAACAGAATTTTTTTGGATTACTATAGATTGCATGCTATGCTCTAATCCTCTTCCACTTCGAACCAATGATAATACACGAAAACAGCAAGAGCAGAACCACTTCTACGTCTTTTGTTACAACTTCTAGCATATAACCCAAAGCAAGGAGAAGTGCATTTGCATAACAAAAAAAATTCTTCAGCAACATCTCTGAACCTTACCAGCCAATCTGTCTGAACTGCAATCCTCCCTCCTCTCTGTACTATCTTTTTTTCATCTCTGAAGACTGCACAGCACATACCAGTAGCAGCCTCGATGATGGTCTTTGTCGACCGTCTGCTCCCACAAGGTCACCACGAGGCAGCCGCTGCTCCTTCCCATCATCCATCGTCTCCATCTTCCTCGGGTCCACGGGCTCGAGCGGGATGCCGGCGATGGCCAGAGGGGCGGCGGCGCGCATGCCGGCAGGAGGAAGGAAGAACAGGGGCGGCGGCGCGCCCTCCTGGAGGAGGGAGGAGCAGGGGCGGTGGCATGTGCGCCGGGAGGAGGTCGGGAGTGTGTGGGAGGGGCGCGCATAGGCGGCATGGGCGGCCGGGAGCGAGGGAGGAAGTGGGGGCGGGGCGGCGCCGGGATCCAGGGAGGTTGGGGGTCGGGCGGCGCCGGGAGTGAGGGAGAAGGTGGGGGCGGGGCGGCGCCGGGAGTGAGGGAGAAAGTGGGGACGGGGCGACGCCGGGATCGTAGGAGGAGATGGGGGGCGGGTGGCGCCGGGAGCCGGGGAGGAGGTCGGGGCTGGCGGCGCCGGGCGGCGGCGAAGGGATCTGGAGGCCTCGCTCGAGGGCACTCTGGAGGGCACTCTCGCTCGTGCGTGCGATTCGCCTGATTTTTTGTCGTTGTTTTTTTGTCGTTGTTTTTTTTTCGTAGGTCTTTTTTCGTAGGTTTTTTTTCGCTGGTTTTTTTGGTTGAGGCATGCGAGTGCGAGGCGTGCGAGGGACTGGAGGCATCGCTCCTTTTTACGTGGTTTTGGTTGGTTTTCTTTTTGGCATACGGGGTCGTTACATGCGGGGGCACTGGTAGGTGGGAGGAGAGACGAAAATAAACCAGGCGAAGGGTGGGAGGTGGGACGAAAAAAACCCGTGGAACGGAGACTACCAACTGCTCCATTAGGAGTAGAGATTGGTACGATCCGTACCGTGTAAACATGGTAATTAATCATTTCTAATTCGGTTAGTATCATACTAGAGATTTTATAAGGAATTTTGAAATCATATTCATAATAGCTGGCAGGTTATTTATCTATATATAGAATACACCGTGATTTTAGCGATCTGTTTTGATTGCATGCTTTACTTTTTACACTCTACCTCAAGTTCATTGGTGGGTATATATATTAGGACCCCCTAGAGGCGTACGTAACAAGCCCACATAGTACTTTCACCATGGACAACTATAGGAACTGCTTCCATACATCAATTGTGCTACTCTCGATGATTTTTCTCATATGCTTCGCTACCCATGCGCAAGGTAAGTTCAGAGCAGTTGATCCACTTATTGTTCTACCTCAGTTGATTAGTCTTTCCAATACTGATCTTCCATTATCGACCAGATAATGCATATGTTACATATAAATTCTTGTTGAGTAGTGCAGAATTTTTCTGAGTAATTTTGTATTTGTTTGTTGTTGAATCAGTTACTTGCTCTATACTACTGATGTAGTAGTTGATAAACAGAGACTAACATGAATATTAAATGTTCTATATGTTCTATAGGCAGAATCTTGGAAGACATGGAAACCGTTAAGATCAATTTACATGGTCTGTGCGTCCGTTATCCGAACTGCAAAGACTCGATGTGCATCTGTTGTTTAGTAAACAAATATTGCTATGCTTCATATGATGACTGCATGGTCGACTGTCCAAAGACTTCTTCGTCAGACCCGGAAGCAGTGACGCATTCTCCATCACCCTCTTATCTAATCTAGTCATATTCCTTTTCAAGGATGATGCCGATGAGCTCATGAATACTTTATTATAATAAACAATGCCATCATATTTGCTCATGAATAAGTTATATATCAATGTTCATTATGAGTTAATTAGCTTTTGTTTTATTTGGTTCATTGATTGAACAATCTCAATTCGTTTCGACATGTGGGTTCTTCGTGTAATTTCAACACAAAGTTTTGCACTCAACTGAAGAGCGGCACTAGTTGTGTTTTATTTTTGCATGTAGCAAGCTGACTGTGTAACAGACACATGTCTCCAGTAATGTGAAAAGCACTAGTTGTTGAGGTCCAATCACCTCGATCAAGCGGTCTATGTTTCTACAGTGCTTAGCATGTATAAAATCTTTGTTGTCATTTACACTTGAAGGGAAATGCCTCAAATCCACCCCGAAACAAAAACACTATAAAACGATCCCTGCTACCCGTGCTAAATCTGACCACCTCTTCCGATGCGCCCCTCCACGCCTCCCAATGAGGAGCCTTGATGTTTATCCGTGCACTGGGGATTAAAACACCACCGTTTTGCCTTGCCACCAACATAAAATATGCGCCACCACTTCTATTCGATATCATTCTCTTTGCATGGCATGGGTGCCACTTCATGCGTAATGTTATGTGAATCACTCTTCCAACATGCTATATCTCCAAGTGTCTTTGATGCGCGCAGCCGTCTCACCAATCTCAACTAATGCCCCAATGTTTGAGAGCAACGCCGAGTATGTGAACTGCTGCCTGATCGTCACTTCACCACCCTCGGTGACATTCACTTCGTCAATGTTGTTAAATGCCTAATGCAATCAAACCCGTTGCAATTGAGAGAAGATATTCCGTGGAGAGATTTGCAGATACTTCAGCCTAATTAGCTGGAAATGGCAATAGTTACACTAACAATGGGAGTTTCTAATAAACTTTTATCTATTTCATTGTTTGTTAGACTGCAAGAAAACAGAAAACCGCTCACCAACAGAACTCATGACATCCATAATTTTTCAGAATAGGAAAAAAATTCAGAACAAAACAAACAGACTACAACCAGCTACTTTATTACCTATTGGTTATTTATAATTAACACCCTAATTTTTTTGATTTGGACTGAGAACGATCAGAATCATTAAGAAACATGAATTTGTCTTCAGGGATGCAAGAAAAATTCTTGAATACCTTGGAAACACCGGCATTGATAATGTCTTGTGAAGAAACCTAACAAGCTACAAGTAGAGCTGGCAAAAAGTAATATTGTGTCTTTGTTTAGTGGGGAATTTGAGGATTGTCCACATGTTTCTTTGCACTTTGAGGATTTGCCCCTGTTTTCTTTGTCATCAATTATTTGCCATAAGTTTCCCAGATTCTTGATGATTTGGCCCTTATGGAAGGTTTTTAATTACACGATAAAATCTGTGACCAAACTAGCCCCTAGCCCCTTGTCTGTTCGTGTGTATCCCATTGCTCGCCATGAGCCCTTCACTCACAGTGGTGTCTCGCCGTCGGGATGGCTTGTTGTGATCCTACTCGTTGTGCCACTCCTCTCCCCATGCGGTGCAGCTGCTCGCCGCTATGTCTCCTCCCGGTCATCGTTTTGCTATGAAGTTGCCTCCTCGTATATCCTTCACTTATGTTTTTTTTGAAAAGGAGGATTACCCCCGGCCTCTGCATCTGGGCGATGCATGCAGCCATTTTATTAATTATTCACAAAGACCTTACAAAGTAGTACATCAGGTAGTCTGAAACCACCATCTTAGCAACATCTGTCGCTACTCCTATCCACATGATGAAGGGGTGCCGATAGTCCGAGCCTAATACCAAACAGACATCGCACAAATGCCTAACATCTAAAGCCGGAGGCCCCAACCAAGCCACATACTGGGTTTGGGGCATAAACCGGTCCGACGCACTCTCATGTGTCGTCGCCGCCATCTTCCACCAATCCATCTTCAGAGCAGAAACTAACGCACAGACCTTGCCAGGCCTCTCTGCCATCGACGCCACCATGATGCCAGACAGTGTCCACCGCCCTGTGCTCGTCCATCAAGACACATCCGCCGCTAATACTCCGCCGCACCATGCAGCCAAGACTCGTCGTCGTCAACATGGTAGATACGACGCCACACCACCTCTTGATCCCGATCTCCACCAACGTCTTCCCAACGGTATCCACCATCCACATATCTCCCAAGGCGGCGCCTTCAAGAAGGAAACGACGCCGAAGGCGCCGTCGCCGCCCACCGCAGTTAGGGCTTTCACCCGGGAGACAAATGTCGTGGTGGAAGTAGAAGCAGATCTGACGAGCGTCTCCATGGAGAAGAAAACGGCGCCCTCGGGGGTCGCCGCCGCCGTGGACGAAAGGCCACACTAGGGATTTCTCCCGATCTGAATCCTCACCTTCAGCTCCAACCTCATCGAGGATCGGCAAGTCTTGCGACCCAGATCCATACAGAGAAGCACACCGAGCAGGGGACGAAGGCTACAAGGTGTCCCGATCCAGATCAGAGACCTCCGGGCGAACCTGGCTGCCGGGCACCCGCAGTGTCCCAAACGGCCGGACGGATCGGACGGGACGACCGGATCCGATCCAGAAGCTCCGCCGGATCGCCAGCAGAGGCCTCCAGCGCCCCCTCGCTGGCCCTTCCACGCAACCGCCGGTCGGCCACAAGTACGGGCTGGATCAGCCAACCCGCACGTCACCGCCAACAGCCGCACCACCAGTCCTCCCCGTCGACCCTGTAGCACCGCCGCCACTGCCCACCACCATGCCGCCGCCACGCGCCGTCGCCGAAGACAGACGCCGCGCCGCCAGCGACCCAGATCTGGGCAGGTGCCCCCACGCCCATGGATGCCCCGCATCATCCAAACCTGCGTGGGAGGGGAGGGAGCCTCCGCCACCGCCGTCGGCCACCAGGCTTTGCCCGGTGGCTTCCTCCAGCGGTGACGGAGGAAGGCACGGGATCTGCGGCGGCCCGGCGGCTAGGATTGGGGATCCGCCCGAGTCGCCCAGGCAGGGGGCGACGCGGGGGCTGACCCACCTGCTTCAAATCTTCCCAGAAAGGCGAGTCCATCCTCCACTTACGTGGGTCGTCGCCATGCTCTGCCACCTCGCGCTCCTGCACGTTCGCTTCCAATCGCATCCGGCGCTCAGCCCCTCCACGTAGACCATACGAGACCCCGCTCGAGGACCTCTACCTGCAGGTCCAGACCAAGAAGTACAAGGTCGACGACCTGAAAGAAAAGCCGAGGTCGACGACCTCAACCAAAAGCTCGCTGGGCACACGCATCCGCTGTCCTCCACCAATGCGCTGCTAGAAAATACTCCTCCCTCCTCCCACCGTGCTTGGTGGTGGCCATCCTGGAGGCGAGCACCATCCATCGCGCATCTACGGACATCAGAGAGTTCTTGCATGCATAGCCCAGTTCAAGGAAGTCCAGTGGTTGCATGCGCATTGGAAGCCTGGGTAGCGGGACAAACACGAACAGGCGGAGCCGGCCGTGCCGCTGTGTTGCTTATGTCCGCCGCCATGCTAATTTTTGGGCGAGATGAGGACGAGGGAATGAGAACTACACTGGGTCTCACGAGGGGCATGTTGGACATTTTATGTTGAGTCCGCATCGACACGGGCAAATCATCAGGAATCTAGGAAATATGTGGCAAATAATCGATGCCAGGCAAAGCGGGTGCAAATCCTCAAAGAGCAAACAAACATGTGGCAAATCCTCAAATTCCCCTGTATATTAATTAAAGTAGGAGGAGTACAAGTACTAGTAGTACTTGTTTTGTTTGATGGGATTCTGGCTCACTAGCTAGTACATTGTGGAATTGAAATTGTTAAGTACATCGTTTATTACAGATGGCATAATAAAGTTGCGTCAATGACTATCCCAATCAATCAAAAACATAAAGAACTACTCCTGCCCCTGTAGTATAACGAGACATTTACTGAAATGTTATAAGATGACATGGCATTAAGATAATACTCTAGCTCCAGGCTCTACGACTGTTAGATCGGAGAGAATGAAATACCTGGGTACATGATCAGGGTCCGATCATGATAGATCTTGGCACCTTGTTGCTCTTGAATGGTACCACGGGTAATGAATGCTAAGATAGTACATCCCAAGTGGGTTTCGTCAGTTATAAGGTTCTAGCTGAGACCGAATGCCTGTTACTTGTGAGATGCATTGGGATTTTCCCTGAAGAGGAGGGGTGAAGCAAGATAGTATCAACTAGGATTTCCCTCAGTGAGAACCAAGGTTACCGAACCAATAGGATAACCAAACAAATCCTAGTAAGTAGTACATATACACACAAGAGCAAATAATTGCACCCAACACGGGCAAGAGGGTGGTCAATCCTGTTAGGGCAAATTTCTCTCTGATGGTTTTGGTGATTGATGACAATGCTTTAGCGGACTAACCGTGTGCCTTGAGCATTTCAGATTTCATTAGGTGGCACGAGACGGTTTATTCCCCTCGGTGATAAAGAGCGAAGACGGTTATTCTCCGACGATTTCTTTTTGGTGGATTTGAGTCGTAGGGAACCAGTACTATTAAGAGGGGGTCCGCATTGGAAGGTATGGGTGGAATCAACACGTACACAAACCATATGCACCCACAAAGCCTTCCCGCAACATGGAGCATTCTTTCTATCTGCCTTTGGGCCATTTGAATTCACCCAAGCGGTAGTACCGCTTGGGACTGCGGTAGTACCGCTTGACACGGTACTACCGGATCTTCTACCGTGAATTCTACTGGCATCTTTTTTCGCTAAGCGGTAGTAAAGCGGTAGTAGAGCGGTAGTACCGCTTGACACGGTACTACCGCCCCTACTACCGTTGCACTACCGTATTTTCTTCTGGTATTATTTTTCCCTAAGCGGTAGTGGGGCGGTAGTAGAGCGGTAGTACCGCTTGCTGCGGTACTGCCGCTCCAGTACTACCCTGCTACCTCTGTTTCCTCTGTCCTGCGATTTCTTAAGCGGTAGTACCGCTGCGATGAGCGGTAGTACCGCTTGGAGCGGTTCTACCGCTCCTGTTTTCTGTTACTCGCACGGGACAACGGGAACTACCGCACAAGCGGTAGTACCGCTCCTAGGAGCGGTAGTACCGCTTGAGTGCGGGCTGGGGGAAGATAACGGTTGGATTTGTCCCACCTATAAATAGTGGGTCTTCTTCCCCAAGTTGACTTACCTCTTTTCCTCCTATGCTCCATTGTTGCTCCAAAGCTCAAAAGTGCCCGATCTCTCTCCCTAGCCAATAGACCTTGGTGATTTGCTAGGGTTTGGAGGAGAGGGCCCCGATCTACACTCCCACCAAGAGACATTTTGATTCCACCCACTAATCCTTTGTGGATCTTGTTACTCTTGGGTGTTTGAGCACCCTAGACGGTTGAGGTCACCTCGGAGCCACATTCCATTGTGGTGAAGCTCCGTGGTTGTGTTGGGAGCCTCCAATTAAGTTGTGGAGATTGCCCCAACCTTGTTTGTAAAGGTCCGGTTGCCGCCTTCAAGGGCACCACTAGTGGATTCACGGCACCTCGCATTGTGTGAGGGCGTGAGGAGAATACGGTGGCCTTAGTGGCTTCTTGGGGAGCATTGTGCCTCCACACCGCTCCAACGGAGACGTACTTCCTCTCAAAGGGAAGGAACTTCGGTAACACATCCTCGTCTTCACCGAATCCACTTGTGGTTATCTCTTACCTTTACTTTGTGCTTGCTACTTGTATTGTATCCTCTTACTTGCTTGTGTTGTATTTGTTAGCATCATATAGGTTGCTCACTTAGTTGCATATCTAGACAACCTATTTTGTTGCTAACCCTAATTTGTTAAGAAAAGCTAAAAATTGGTAGTTGCCTATTCACCCCCCCCTCTAGTCAACCATATCGATCCTTTCAAATCCCCTTGAACTCGATACTTGCAAGGATTAAATCGGATAATCATAGATAGATAAATGGAAAAGTAAAATAAAAAGAGTAAACTTGCAGCAAGGAAATTTTGGTTTTAGTAATATGATTTAAGTAGACCCGGGGACCATAGTTTCACTAGAGGCTTCTCTCTCATAATAATACCATACGGTGGGTAGACAAATTACTATTGGGCAATTGATGGAAAAGCGCATAGTTATGATGTTATTCATGGCAATGATCATGTATATATGCATTACGTTCATGACAAGTAGACCGAAACGATTCTACATCTACTACTATTACTCCACCCACCGACCGCTATCCAGCATGCATCTAGGGTATTAAGTCTAGAACAAACAGAGTTACGCTTTAAGCAAGATGACATAATGTAGATAGAATAAAACCAAGCAATATGATTAAACCCCGTCGTTTTACCCTTAGTAGCAACAATACAATACGTGCCTCGCTACCCCTACTGTCACTGGGTGAGGACACCGCAAGATTGCACCCACTACAAAGCACCTCTCCCACTGAAGATAAATCAATCTAGTATGCCAAACCAAACGGATAGATCGGAGAGAAATACAAAGCTATAACAATCATGCATAATAAAGTTCAGCAAAGATTCAATTACTTTCAAGGAATAATCTGAGCATAAACCCACAATTCATCGGATCCCAACAAACACACCACAAATGAAGATTACATCAAATAGAACTCCGAGGAGAATATTGTATTGAAGATCGGAGAGAGAGAAGCCAGTAGCTACTAGCTATGGACCCGTCTGTGGTGAACTACTCACACATCATCGGAGGAGCAGCAAGGTTGATGTAGAAGCCCTCCGTGATCGATTCCCCCTCCGGCGGAGTACCAAAAAAGGCCTCCAGATGGGATCGCGGAAGAACAGAAGCTTGCAGCGGCGGAAAAATTGTTTCGGGTGGCTCTCTGGGGTTTTCCCAATATTTGAGAGCTTATAGAAGTTGAATTACGTCAGACGGAGCCACGTGGGGCCCACAAGTTAACAGGGCGCGCCCTACCCCCCCAGGGTGTGCCCTGTTGCCTTGCCGTCTCCTCGCTTCACGTCTGGTCTCCTCTCGAAGCTTCTAGGGTCGGTCTCTTATGACCAGAAAAAAATCGTCAAAAATTTTGTAGCGTTTGGATTTCGTTTGGTACAGATTTTCTGGAAAACCAAAAACAAGGAGAAAACAACAAGTGGCACTAGGCATTAAGTTAAAAGGTTAGTCCCCAAAAATCATATAAAATTGTATAAAAAGTATCTAAGATTAGTAATATAATAGCATGAAACAATCAAAAATTATAGATACGCTGGATACATATCAGCATCCCAAGCTTAATTCCTGCTCGTCCGCGAGTAGGTAAATGCTAAAAACAGAATTTTTTATGTTGAATGCTACCTAACATGTTTATCATGTAATCTTTTCACGGTGTAAATATTGAGAAACGATAAAGTAATTGATATCAACAAAATAATATCCATGAATACAAGAATATAATCATTACTTTTTCAAAAACGATGCTTAATGAATTTTATCCCCACTCATTGAAGTATGTAAGCATGGCATGACTCCGCCTTCACCGCATAAATATAAATCATGAGCACCCCGGTGTCAAACCAAACAATTGGATCATACTTTTTAATGCGCTTCAGCATTTTCAACTCTACGGGTGGAATATTAGCACTACGGGTGGAATAGAATGCGGTGGTAGAGATATATAAGGGAAGTCAAAAAGGAAGAAAGGCTCGCATCAACTCGGCGAATTGTTAGGCAATGGGGAGGCATTACAATTGATATCAATGCGAGTAGTAGGGATTGCAATGCAAAGGATGCACTAGAGCTATAAGTCTACACTACAAAAAAAAAGACACATCCGTGACATTTTGGGCCGAACGAAAAAAAATTCCGTCATGCTTATGACACTTCTATGACGATAATTGTGACAAAACCCGGTATCATCATAGATGTGGTGGGCTCCTACTTCTATGACAAAAAATCATGACAGAAAATGGGCTTTTCGTCCTGGGCGGGCCGGAGACGCACCTGCATGACATTCTTTGGGCCGTCCCTGACGGAAAAAATCGTGGTAGAAGCGAGGGCGAGGAAAATTTCGGGGAGTTCCCGGTTACGGTGGGGGTGGTCGGGGCCGAGCGACGCACGGAGGTTTGCGCGTTTCTCTCATACACGTACGCGCGTGTGTGCGAGGCGTTGCGCTCTAACTGAACCCGAGCGAGGCGTTGGGCTCTAACTGAACCCGAGCGATTGCACTAGCTACATTACTGAACCCCGATCGATCCCTTGCTGTTAACTGAACCCGAGTGATTCCTTTGCTACTGCTGCTAACCGAAGCCGATCGAAGCTGCCTCTTGATGAACAGTTCCCGGTGGGGGTTGGATGAACAGTTCCCGGTGGGGGTTGGATGAACAGGATCCTGTGGTAGTAGAGGCCGTTGCCGCTAGATGAACAGTACCCCGATCGAGGAGGTGGGGGTGGATGAACAGTAGCCGGTGGAGGGACCCCGTGGAGGGCAGGTTGAACAGGACCCCGTGGAGGGCTGGTTGAAAAGGACCCCGTGGAGGGCTGGTTGAACAGTAGCCGGTGGAGGCTGGATGAACAGGACCCCGTGGAGGGCTGGATGAACAGTAGCCGGTGGAGGCTAGATGAACAGTAGCTGTTGGAGGCTGGAGGAAGTCGACGGTGGATGAACAGTAGCAGATGGAGGCTGGAGGAAGTCAACGGTGGATGAACAGTAGCCCGTGGAGTCCCGTTTTGCGGTACGCCACACCCCTCCCGATGAACAGGACCCCGTTTCGACCGTAGGCGCTCCAACACAAGTCTGTTTCCTCCGTTTTGCGGTATGCCACACCCCTCCCGATCAACAGGACCCCGTTTCGACCGTACGCGGTCGAACACAAGTCCGTTTCCTCCGTGTTGCGGTACGCCAGACCCTTCCCGATGAACAGGACCCCGTTTCGACCGTACGCGGTCGAACAGAAGGCCCGTTTCCTCCGTTCTGCGGTATGCCAGACCTTGTTTTGGCTGTGCCGTCCAAGCCGGTTGGCTCCCGATGAACACGACGTATTCCGTTGCCTCCCGATGAACACGACGCATTCCGTTGCCTCCCCATGAACACGACGCAGTTTCTCCGTTCCGACCCAGCCGGTTGGCTTCCGATGAACAGGACGCCGTTGCTGCCGTCCGTGGCCTCTCCATGTACACGAGCCCTGGCCGTACGTATGCGCGAGTACGCGTTCGAGACCCCGCCCGTATGTACGTACGTGGCCATATTTTTGGCATCTGGCTGTACGTACGTGTACACGGTTTGGACTGGACTGCCTGAACTGCTACCGCTCCTTACTCGGCCACGGTTCATCGTGGCAGACAGACCGATCGATCGGTATGTACACAGACAACGCTACGTACGCTTCGACCGGGTGGGTCCCAGCTGTTAGGGAGGATAAGGACGCACTTCCTTATGTGCGAAGATATAGCTGGTGGGTCCCAGCTGTCAGGGGGAAGAATCATTTTTTTACCCGTAATAAGGACGCACTTCCTTGCGTGCGAAGATGTAGCTGGTGGGTCCCAGCTGTCAGGGGGAGAAAACATTATTTTTAGGGTAAAAAGGATGCAGTTGCATGCATGCGTCCATGGGCGTGGTGCGTCCCCACTGTCAGCCTCTCCACGTACAGTCATTTCCGATGACTCTCGTTTGTTGACCACGTTGCCCACACCGTGCAGAGCGCACCAAGCCGGTGGACGACGGCGAGGCCCCAGACTGGAACGCCCCGGAGATGGGGAAGACGCGGCAGTGGAGTCGCAGACGGAGAGGAGTGGGAAACTTGACTGGTTCGGGTACGGGGTGGGCCTACACTCGGCAGAGAATAACAGGAGGTGCCGAGGAGTGGAGGGATGGCCTGGCCGTCGGTGGGGTAGCGTTTCGCTGCGAGGCGCGCAAAACAGCGCCGCTGGACGCCGAAGGCTGGAGCAGGCGGTCCCGGCAGCGCTGGGGGAAGAAGACGAGAGATTGAAGAAGAATGTCGGCCGTTGGATGTAAATCCAATGCCTTGCTTAGGCTTCGACCTTTGTATTTTTATTTTTTGCGAAAGTGCTTAGGCTTCGACCTACTGGCCCACATGTCAGCCAGTCCATTTGTTTTTTTAGTCCATTTGGTGGGCTGGGTGAAACAATGATGTAGCGCCTATGCAGCCCGTTTATATATTATGGTAGAATTTAAAGCCCATTTGCATTTTTCTCGAAATCCGCGGACTTGCTGGGCTGGGTGAAAATATCATGTTGGGCTGGACGGAGAAATGTTATAAAAACATAAACACATGATTGCACGTCTATTACTGCATTGGTCAGTAAAATCTTTGCAAGCTTATGTACGCAATCACCAGGAGTTAACTTGCCAAGTTATATATAAACAATTATTATTATTATTTTGTAAGAACTTTCGATTTACGAAATAAAATATCATTTTAATTTGATGAGCTAATAGGACGTGGGGTATTATTATTTTTTGGGCTAGACGTGGGACAGTTGAGTTGGTTCTAGGGAAAAGTACTGGGAGAAAACTCAGATTACATCGAAAAAGAAAGTGGGAGAAAATTCAGATATAGGATTAATGAAAACGAAAAATAAAGGAAGTGGGAAGGTCTATAAAATGGTTGGACGAACGACAGGTTTAACGGAACCTTATGTCATTTCTATTATATATATGTAATAAAATAAGATATAAATATATATATATATACTATCATAGAAGGGAAAACATAGGTTCAGTTTTGCATTCTTATAGAAAAATAGAACTGAGCTGTGCGTCGTCTTGAAAAAACAAACATAACTTGGGCTGCTGATGTTATAGACAAGCTAGGCTGGGAGGCCCAGAGGCCGCTTGATACCTGCTGGATCCAAAAAAAGTTGAAACATGTCGTGGGCTGCGCATGTTAAACAACAAAACCTAGGCCATGGACCTGGTGGGCCCGGGACTGTCAGCCTCTCGACGAACAGTCGTCTCCCGATTCCTCTTGTTTTGCTGACCATGTTGGGAATGACAGACGGCGGCGCCGCGGCGAGAGCACCAAGGCGGAGGACGACGTCGAGACCTCGGACCGAACGAACCGGAGCGGGGGAAGACGCAGGCGGAGGGGAGTACGAGGGTTGACTTGTTCGGGTGCAGGGTGGGCCGGTGGAGCTGCCGCCGCCGGACAATGTGTGGGAGTAGAGGGATGGCCTGGCCAACGCCATAGGCTATGATGGGTCACCGAGGCGTGCGCGGCAGCGCCGCCAGCCGCTGTATAGGAAGAGGATGAAAGATTGAACAAAATAAAGAAATACAAATGGATAGGTGGTTGGTCCCAGATGTCTGTGTACGAGACCTGCTGGGTCCACCTGAGAAGGGGAATATGTTGGGAGGAAGGAGATTCAAAGCACGGCAGCCCAGTGAACTAGTTACATACATAAGCAAATAGCCACTAAAAAAGCAAACAGGTTAATGGGTTCTTAGACGAAATATTTCGGACAAAACAGATAATTACGACACATAGGCTAATGCATGAAACACTCAGATGATAAAGGTGCTTAAACAGATAAAGTACATCATCTAGACCTTCCTGGCATGCTTGATCATGACGCTGCGGCTGTCCGTGTACTCGTCGGTTACGGAAAGCAGACACGCCCTCATGTCCAAGATCCGCCTGTACATGTCGTAGCATGCGTATGCGTCCTTGGCCGCGTAGGTTATGTAGGCTAGATTCAGAGGTACCTCCCACATGTTCAGGTCCTTGGTATCGTTGTCTTCTTTCATGTTGGCGTAGCAGGGGTCGATGATGGTCTCGGCGAGGTCAACCACGGAGTCCTTCTCCTGCCCGTTGCCGATGATCTTGTATTGCTTCTGGATGTCGACAAGCTTGTTGCACCAGATGGCCAAATCGTCGTGTTCTTCCTTCTCTCCAGCGTAGCGAAGGTGCAGTCAGCACTGCCGATGAAACGGGCGAATGCTCCAGAACCTCTGATGGCCCTACAGCAGTGGTAGACGAGAACCTCGTCCCACACGCATACCTGGGTGACGGCGATCCACTAGTCCCTGTCAGGAGACGAATGGATGGGCACAAGGTCTAGTCATGCGACCTTGTGCTTTCTCGTCCTGTAGGTACTGCTTGAACTCGGCGAGGCAGAGCTTCACCGAGTCCGGATCGTTGGTGTACATCACATTCAACTTGGTGCAGCCATGGGACTGAACGGCGAACTCAAAGGTGAACTCCTTGCTGAAGTCCATATCCAGCAGGCTCACCCCTCGGATCGCCATTGGAGTCTCTTCAAGTGAACGAGTGGGTAGGCGGCGGCAGCAGTTCATTTTTCAGCTCTTGGGGAACTGGATTCAACAGTAAACTGAGTGTGTATAGGCGACAACAGTTACTACCCCTCCCTCGCCCGCTGCACGCCCAGCAGAACATGCACCCTCGGCGCATTCAAACGCCTCCATTAAGAAACCTATTCCGGCCACACGTCAGTTCACGAGCGGGTCTGTATTGGTACTGTAATAACAAGTGTTAGTGATCACTTTACTTAAATTTAATTAGCTTTAATTAAAATTTATTCTTAAAACAAGCAATGCATTGGCTCGTTCTATCAGTGCCAGAGGATCAACATGCACAACAATTAAAATTATTATTCTCAGGACGCACACGATCAGCACATTTGCCGCACTTTCACACAGACAATACTACCAAGTTTGAACAGTTTGTTATGGTTGCTGTCCTCTGCATCATCATGCCGTGTTTCCCAGCTTGCAAGATTCAGAACCAACAAATAAGATTCAAATAATAAGTACAACAAAGATGCCTACACATCTCATTGATTCCCAGCTTGCAAGATTCAGAACCAACAAATAAGATTCAAATAATAAGTACAACAAAGATGCCTACACATCTCACTGATTCCCAGCTTGCAAGATTCAGAACCAACCCATTAGAGCCTTTTGATAAAATGAATATCGGGATTAAATCCATCTTGGCTAGCTGTATCATACAACCCAAGAACTTGGCGAATGCTCTTGACCATCACAACATTTGTAGTTGAGTATTCCTATTTGCACAGATAAGAAAGAGCATGATTACTATAATAGTGGCACTAGTTGAAGCAAACTTTATTTCCAAAACGAGAAAAGATTGCGATAGAATAGCTTTATTTAAAAAATACAACGTTAGCACAGTATGACAAAGCACAATCATGTTGATAAAGGACAGTACTGACCGGTGTGAGATGACTTTGGGAGATCAAGTTATTCTTCATGTCCCCATATCTTGCCATGAAAGCGATTCATTGACATTCATTAACACCTCAGTGTGGTAGTAGAAGGAGGAGCGACGACTCATTTCAATCACTTTTTTTGTGCAGTTCAACTAAAATTATGGCGCCCGCCAGTTAGAGAGGAGGAGCGTCAACTCATTTCGATCACTTTTTTCTGCAAATTATGTACACTGGAAATGAAATGGTAGCTAAGACAGTAGTTATATTTTAAATGTATTATTTCTTCATTTTATCAGTGGCAGTAGCAGTGCCAAAACAGTAGCACAAGATCACTAGCTGGATGCAGAGTCAAAATCAACCAAAAATGAACATACCCGGTCATGGGAACCATAACTGAGAGAGGGGCCCTATGCCGCCACGACTCGATGTGGTGAACCTACAACTCCACTCGGATGATTCAATTCATGCGACTTTTTCTGCAGTTCACCTGAAATGAAGCAAAGATTGCATCATTCAGCTAGCAAGAAGTAGTTGCTCTCATGAGCTGGCAGGTTCTTCTTTAGTAGTTGCACTAAAATTGAGCAACATTAAGGTTGGATGTCCTGCTCATGTAAGGTGCAACTATAATTTGCTTATCCTTTTGTGCAGTTCCACTAAAATAAAGTGCCATTGTGGTGACAGTGACGGCTCATCTTGCAAAGGCTAATAAAATGTTGCACGAGATTACCAGCAGAATTTGACGGAGATTTTGGAAACTCCAATCACCATTTTGTGCAGTTCCACCAAAATTGAGAGATGTTGCCCATGTGACATTTTAGTTGAACTGCACAAGACACTCATTCCAAAAAAAGTGTTTTGTGCAGTTCACCAAAAGGTCACAATAGCAACAAGGTGAAATGGATATCCCTATCTGCACAAAAAGATAGAAAGAAAATAGTTCCTGGTCAATAACAAGATACGAAACATACACGAAATGAAAAGAAGCATCTTGATTATGTTCATGGCAATCACGCAAAGACAGTAGAAATTTTAAAACGTCAGCAATGCTTCATGTTACCGGAAGCATTACGATCAACAATGACATTCGTCAAATATGGGATTACTTTAATGGTGGCATTGCTTGTTTACCAGATACAGTAGATCAACAGCAGCTAAAGAGTTGGTTTAAGGGCATGGGACCGTGGGGACACCAGGACACTCAGCAGCATAAAGAAGCAACTTACTTATCATACTGGGGAAAACAGCAGGAGTACCATTTGTAACACAGTTTAATTGCATCATATCACTGGAGGCATTAGATTAACAATAAAACTGGTTAGACATGTCCTTAAGGTAACAGTGTGATCGCTTCATTTTACATGCGCCCTTACATTAACAACAGCAAAAAGTTGGTATAAGGACATGCGACAGTGGACGCATCAGCACAATGTACCTACAAGGAGGCATAAAGTGGTGATGCCGAGTTTGTTCATACTCTGTGAGGGCAGCAAATCTAATCCTGGAGACCTTTTATTATGTGAGGGCAGCAAATCTAATCCTGGACATACTCTGTTGACTTGTCCACCAGCCGCCACTTTCTATCCTTTTTTCAACTAATAATAGATTTGTTCCTTATCCAATTTGTACTGCCTTTTCCCTTTATTTCCCTTTTCAACCAAGAGACCGGTTGGGTATCCAGTCTCTACTACTTTCCCCCTGTTATTTCCTCTTTGAATCAAGTCCTAGATTCATGCTACGACTTTCCCCCCTTTCTTCGTTGTTTGAACCAAGTCCTAGATTCGACTGCATGAAGTAGCTTTAGCTCCAATAATACTAAAAATTTAGGTGGCTTTGGAAGACCTGATGGAAGTAGAAAAAGATGCGGATGAGGCTACACGTCAGTCGACTGACTTTTTCATCTCTGGTCAGTCGATTTTCCAGCCGTTGGATACGAAATCAAGGGCCTGCAGTTCATCTTCAACCTCCACCCCCCTGAGCCGCCAGCCTCCACCGACCGAACCGCCGGCCCCCACCGCCCGCGGCCGGCGGCGCTTCCGCGCCGCCTCGCCGCCCCGCCCTCCCCGAAACCACTCCCTACCGCCGGTCCGCCGCCGGCCCGGCCATCCCTCTAGGCCCCCCCGCGCCGAGCTTTTCCTCCGGCGATCCCCACGCCACCGCCCCACCACCGCGCCCCCCCACCACCGGCGACCACCGCCCCCACCCTGAACCCTAAGATAGATAGTGGGGTACCTCTCCGGCGAGCCCCCCTCCCCGCTGCGGCTGGTTCTTCCTTAACTCCGGCGAGCCCCCCCCACCCCCTGAAAATCGACTGACCCAAAAGTTGATTCAGTCGACTGAAGTGTAGCTAAATCGAAAAGATGCACATGCAGACATGTGGGGGGCTGGGGCAGTAGAGCAAGGCCGCTTTCGAAGAACTTATACCTGAGGGTCATCGGGATATCGGCGGCGGCAGGTCGGATCTGCGCACAATACGGCAGGGAGGAAGAAGGGTCGGAGGACTGATACGTCCATTTTGCATCATGCTTTTATATCAATATTTATTTCATTATGGGCTATTATTACACATTATATCACAATACTTATGCCTTTTCTCTCTTATTTTATAAGGTTTACATGAAGAGGGAGAATGTCGGCAGCTGGAATTCTGGACTGGAAAAGGAGCAAATATTAGAGACCTATTCTGCACAACTCCAAAAGTCCTGAAACTTCACGGAGAATATTTTTGGAATATATAAAAAATATTGGGCAAAGAAAGTACCAGAGGGGGGCCACCAGCCAGCCACAAGGGTGGAAGGCGCGCCCTACCCCCCTGGGCGCGCCCCCCGTCCTTGTGGGCCCCCTGGCAGGCCTCCATCGCCCATCTTCTGCTATATGGTGTGTTTTGAACTGGAAAAAATCAGAAGGAAGCTTTCGGGACAAAGCGCCGCCGTCTCGAGGCGGAACCTGGGCAGAACCAATCTAGGGCTCCGGCGGAGCTGTTCTGCCAGGGAAACTTCCCTCCCGGAGGGGGAAATCGAAGCCATCGTCATCACCAACGATCCTCTCATCGAGAGGGGGTCAATTTCCATCAACATCTTCACCAGCACCATCTCCTCTCAAACCCTAGTTCATCTCTTGTATCCGATCTTTGTCTCAAAACCTCAGATTGGTACCTGTGGGTTGCTACTAGTGTTGATTACTCCTTGTAGTTGATGCTAGTTGGTTTATTCGGTGGAAGATCATATGTTCAGATCCTTAATGATAATTAATACTCCTCTAATTATGAATATGAATATGCCAGCCACAAGGGTGGAGGGCGCGCCCTACCCCCCTGGGCGCGCCCCCCGTCCTTGTGGGCCCCCTGGCAGGCCTCCGACGCCCATCTTCTGCTATATGGTGTGTTTTGACCTGGATGCGCAAGCGAAAGACATTATCTGTGAAAGCATCTCTAAGGATATTTTCATTCGATTATGAAGGCTTGACACTGCAAAGCAACTCTGGGATGCCATCAAAAATGCTCATGAAGAATTTGTCACCAGAACGGATCCTCACACTCAAATGCTTCGTGCCATGTTTGCTGGATTCAGGAGCCTTCGAAGGGGAAGTGCTATGGAACTCACTGATCGGTTGACCAACATTGTTGAACGACTTCGTCAACGAGGAGTAGCTGATATCACCGATAGAGATGTGGTTGACAAGCTACTGAACGCTCTTGACACAACCTTCGATACTATTAAAGCTGAGATCAAGCAAAGACTAGACTTTGAAGAACTTCACTACGTCGAAGTAATGACTCTGCTGTCAATTCACGAGGAAAAGATGGAATTGGAAAATGGTGTTCAAGAATCTTCCTCGGATGGTGAAGGAGAAATCCTTTCACAATATGGCAGTACACAAGAGGAAGAAGAAGATGTTGAGAATCAACACTCCATCACGAGAGAAATGGAAATGCTCACCGAAAGACTGAACGATCTCAGAAGACAAAATCTGTATCTTGTGAATGATGATGACTTTCCTGAATCTTCAAAACAGCTACCTCCGAAAGAAATGAAGTGCTTCAAGTGCAAACTATTCAGTCATGGCATAGCTGACTGTCCATGCTAGGAAGAAAAACCTAGCAACAGATGGAAATATCTTCACTGCTCTGGATTCACTCAAATGGATCATCATACTAAGCTCTCAAAGGAAAATGAAAGTTCCTCTTCTTCTTCGATGAGACCAGTCACTGACGCAAAAGCCAAAACAACCATCGAGTCAAATATGAGGAAGATATCACAGCTGAACCGAGCATGTGCTGATATGACACTGGAATCTGAAGAGGAGGCCACAGACACTGAATCTGATGATGAAGAATTTCACAAGATAATTGGGAGAAGCAATGCTTATGTGGCAATTGGATCTTCAAAAAAACCAATTGAATCAGATACTGATGATGATGATTCAAGTTATGATGAACCAATCGCATTTTGTCTCATGGCAAAAACCTCGAAGGATCAGGTTTCACCAAAACTACGATCATCTAGGAATGGGTATTCTCCTGAATACATTGACTATGCTAAACTTGTCAAATTAGCTAAGTCTCAACAAGATGAACTAGAAAGGCTTGAGAAAAATCTTAGGAAAACCGAAGGATTACTGGTCGAAGAGATGGAGAAGAATCAAGAGTTGATCGAAAAGCATGAAGCTTTTTCTTCAACCTTTGATGATCTTTCCAACCGATATGATTCACTTACAGTAGATCACGAGAATTTATCAGATGAACTCCTTAACAGGAATCAAGAACTCGTGTCACTGAAAGAGTCTCATAACGTGCTTGTGATGGAGAAAGCTTCTCTCTTCACCGAGCAATCTATTCAACTTCCTGATGATTTTGTGCCTCCGTGCTTAAAATGTCTAGAATGTAGCAATGTCGATTCTCATGCTGAATCTTCCAATGCTATTATCAAGAATATTGCTACTACTGAGAAAGATTCAACTAACCTCTCTCCCGAGACAATTGCTGCTGTTACTGAGGAAAATTGCAGGTTAAAGAATCTACTTGAGACTGGAATGCTAAGGAGCTTGAAGAGCCATCAAACACTTTGTGATGTGCTAAAGAAGTCAATATTGCACAAAAACCCTCGAAAGGAAGGATTGGGTTTCGAAAGGAAACTCAATGTTGATGGAACCTACTGGACTCCCGAACAATATCCTCAAATGACTTGGATTCATGCCACGAGTAAAACTCTTGAACCTGAATCTCTTACTGGTTATCACTCACCCATTCCTGTTGATACTGATGAGTCTGACGACTTAAATTACAAAGTTTACAAAGAACAGAATGGTGAAGTTTTCGCATGATACATTGGAACTAACTGCAGGTCTGGATCACCCAAGAAGCAAATCTGGGTGAAGAAGTGCACTATTGAAAATATATCTGTTTCTGCTAACCTGACAGTGCAGGTTAACTCACTTCGAGGAAATGGTTACCACTCGCAGACCACAAGAAAGTCCTTCACGAATGATCATCATCCTAATCCATGTCAGAAGGAGTATATGTGTACCTCTTCAAATCACTATACTCATATATCTGGAAATAACTTCAATGCTTATTTGTATAATTACCCTCGTAAGGCACAGGTAAATTACAGGCCTCACCGAAGAAATACTCACACTCAGACGAAGGAAAAGAGATCCTTGATGACCCACAAGTATAAGGGGTCAATCGTAGTCCTTTCGATAAGTAAGAGTGTCGAACCCAACGAGGAGCAGAAGGAAATGACAAGCGGTTTTCAGTAAGGTAGTTTCTGCAAGCACTGAAATAAGCGGTAACAGATAGTTTGATAGCAAGGTAATTTGTAACGAGTAACAAGTGACAAGTGTAAATAAGGTGCAGCAAGATAGCCCAATCCTTTTGAGTGCAAAGGACAGGCCGGAACAAGTACTTATAATGATGCAAACGATCTTGAGGACACACGGGAATTTCATCTAGTCACTTTCACCATGTTCATTCGATTCGCGTTCGCTACTTTGATGATTTGATATGTGGGTGGACCGGTGCTTGGGTGTTGTTCTTACTTGAACAAGCCTCCCTCTTATTATTACCCCCTCTCGCAAGCATCCGCAACTACGAAAAGAGAATTAAGACAAAGTCTAACCATAGCAATAAACGTGTGGATCCAAATCAGCCCCTTACGGAATAGCGCATAAACTGGGGTTTAAGCTTCTGTCACTCTAGCAACCCATCATCCAATTACTACTCCACAATGCATTCCCTTAGGCCCATAAATGGTGAAGTGTCATGTAGTCGGTGTTCACATGACACCACTAAGAGAATCACAACATACATATCATCAAAATATTGAACGAATACCGAATTCACATGATTACTTATGATAAGACTTCTCCCATGTCCTCAAGAACAGAAGTAACTACTCACTAATCATCATGATGTTCAAGATCAGAGGGGTATTGAATAACATAAAGGATCTGAACATTTAGTAAATCACAAAGCAAACCAACTAGCATCAACTACGATAGGTAATCAACACTACTAGCACCCCACAAGTAACAATCTATAGTTTTGATACAAAGATTGAATACAAGAGATGAACTAGGGTTTGAGATGATATGGTGCTATTGATGATGATGATGAAGATTAGTCCTCCCACGATGAGAGGGTTGTTGGTGATGATGAAGGCTTCGATTTCCCCCTCCTGGAGGGAAGTGTCCCCGGCGGAATCTGCCCATCGGAGAGCAAAAGTGCTCCTGCTCTAGTTCCGCCTCGTGGCGGCGGCGCCTCGTCTCGAAAGTCTCCCCATAAAAGTTTTAGGGTAAAATGAGCTATATACTAGAAGGAGAAGGCCGGAGGTGGGCCAGGGCCTCCACATGGCACCAGGGCGCGCCCTAGGGGGGCGCCCAGGTGCCATGTGGGAACCTGGTTGGCCTCCTCCAGTAACTTCTTGGCCCAGTATTTTTTATATATTCTGAAATAATTCTCCGTTGATTTTTAGCCCATTTGGAGATGTGCAGAATAGGTATCTCTGCTATAGCTTTTTCAGGCCCTGAAATCCAGCTGCCGGTATTCTCCCTCTTTGTGTAAACCTTGCATATTAAGAGAGAAAATGCATTAGAAATACTCCATGAAGTGTTATATTGAATAAAAACTTTATAAATAACAGCGATAAATCATGATGCAAAATGGACGTATCAACTCCCCCAAGCTTAGACCTCGCTTGTCCTCAAGCGAAAGCCGAAATCGAAAAACATGCCCACATGCTTAGAGAGAGAGGTGTCGATAAAAATAAAATACGGACATGGAAGCATCATGAATAATATTATAGCAGCAATGATTACTACCATGAACTTCATATGAGCAAGTAACAATTCATCACAATATTGAAGTATGAAGCATAAACTTTCTTGAAGACTAACAAACTATGTTCTCAGTCAACAATACAATTGCAATTCATCATACTTTCAGGAAGGGTCACATGTAGGAGCCTTTTGGCAAGTTCACATACTCAACTATCATTTAGTCTTTCATGATTGCTAACACTCACACCATACATATGGAGCATCAAGTTTCAGCCAGACACATAGAAAGATAGGGGCTTATATTTGCCTCCCAACTTATTCACCTCAAGGGTGATGTCAACAATAATAACTCATGCCCATCCACATTCAACTGGACATATGTGCCTAGATCTTTCCCCACCACAAGATGCTTGCCAAAGAGAAAATAAAAAGGAATAGAGAGAATACCTTTCACACTTTGCATAAAAGTAAAAGATAGGCCCTTCGCAGAGGGAAGCAGAGGTTGCCATGCACTTTCAGTGTTGGATGCACTAACTCTTATTGCAAAGGAACGTCACATGATATTGCCCCTTGTGATAGCAACCTTTATTATGCGGTTTGTCGCTTTTATTCTTCACCATCACAAGTTCGTACCACGCTTGTTTTCCCTTACAATAAAAGATCATACATATTTAGTAGCAATTTTTATTGCCTTATTGCACCGATGACAACTTACTTGAAGGATCTTACTCAATCCATAGGTAGGTATGGTGGACTCTCATGACATGAATTTGGTTAAAGGGTTTTGGATGCACAAGTAGTATTTCTACTTAGTGCGGAATTTTGGCTAGCAAAGATATTGGGCAAGTACCCCATGTTGGAGGATCCATGACAATATACCTTCTATGTGAATATGAACAAACATAACTCATTATGTTGTCTTCCTTGTCCAACCTCAACCGTTTGACATACAATACTTAATGGGTGCTCACAATCACAAAAGATGTCCAAGATAGTGTATTTGCGTGTAAATCTTCTCTTCCCTATTAACTTTTTCATGCAATTGCACCTATGACCAATGCTATGCTTGTCAACCTTCAATAAAATTCACCACTTATACTTTTCTTTATGTGATGTCATTACTCACCATAAGATTAGCACATGATTTTCATTCTTTTCATTGCTTTGTGATTGATGCATAGAAACAAACAAGCAAACTTCAAACTACTCTTTATTATATAACTCTCACTCAATTACATAGATAGATAGATCACGAAACTATCACTCAAAGATAAATCATACTAAACTTTTATTCTACTAGATCATGAAAAACTAATGATCGAACTGAAAATAGGTAAAGATAATAAAAGTGATGGTGATACGATACCGGGGCACCTCCCCCAAGCTTGGCACAAGCCAAGGGGAGTGCCCATACCCGTGTGATCAAGCTTCCCTCTTTGGTGATGGTGGTGATGAAGCAATCTTGTCCTTTAGTTCCAACAGAGCTATCAATCTATGGTTCACGCTCTGGAGGGCTATGATGTGTTCCTCCAGCAAAATAACTTCACGGGTGAGATAAGTATTACGAACACAAACTGTTTCGAATAACCTCATGGCTTCAATGAGTGGAGGAGATAGTTGGTGATAGTAGGGTTGAAGGATATCCTCTTCCCCCGTTGTCTCCTCCACGAAGGTAGATGGCTCTTCTTCCAGATCATGGTTTCCCATGACGTTCTTGCCCTTGGCCTCCTTCAGCTCCTCCTTCTTCATCTCCGTGACATCCATCCTCTTCAGAACAGCTTCCGTTTCCTCATAGACTGGAGGGGCATGGTTCACCCTAGCAGATTCTTGAGACGACATATTTTTTGATCTGCCAGAAAACAGCAAGAAACAAGAACAGAAGATATCTCGCGATACGGTGGTCAAATCAATCCAGGGAGTATATATAGAGTTTTTATCTAGCATAACAAGTAAACGGGAGGAAAACAGAGTCGTGAAAGTGCACCAGGGCCCCACATGGCACTGAGGCGCGCCCCAGGGGGGCGCACCCAGGTGCCATGTGGGCACCTGGTGCGCCTTCTCGACTTCCTTTTATTTTTGTATTTTTCTAAATATTCCAAAACGGACTATAGATATTTTTGCGGAATTTTTGGAGTTGGTTTACTTACCGTATCACATACCTATTCCTTTTTCAGTATTCTGGAGTGTTCCAGAAGGACTCTTTGATATACTCCTCCGGTGTAATAGTATCAATAACATTTGTTTCAACATTAATGGGTGTACCTGAGATGTAGTGCTTGATTCTTTGTCCATTTACCACCTTTGGGTTGGTTCCTGCAGCATTGTTGATCTTGATGGCTCCAGAGTGATAAACCTCCTCGATAACATAAGGTCCTTCCCATTTGGGGAGGAGTTTACCTGCAAAGAATCTAAGACGAGAATTATATAATAAAACATATTCACCCATTTTGAATTCTCGTTTCTGGATTCTCCTATCATGCCATCTTTTAACTTTTTCTTTGAACAACTTGGCATTGTCATAGGCCTGGGTCCTCCATTCATCGAGAGAGCTAATATCAAATAACCTCTTTTCACCTGCAAGCTTGAAATCATAGTTAATTTCTTTAACAGCCCAAAAAGTTTTATGTTCCAATTCAAGAGGTAAATGACATGCTTTCCCATAAACCATTTTGTAAGGAGACATACCCATAGGATTCTTATAAGCAGTTCTATAAGCCCACAAAGCATCATCTAATTTCTTAGACCAATTCTTTCTTGATCTATTGACAGTCTTTTGCAAGATCAACTTTATCTCCCTATTGCTCAACTCAACTTGACCACTAGATTGAGGATGATAGGGAGATGCAATTCTATGATTAACATCATACTTAGCAAGCAACTTATGGAAAGCACCATGAATAAAATGTGAACCACCATCAGTCATCAAATATCTAGGGACTCCAAATCTAGGGAAAATAACTTCCTTAAGCATTTTAATAGAAGTGTTGTGATCAGCACTATTAGTGGGGATGGCCTCTACCCACTTAGTAACATAATCAACAGCAACAAGAATATGAGTATACCCATTGGACTTTGGAAAAGGTCCCATATAATCAAAACCCCAAACATCAAATGGTTCAATAACAAGAGAATAATTCATAGGCATTTCCTGACGTCTACTGATATTACCAATCCTTTGACATTCATCACAAGATAAGACGAACTTACGTGCATCCTTGAAGAGGGTAGGCCAATAAAAACCGGATTGCAATACCTTGTGTGCGGTCCTATCTCCAGCGTGGTGTCCTCCATATGCTTTGGAGTGACACTTACGAAGAATTTGTTCCTGTTCATGCTCAGGCACAGAACATCTAACAATACCATCCACACCTTCTTTATAAAGATGTTCCCAAAAGTAATGTCTCAAATCATAGAAAAACTTTTTCTTTTGCTGATAAGTAAAACTAGCAGGTATAAACTTAGCAACAATATAATTAGCATAATCTGCATACCAAGGAGTACTATGAGAAACATTAATAGTAGCTAGTTGCTCATCAGGAAAATTATCATCAATAGGTTGTGGGTCATCAAGCACATTTTCCAATCTAGACAGATTATCAGCTACAAGGTTATCAGCCCCCTTCCTATCAACAATATGAAGATCAAATTCTTGCAATAAAAGAACCCACTTGATAAGCCTAGGCTTAGCATCTTTCTTCTCCATAAGGTACTTGATAGCAGCATGATCAGTATGAATAGTAACTTTGGAATCAACAATATAAGATCTAAACTTATCACATGCAAACACAACTGCTAGAAACTCTTTTTCAGTAGTAGCATAATTCCTTTGGGCAATGTCCAAATTTTTACTAGCATAATGAATAATATTCAACTTCTTATCAACTCTCTGTCCTAGAACAACACCAACAGCATAGTCACTAGCATCACACATAATTTCAAAAGGTAAATTCCAATCAGGTGGCTGAACTATAGGTGCAGAAATTAAAGCTGACTTAAGAGTTTCAAAGGCTTCTACACAATCATCATCAAAAACAAAGGGAACATCTTTTTGCAAAAGATTGGTAAGAGGCCTAGAAATTTTGGAGAAGTCCTTAATAAATCTCCTATAGAAACCAGCATGACCAAGAAAACTTCTTATACCTTTGATATCCTTCGGGCATGGCATCTTCTCAATGGCATCAACCTTAGCCTTATCAACTTCAATACCTCTTTCGGAGATTTTGTGGCCCAAGACAATACCTTCATTAACCATAAAGTGGCACTTCTCCCAGTTCAAGACGAGATTTGTTTCCTCACATCTCTGCAAAACTTGATCAAGGTTGCTCAAGCAATCATCAAAAGAAGTCCCGTAAACAGAAAAATCATCCATGAAAACCTCAACAATCTTTTCACAAAAGTCAGAGAAGATAGCAGTCATACATCTTTGAAAAGTAGCAGGTACATTACATAAACCAAAAGGCATGCGTCTATAAGCAAAAGTTCCAAAAGGGCAAGTAAAGGTGGTTTTCTCTTGATCAGATTGTGCAACGGGTATTTGAGAAAAACCAGAATAACCATCTAAGAAACAAAAGTGTGTATGCTTGGACAACCTTTCTAACATTTGATCAATAAAAGGCAAAGGATAATGATCTTTCCTAGTAGCTTTATTTAACTTTCTAAAACCTATCACCATCCTATAACCAGTTACTATCCTCTGAGGAATAAGCTCATTCTTATCATTAGGAACAACAGTGACACCACCCTTTTTAGGAACACAATGAACTAGACTTACCCATCTACTATCAGCTATGGGATAGATTATACCTGCTTCCAGAAGCTTTAATATTTCAGTTCTTACCACCTCTTTCATTTTTGGATTCAAACGATGTTGGTGGTCAACAACAGGCTTAGCATCTGGCTCCATATTAATCTTGTGCTGACATAGAGTGGGACTAATGCCCTTAAGATCATCCAAAGTGTATCCAATAGCAGCACGATGCTTCCTTAAGATTTTCAATAACCTCTTTTCTTCATGTCCTGAAAGGTTAGCGCTGATAATAACAGGATATATTTTCTTTTCATCAAGATATTTCAAAGTATCAGGTAATGGCTTCAACTCAAAAACAGGGTCACCCTTTGGTGGAGGAGGACCTCCAAGAGTTTTAACGGGCAAATTATGCTTAAGAATAGGCTGCTGACTGAAGAAAACTTCATCTATTGCATTCCTTTCATTCATATGTAAATCATTCTCATGATCAAGCAAATATTGTTCTAAAGGATCAGTAGGAGGAACAGCAATAGAAGCAAGACCAACAATTTCATCCTTGCTAGGCAATTCTATATCATGTGGCTGTCTACGAAACTTAGAGAAATTAAACTCATGAGACACACACCACCAAAATCAACACTAACAATTTCCTTAGCACAGTCAATTTGAGCATTAACAGTATTCAAGAAAGGTCTACCAAATATTATAGGACAAAAATCATATCGCGGTGATCCAAGAACAAGGAAATCAGCAGGGTATTTGATCTTACCGCGCAAGACTTCAACATCTCTGACAATACCAAGTGGTGAGATAGTATTTCTATCTGCAAGCTTTATAGTAACATCGATATCCTCAATTTCAATAGGTGCAATATCATTCATAACTTCGTGATAGAGAGTAAAAGGAATAGCACTAACACTAGCACCCACATCACATAAGCCATGATAACAATGATCTCCAATCTTAATAGAAATAACAGGCATGCCAACCACAGGTCTATTCTTATGCTTAGGATCAGGACTAGCAATTCCAGATGCATCTTCACAGAAAGAAATAACATGCTCATCTAGTTCATCAACCAAAAGATCTTTGACTATAGCAACACTAGGTTCAACCTTAATTTGCTCAGAAGGTGTAGGTGTTCTAACATAACTTTTCCTAACCACAGAAGAAACCTTAGAGTGTTCCTTAATTCTAACAGGAAAATGTGGTTTCTCAAAATAAGTAGTAGGAAGAACTGGATCAACATTGTAAAAAATAACTTTTTCTTCCTTAACCTCGGGAGGTTTTTCTTTAATTTCTATAGGAGGATGGTATTTGTACCACTTATCCTTAGGAAGATCAACATGTGCAGCAAATGATTCACAAAAAGAAGCTACTATCTCAGAATCAAGTCCATACTTAGTGCTAAATTTCCGAAAAGCATCTGTTTCCATAAAAGATTAAACACAATCAAACTCAAGATTTATACCTGATTCATTACCTTTGTCGATCTCTCAATCTTCATAGTTGCGCTTAATTTTCTCAAGAAGATCCCATTTGAATTCAATAGTCTTCTTCGTAAAAGAACCAGTCGAAGAAGAATCAAGCATAGTTTGATCATTACGAGAAAGCCGAGCATAAAAGTTCTGAAGAATTATTTCTCTTGAGAGCTCATGATTGGGGCATGTGTGAAGCATATACTTGAGCCTCCCCCAAGCTTGAGCGATACTTTCTCCTTCATGAGGCCAGAAATTATAGATGTAATTCCGATCATGATGTACCAAATGCATAGGATAAAATTTCTGGTGGAACTCCAGTTTCAACCGATTCCAATCCCACGTGTCAGTATCATCACATAGCCTATACCATGTCAATACCCTATACCATGTCAATGCCTTTTCCTCCAAAGATAAAGGGAATACTTTCTTCTTAGCTCTATCTCTAGATAAACCTGCAAGCTTAAACAATCCACAAATTTCATCCACATAGATCAAGTGCATATCAGGATGTTTAGTTCCATCGCCTGCATAAGGATTAGCTAACAGTTTCTCAATAAGACCAACAGGAATTTCATAAGCAATATCTTTAGTAACTTCAATAGGTGGTGGAGAGGCAACTCTAGTGGTTTCTGGTCAAGGTGAAGATACCCCGAACAAGCCTCTTAAAGGATTACTTTCCATAGTGACAAGTAGCAATAAATTTCAGCACGTAACAAAAATGTTTTCTTACCAATTTCCACTTACCAAAGGCGCTTCACTCCCCGGCAACGGCACCAGAAAAGAGTCTTGATGACCCACAAGTATAAGGGGTCAATCGTAGTCCTTTCGATAAGTAAGAGTGTCAAACCCAACGAGGAGCAGAAGGAAATGACAAGCGGTTTTCAGTAAGGTAGTTTCTGCAAGCACTGAAATAAGCGGTAACAGATAGTTTGATAGCAAGGTAATTTGTAATTTGTAACGAGTAACAAGTGACAAGTGTAAATAAGGTGCAACAAGATAGCCCAATCCTTTTGAGTGCAAAGGACAGGCCGGAACAAGTACTTATAATGATGCAAATGTTCTTGAGGACACAAGGGAATTTCATCTAGTCACTTTCACCATGTTCATTCGATTCGCGTTCGCTACTTTGATGATTTGATATGTGGGTAGACCGGTGCTTGGGTGCTGTTCTTACTTGAACAAGCCTCCCACTCATGATTACCCCCTCTCGCAAGCATCCACAACTATGAAAAGAGAATTAAGACAAAGTCTAACCATAGCAATAAACGTGTGGATCCAAATCAGCCCGGAATAGCGCATAAACTAGGGTTTAAGCTTCTGTCACTCTAGCAACCCATCATCTAATTACTACTCCACAATGCATTCCCTTAGGCCCATAAATGGTGAAGTGTCATGTAGTCGACATTCACATGACACCACTAAGAGAATCACAATATACATATCATCAAAATATCGAATGAATACCGAATTCACATGATTACTTATGACAAGACTTCTCCCATGTCCTCAAGAACAAAAGTAACTACTCACTCATCATCATGATGTTCAAGATCAGAGGGGTATTGAATAACATAAAGGATCTGAACATTTAGTAAATCACAAAGCAAACCAACTAGCATCAACTACGATAGGTAATCAACACTACTAGCACCCCACAAGTAACAATATATAGTTTTGATACAAAGATTGAAGACAAGAGATGAACTAGGGTTTGAGATGAGATGGTGCTATTGATGATGATGATGAAGATTGGTCCTCCCACGATGAGAGGGTTGTTGGTGATGACGAAGGCTTCGATTTCCCCCTCCCGGAGGGAAGTGTCCCCGGCGGAATCTGCCCGCCGGAGAGCAATAGTGCTCCTGCTCTAGTTTTGCCTCGTGGCGGCGGCGCCTCGTCCCAAAAGTCTCCCCATAAAAGTTTTAGGATAAAATGAGCTATATACCAGAAGGAGAAGGCCGGAGGTGGGCCAGGGCCTCCACATGGCACCAGGGCGCACCCTGGGGGGGCGCCCGGGTGCCATGTGGGCACCTGGTTGGCCTCCTCCAGTAACTTCTTGGCCCAGTATTTTTTATATATTCTGAAATAATTCTCCGTTGATTTTCAGCCCATTTGGAGATGTGCAGAATAGGTATCTCTGTGGTAGCTTTTTCAGGCCCTGAAATCCAGCTGCCGGTATTCTCCCTCTTTGTGTAAACCTTGCATATTAAGAGAGAAAATGCATTAGAAATACTCCATGAAGTGTTATATTGAATAAAAACTTTATAAATAACAGCAATAAATCATGATGCAAAACAGACGTATCAATCCTCGTTACCCATACAAGTATGGGTTACGAAGAAGAACTAACTCTCTCTTGCAGGAAATCTCTCAGGGATACCACACGCTTATTATAAGCCCAGAGATCTGTTGTTGTTGGTGCTTCGTTCTTGTGTCTTCCTGGTTGTTTGTCTCTTTGTTCTTCAATGTGTCTTGTGTTTTTCTCTCGCTTGTCGTTGTGTTTCCTTTTTTTGTTTCGTTCTTTGTTCTTTTCTCGTTCGTGTTGTGTTTTCTGTCATAAACATGCAATTTGATCTGAAGAAGATTTCATTCCAACGTCCTTGGCTGCGAATGAAATCAACTTCAAACTTCTATCCGTCTTGGCGTTTGCCCTTCCTCAAACCTTTCGGCCTTCCATTCAGTTTCCGAGATATACGTAGGTAACATTTGACACGTGCCAACGATCTCCACGATCGTGATCTCATCCGTCGAATGTGGATCGTCCTGTGCTTCTCGGCCGTAGATCTCGGAGGGAGCGGTTTCACCCTCAGGCTATAAAAACCCCTCTCGACTTCTCCTTCCTTCTTCTGTTCTCCCTCTGTTCGTCCTCAAACCTCCCTCTCGCTCTCCGCCCGAGCTCGAGCTCGAACTTGAAGCAGTGTCGTCATCGCTCCTCGCCGTGCAACTCCGGCGAAGCCTCACCATCACTGTTCATGCCACCGCGGTACTTTCCTCCTCACCGTTGTGCCGTAGCTGATCTGTGCTGCCAAGTTAGGGCGCATAGATCTGGAGCTAGCCCTGTCTCGTTCCTTTTCTAGGGCTGTTCTTACCGACGCGTATTCTTGTTGTTTTATTCTCTTGCGATAGATCTTTAGGGTTCTCTAAGTAATGGCCTGTACGGTTTGTAGTTTTCCCTCGTACATGCTATCTGTGTTATAGGGTTCATGCGCGTTATGCCGAAAGATTAGATGAGTTGTTGTTCTGTCCTAAGGCGCATTGCAATTCCATCGATGATATCTTACAGATGCCATGAACTCCCCTGTTGCTTCCGAAAAACTATCTGCTTAGTATTTTCTGCGTCTGTGCATGTTTGTGACCTTGTCTTGTGTATTCTTTCGCCCCTTCTTTTCGTCTCTCAGGATTGGTCATGGCTCAAAGCTTAGAGGAGCGGTCTGGTTCTGAGGAAGATATCCCTCAAGTGCCACGAGAAGTTGAGCAGAAGAGATTGGCCATCACTGCAAAATCTTCAAAGCCACCAAGAGTGCCGAAGAAAAAGGCAGCTTCTGAACCAGAAGAAGAGGAAGATGATATTCCCTCGGCACACAGCCAGCCCAAGGATGATCTAGTCACTGAGTCCAAGACACTATCTTCTGATGGAAATCCCAAGAAGAGTGGTCATGCAAGAGATAGGAATACAGCTGCAGAAATGTCCGATCAGGAAGCTTACAAGACCCCTCCAGAAGGAGAAACTACAACTGAAAGAAACACCAGGCTGCAAAGGATTCGCCGTCACTGGGCGAAGAAGTGGTTTAACTATGAAAATGTTCAGAGGAAGTATCAGATCTTGTTCGCCTTCAACCCTCCATGGAATGATTGCATAGCTGAAGCCTGCCTTGGACCAAATGATGTTAAGGCCAGGCCACCTCCGAATGAATTTGCTCATCCTGACTCTCTGAAGACAATTGCTAATTTTCCCGAAGAAGCAGAAAAGAGAGCCAAAGCTAAAGCTAAGCGTGAAGAAAGAGCTGCGAGGAGAAATCAAGTTGAGCAGAGAAATGTTGAACTGACTCAGCTAGATGTTCAAGAGAAGAAGGAATGGGCTTTTGCCCGAAAGGAAAGAAAGGCAGCATCCCGAAAGAAATCTGTGTTCAGAAAATCCAAGAAAGTTGCTTCTGCCTCATCAGATGATTCCTCCGATGAAGATGCTGGCGAAGAAATACCAATTTATGATCAACGAGCTCTTCTAGACAAGCCGTACCTTACTCCATCACCAGCAAAAGTTTCACCTCCATTGAGATCTTCTCCAAGGATTGGTCGTCCTCAGGCCTCAGATAAACCTCCGGGTCCTGCGGCCCCGTCTGCGAAGAGAAAGCTGCTGTCAGAAGAGAAACCTGCAGCTTCTGCCAAGAAGGCAAAGTCAGATATTCCTGCTTCCACAGAGGAAAAATCACATGACTTCAATCTCTTCATTGACATCATTGAAAGTGCAGCCTATGAAGGAAAATTAGCTGACTTAAGCAGTTTGGGCCTTCCTGATGATGTTGCCAGGTTGGTCTCAAAGCACTTTGCCAAGCTGGGAGAGATTTCCAAGGAACTAAATCAATCTGTCGAGGACAAGAAGCTCCTTGAGCAAATGAGGAAAGATGCCAGCACTGACACTGAAAGGAAAGACCTGAACAAGGAAATCTTTGTGCTCACCAAAGCCCTCACTGTTATGAGGAAAAATAAGATTGAGTGGCATTCCAAGCTGAAACAGGATATTTCTGAGCTTTGTGATCGAAGAAATGAAGAGATCAAACAGCAGGCAGATCTTGCTCACCGAAGGATAAAAGAAGAAAAATGTCAGAAGGCTTTGGCTAAAGCCAGCAAGCCAAAAGTGATTGCAGATCGTCGTATTCAGCCTGCTGCTGCTGATGCACCTACTCCTCTGCAACAGTTACCTCCATCCCCTCATCCCGAGCAAGAAACCGAGCAACAAACTATGCCTGAGGTTGTCATTCCTATGACTACAGCTCAAGAGACTGATGTAGTGAACATCTTTCTGGACCCAGATGGAGGAAATGATCAGCCCGAGCAACAAGTCTCCGAGGAGAAAGTAGATGAGGAAACTGAGGTTGAGAAGTCTGTTGCTTCGCCTCCGAAGGAAATGCAAGTTGAGCCCTCCGGACCCAAGGAGGATGACAAGATTGAGGGGGAGCATGATGCTACCCGAGGATGTACCACCCCGGTCACTTCATCTGGTGCCCCTACCCAGATGGAAGTTGATCCTGCTCCTGGTTCTACTGCTTTGCTACTAGAATAGGAAGAGAAGAATGCTGAAGAGCCCATGGCTCCCAAAGTTATTGTACCACCTGCCGTACTCCAAGAGACCGAAAAGAATGCTGTTGAGACCCAAGTGTCTGATGAGGTCGTTGTGCCTCCCACTATTGAATATTCACCGAAAGAAAAGGCCCTAGAGCATGTAAGCCAGAAACCCGCTGAAGGAGTTCCAGCGAAAGAAATTGAAGGACAAACCAGTGCCCCAGTGCCATCAGCACCTGAGAAAGTGAAAGTGCCCCATGCTCCACTCAAGCCAATCGATGAAGAAGTGCCAGCATCTGATGATGCTCGGCCCATGCAAGTTAGGGGTGAAGAACGGAAAAATCCCCAGGAGTCATTCCCTCTGTTCGCTACTGAGTATGGTCCAAATGGTCCTGCATTCAATCAAGCGCTTCACCTTTCGAAGCTGGCCTTCTTTGGAGTCAGCCCATACGAAGGAGAACGAACCTCTCTGTCGCCAAGATTCTGGACTGAAGAACAAGCGATGTATTATGCTCGAATCTTGTTCGGCAAAAATAGGATTTTCAATCACAAGATTCTGAACTTTCCTGAGCTCAAAGAAATACCCTGCTTCCACCATGCAATCGAGCATATTGAACATGCTTTCCTGAAAGGATTTATGTGTTTCAATCATGGCTAGAACAGAGAAGTTATCCTTTAGTTCTACACCACGCTGTATGTCTCAGGAGAACTTGGAGACACATCAACCTGGATCTTCAAATGGATGACAGGATAGGAAAGGATCAAGTGCTCAGTAGATCATTTTCTATTATTGCTGAATATTCCTCGATGTGAATTTGAGAAGGATAGAGAACACAGACTGCATTTCTAGGAAGTGTCCGATGAACAACTTCACATGCTGATGGACCCCAACCTAGTGGGCGATGAATGCATTGATGTGGATCCCAAGAAGCTGGCCTATGATCACAAAGTAATGTTTCACATCCTTTGCAATACCCTCACACCAACGAATAGACCAACTTCTATCAATGGCATTATGGGAAATGCTCTTCTGGCCATCTCTCAAGGCATTCGGTTTGATGTGCCAGACCTATTCATTCGGAACTTGGCTTGCGCTGCTGACAGTCCTCAATCTCTGAAGCCATATGCCCCATGGATAATGCTTGCTATTGAGCAGCTCCTAAATGAGAAATTCGTCTGGGCTCTTATCCCGAAGGAATTCATGCCACCAGTACGTGACACTCTCCGTATGGTGAAGAATATTGGAAAAGGAAAGGCACCTGCTGATGCTGCTGCCACTGGCTCTGCACCTAAATCCACTCCGAAGGTTAAGAAAGCCAAGGTTGAAATTCCTCCGAATGAAAACCTTTCCCTGTATGAAATCTGCATTCGCACACAGCAAGCTTTGGAGAGCCACATCAAGCTGGATCGTAAGGAAAAGCTAGAGCTGATGACTGAACTGAATTTGCTTCACAATCACACTCGCCAAATTCTTCTTCATGAGAAAGAGGCAAAGAAGCGTTCATGGACTCTGCTCAGGCAACATTACTCTCACAAGCAGCTGGCTGCAAAAGGAATTATGAAGGATCACAACTACCTGGACTTGCTTGAGGTTCCTCGCATCCGAAGACAAACTCCAGTGCTCCCACAGCGCTCAGACTCTACTGACCTGTTGTTTGTCGGCCACGATGATGATATTGAAGACACTGCTAGGACTCTCATACTCAAGCCAGATGCTCGCCCTACCAACTCCTCAAGAGGCCATGCTGCTACTCCTGCTTTAGCCTCGACCATTCCTCGCTCTGCGGATTCTGATTCATCGAGTGGTTTTAATTCTGATTCTGAGGATACGCTTGAAGAGTAGTTCCTCGTCTGCTATCTCTTTCCTTTTTGACACTTGTTGACAAAAAGGGGGAGTAGTACATCGAGTGATAGATGAACGGGGATTTGCAGGGTGTTTTCCATTCACAGTTTGCTTTTCTCAGTCGAGTGTTTTGGTTTCCCTCGAACAATTTGGTTTGAAGAACTTATCGCACCGCATGTGGTGTTGAAAAACTCGGTCATCATGTAACGTTAATAACCCCGCCTGCAATACTATTTGCTGTCATCCTATGGTTGCAGGTGCTATCGAAATACTACTCCTATGCAATGATTATCTTCGATGCTTATCCGTCGTGCAGAAATTTGACAAGGACAAAGGTCCCTGTTACAAAGGGGGAGTAGTACATCATGAGATAGACAACCTATATCTGTTATGATTGGATTTGTTCTGATCAAAACTCTCGATTATCTAACCTTGTAGGAAAACTACATTATTCCTTGCATATATTCTTCGAATCATTTCCTTTGCAGGAAAACTACATTCGTTGGCTATCTACTCCGAGCTAGTCACTCATGTTTATCATCTCGAGTGGATTCAACTTGTGTTCTGAGAAAACCTTCATGACATATCCATCGTCACAAATCATGTCAAAGCACTTGCTATATCTATCTAACACCTTTTTCAAAGATTATGTGACAGGAATTATCTCAGACACTGGAGTGCATTGAAAGGACCTTCGATTAAAATCAGAAGTCAATGTCACTCGTACGAAGGATTACCATGCTGCCTCCCAATTTATATTCTGCCATGATGCACACCCTCAGGGGAAGCCAGTCTTAATCTTCGTACTTATCTCTCATCTTTCATTTTTTCCTTCGCATTACATTCAACTTTCATCTATCCTTCGATGTGAACTGTTTTGTCAACAATCGTCCAAAAAGGGGGAGATTGTTGGTGCAATATCTGCCTTCCTATGTTTTGGAGATTGTTGACAAAAACAGGTGTGGACTGATTTGTTTGCTAGTGCATAACAGAGAGAAATAGTCCATGCAAAAGCCGAAGAGAATGTTGTCTCCGGTGTCAAGTTCGAAGAACTTCATTAGAGCACATCTGTGCTGCAGAGAAGTACGAGCTATATCTGTTGTAGATATGAAGATGAGAAGAAAATTGTGAAGGTTTTCAATGCTGAAGTTAAGCACTTGTTTCGGTGTCGTCCGAAGAAATTGACTGCAGCGAATGGAAGTCGAAGACAAATTGAAGACGTAGTATTCTTTTCGTCTTTCTTCTTCTTTTCATTTGAGTCATAGGACCTCCATACTATTAAGAGGGGTATAGGTTCTCGAAGCTTAGATCCGCTGTGATGCTTAGCCCAAACCTATGAAGTTGTGAGAGAATTCTCTTTGTGCTCCGAGCAAATACTTGCCAGCAAGAGACTGTGATCTTCTTCGCTGCGATAGATTTGCCTCGGACCGAGGAGTTAGCATTACTTGTTCCTCAAGTAATGTTACCGTTGCTCCGAAATCCGACCGTTGCAAACATGTTGGTTGGCCATTGGTTGGACCCCGTGTCCAAAATGGTCATTTCCCTGCTGGGAAGGCTGCGGCTATAAATAGCCACCCCGCACCGGCGTTGTTCGGTGGCTGCTCCGCTTAAAGATTCTGAGAAGATCGATTTGAGCACCCCCTCTCCGAGAGATTTGAGTTTAAAATCCATCCAGAGAAAATCAAGAGCCCAAACTTAGACAGTGGTTGAGCAACACAGTAGTTCTGAGTTAGAGTTCTTGTACCTATTACTCTTGAGAGCTGCACACTCTCTAGACGGATAGGTTTTCGCTCGAGTGTTGAAGAGTTGTTGTCTTCACCGAGCTAGATCTTCAGCAACCAAGAGTGATTGTGGCTTGCGAAGATTGACCGAAGGTTTGGAGATCGCCGACAAAGTATCTACCATGAGTGAATTCAACTGAAGTCTGATCAGCTTCAAGTTGAAGGAGAATAGGGTGAAGAGAGTTTATCTTCCGTGTTAAGTCACAGCCCCTCCAACCAGACGTAGCCCTTTGGCAGAATGATGAACTGGTCTACCAAATCTCTGTGTCGCCATCGAGCACCACTGGTTTTATATTCTTCACTGCTTTACCTTCGGCAGTATTATTATCGTGTGCTCTGTGTCGAAAATTATTTGATCAAATTTGTACTCTGTTGCTTGTTATACGTATCACATCTTGTCGTGTCTGCTATCTTTCGTGGATCACCTGCTTGCACGCATATCAACCTGTCATGTCACCTTAGTGATTACTTTCCTTCGAGCTGTGATCTCTTACATCAGTGTTGCTCTCCATCATATATATCCATCATAGTTCTCTATCATGATATTAAGTCTGTTGGCATACTGCATTACCATTATCATCATCAAGCCTATTGTAATCTATGCTCGAACCGTTATTGCATCCTATCTTGAAGGTTTTATTCCTCAATAGTGAGCTTGACTGATTTCATATCTGCCGAATATTATTTCCGCTGCTGTGTCTGGGATCAGTTCAAAACTTTCGAAAGAAATTTTTGAATCTCCCATTCACCCCCCTCTGGTCGATATACTCTCGGTCCCAACACACCTCTTCCCATGGCAAGATAAATCAATCTAGTCGGCCAAACAAAATTAATAGATCGGAGAAAAATACGAGACTATAATAATCATGCATAAAAGAGTTCAGAGAAGACTCAAATAACTCAAATACTTTCATGGATAAATCTGATCATAAACTCACGATTCATCGAATCCCAACAAACACACCACAAAAAGTGATTATATCGGATAGAACTCCAAGAACACCGAGGAGAACATTGTATTGAAGATCAAAAAGAGAGAAGAGGCCATCTAGCTACTAAGCATGGACCCGAAGGTCTGTGGTGAACTACTCACGCATCATCGGAAGGGCAGCAAGGTTGATGTAGAGCCCTCCGTGATTGATTCCCCCTCCGGCGGAGTACCGGAAAAGGCCTCCAGATGGGATCTCTCGAGAACAGAGGCTTGCGGCGGCAGAAAAAGTATATCGTGCACTCCCCTAAGGGTTTCTGAATATTTGGATTTATAGCGCTGAAATTAGGTCAAACGGACAAAGGGGGGCCCACAAGCCACTTGGGCGCGCCCAAGTGGCTTGTGGCCACCTCCCAAGTCTTCTAGCCTCCTCCCGAAGCTTCTAGTGTCCTTCATGCCCAGAAAAAAATCTCCAAAAAGTTTCGTGGCATTTGGACTTCATTTGGTATTGATTTTCTGTAAAGCAATAAACATGCAGAAAACAGCAACTGGTACTGGGCACTAAGTTAGTAGGTTAGTCCCCAAAAAATGATTTATAAATGGTTAATAATTTATATAAAACATCCAAGATTGATAAAATAACAGCATGGAACAATAAAAAATTATAGATACGTTTGAGACGTATCACCAGCTGCTTGCCCTCACGCCACCCGGGTCGTCGGCAGTGGCGGCTGCTTAGCCACCTCTTGTCTTCGCCCCCCTCTCTCTCCGGATCATTACTGTTTTTCCATGGATCACAATCTCAAACTGCTATTGTAGAACGTTCGCGGTCTCAATTCTGGTGCCAAAACGTGCCGCCGTCCGTAGCGTCATCTCCTCGGCGTCATCTCCTCGGACATGCCGACCGTCGTTTGCCTACAGGAAACCAAGCTAGAGCTCTTCTCCCCCGCCTTGGTCTCGGAGACGCTTGGACCTTCCTTCGATGCCTTCTTCTTCCTTCCGGCGACGGGCACCTGTGGCAGGATCCTGCTCGCGTGGCGCAACTCCGAGCTAATGGTCTCCAACCCAGTGTATGGCGCTCATCACATCACGGCCACGGTCTCCTCCCTCTCCGACGAGCACCCATTCTGGCTTACTGGCGTGTATGGCCCCCAGACCGAGGCCAACAAGATGGCCTTCCTCCAGGACCTCCAAGATGTCTGTGCTCTCTCTGTGGGCCCGTGGATCATCGGTGGGGATTTCAACATGATTGCGGCTGCTGCGGATAAGAACAACGTCAGGCTTCACCCGTGTCTTATGAGACGATTCCGCCGCTTCATGGCCGACATGGAGCTACGTAATCTATACTTGCATGGCAGGCGCTACACATGGTCGAGCGAGCGCGAGAACCCAACCCTAGTCCGCATAGACAGGGTGCTCTGCACTAACACCTGGGAATCTGCCCACCCGAGCTGCTTACTACGATGCCTCTCTTCCGCGGCTTCCGACCACTGCCCCCTCATGGTTGACTACACCCCGCATTCTCCGGGCTTGTGGCGCTTCCACTTCGAGAAGTTTTGGCCAAAAATGGATGGCTTCCAGCAGGTCGTCGCTGATGCTTGGTCCTCCGTGCCGCCGGACCCCGATCCATACCGATAGAGGGACAGTGGTATCCCAGCCCACCAGGGTTCAAGTCCTGGTGCTCGCATTATTTCTGGATTTATTTCAGGATTTCCGCGCGATGTGCTTTCAGTGGGAGGAGACGTTCCCGTCGACGACGAGACGCTTACGGTGACTTCGTAAGGCCTTGTACAATGCTAGGTACTTAAGGAGGTGCTTAGAAAAACAAACCGGTTTTTCTAAAGCACCAGTGCCTATTTCTACATGAGAGACGCCTAATTAAGCGTCTAACCTATACAAATAAGCACCGGTGCTTAAGGAAAGCCTGATTTATTTCTCCAAGCACCTCCCTTAAGCACCTTGCATTGTACAAGGCCTAAATTTCAAGATGATATGCCGGCTCAGTCTCTCAGAGGTGCTCATAGGGGTAGGGTGTGCGTGTGTGTGTTCATAGGGTGAATGTATGCGCGTATGTATGAGCGCTTGCGTTTGTACCGTGTTAAAAAAAACACATTACACATGCATACACAGCTCCCGGACGAATCGATCTAGTGCTTAAAGCTAACATTTGCACTGTTGTGCCAGACCCAACGTTCATTAAATTAAATATCGATGCTGCATATATTATGATGACGAAGGCTCGGATGCTACGACGGTCGTGCTGCGAGATGAGAAGGGACGATGCCTGGCGGCTCAATGCACGTTTGTTTCTTTCATACTACCGGATGTGATGGCAACGGAGCAACGGCTATCCGGTATGGATTGGCTCTAGCCAACTCCCTCGGATTCCATCGGTTGAAGCATAGTCGGATTCTTTTTAATGTGATTGATTGATTTCTAAACGCCAAAGTCAATGGTGGGATGCAGTTTTGGCCCTTCTGAAGGACTGGAGGAGACGACCAAAAAGAAAAGTTTCTCCCATTAGGGCTCCTTTTGATATAAAGGAATTTCCTAGGATTTTTATAGGATTTGTATTCTTAGGATTTTTTTCCTGTGATGGTCGTTTGATTTTCAACCCTTAGGATTTTTTTCATAGGATTTATTTGTATTACATTTTAGAGGAAATTTTTCATCCACTCAAACTTCTTTGTAAAATTTCCTTGTTTTTCATCCACTCAAACGTGAGAAAATGCATCCACTCAATTGCCTCGCCCTCCACCAATGACCGCCGGTACGTAGCGCACCTACGTGGCAGGGGGCGGGGCATGTGCTCGGCGCTCGGCGACGCTGACCTCCCACGCAGCGACGCGCCCCTGCCCGTGCCAGCGCCCAGCCCTTCAACCACCGCAAATCATTTGGCTGCAACCTGCATTTTCTACTTCATCCACCGTATCAACTTTGTCCTCACCATTTTTTTACCTAAAAAAGACCTTTGTCCTCTCACCAGCCCCCCCCAAAAAAAGAAAGAAAATTCCTCACCAACCGGACGATGGACGGGCACGGGGGCGCGTGCCGCCTCGTGCCGCCGTAGGAACGGCACCCTCGCACGTCCGTCGGCCGTTGAACCCGAGCCCGTCACAAAACGGGGTGCGTGCGCGCCCCGTGCTCCGCCCTCCTCCCACGGGTTCGCGCCGCGAGCCCACCGGATCCCGCCCATACCACGGGCCACCCAGCCGGATCTCCAAACACGGCCCACCGGTTCCCCCCGAGAAACCCCGGGCGGCACGCGCCCGCATGCCGACGTGGCGGGCCCGCCCTATCCGTATTCAACAGCCACGTCACGCCCATCCTCTCTCAGACGATCGCCGATAAATACCCCCGCTGCCGGGAAGCAAGACGAACTACATCCCAATCCAACCCAATCTAATCCAATCCAAGATCGTCGTGTTCCTTCTGAGAGTATCGATCGGAGCAGACAGATACGTAGGTAGGCGATGGCCCCGAGCGCGTCGATGCTGTTCCTGAGCTACCACCAGCTGCACCACGGCCCCGCCGAGGCGCCGCACGGCGAGGACGGCGCCGGAGGCTTCTGGTTGGGCTTCGGCAATGTCTTCTTCTCCCTTGGTTTCTTGGCGCCGAAGCGGCGGGATGCGGCGGGGATGGATGCGGCGGTGCACGACGGGAAGCAGGGCGCGTCAGGCCGGCGGCGAGGAGGAGGAGCCTGCGACGCTGGCGAGCAAGTTCGATGAGGCCGTGCGGCTCAGCTGCTGGTCCACCTGAAGCTTAATTTCCTCGTACCCCTGTAGCTTTCGCCATGCAAGCATGTGCCGTGCCGATCGATGACAATGGCAGCATATGTGTAGATAAAATGTGACTGTGCATATGAATTTCCCTTCTTTCTTTCTTCCTGTGAAATCCTGGGTACTTTTATCTGAATTATCCCGATCATAATATTTGCTACATGAGCTCGATGTCGTCGTGTCCTCACGGTCATAGCTTCTGAACTTGAAGCGTCTTCCAAAGGGATAATTTTCAAATTCTATCCAGAATCCCCTAAACACCATTCTGAACTGCTAAGTGGATCTATGAACTTGCAAAGTTTGTCCTTTGAATGGTGAATTTGCTTACTTTTCTTCACGCTCCTCGACATGATCTCACCAAATCACCATGGATCGGCGTTGTCAAGAGATCAGCAACACATTCGAAAAAACAAAAGAGATCAGCAGCAGTACGTTACGATGTTATCCCTTGACATTTTTGTAGCACATGTTATCCGTTGACATGATTTACAGTTTTTTTTTTTTTTGAGGAGGACATGATTTACAGTTGTGGGCTTTTTTTTTGAGAAAAATTTACAGCTGTAGGCTGGCTACCAGTGCTTTTTTTTTTTTTTTTTTTTGAGCGGTTGGCTACCAGTGCTGAATTCGGCGGACAGCAGAGGATTCGGCCCACAGCTCTAACTGGGCCGTGGTCCACCGGAATTCTCCCCCCAAACTTTACTTAACCCCCTGCCCCAACCGCCATGAAGGGAAAAAAAACTCGACACCCCCAACCTCTGCCCCTGCTGCTTCCCCCGGCGTTCGCTGCCCCTTCCGACCAGCCGGCGCAACCGGCACGGCACGCCATGAAGGTGAGTGATCAGCCGAAGCTCTCCCGCTCTCCGTTCCTCTGGATGCAGCCGTATGTGCTCCGAGCACCGGTCGATTGGTTCCCGGTTCGGGGAGTTTCTGTGGCGTGCCGGCCACGTGCTCGACGTAATGCCTCGCCGGGTGTCCTGTGCAGATTGCGGTGGAGGGATGCATGCACGGGGAGCTGGACAAGGTCTACGACACGATGCAGCGGCTCGAGGCGGCCGAGGGCATCAAGATCGACCTCCTCATCTGCTGCGGCGATTTCCAGGTGCGCTCAGGCTGCCCACGCTCCTTCATTGGAGCTGGAGTTGTTTTTTCCCCATGAATACACTGCGAGGTTACAATTTGGCTCGACGCTGGTGTATGCTGTTTTGCATCATGTCGTGCACGCACCTGCTTGGGACATGGGATCTGTCTGGTTCACGATGGCCTAGCTGCTGGCTGGTTGTTTGTTTGAACCTAAGATATGTTACTCGTTGGAATAGATAGTTGATCTGGCTAGGGTATCACAGCATTTTCTAAGTCTACCACACGCTTCCCTTGAATTGAATGCTGCAATATTTGTCCTACTGGGTGTGGTCGTGTCGGGTCCTTTGTTACGGAAATATGTTTATCTTACTGTCCTTAAGAAGGTCATATCTGTTCTCGAAAAAAAAGAAGGTCATATCTGGCTCGGTTCTATGGAGCATGGACAAGTTTTTTTTTCTCACATGGTTATAGTTTAATGTTCGGTAGTAATTCTATGTACGTGTTGATATATTTCACATTCTGACATTGCACCTTTTCATGCAGGCTGTAAGGAATGAGAGTGATTTACAGTGTGTAAATGTCCCACCAAAGTATCGTACCATGAACTCGTTTTGGAAGTACTACTCTGGACAAGCAGTTGCCCCATACCCAACCATCTTCATTGGCGGGAATCATGAAGCAGCCAATTATTTGTGGGAACTGTGAGTCTTTGTCACTTATGCCCGACACAACTTTCAAAATACCAATCCATGGTTTAGTTTAGCGCTGGGACCTTATTCTATATTTTCACTTTGGAGGAAAATAACTAGAATTTGCATATAAAAATTTGGGAAAGATTGAAGCACAGTAATCTGAAAATTCCCTCGATATTTACTCAAAATTTCAATCTAAAAAAAAAATCTGACCGGGACAAGGATGATCTATGTATGGCACTGTGTTGTCCAATAGCCACATATATACTCCTGGTCCCTGTAACTATTCATAGAAACATCGGAATGTAAATAAATAGAATTAAACGGAGAAAGGCATTGTTTTGAATCTAAGCCTTTCTCTTGTTTTGAACTAATATCTGCTTAGAGTTTAATAACAAGAAGATCAACAGCTTTCAGTCATTGGATGCATTGATTTACTCAACATATTTGAGTATTGTTGTTCAATGTTGAGGTGTTGTTTTGCTAATTGAAAAATGCAATGCCTGCTATTTCTAATCGTGGTGTAATCACTATCAGGTACTATGGAGGATGGGCAGCACCTAACATCTACTTCTTGGGGTTTGCTGGTGTTGTTAAGTTTGGAAATATTCGAATTGGTGGAATGTCAGGAATACATAAGCGAAATGATTATTACCGAGGCAAGTTTATTAATATCTTGCTTGTGATACTTTGTAGTTTGGAGATTGTATTTTTAGAAAAAATTGCATCTAGAGGTTATTGTTTAGCTAGTTGAAGCCTATTGAAGAAGGGTCCTAAACTAGAACTCTAAATGTCATTACACCCTGAACAGAGCATTCAGAATTAGTATTGCCAATCTATGCAGGACACCATGAGAGGCCTCCATACAATGCTGATACTATACGATCAGTGTACCATGTAAGGCATTACGATGTTCTCAAGCTAATGCATGTGAAGGAGCCTCTAGATATATTCATGTCACATGACTGGCCTCTGGGCATTACTGAATATGGAAACTGGGAGAGGCTCATTCGAGAGAAAAAGCACTTCAAAGAAGAGGTAATACCAAGTTGCCAACTGACGTAAGAGATTATTTTGTGTTACACATTTGTTATGTCCGTGGAATGCACGGCCCACCCAGCGCCAAGTTAGGGGGAAGATTCCCAGGATTTATCAATTAGGTAGTTTATCATTTCAATAAAGAAGATATATTTTAGCTTGGGCCTTAAGCCAACTAGACATAAGATCTGCAGTTTGCTACTTAGATTGGATTTTTAGTCCTTTATAAAGAGATCCCTCTTATAGAGGAACAAAGCCAAGTAAGAAGTAGAAGAGTGGTTCTTCTATCTTGCCCCTGGGGTGAGAGCCTCGCCTTTCCTCTCTCCCTAAACTCTAGTATGCAACACATTCAAGCCATAGCAACAGTCTTCTCTCTAGAACTTATGCCTTCCACAACTGATTAGCCACTAACCTTGTGAAAATGCTCGAGTGTGTTAACTTCTTGTGCCACAATTCCACATTTTGACGCAATGCCAAGAAATAATATAATTAATAAGTACTGCCGCATTTTTCATGATAATTATTACTCGGGTGAAAAAATTCTCGATGTTGTATTAGCATATGTGATCAGCTAAGGATTTTCTTTCCTTTTTTCTGCTAATTACTCTTGTCAAGTTACACTAGACAAGCCTTAGCATTTTAGCTAAAAGTACTAATATTATCCTTACATTGTTATGTGGGTCGCACCTACAGGCAGAAAAAGTATGCCAATTTGGAAAACTAATACCCATGACATCAGATCTGGTATGATGACTGCTGTGGTCTGACATGCACAATGTTTGATCGAGACTACTTTCTCAAAAACGGCATGCTTCATACTTCCCTAACACGTATCATACTATTGTTGATGTACTGTTCTCTTGCCATTTCAGGTCCACCAGAGAACACTAGGCAGCGAATCTGCAGCAAAATTGCTGAACAAATTAAAACCACCGTACTGGTTTTCTGCTCATCTTCATTGTAGGTTTCCAGCTATCATTCAACATGGTGAGGATGGACCTACGACTAAGTTTCTTGCACTCGATAAGTGCCTTCCTGGGCGTAATTTTTTGCAGGTGCTCTTATCTCCTCTTTCACCGTCATTTCGACCACCACAAATAAATTTCTTGTGCACATTTGTTCTAAGATGTCAATATATTTTAGGTAATAGACATTCCATCCAATCCAGGACCATATGAAATCCAGTATGATGAAGAATGGCTTGCAATAACACGGAGATTCAATAGTGCTTTCCCCTTAACTCGGATGCCATGTACAATTCGGTTGGTGCATAAAATGTCTTTATTTGCTTGTTACCATGTAATGAATATTCTGAAAATATTCAATAAATGGCAAAGCTGGAGTAATTCAATTGGCTTGTCTACAGGAACGAAGAACTTGACATTCAAGATGACCGGCAGTGGGTTAGGAGCAAGTTGAATGCTAGAGGGGCTAAGACATTTGATTTTGTCCAGACTGCTCCACCTTATGATCCGTCCAGGCCAGTTTATAATCCCCCCATAGCAGGTAAGCTTTAATAGTCATGTCTTCACTGTGAGCCATAAATATTATGGATTCTACCGTCGAAATGTTTCTTGATCTTGAGCTACCATACAGTTTTCCTTTAGTTCCACAATTTCATCTTATGTCACAGTTCATTGCTTTCATTCTAGTTGTTTTTTGTATTTAAAGTATCACAAACTAGTATCTGATTCTAAGCATTTGAATGTATGCTCTTTCTTTGTCAAACTTCTGATGTGTGCTTTACATGGTTCTTGTGCTACACAGTTCCTTGCAGAAACCCACAAACTGAATCATTTCTCCAGTTTTTAGAACTCCCATATCTGCTGGACTCGTCTAATCCTGGCGGTATGTTTCTCTCTCTCTCTCTGATAAATGCTTATGGCTGTAGCCTAGTCTCTTTTGTGGTAACATCTAAACTCTGAGTTTCATGCATTCTAAGCTAAGAACTGGCTGCTTGTCGGTCTGACCTAGTCAGTTTGCACTTCATGAATAGTACTTTGGTTTACGCTCACTCAAACTATTTGTTACCAAAAGAAGAACAGTTGTTCTGCCGTGGTTATACTTTGTGATGACTTGTGGTTACTCATCTTTTGGTCAACAGGTGTTGATATAAATGTATCGAGCTCTCAGGCAGCACCTGCACTTAACGACGACGACATAGAGCTCCCCGATGAAGTTGAAGACGACGAAGATGATGAGGAGTGAAGCACTTACAGTATTGGATTCGTTGGAGGTTTCACTAGGACAAGTTCTGTTGTATTATCCCTGCATCCAGGGTTTTGTTGCCAGCTATCTTGATGGATGTCATTACCTCTGTAGAGCATAACTGCAGAAGGAAAACTAACTTGTAGACCGTAGTACCGTACAGTAACCTTGCTTAATTACGAGGTGTAACTCGAGTTATATGCTAGCACAATGCAGATTATTTTAGAGATATTACGTTTTTTTAATACTAACAATGTCAATCTTCTTTATTTTAGAGTAAAGAAACTGCGAAGTTTTTTTGTTGACGAGTCTTTGGTATCAAGTATCTATATATATTTTTCAGAACAATGATTAATTTTATTAATCAAGTGAGGAGATTGCTATAGATTGAAGAAACCGAAACGAAACAAAGCACATCTACAAACTCAAGAGTTACTAGTAGAACGCCCGTGCGTTGCCTCGAGCTACAATGCATATAAATGAATCAAACAAATGATTAAAGTCGTCTCCAAGGTCAAAGTTCATTTTTCCCTCATACGTCCGGGCGTGTAAAGGGTGCCCAACGGGCTCCCCAAAATTGAACCGTCTGGACAGTCCGGGATCCCCCAAATCCAGACCATATGTGGGGGAGAAATGTGGTTGTCCGGACTATCCGCCATGTTATCTCCAACACGCGGGCCCGACACAAAAAAAAAAAAAAACACCCCACGACACACCCTTTCCTTTTCCTACCGGACCATTCTCTTCCGGCTCGGCTTCCCACTGTAGCAGACATTTCTCATTGGAACCCTCTCCTTTAAAACCGGATGACTCCCACCTCACTTTCTCGCCATGGGTCTACAGTTGCAAAGAAATGTTTGTGCGTTGCTACGGGCAGAAGGCGAGAAATGCCACAAGCACGTTACAACAAGTGCTAAAGTTCCTCTCACATATCCCACCTTCCCATTAACCACTGTGATTCCGTAGCATGCTTAAGTTTTGACGATCAAATGAGGAGGCAAAATTAAAGCACTTCCGAAGAGAAGTAAACCATATGATGCAAGAGTTAGTTGTATTTTGTTTTAATTATAAAGCATCGTATTGGGTCGATGAACCCCTTTCTTCGATGTAATCTCATAAATAATGCAAGAGAGCCATGATAGCCTTCCTTAGAAAAACACAATGCTGCGTAACACTCCAATGCATACCGAGACAGGGTAGGACAAAAATTGATCTTAATCAACCTAACAAAAAGGCGTAAGACAAAAATAGATCTTAGTCAACCCAACTCCTATGTGTTGTCACGGAACAACAAAAAATATGGTAACTAAATAATTATTCTAATTGAGAACTGTGCATTGAAGGCAAGTTGATCAGGAGCCCCAACAGCCTGATCTCCTCTAGTGCTCGTGCTTGATGACGTCACCGTGAAGCTCATGCGCAAGTGGGAAAACACCCGAAGTCCAGCGGCTCTCATATGTAGCGAGATCGATCCGGCCTATTTTGCGGTGGTCGACCTCGCGTCTGTAGGTCCATCTTCACCTCTTGCCGCATTGGAGAGGACGGGAGGACTGTAGCGATGGGAGAGATGGTATCGCCAGAGAAGAGAAAAGATGTAACGAGATCGATCGGGCCTATTTTGCGGTGGTCGACCTCGCGTCAGCAGGTCCATCTTCATCTCTTGCCGCATTGGAGAGGATGGGAGGACTGTAGGTATGGGAGAGATGGTATCGCCAGAGAAGAGAAAAGATGTAGCGAGATCGATCGGGCCTATTTTGCGGTGGTCGACCTCGCGTCGGCAGGTCATCTTCATCTCTTGCCGCATTGGAGAGGACGGGAAGACTGTAACAATGATTAATTTTATTAATCAAGTGAGGAGATTACTATAGATTGAAGAAACCGAAACGAAACAAAGCACATCTACAAACTCAAGAGTTATATCAAAGCATTTGAAATCACCAATGTTCTGCTAAACACATGTTGATAGTCTATGCACACGGTAAAAACCTATAGGAAAGCATACTTGGCTAAACTCAAAGGTTTCGAATAGCAGCACGAGCCCAACACAAGGGGTAAAATCTTATACCATTTGAACGAACCGTGACCGGGGACACTCCTCAAAAGACAAGCCGTCAAGCTGTTGATTCATCATCGGACCACTAAAAGGGAAGACCATGACCGCGATGGGACGAAATAGGAGAAACTAAAACATCACCAGCTCCTCGATGTCGCCAGTGAAAACCACAATGGGATGTGGATGAAGGCCGCATGAAAGGAAGACCCTGATTGTCGAAGATATGACGGGAGGCCACATGATATGAGGGGAACTGACGTAGATGATTGTGGAAGACCTTGATAACAACAATAAGTTTGTCTTTTTACTTTTTTCTTTTTTGAGTCGAGACATCTTCGATAAGTTACTGCCCCAAATTGGTATCAATTTTTTTTTGAAAGGATCAATCTTATTTTTAGAATCAACTAGTACAAGTATTTCTTTTTTAGTAGGGTCAACTAGTTTTTTCTTGAGGGGAAATCTAGCTCTCTTTATTATTCAATGGAATGGGGTACAATAGCAATGTCTGGGGAGCTCAAGAGCCACAAATGGTGCCAATTAATAACATAAAGATAGTTGTGAGCTAGATCATGAGCATGCATATTTGACGTTTGATCTTCATGTGTAAAGCAAACTTCATTAAAGTCTCTCATATGTTGATTGATCTCCATGAGGACGGTAAGGTAGCTAGGGCGGAATCCGTTGTTGATGGCGCTGACCACTTCCTGACAATCCTATGTAATGATGTAGTGTTGCAGCTGCAAGTCTGCTGCGAGGGCAAGAGCTTCTCTACACACCAAGGCTTCGAAGGTAGCTAGGTCAGAAATCTTAGACAAGCAAGCATTGAAGATCACTGATATGCACCAAAATAACAATAGATAGTGGCCACCACCCATTGGTTCTTAGACCTAGAAACAACTGCATCAACATTTTATTCATCATGTGCTAGGGTGGGGGGGGGGGTCCATCTGGGACAAATAGGTCTAGTCTACTGAGCTCCCACTGGGTCCTGGGCATGTGATGGGATGATCTCTAAGTCGCCCAGGAAGCTACCAATAAAAGAATATACGAATAAAAGGCTCTGGAAAATCTCTTCATGAATTGCCTAATCACTCGAGATAGCATAACAATTATCATAACCAAAAGATCTTGCAAGTTTTCTATTCGGTTTTTTCATAATTGAGTTTCCACTAGGCACAACACCGAAGGGGCAAATTTATTAACGAGGTCTAGAACCTCTTTGACTGTCGTAGCTTTGTCGAATCCACGATAGTTCCAACAAAGGGTTTATCCACATCCACCCGCACTACTGCCATCCATCGTGTCACCTCAGACGGTGGCGCTTCCTCCTGCTCGAAGACGACGTCACCCAGGTCCTCCTGAGGGAGTCCCGGACTAAGGGGTACTCGGGCTGCCGGCCTGTCTCTCGTGGGCCGGACTGCTGGGCCGCTCCTAGTTCATCATGGGAAGGCCGGACTACAGGCGACCCCAGGCTCCAGAAGGAAACCTCCGAAGACTTGGCAAATCCTCCAAGATAGGTCTAGCGTGACTTGCATGTTTATCCCCCTGGTGGCAACCGACCATCTGTAACCCTAGGTACCCCTGGTGTCTATATAAGCCAGAGGGTTTAGTCCGTAGAGGCAAGAACCATCATCGCTATACCCACCTAGGGTTTAGATCATCCGATCTCGAGGTAGATCAACTCTGTAATTGTCATACTCCCATATCAATACAACCAAGCAGGACGTAGGGTTTTACCTCTTCAAGAGGGCTCGAACCTGGGTAATCGCTGTCTCTACGTTCCCTGTTACCCATTGACTCCAAGATCCATAGTTCGGGACCCCCTCCCCGAGATCTGCTGGTTTTAGTACCGACACTGGTGCTTTCATTGAGAGTTCCACTGTAGGATCATTGAGGATCAATGGCTCGCTTAGTCATCAGTGATGGCATCCGCAGCGGGGACGTCTTCGTCCCCGGCCAGCTTTTCGCGTTTGGCAGTCTCGTGCTTTACGCCAACCCGACCGGTCACCTTGACCAGATCGACAGCTTCGCCCCTGAGCAGGAGATCAGGTTTGGTAACCTAGAGTACGTCGCCGACTCTCGAGGCGATCTGATCTTTACCAGGTTCTCAGCTTTACCTGAGGAGCCTAATGATCCCGAGGCCTTAACTTCGGATCTTCTTCCCGGCCCCGTCTCTGGGCCAGCCTTCAGTTCGGATCTGGCCTCGAGTTCAGATCCGATCTCGGCGCCAGAGAACCAGGGGTCAGCCTTGGCCGAACACGCCCCCGGCGCAGGCACACCGGAGTTTAACTCCGAAGGATGCCAAAGGATGAATCTGGCGGACCTCTCGCTCTTAAGCGAGACGTTAGATCAGATCCAGAAGATGAGTATCGCGGATGGCCCGTCCTCGGTCTATGAACAGATCGGACTTGAGGCCAGCCGCGGGGAATTTTACGTCCCACCCACCACCCACTTAGTAGCCACTGTCGAAGATTTAACCGACATGCTGGACTACGCCTCCGAGGAGGCTGACGACATGGACGAGGATATCGACGTCACGTCCTACACCACTCCTTCCCTTGCCACTCCCAACACTGGCAAGTGGGCCGCCACCTCTACCTATGATGTCTACATGGTCGACACCCCCAAAAAGGGTGGCGATGACCCCGGCGAGGAGCCGCCCAAACGCCGACGCCAGCGAAGGCGATCCAGGGGGCGAGGAAAGGGCAAGGAAAGCAAGACAGACACAAATGGCACCGGAGATAATGATACTCCGGACAACATGGAGGAGCTCGGCGACAACACCACCCCTGAACAGCACCGCCACGCTTCTGAAGAGCATGAGTATCAGGGTAACCCCGAGGACTCCGACAATTCCGAGGACAGCAACTACCTCCCTCCTTCCAAAGAGGAGGATAGCCTCGGACCCGAGGATTTCGTCGTCCCCGAGGACCCTCTGGACCAGGAAAGGTTCAAGCAGCAACTCATAGCCACCACCCGAAGTCTGAAGAAGAAGCAACAGCAGCTAAAAGCTGAACAAGATACCCTCAATGACAGGTGGACATTAGTCTTAGCAGCCGAAGAGGGCTTCGACAATCTGCGATAGGATCAGAGCAAAAGTTACCTACGGCGGCGTTTGCTTCCGTCATTCGACGATGAGGCCCTTGAGCCCATACCCCCCAGACGCATTCAGGCAAACTAGCCCGACCGCCCCCCTCGAGGACGGGACAGGGCGGCTGGAGAAGCCAAAAACCCACCTGTGCTTCCTCGCCAGGCGGGCAAGGAGCCAGCACAACCAGACGACCCAGATGATCTGCGGCACAACTTAAACGCCAGAGCGGCACAGACAAGATCCATTTATGGATCCATAGGACACATGCCCACCGGACGGGACGGATACCAAGCTTGGCGTGACAGGAATGATAGAGCCCAGGAGCAGCATCGTGCTCGGATGATAACCGATCTCCGGCATGACGTGGCCCGAGTCAGGGGCGCCGCACACCCAATGTGTTTCACAGACGAGGTAATGCAGCATCAGTTCCCCGAGGGGTTTAAACCCGTAAACATAGAACAGTATGATGGGACAACTGACCCAGTTGTGTGGATCAAAGATTTCCTTCTCCACATTCATATGGCCCGAGGAGATGACCTCCATGCCATTAAATATCTGCCATTAAAACTTAAAGGACCGGCAAGGCACTGGTTGAACAGCTTACCTGAAAACTCCATTGGGAGCTGGGAAGAGCTCGAGCACGCCTTCCGAGCCAACTTTTAAGGCACCTATGTTCGGCCACCGGATGCCGACGACTTGAGCCACGTTGTTCAATAGCCTGGGGAGTCAGCACGGCAATTCTGGAACCGGTTCTTGACCAAGAAGAACCAGATTGTCGACTGTCCAGATGCTGAGGCGATCGCTGCATTTAAGCACAGTATCCGGGACGAATGGTTCGCTCGCCAGCTCGGCCAGGATAAGCCGAGAACAATGTCGGCCCTCACCTCCTTAATGACCCACTTTTACGCGGGTGAAGACAGTTGGTTAGCTCGTAGAAGCAACCACCCCGACGATCCCGGCACCTTAGAGGTCCGGGACGGGAACGGGAAACCCCGGCGCAACAAGAATAACAAGCGTCGGCATACAAACAACGGCAATGAAGCCGATGACGCGGCAGTAAACACCGGGTTCAGCAACTCGAAAGCAGGATCGCGGAAGAAGCCCTCTAAAGGGAACCGGGACGGCCCGACCGCGCTGGACAGAATCCTGGACAGGCCCTGCCAGATTCATGGTACCTCAGACAAACCCGCCAACCACACCAACCGTAACTGTTGGGTAATCAAGCAGGCCGGCAAGCTTACAGCTGAGGAACCGGGCAAGGGCCCCCGCAGCGAGGACGACAATGAACCTCGCGGGCCGAACAACAGAGGCCAAAAGCAGTTCCCTCCCGAGGTAAAAACCGTGAACATGATTTACGTCACGCATATACCCAAAAAGGAGCGGAAACGTGCACTTCGGGATGTCTACGCCCTAGAGCCGGTGGCCCCGAAATACAACCATGGTCGGCTTGCCCGATCACCTTCGACCGGCGAGACCATCCGACCAGTATCCGTCATGGAGGAACGGCGGCTCTGGTGCTCGACCCCATCGTGGATGGATACCACCTCACCAGAGTCCTTATGGACGGAGGCAGCAGCCTCAATCTGATTTATTCAGATACAGTGAGGAAGATGGGGATCGATCCGTCAAGAATCAAACCCAGCAACACCACCTTTAAAGGTGTAATCCCAAGCGTCGAAGCACGCTGCTCGGGAACCATGACCTTGGAAGTAGTCTTCGGTTCGCCCGACAACTTCCGCAGCGAAGATTTAATCTTCGACATTGTTCCTTTCCGCAGTGGTTACCACGCACTCCTCGGCCGGACAACGTTCACCCGCTTTAATGCCGTCCCGCACTACGCATATCTGAAGCTCAAGATGCCAGGACCGAAGGGTGTTATTACCGTTAACGGTAACACCGAGCGCTCACTCGGAACCGAGGAACACACAGCGGCTCTAGCCGCCGAAGTCCAGGCCACCGAAGAAGCATCGAAGGCCCAGTCTACCATCAAGGCGCTGGACGTGTGCAAACACGCCCGAGCTACGGCCTCGGTCCCGGAGCACTCCCGTGCTCATCCTAAATAGGGATACACGCCCCACAGCGTGGCCCACCCAGCCGCAAAATACGTACCGCGGGTACGTAATTTCGCGCTTAAAATCCCATGGGCAGCTGTGGGGGCAAACGTTACTAGGGTCGAGTGCTTGGTTCGACCTAGCCATGGCCAAAGATGTTCTCGGATTAACATCAATAACAGGCACCATCTAGGGCCTGATCAACATTAAGCTGATACCTTGCGGCGACTTCTCAAAACCCTTTTCAAGGGCTCGTCCGCCGAACACTAACACTTCCGCCATGTATATAAGCGATGACTTCAATCGCACGTTACCTACGGAAGCTTCATAAAGAGCAAAGGCGCAGACGTGCGGCAGGGCGCAGTAGGGCCGTCAAACCACTCATGGAGGCCCTGTGTAAACCTTTCCTCTAAATGTATTTATTTCTTCAAGTATCTTTCAAAGTTACTTCGGCAGCTCGGATTGTACGGCTGGACGTCACGAATTTAAAGGAAATAAAGACCAATTCTTCTCCGGTCATACTGCAGTCATTTGTGTTGCGTATTCCTTTCCGCTTTCCGGCCGAAGTAAACTATTATGATACGTTCCTTTTTTAGATGTGATCGGCTAATAGACCGGGGGCTCGACCATAAATCTTGCCCCAAACATCATTCCGGCACCAATTTCATTACATGTGCTCGGCGTCATGGATATTGCATTATATGAATCAGTTCCGAATTATGTCTTTGGTCAATGGTTAGGTTGCCCGGCTCCTATGTTTGCCCTCTTTACGTTCCGCATTGTTCGGCTAGGAGGGTAAAGGGAGAACCACTGCGATTGTACTTCTAGCTAGCCTGGTTAAGTACCTCAGTGGAGAAAGCCGAAAACCGACTGTCATAATAAGCGAGAACTGGTCGGCGATCCGATGACAAGTGTTAAACTAAAAATCGATGGAGGTTAATCCATGTCAAATGAAGGGTTCGCTGTTACAGGAACCAAGTGATAATGGTATCAACCTCGGTACGTCCAGATATCACATATACTGGGGGCTAGTCACTAGCCCCCGCAGTCAAGCTCCTATGGCTAAGTGAAAGCACTAAAGCCGTATAGTCCGATTGCCTTGTTTTCCTTATACACAACCGCCTCCGGGCACCGAGACGTCGGCTAAGGGTTAAGGTGTTAAGAAAAAACACCCCATGCAGTATCTGCAAGGGGGTTGAAGCCGACGACTGGCAACTTTCAGTTTAAAAACGGCCGCACAGGAGTCAAAATAAACACACAAGGCATTATATATACAGCCGACCAGTTGCATTGTCAAGCACAAAAGTTCCAATTTCTTCGGATACGAGGAAATAAATTCATTCATAAATTACATCCTTCGAGCACTGGGCCTCTATTGCCCGAGCACCATCCATCACGATGGGAAAGTACTGCTCGGGGCGCTGATACGTCTCCAACGTATCTATAATTTTTGATTGTTCCATCCTGTTATATTATCAATCTTGGATGTTTTTATATACATTTACAGCAATTATATATCATTTTTGGAGACTAACCTATTAACTTAATGCCCAGTGCCAGTTGCTATTTTCTGCCCTGTTTTAGTTTTACAGAATATCAATACCAAACGAAGTCCAAATGCCACGAACTTTTTGGAGATTTTTTTCTAGACATATACAACACTAGAAGCTTCGGGAGAATACCAGACGCCAGAGGACCCAGGCGCGCCCTGGTGCCTCGTGGGCCCACCCTAGCTCCGTTTGACCTAATTCCTCCACTATAAATTCCCAAAAAATCAGAAACCCTCAGGGGAGTCCACGACATACTTTTTCCACCACTGCAAGTTTATGTTCTCGAGAGATCCCATCTGGAGGCCTTCTTCGGTACTCCGCCGGAGGGGGAATCGATCACTGAGGGGCTCTACATCAACCTTGCTGCCCTTCCGATGATGCGTGAGTAGTTTACCACAGACCTTCGGGTCCATAGTTAGTAGCTAGATGGCTTCTTCTCTCTTTTTGATCTTCAATACAATGTTCTCCTCGATGTTCTTGGAGTTCTATCCGATGTAATCACTTTTTGCGGTGTGTTTGTTGGGATCCGATGAATTGTGAGTTTATGATCAGATTATCCATGAATATTATTTGAGTCTTTGCTGCACTCTTTTATGCATGATTATTATAGCCTCGTATTTCTTCTCCGATCTATTGATTTGGTTTGTCCAACTAGATTTATTTATCTTGCCATGGGAAGAGGTGCTTTGTAATGGGTTCGATCTTGCGATGCTCAATCCCAGTGACAGAAAGGGACATGACACATATGTATCATTGCTATTAAGGGTAAAAAGATGGGGTTTATTCATACGTGAGTTTATCTTGTCTACATCATGTCATCGTTCTTAAGGCGTTACTCCGTTCTTTATGGACTTAATACACTAGATGCATGCTGGATAGCGGTCGATGTGTGGAGTAATAGTAGTAGATGCAGGCAGGAGTCGGTCTACTTGTCTCAGACGTGATGCCTATATACATGATCATTGCCTTGGATATCGTCATGATTATTTGCTTTTCTATCAATTGCCCAACAGTAATTTGTCAACCCACCGTATGCTATTTTCTTGAGAGAAGCCTCTAGTGAAAATTATGGCCCCCATGTCTATCTAAATCATATACTAAAACCCTAAAAATATTTGCTGCACTTTTCTTTTATTTATTTTATTTTGTATTTTTGTTTCAATCTATCTATCTATCACATACAATTTAATCTTGCAATTAACCGCCGAGGGATTGACAACCCCTCGTTTGCGTTTGGTGCAAGGATTTGTTGTTTGTGTGCAGGTGCTGCTAACGAGGTGTTGCGTGATTCTCCTACTGGATTGATAACCTTGGTTTCATAACTGAGGGAAATACTTACCTCTACTGTGCTGCATCATCCCTTCCTCTTCGGGGATAAAACCAACGCAAGCTACAAGTAGCAGGAAGAATTTCTGTCGCCGTTGCTGGGGAATCAGCCACTGCAAAATCGTCTCCCGTCAACTTGCCAATTTCTGGTGCCGTTGCCGAGGAGACATCATCAACATCTATCAAGTACCTTTGCATAAACTCTCATCTACTTGCATTTACTTTATTTGGATTTGCCTCTCATTTTCATCTCCCCCACTTCTAAAAAGTTTTTACAAAAATATTTTCCGTTTGCCTTTTTCTTGTTTGCTTGTTTGCTTGCTTGTTATCTTGTTTGCGTAGTCACGATGTCTCAAGAAAATAAAAAAATTGTGTGATTTTTCCAATACTAATAATAATGATTTTATTAGTACTCCAATTGCTCCTCCCACCGCTAGTGCGGAGACTTGTGATATTAATGCCGCTTTGCTTAATCTTGTGATGAAAGATCAATTTTCTGGTAGTCCTAATGAAGATGCTGCATCCCATCTTAATACTTTCGTAGAATTGTGTGACATGCAAAAGAAAAAAGATGTGGATAATGATATTGTGAAATTAAAATTATTCCCATTCTCATTGCGGGATCGTGCAAAAATTTGGTTTTCATCTTTACCATGAAATAGTATCGATTCTTGGGATAGGTGTAAAGATGCTTTTATTACTAAGTATTTTCCTCCCGCAAAAATTATCTCCCTAAGAAATAAAATTATGAATTTTAAGCAACTTGATCATGAGCATGTTGCCAATCTTGGGAGAGGATGAAATTAATGATAAGAAATTGCCCTACTCATGGTTTAAATTTATGGATGATCATAGAGAATTTTTATGCGGGATTAAATTTTGTCTCTAGAAATCTTTTAGATTCCGCCGCGGGTGGTACTTTTATGGAAATTACTTTGGGAGAAGCTACTAAATTGCTGGACAATATTATGGCAAATTATTCACAATGGCATACTGAAAGAGTTCCTACTAGTAAAAAAGTGAATTCTGTTGAAGAGATTAATACCTTGAGTGATAAAGTTGATGCGCTTATGAAATTGGTTGCTAGCAAAAATGCTCCTATTGATCCTAATGATGTGCCTCTATCCACTTTGATTGAACAAAATAATGATCCCGTAGATGTGAATTTTGTCTCGCGAAACAATTTTAATAATAATGCTTATAGAGGTAATTTCAACGCTAGACCGTTTCCTGGAAATTCTTCTAATAATTATGGCAATTCCTATGGTAATCCTTATAATAATAATAATAGGATGCCCTCTGATCTTGAAAGTAATATTAAAGAATCTATTAATGCTCAAAAAGTTTTCAACACTGCGATAGCAGAAAAATTGAGTAAACTTGATGATATGTCTAGGAGCATTGATAGAATTATTCATGATGTGGAAAATCTTAAGACTAAAATTTTGCCACCTAAAATTGATATTAGTGAATCAATTAAAGCTTTATATGTCTCCATGGATGAGAGTAAGAAAAGAACCACTATGCTAAAAGCTAAACGAGAATTTTTAGAAAAAACGATTTCTCCCGGTTTCTATCGTAGTAATGATGAGGATACTGAAGAAGAGTCAACTTTAGCTAGAGAGCGTCCCCATAATTCGGAGGGTGAAAATCTTGATAAGAAAATTACTAAAAGTGGGTTTGGAGAGGTAAAAACTTTAAATAGCGATGTGCCCACTCTCTTGGATTACAAAGATTTTAATTATGACAATTGTTCTTTGATTGAGTGCATTTCTTTGTTACAATCCATGTTAAATTCACCCAACGCTTATGAGCAAAACAAGGCTTTTAGTAAACACATCGTAGAAGCAATGATGAAAGCGTTAGAAGAAAAGCTAGAACTAGAAGTTTCAATTCCTAGAAAATTATATGATGAATGGGAACCCACTATTAAAGTTAAAATTAAAAATTATGAGTGCAATGCTTTATGTGATTTGGGTGCTAGCATTTCCACAATTCCAAAATCTCTATGTGATGTGCTAGGTTTTACCAATATAGATGAATGTTCTCTTAATTTGCACTTGGCGGATTCTACTATTAAAAAGCCTTTGGGTAGAATTAGTGATGTTCTTATTCTTGCAAATAGGAACTATGTGCCCGTTGATTTTATTGTACTTGACATTGAATGCAATCCTTCATGCCCCATAATACTTGGTAGACCGTTCTTACGAACTATAGGCATCGTTATTGATATGAAAGAAGGGAATATAAAATTTCAGTTTCCACTAAAGAAGGGTATGGAACATTTCCCTAGGAAGAAAATTAAAGCACCATATGAATCCATTATGAGGGCCACTTATGGAATCAACTTGAAATATGACAATACTTAAAACTATGCATTATGCCTAGCTAGGGGCATAAAACAATAGCGCTTGTTGGGAGGCAACCCAATGAATAAAATAAATTTTTGTTATTTTTTTCTGTTATTGTGTGTTTTCACAATTATCCTACTGTTATGATTGTGTTTTTGTGTTTTTAATTAGTGTTTGTGCCAAGTAAAACCTTTAGGATGATTTGGAAGATAGTATAATTGATGCTGTTTGGAAAACAAAAAGTTTTGCGTCCAGTGCTAGAATTTTGTTTCTGTACTGCAGCGTCAGAAAAATCTGAAATTTTTACACAGTATTTTTATATGAATTTCCCACGTTGTCCTAATTTTTCAGAATTTTTAGATCTACATAAGTATGGATTTTAAATAGATTGCTATAGACTGTTCTGTTTATGACAGATTCTGTTTTTGATGTGTTGCTTGCTTGTTTTGATGAAACTATGGATTGTATCGGGGGGTATAAGCCATGGTGAAGTTAGAATAAAGTAGGTATAATGCAAAAATAAAATATGAATGGGTTTGCAACAGTACTTAAAGTAGTGATTTATTTTGTTATACTAACGGATCTCACGAAGGTTTTGTTGAGTTTTGTGTGATTGAAGTTTTCAAGTTTTGGGTGAGATCAGGATGGATGAAGGAATAAGGAGTGGCAAGAGCCTAAGCTTGGGGATGCCCGAGGCACCCCAAGGTAATATTCAAGGAAGACTCAAGCGTCTAAGCTTGGGGATGCCCCGGAAGGCATCCCCTCTTTCTTCTACCAACCATCGGTAATTTTACTTGGAGCTATATTTTTATTCGTCACATGATATGTGTTTTACTTGGAGCGTCTTGTATTATATGAGTCTTTGCTTTGCTTGCTTTTTAGTTTGTCACAATCATCCTTGCTGAACACACCTATTTTGAGAGAGCCACACGTTCATCATGATTTGTTAGAATACTCTATGTGCTTCACTTAAATTTTTTGAGCTAGGCAGTTGCTCTAGTGCTTCACTTAAATCTTTTTGAGCACGGCGGTGGCTAAATTTTGAAGAAATGAACTCTCATGCCTCACTTATATTATTTTGAGAGTTTACAAGATTAAAATTTTGAAGAAATAAACTCTCATGCTTCACTTATATTATTTTGAGAGTTGATAAGATTAAAATTTTGAAGAAATATTTGCACTCTCATGCTTCACTTATATCTTTTTGAGAGTTGATAAAAGTAACGGTAATTTGCACAAGATATGAATTTGGTCCCAAAGTGATGAATATTCAAGAGGGATATAATAAAAACTTTCATATAGATCATTGGATATGATAAGTGTGATTCCTTGCAATAGTTTTGCGATATGGAAATGATAATATGTGAGTCATGTTAGTGAGTAATTGTGATTTAGTAAGAATATTAGTGTTAAGGTTTGTGATTCCCTATGCATGCACATCAAGTCAATAGTTATGCAAAGAAATTATATCCTACTTATGGTGCATTATTCGGTGTTAGTTATGTTCAATGCATGTTTATGACCGTTTTCGCTTTTTGGTTGGTTGCTTCTCAATCTATTTGCTAGCCTTCATTTGTACTAAGCGGAAATACTGCTTGTGCATCCAAAATCCTTAAACCCAAGTTGTGCCAAATGAGTCCACTATATCTACCTATATGCGGTATTTCAATGCCGTTCCAAGTAAATTTGCGTGTGCCAACTCTAAATTTCAAAATAATTTTCCGTTTTGTGTGCCCGTACCGCTCATGAAGCGGCAGGGGGTGGCCAATATTTTCCATGCTAGGTGTGTTATTCTCACGATGAGTGTTTATTCACTTGTCATTGCACGAGAGAGTGGTTGGTAATAGGGATGCCCAGTCCCACAATGAAATCAAAATTAATAACAACAAAATTCCTTGGAAAGTGATGGTATGGAGGGCACCTGTGGATACGGCTAGCCATGGATTGTGAAAGAATGGTGCAAAGGAAATAAACTTTACTTTTTGTTTGGGAACCGCCTATGATGTGTCTAGCATGGAAGATATTGGGAATTCTCGGTCGTTTTCATTGACAGGAAAAGCATGCCTCTCAAAATAATTTTATCTCTCTAATTTAAGCTTTGAGCTCTGGCACATTTGACAAATCTCTGCTTCCCTCTGCGAAGGGCCTATCTATTTACTTTATGCAATTTTTATTTTCTTCAGTCTCCATCTTCTCTTATAAAGCACCAACTAGAGAGCACTATTGTCATACTTGTGCATTGTGTGTAGCTAATATTTGAGTGTGTTTCATGAATGGATCAAAGATTGAGCATAATGGGCTAGGATAACTTTCTTTAGCGTTGATATTTTGAAAGACATGATTGCTTGTTAGCATGCTTGAGTATTTATATCTTCATGTCAAATTATAGACTATTGCTTTGAATCATTCAAAGTCCAATGTCCATGCTACAAAAGAAAAGAATATATGATGAATATGATAGGCAGCATTCCACATCAAAAATTCTGTTTTTATCATTTACCTACTCGAGGACGAGCAGGAATTAAGCTTGGGGATGCTGATACGTCACCAACGTATCTATAATTTTTTATTGTTCCATGCTGTTATATTATCAATCTTGGATGTTTTTATATACATTTACATCAATTATATAACATTTTTGGAGACTAACCTATTAACTTAGTGCCCAGTGCCAGTTGCTGTTTTCTGCCCTGTTTTTGTTTTACAGAATATCAAGACCAAACGAAGTCCAAATGCCACGAAACTTTTTGGAGATTTTTTTCTGGACATATACAACACTAGAAGCTTCGGGAGAATACCAGACGCCAGAGGAGGTGGCCACAAGCCACCAGGGCACGCCTAGAGGGGGCAGGCGCGCCCTGGTGCCTCGTGGGCCCACCCCAGCTCCGTTTGACCTAATTCCTCCACTATAAATTCCCAAAAAATTAGAAACCCTCAGGGGAGTCCATGAAATACTTTTTCCGCCGCCGCAAGTTTCTGTTCTCGAGAGATCCCATCTAGAGGCCTTCTCCGGTACTCCACGGGAGGGGGAATCGATCACGGAGGGGCTCTACATCAACCTTGCTGCCCTTCCGATGATGCATGAGTAGTTTACCACAGACCTTCGGGTCCATAGTTAGTAGCTAGATGGCTTCTTCTCTATTTTTGATCTTCAATACAATGTTCTCCTCGATGTTCTTGGAGTTCTATCCGATGTAATCACTTTTTGCGGTGTGTTTGTTGGGATCCGATGAATTGTGAGTTTATGATCAGATTATCCATGAATATTATTTGAGTCTTTGCTGCACTCTTTTATGCATGATTATTATAGCCTCGTATTTCTTCTCCGATCTATTGATTTGGTTTGGCCAACTAGATTGATTTATCTTGCCATGGGAAGAGGTGCTTTGTAATGGGTTCGATCTTGCGGTGCTCAATCCCAGTGACAGAAAGGGACATGACACGTATGTATTGTTGCTATTAAGGGTAAAAAGATGGGGTTTATTCATATGTGAGTTTATCTTGTCTACATCATGTCATCGTTCTTAAGGCGTTACTTCGTTCTTTATGGACTTAATACACTAGATGCATGCTGGATAGCGGTCGATGTGTGGAGTAATAGTAGTAGATGCAGGCAGGAGTCGGTCTACTTGTCTCGGACGTTATGCCTATATACATGATCATTGCCTTGGATATCGTCATGATTATTTGCTTTTCTATCAATTGCCCAGCAGTAATTTGTCTACCCATCGTATGCTATTTTCTTGAGAGAAGCCTCTAGTGAAAACTATGGCCCCCGGGTCTATCTAAATCATATACTAAAACCCTAAAAATATTTGCTGCACTTTTCTTTTATTTATTTTATTTTGTATTTTTGTTTCAATCTATCTATCTATCACATACAATTTAATCTTGCAATTAACCGCCGAGGGATTGACAACCCCTCGTTTGCGTTGGGTGAAAGGATTTGTTGTTTGTGTGCTGGTGCAGCTAACGAGGTGTTGCGTGATTCTCCTACTGGATTGATAACCTTGGTTTCATAACTGAGGGAAATACTTACCTCTACTGTGCTACATCATCCCTTCCTCTTCGAGGATAAAACCAACACAAGCTACAAGTAGTAGGCGCCTGTGCTCCTTCCCAGGCGGCGGAGGTCCGGTGGCCACCTCGGCTGGCTTGATCTTCGGCCAATGCACCATGGTCTTGCCGAAGGCCATCCGTGCTCCCTCAATGCATACGGAGCGCTTCCAGACATCAATCCGGGGCGTGGCGTCGTACAACTTCTGCACCAAGCCAAAGTAGCTGCTCGGCAGCGGCTCCGAAGGCCACAATTTGATGCAGAGGTCCTTCATCACCGGCTCCGCCATCCGATGCAACTCCATCAGCTGCTTCATCTGGTTGTTGAGGAGGGGAGGGTGTTCGGGTGCTTGAAAGTGCGCCCAAAACAGCCTCTGCTCGGTATGACCCTCCTGGGACGCAAAGTACTTAGCCGCGTCCGATGCACTCCTCGGGAGGTCCGCGAAAGCGCCTGGGGAACACCATACTCGGGTGAGCAAAGCGAACCTGTTACCACCAAAGACCCTTTGCAGTAAATACGGCTTACCATCCGCAATAAGCTTGACTTGGCGGAGTTCCTCCTGGTGGCCCCGCGCCTCCGTCCGCGCTTCCTTAACCGCCGACCTCAGCGAGGTAAGCTCGGTGGTCTGCTCCTTACTCTTTTGCTCAAGGACCTCGCATTTGGTGACGGCATCCTTGAGCTCTTGTTGCACCTCAGACACTCTGGCCTCGTGCTTCTGGCTAGCGGTTTTCACCGTGGCCAGTTTGGTGGCTGCCTGTTCGGCCACAGCTTTCTGCTCCGCGGCTTCCTGATGAGCTTTCCTCAGCTCGGCCTTGAGGTTCTCGACCTCCGCGGCAGCAGCCGCAGTAATATCAGTTGCATCCCATTTAGATTAACTTCTTAAACCTTACTAAAACCGCTGTAGTAAACAGTTTAGTTCGGACTTGCCTTGCGCCTCGTCGAACCGCTTATTCAGTAGGCCGAGGTCGTCCTCGGAGCTCTTGAGCTTCCGATTCAGCTCGGCCAACTCCTCGGCGTTGGCAGCTGCCGCCGAGGACGACACCTGCACATTAGACTAAGCACATTAGAATCCCGAGTTACCGATTTTTGATCCTCTGGCCGGCTTTCTTCAATCCAGCTAGAGTCTCGAGGGCTACTGTGTATGAGGTTACATATTCATATAAAAGAAATATTCTAAGGAAAAGGCATTACATGGCCTACCTTGAAGCCTGTCAGAAGGCCGCTGAAGGCCTCCTTCAGTCCGTTGTCCATGGACCGAAGACTTTGCAACACCGTGCCCATCAGGGCACGGTGTTCTTTGGCGATAGAGGAGCTGGTTAAAGCTTCCTCCATCTCATCCGGCCACCCAGTCGAAACCCGCCCTGGAGCGGGCGGGGGCAGCGGGGGCACCTCGGCTCCTCCTTCGGTGGAGACCGAAATGGTTGGCTCCGGGTGCCTTAACGGCTCCGGAACCACTTTCGGGGAGAGCTCGGACTGTCCGGGCTCCCCCTCTTCGTTCACCAGAAGGGTTCTCCCCTCCTGGTCTTCGGTGGCCGAGGTATACGCCTCGGCCATAACAGCGTCACCTCCTCCCCCTGTGTGCGGCACGGGAGGGGTCCTCCTTGACAGAACCTCCTCGGCCTCCTCAGCGATTGGGGGAGGCGAGGCGCGCGATTCGGTCCCGCTCTCGGCCAGCGCGGCCGGTGGAGAGTCCCCCTCCGAGACTCGGTCGGTAGGGAGGTCGCGCGGGGGGGGGGGGAGGGGGCTGCAATGTTAAAAGCAGGCGCTCGATCAATAGCAGACTCAGTTCGGCTAAAAGCATCGGTGTATCTTAGTATACATACCTTTGGGCCCGCGGTTTGACCCTGGGGGTCCTCCGAGGAACCTCTTCGAAGGCCTCAGAGTGCTCGGTAGAAGCCGAGCTATTATTGGACAGGGCCACCTTGGCCCTGCATGGTCCTTTAGGGGCGGGAGGAAGCTGATCCTCCTCGGCGTCTTCGGACGCAGCCCTTTTCTTCGTTCGAGAGGAATCGCTTTCCTCCCCATCCTCCTCCTGCTCCTTCTTCCCCTCGAGAGTAGAAGGGGCATGGGTGTCTCTGGATCTAGTGTCCAGAGGTCCACGGGAACGGAGGCCTTCCCTGGCCTCCTTTTTCTTCTCTTTCTTCTTCTCCTTCTTCTCCGGCGCCTCGTACGGCTCTTCGGCCAACATGGCCGTCAGCAAGGCCGTCCTGGGGCCCTCGGGCAGCGGGGCTGGGCTGTCGATTCGCTCGGCTTTCTTCAGCCAACTCTGTGGATGGGAGAAAAGGGAGTTGAGTGCTTTGTCAAAAAGGAACATCCGAACATAAGAGTAAAACTTATCATACCTCGCGAGGGGGGTTTGCGGCGTCGAGACCGATGTCTTCCTCCTCGACCGGCCAGTCCTTCCGCGGCTTGAATAGCACTTTCCACAGCTGTGCGTGGGAAGTGCGGTAGAAGCTGAGCACGGTGGCGGGGTCTTCGGGCTTGTAGACCCACATGGGGGGGGCCCGGTCTTGAAAGGGGAGGATGCGGCGGTAGAGCATGATCTGAATCACGTTGGGCAACTCAACCCCCCGCTCTAGCATCTTGGATATTCGGCTCTGCAGCAATGCCACCTCCTTGGTTGACCCCCAATCGAGGCCCTTCTTGGTCCACAAGACCAACCTCGTGGGGGGTCCGGATCTGAAGGCGGGAATCACCGCCCAGTCCGCGTTCCGCGGCTCTGTGATATAGAACCACTCTTTCTGCCAGATCTTGACAGTTTCGATGAAAGTGCCCTCTGGCCACTCAACCCGGGGGAGCTTGCTGACCATCGCCCCCCCGCAGTCCGCCTGCTGGCCGTCGACAATTGATACGTCTCCAACGTATCTATAATTTTTCATTGTTCCATGTTGTTATATTATCAATCTTGGATGTTTTTACATACATTTACAGCAATTATATATCATTTTTTGGGACTAACCTATTAACTTAGTGCCCAGTGCCAGTTGCCATTTTCTGCCTGTTTTTGGTTTTACAGAATATCAATACCAAACGAAGTCCAAATGCCACAAAACTTTTTGGAGATTTTTTTTCTGGACATAACCAACGCTAGAAGCTTCGGGAGAAGGCCAGAAGCCCCAGGAGGTGGCCATGAGCCACCAGGGTGCGCCTGGGGGGGGGGGCAGGCGTGCCCTGGTGCCTCGTGGGCCCACCTCTGCCTCTTTTGACCTAATTCCACCACTATAAATTCCCAAAAACCGGGAAAGCAACAGAGGAGTCCATGAAATACTTTTTCCACCGCCGCAAGTTTCTGTTCTCGAGAGATCCCATCTGGAGGCCTTTTCCGGTACTCCGTCGGAGGGGGAATCGATCACGGAGGGGCTCTACATCAACCTTGCTGCCCTTCCGATGATGCGTGAGTAGTTTACCACAGACCTTCGGGTCCATAGTTAGTAGCTAGATGGCTTCTCTCTTTTTGATCTTCAATACAATGTTCTCCTCGATGTTCTTGGAGTTCTATCTGATGTAATCACTTTTTGCGGTGTGTTTGTTGGGATCCGATGAATTGTGAGTTTATGATCAGATTATCCATGAATATTATTTGAGTCTTATCTGATCTCTTTTATGCATGATTATTATAGCTTCATATTTCTTCTCTGATCTATTGATTTGGTTTGGCCAACTAGATTGATTTATCTTGCCATGGGAAGAGGTGCTTTCTAATGGGTTCGATCTTGCGGTGCTCAATCCCAGTGATAGAAAGGGACATGACCCGTATGTATCGTTGCTATTAAGGGTAAAAAGATGGGGTTTATTCATGCGTGAGTTTACTTTGTCTACATCATGTCATCTTGCTTAAGGCGTTACTCCGTTCTTTATGGACTTAATACACTAGATGCATGCTGGATAGCGGTCGATGTGTGGAGTAATAGTAGTAGATGTAGGCAGGAGTTGGTCTACTTGTCTCGGATGTGATGCCTATATACATGATCATTGCCTTGGATATCGTCATGATTATTTGCTTTTCTATCAGTTGCCCATCAGTAATTTGTCTACCCACCGTATGCTATTTTCTTGAGAGAAGCCTCTAGTGAAAACTATGGCCCCCGGGTCTATCTAAATCATATATTAAAAACCCTAAAAAACCTTGCTGCAGTTTTATTTTATTTTTTATTTTTGTTTAATCTATCTATCTATCACCATACAATTTAATCTTGCAATTGACCGCCGAGGGATTGACAACTCCTCGTTTGCGTTGGGTGCAAGGATTTGTTGTTTGTGTGTAGGTACTGCTAATGAGGTGTTGCATGATTCTCCTACTGGATTGATAACCTTGGTTTCATAACTGAGGGAAATACTTACCTCTACTGTGCTGCATCATCCCTTCCTCTTCGGGGAAAATACCAACGCAAGCTACAAGTAGCAGGAAGAATTTCTGGCGCCGTTGCCGGGGAGACATCATCAACATCTATCAAGTACCTTTGCATAAACTCTCATCTCCTTGCATTTATTTTGTTTGCCTCTCATTTTCATCTCCCCCACTTCTAAAAAGTTTTTACAAAAATACAAAAATATTTTCTGTTTGCCTTTTTCTTGTTTGCTTGTTTGCTTGCTTGCTTTATCATTATGGCTAGTTCTTCGCTCGTTACTATTACCCCTAAAAATGAAGTACTTAATTTTAAACAAAGGGGAGGAGAGAATTTAAAAGATGCTTGGTATAGGATTTGTGATGCTCATAATAGATCAACTCGTAAGCAATCCTCCACCATCCTTCTTCGCAATTTTTATTTGGGAATCACTACTTGGTATTGATTTGTGATTAATACTATTACTGGAGGGAATTTCTTGATGTGTCCCTCTATGGATACTTTTAATGCTATGGGAAATTTAGTGGGATCACGGCCTATTACTATTAATGAAACAACTTTGACCTTGGAACATGTTATGCAAAGGTTAGATGCTATTGAAAATTAAATGCCTACCGTTGAGCATATTGAAAATTTAGATAAAAAGATTCATAACCATGTTACTCAATTTGGATCAAAAGTAGGGATTACTCTTAAGATGCTAAAAGAGAAAGAACCAATAATTAATGAAAGGGTGGAACAAAGTCCCGCTAGGATCGATAAGTTGGAAGAAATTATTAATAATTTGGGTTCCGCTTTTTCTTCTGCTAAAACTATTGAAAAAACTACTCCTAGCAAGAACTGCAAGTTTATGTATGTTCCTAAGACCAATGGTGCTACTTCTAGTAAGGGAAATGAGGATCTTAAAATGATTAGCGTGCACCCCAATTTCATTGATATAATTAAGGAACCTATTCACAAAAGTAAAATCCTTGATTTTGTGCCTAGAAGTGTGATGGTGAGAAACACTTATGTTAAATCTATTAGAAAAAAATGGATGTGTGATTGAGGAGTTGGAAACAAAGATGACAATACTTGAAACTATGCATTATGCCTAGCTAGGGGCATAAAACAATAGCGCTTGTTGGGAGGCAACCCAATGAATAAAATAAATTTTTACCTTTTGCTTCTGTTGTTGTGTGTTTTCACAATTATGCTACTGTTATGATTGTGTTTTTGTGTTTTTAATTAGTGTTTGTGCCAAGTAAAGCCTTTAGGATGATTTGGAAGATAGTATAATTGATGCTGTTTGGAAAACAGAAAGTTTTGCGTCCAGTGCTGGAATTTTGGTTCTGTACTGGAACGTCAAAAAAAATGTGAAATTTTTACACAGTATTGGTATATGAATTGCCCACGTTGTCCTAATTTTTCAGAATTTTTGGAGTTACAGAAGTATGGCTTTTAAATAGATTTCTACAGACTGTTCTGTTTTTGACAGATTCTGTTTTTGATGCACTACTTGCTTGTTTTGATGAAACTATGGATTGTATCGGGGGGTATAAGCCATGGAGAAGTTAGAATACAGTAGGTATAATGCAAAAATAAAATATGAATGGGTTTGCAACAGTACTTAAAGTAGTGATTTATTTTGTTATACTAACGGATCTCACGAAGGTTTTGTTGAGTTTTGTGTGATTGAAGTTTTTGAGTTTTGGGTGAGATCACGATGGATGAAGGAATAAGGAGTGGCAAGAGCCTAAGCTTGGGGATGCCCGAGGCACCCCAAGGTAATATTCAAGGAATACTCAAGCGTCTAAGCTTGGGGATGCCCGGAAGGCATCCCCTCTTTCTTCTACCAACCATCGGTAATTTTACTTGGAGCTATATTTTTATTCGTCACATGATATGTGTTTTACTTGGAGCGTCTTGTATTATATGAGTCTTTGCTTTGTTTGCTTTTTAGTTTGTCACAATCATCCTTGCTGAACACACCTATCTTGAGAGAGCCACACGTTCATCATAATTTGTTAGAATACTCTATGTGCTTCACTTAAATTTTTTGAGCTAGGCAGTTGCTCTAGTGCTTCACTTACATCTTTTTGAGCACCGTGGTGGCTATATTTTGAAGAAATGAACTCTCATGCTTCACTTATATTATTTTGAGAGTTGACAAGATTAAAATTTTGAAGAAATAATCTCTCATGCTTCACTTATATTATTTTGAGAGTTGATAAGATTGAAATTTTGAAGAAATATTTGCACTCTCATGCTTCAATTAAATCTTTTTGAGAGTTGATGATAGTAATGGTAATTTGCACAAGATATGAATTTGGTCCCAAAGTGATGAATATTCAAGAGGGATATAATAAAAACTTTCATATCGATCATTGGATATGATAAGTGTGATTCCTTGCAATAGTTTTGCGATATGGAGATGATGATATGTGAGTCATGTTAGTGAGTAATTGTGATTTAGTAAGAATATTAGTGTTAAGGTTTGTGATTCCCTATGCATGCACATCAAGTCAATAGTTATGCAACAAAATTATATCCTACTTATGGTGCATTGTTCGGTGTTAGTTATGTTCAATGCATGTTTATGACCGTTTTTGCTTTTTGGTTGGTTGCTTCTCAATCTATTTGCTAGCCTTCACTTGTAGTAAGCGGAAATACTGCTTGTGCATCCAAACTCCTTAAACCCAAGTTGTGCCAAATGAGTCCACCATATCTACCTATATGCGGTATTTCCATGCCGTTCCAAGTAAATTTGCGTGTGCCAACTCTAATTTTCAAAATAATTTTTCCATTTTGTGTGCCCGTACCGCTCATGAAGCGGCATGGGGTGGCCAATATTTTCCATGCTAGGTGTGTTATTCTCACGATGAGTGTTTATTCACTTGTCATTGCATGAGAGAGTGGTTGGTAATAGGGATGCCCAGTCCCACAATGAATCAAAAATTAATAACAACAAAATTCCTTGGAAAGTGTTGGTATGGAGGGCACCCGTGGATACGGCTAGCCATGGATTGTGAAAGAATGGTGGAAAGGAAATAAACTTTACTTTCTGTTTGGGAACCACCTATGATGTGTCTAGCATGGAAGATATTGGGAATTCTCGGTCGTTTTCGTTGACAGGAAAAGCATGCCTCTCAAAATAATTTTATCTCTCTAATTTAAGCTTTGAGCTCTGGCACAATAGCAAATCTCTGCTTCCCTCTGCGAAGGGCCTATCTATTTACTTTTATGCAATTTTTATTTTTATTTGAGTCTCCATCTTCTCTTATAAAGCACCAACTAGAGAGCACTATTGTCATACTTGTGCATTGGATGTAGCTAATATGGAGTGTGTTTCATGAATGGATCAATGATTGAGCATAATGGGCTAGGGATAATTTTCTTTAGCATTGATATTTTGAAAGGCATGGTTGCTTGTTAGTGTGCTTGAGTATTTATATCCTCATGTCAAATTATAGACTATTGCTTTGAATCATTCAAGTCCAATGTCCATTCTACAAAAGAAAAGAATATATGATGAATATGATAGGCAGCATTCCACATCAAAAATTCTGTTTTTATCATTTACCTACTCGAGGACGAGCAGGAATTAAGCTTGGGGATGCTGATACGTCTCCAACGTATCTATAATTTTTTATTGTTCCATGCTGTTATATTATCAATCTAGGATGTTTTTATATACATTTACATCAATTATATATATCATTTTTTGGGATTAACCTATTAACTTAGTGCCCAGTGCTAGTTGCTGTTTTCTGCCTATTTTTGGTTTTACAGAATATCAATACCAAACGAAGTCCAAATGCCACGAAACTTTTTGGAGATTTTTCTCCGGACATAACCAACACTAGAAGCTTCGGGAGAAGGCCAGAAGCCCCAGGAGGTGGCCACGAGCCACCAGGGCGCCCCCCCCCCAGGCGCGCCCTGGTGCCTCATGGGCCCACATCTGCCTCTTTTGACCTAATTCTACCACTATAAATTCCCAAAAATTGGGAAACTAACAGAGGAGTCCACGAAATACTTTTTCCGCCGCCGCAAGTTTCTGTTCTCGAGAGATCCCATCTGGAGGCCTTTTCCGGTACTCCGCTGGAGGGGGAATCGATCACGGAGGGGCTCTACATCAACCTTGCTGCCCTTCCGATGATGCGTGAGTAGTTTACCACAGACCTTTGGGTCCATAGTTAGTATCTAGATGGCTTCTTCTCTCTTTTTGATCTTCAATACAATGTTCTCCTCGATGTTCTTGGAGTTCTATCCGATGTAATCACTTTTTGTGGTGTGTTTGTTGGGATCCGATGAATTGTGAGTTTATGATCAGATTATCCATGAATATTATTTGAGTCTTCTCTGATCTCTTTTATGCATGATTGTTATAGCTTCGTATTTCTTCTCCGATCTATTGATTTGGTTTGGCCAACTGATACGCCTCCGTCGTATCTATAATTTTTTATTGTTTCATGCCAATATTCTATAACTTTCACATATTTTTGGCAACATTTTATATTATTTTTGGGACTAACATATTGATCCAGTGCCCAGTGCCAGTTCCTGTTTTCTGCTTGTTTTTTGTTTCATAGAAAATCCATATCAAACGAAGTCCAAATGCAATGAAATTTTACGGAGAATTATTTTGGAATATATGTGATTTTTGGGAGGTGGAATCATCACAAACGGAGGCCCACAGCCTCCACGAGTCACCTGGGCACGTGGCCCCCCCTAGCACGCGGCGGTGCCTCGTGGGCACACCGTAAGTCGGTTGGGGCTCTTCTTCAGGCGCAAGGAAGCTAATATCCGGAAAAAAATTGTGTTAAAATTTCAGCCCGATTGGAGGTATGGATCTCTGGGAATTTAAGAAACGGTGAAGGGCCAGAAAATAGGAACGCAAAACAGAAGAGAACAGAGAGAGAGATCCAATCTAGGAGGGGCTCCTGCCCCTCCGCCGCCATGGAGACCATGGACCAGAGGGGGAACTCTCCTCCCATCTAGGAGGGAGGCCAAGGAAGAAGAAGAAGGAGGGGGGCTCTCTCCCCCTCTCTCCCGGTGGCGCCGGAACGCCGCCGGGGCAATCATCATGATGGCGATCTACACCAACAACTTCGCCGCCGTCACCACCAACTCTCTCCCCCTCTATGCAGCGGTGTAACACCTCTTCTCCCCTCTGTAATCTCTACTTAAACATGGTGCTTAATGCTACATATTATTATCCAATGATTTGTGGCCATCCTATGATGTTTGAGTAGATTCGTTTTGTCCTATGGGTTGATTGATGATCGTGATTGGTTTGAGTTGTATGTTTTATTTTGGTGTTGTCCTATGGTGCCCTCCGTGTCGCGCAAGCGTGAGGGATTTCCGCTGTAGGGTGTTGCAATACGTTCATGATTCGCTTATAGTGGGTGGCGTGAGTGACTGAAACACATACCCGAGTAAGGGGGTTGTTGCGTATGGGAGTAAAGAGGACTTGATACTTAATGCTATGGTTGGGTTTTACCTTAATGATCTTTGGTAGTTGCGGATGCTTGCTAGAGTTCCAATCATAAGTGCATATGATCCAAGTACGGAAAGTATGTTAGCTCATGCCTCTCCCTCATATAAAATTGCAACAATGATTACCGGTCTAGTTATCGATTGCCAGGGACAAATCATTCTCTTGTGTTACAAAAGCTTTCTACTAAACAACTAACTTTTATTATCTTGCAAATTACTCGTAGTTTTGTTCTCGCAAAGTACTTCTAGTTTTATTCTTGCAAACCTATCCTATCACCTACAAAATAGTTTCATACTTGTTCTAGGTAAAGCGAACGTTAAGTGCGCATAGAGTTGTATCGGTGGTCGATAGAACTTGAAGGGAATATTAATTCTACCTTTAGCTCCTTGTTGGGTTCGACACTCTTATTTATCGAAAAAGCTACAATTGATCCCCTATACTTGTGGGTTATCAAGACCTTTTTCTGGCGCCGTTGCCGGGGAGCAATAGCGTGGGGTTGATATTCTCATGTGTGCTTGTTTGTTTTATCACTAAGTAGATTTTATTTTCTGTTCTAAGTTGTTTTATATCTTTAGTTATGGATATGGAACATCAAACACCAAAAAAATAGTTGTACTTGCTACTCATGGAGATGGGGAACCTCCTAAAACCCTCGATGCTCGTTATGTGGAAAACGTTAAACACTACTGTGATAATCCTGAGAAAACCCCATTCAACTTGATAATGGGAGACATGTTGGATCAACGTGAATACTTTAGGGATTATCGCTTGTCTCAAAAAGGGAAACTCTTATGGGATCAAATTCATTATTTGCATTGGTATGCTCGAAATTTATGCTTAAGATATGATTATACTTGTTGCTCTAAGATGAAGGCTCCACACCTTCCCTTTTCACGTGAATTTAATGATAATGAAACCTTGGCTTCTTATGCTAATGGTATATATGATTACTATGATGTGGAACGAATAGAAGAATTTGTTGCTTTGAAGGGTGCTTATGAAATTGAATCTTTGTTTGAAAAGTATGAAGATTGTGATGATGCTGTCTACAGATCTGAAAATTTTGCTATACTTAAATATTGCTATGAGAATTACGAATACAATGCCGATATTAATGAGTTTATTGAGAAAGTCTTCGATGTCCAAGAAGAGACTAATATTTTGCAGGCTCCTATGGAAGAAGAAAATGATGACACTGTGAGCTCATTAGATGAAAAAGATGACAAGGAGAGCAAAGAACAAAGGGAGGAAGAGCGGATTAGCTACCCGTGCCCACCTTCTAATGAGAGTAACTCTTCAACTCATACATTGTTTAATTTCCCTTCGTGCTTACCGAAGGATGAATGCTATGATCCCTTGGATTCGTTTGAAATATCCCTTTTTGATGAAATTGATGCTTGCTATGCTTGTGGCCATGATGCCAATTTGAATTATGCTTATGGAGATGAACTTGCTATAGTCCCTTATGTTAAGAATGAAATTGTTGCTATTGCACCCACACATGATAGTCCTATTATCTTTTTGAATTCTCCCAACTACACTATATCGAAGAAGTTTGCTCTTATTAAGGATTATATTGATGGGTTGCGTTTTACTATTGCACATGGTAATTTTGATGGATATAATATGCATGTGCTTTCTGCTCCTAATTGCAATTATTATGAGAGAGGAACTACATCTCCGCCTCTCTATGTTTCCAATGCGATAAAATTGCAAGAAACTGTTTATACTATGCATTGGCCTTTACTTGGTGTGCATGAATTGTTCTTTTATGACATGCCGATGCATAGGAAGAGAGTTAGACTTCGTCATTGCATGATATATGTTGCTTTGTGCTCACTACTAAATTATAAATCATTGTTAATTAAAATTGGCTTTGATATACCTTGGGATCCGGGTGGATCAATTACTTGAGCACTTTATGCCTAGCTTAATGGCTTTAAAGAAAGCGCTGCCAGGGAGACAACCCAGAAGTTTTAGAGAGTAATTTTATTCTGTTGTGTGCTTTTAAAAAGTTTAAAAACAAAAAAATATAGAGGGGAACCTAAACCTTTTTCAAAAAGAAAAGTGAAAGTGAGACAGATGAGCAATGTGGAAGTGGGGGCAAGCCTTGAACTTTGTTCATGCCCATGGAAACTTTGTGAACCTTGATTATAGAAACTTTTCAACAAAAATAATTATCCCCTTGTACAAATCCATTGTATTATAAAAATAATGTGCCAAGATTTACCGTTAGGATGTTTAAATTGCTTGTTCGGTATGTGCGGTGCAAAAACAGAAACTTTTGCTGTAGTGTGTGAATTTACATTTTTTACTGGAACGTGCAAAAATTCTAAAAAACTTACACAGTACTTATATGCAAATTTTTTATTTGTTCCTAATTTTTCAGAATTTTTAGAGTTACAGAAGTATGGTCAATGTTTAGATTTCTACAGACTGTTCTGTTTTTGACAGATTCTGTTTTTGATGCATTGTTTTGCTTGTTTTGATGGAACTATGGATTGTATCGGGGGGTATAAGCCATGGAGAAGTTAGAATACAGTAGGCATAATGCAAAAATAAAATCTGAATGGGTTTGCAACAGTACTTAAAGTAGTGATTTGCTTTATTATACTAACGGATCTCACGAAGGTTTTGTTAAGTTTTGTGTGGATGAAGTGTTCAAAGATCGAGGAGGTATTGATATGAGAAGAATGAGGAGAGACAAGAGCTCAAGCTTGGGGATGCCCAAGGCACCCCAAGTAAATATTCGAGGAGACTCAAGCGTCTAAGCTTGGGGATGCCCCGGAAGGCATCTCATCTTTATTCAACAATTATCGGTATGTTTTGGTTTTTGTTTTGTTCACATGATATACGTAAATTCTTGGAGCATCTTTTTTGTTTATTCTTCCCTTTTATTTTATGCACCATGCTGGTATGAGATAGTCCTTGGTTGATTTATAGAATGCTTCATGCACTTCAATTATATCTTTTGAGTATGGCTTTATAGAATGCTTCATGTGCTTCACTTATATCATTTGAAGTTTGGATGCCTGTTTCTCTTCATATAGAAAACATTATTTGTAGAATGCTCTTTTGCATCACTTATATTTGTTAGAGCATGGTCTTTTGTAGAAAGAATTAAACTCTCTTGCTTCACTTATATCTATTTAGAGAGTCAACAGGAATTGGTCATTCACATGGTTAGTCAGAAAATCCTACATAAAACCTTGTAGATCACTGAATATGATATGTTTGATTCCTTGCAATAGTTTTGCGATATGGAGATGATAATATGTGAGTTATGCTAGTGAGTAATTATGGTTTAGTAAGAATATTGGTGTTAAGGTTTGTGATTCCCTATGCATGCACGTAAAGTCAATAGTTATGCAACGAAGTTATATCCTACTTATGGTGCATTATTCAGTGTTAGTTATTCTCAATGCATGCTTATGACCATTTTTGTTTTCTGGTTGGTTGCTTCTCAATCTATTTGCTAGCCTTCATTTGTACTAAGCGGGAATACTGCTTGTGCATCCAAACTCCTTAAACCCAAGTTGTGCCAAATGAGTCGACCATATCTACCTATATGCGGTATTTACATGCCGTTCCAAGTAAATTTGCATGTGCCAACTCTAATTTTCAAAATAATTTCCCGTTTTGTGTGCCCGTACCGCTCATGAAGCGGCAGGGGGTGGCCAATATTTTCCATGCTAGGTGTGTTATTCTCACGATGAGTGTTTATTCACTTGTCATTGCACGAGAGAGTGGCTGGTAATAGGGATGCCCAGTCCCACAATGAAATCAAAAACTAATAACAACAAAATTCCTTGGAAAGTGTTGGTATGGAGGGCACCCGTGGATACGGCTAGCCATGGATTATGAAAGAATGGTGGAAAGGAAATAAACTCTACTTTCTGTTTGGGAACCGCCTATGATGTGTCTAGCATGGAAAATATTGGGAATTCTCGGTCGTTTTCGTTGACAGGAAAAGCATGCCTCTCAAAATAATTTTATCTCTCTAATTTAAGCTTTGAGCTCTGGCACCTCTGCAAATCTATGCTTCCCTCTGCGAAGGGCCTATCTATTTTACTTTTATGCATTTTTTATTTTTATTGAGTCTCCATCTTCTCTTATAAAGCACCAACTGGAGAGCACTATTGTCATACTTGTGCATTGGGTGTGGTTAATGTTGAGTGTGTTTCATGAATGGATCAATGACTGAGCATAATGGGCTAGGGATAACTTTCTTTAGCGTTGATATTTTGAAAGACATGATTGTTTGTTAGTATGCTTGAGTATTGATGTCTTTATATCAAATTATAGACTATTGCCTTGAATCACTCGTGTCTTAATATTCATGCCATGATTGAACTATATGATCAAGATTATGCTAGGTGGCATTCCACATCAAAAATTATATTTTTTATCATTTACCTACTCGAGGACAAGTAGGAATTAAGCTTGGGGATGCTGATACGCCTCCGTCATATCTATAATTTTTGATTGTTTCATGCCAATATTCTATAACTTTCACATATTTTTGGCAACATTTTATATTATTTTTGGGACTAACATATTGATCCAGTGCCCAGTGCCAGTTCCTGTTTTCTGCTTGTTTTTTTGTTTCACAGAAAATCCATATCAAACGAAGTCCAAATGCAATAAAATTTTATGGAGAATTATTTTGGAATATATGTGATTTTTGGGAGGTGGAATTATCGCAAACGGAGGCCCACAGCCTCCACGAGCCACCTGGGCGCGTGCCCCCCTGGCGCGCGGTGGTGCATCGTGGGCACACCGTAAGTTAGTTGGGGCTCTTCTTTGGGTGCAAGGAAGCTAATATCTGGAAAAAAATCGTGTTAAAATTTCAGCCCGATCGGAGTTACGGATCTCCGGGAATTTAAGAAACGGTGAAGGGCCAGAAAACAGGAACGCGAAACAGAAGAGAACAGAGAGAGAGATCCAATCTAGGAGGGGCTCCTGCCCCTCCGCCGCCATGGAGACCATGGACCAGAGGGGGAACTCTCCTCCCATCTAGGGGGGAGGCCAAGGAGGAAGAAGAAGGAGGGGGCTCTCTCCCCCTCTCTCCCGGTGGCGCCGGAACGCCGCCGGGGCAATCATCGTGACGGCGATCTACACGAACAACTTCGCCGCCGTCACCACCAACTCTCTCCCCCTCTATGTAGCGGTGTAACACCTCTTCTCTCCGCTGTAATCTCTACTTAAACATGGTGCTTAATGCTACATATTATTATCCAATGATTTGTGGCCATCCTGTGATGTTTGAGTAGATTCGTTTTGTCCTATGGGTTGATTGATGATCGTGATTGGTTTGAGTTGTATGTTTTATTTTGGTGCTGTCCTATGGTGCCCTCCGTGTCGCTCAAGCGTGAGGGATTTCCGCTGTAGGGTGTTGCAATACGTTCATGATTCGCTTATAGTGGGTGGCGTGAGTGACTGAAACACATACCCGAGTAAGGGGGTTGTTGCGTATGGGAGTAAAGAGGACTTGATACTTAATGCTATGGTTGGGTTTTACCTTAATGATCTTTGGTAGTTGCGGATGCTTGCTAGAGTTCCAATCATAAGTGCATATGATCCAAGTACGGAAAGTATGTTAGCTCATGCCTCTCCCTCATATAAAATTGCAACAATGATTACCGGTCTAGTTATCGATTGCCAGGGACAAATCATTCTCTTGTGTTACAAAAGTTTTCTACTAAACAACTAACTTTTATTATCTTGCAAATTACTCGTAGTTTTATTCTCACAAAGTACTTCTAGTTTTATTTTTGCAAACCTATCCTATCACCTACAAAATAGTTTCATACTTGTTCTAGGTAAAGCGAACGTTAAGTGCGCGTAGAGTTGTATCGGTGGTCGATAGAACTTGAAGGGAATATCAATTCTACCTTTAGCTCCTTGTTGGGTTCGACACTCTTATTTATCGAAAAATCTACAATTGATCCCCTATACTTGTGGATTATCACCAACTAGATTGATTTATCTTGCCATGGGAAGAGGTGCTTTGTAATGGGTTCGATCTTGCGGTGCTCAATCCCAGTGACAGAAAGGGACATGACACGTATGTATCGTTGCTATTAAGGGTAAAAAGATGGGGTTTATTCATGCGTGAGTTTACTTTGTCTACATCATGTCATCTTGCTTAAGGCGTTACTCCGTTCTTTATGGACTTAATAAACTAGGTGCATGCTGGATAGCGGTCGATGTGTGGAGTAATAGTAGTAGATGCAGGCATGAGTCAGTCTACTTGTCTCGGACGTGATGCCTATATACATGATCATTGCCTTGGATATCGTCATGATTATTTGCTTTTCTATCAATTGCCCAACAGTAATTTGTCTACCCACCGTATGCTATTTTCTTGAGAGAAGCCTCTAGTGAAAACTATGACCCCCGGGTCTATCTAAATCATATATTAAAAACCCTAAAAAACCTTGCTGTACTTTTCTTTTATTTATTTTATTTTGTATTTTTGTTTAATCTATCTATCTATCACCATACAATTTAATCTTGCAATTGATCGCCGAGGGATTGACAACCCCTCGTTTGCGTTGGGTGCAAGGATTTGTTGTTTGTGTGCAGGTACTGCTAACGAGGTGTTGCGTGATTCTCCTACTGGATTGATAACCTTGGTTTCATAACTGAGGGAAATACTTACCTCTACTGTGCTGCATCATCCCTTCCTCTTCGGGGAAAATACCAACGCAAGCTACAAGTAGCAACGATCTTCGGCTTGATATTGAAAACTTTCAGCCACAGGCCGAAGTGTGGCTGGACCCGAAGAAAGGCCTCGCAGATGATGATGAAGGCCGAGCTGTGCAGAAAAGAGTTCGGGGCAAGATCATGGAAATCTAGCCCGTAGAAAAACATCAGGCCCTTGACGAAGGGGTGGAGGGGAAAACCTAGCCCCTGGATAAAATGGGGGAGGAACACCACCCTCTCGCCAGGCTCAGCGTGGGGATGACTTGACCCGCCTCCGGAGCGCGGTGAGCGACATCAGCGGGAAGGTAACCCGCGTTCTTCAGCTCCAGGATGGTGCTCTCGGTGACGATGGAGGCCTCCCACTTGCCCTTAGACCCAGAGCCGGCCATGGCCAGATTGAGGGGATGGCCGGAGAGGTTCTAGGAAGGGAGAACAGATCTGGGCGCTGGAGCTCAGGAGATTGGGAGGGCAACGGCGCAGGAGAAAGTGAGAGCGTGCGAAGGAAATGGTGGCCGCTCCCCTTTTATGGGCTACCGTAAAACCAAGAGTCCTTTTACTGCGCTGCAGACCTCGCCACTTCCCCGTATAATCGTGCCGTTATGCACGCGTGGGATAGCCCAAATCATTGATCATATCCCTTAAAAACAGGACACGATCTCCATATTGATGGGACGCGCCAATGGAGGAACCGCCTCGAACCGCGAATCGAGTTTTCATAACTGGCTCGTGGTCGTGGCAGGTCATGGCCCTTCGGCAAAAATTGTCAGATTGGGGTCACTGTTCACACTTATGCGACTGGCCTTCGGGGCCAAGTTGTTGATACACTTCGGAGACCGAAGCATAATTCGGGGAGCAGATGGGAAGAAACAGCCAGGCAACCCTTGAAGATTTGATTCAGAGGGGTTGCAGGCTTGATGCAAGTACCACAGAAGGGAAGGAACTAGTACACAAGACGATAGTGTTCGGCACATACCTCGGCTTCGAAGGCTAGTTCGGGGGCTACTGAGGGAGTCCCGGACTAAGGGGTACTCGGGCTGCCGACCTGTCTCTCGTGGGCCGGACTGCTGGGCCGCTCCTAGTTCATCATGGGAAGGCCGGACTACAGGCGACCCCGGGCTCCAGAAGGAAACCTCCGAAGACTTGCGTATCCTCCAAGATAGGTCTAGCGTGACTTGCATGTTTATCCCCCTGGTGGCAACCGACCATCTGTAACCCTAGGTACCCCTGGTGTCTATATAAGCCAGAGGGTTTAGTCCGTAGAGGCAAGAACCATCATCGCTATACCCACCTAGGGTTTAGATCATCCGATCTCGAGGTAGATCAACTCTGTAATTGTCATACTCCCATATCAATGCAACCAAACAGGACGTAGGGTTTTACCTCTTCAAGAGGGCCCGAACCTGGGTAATCGCTGTCTCTACGTTCCCTGTTACCCATTGACTCCAAGATCCACAGTTCGGGACCCCCTACCCGAGATCTGTCGGTTTTAGTACCGACACCTCCTCCCGAAGCGCCAATTCCTTCGTCATCACCTCTAGCTCGATCTGATCAGATTTCCCCGAGCCGGACGCACCGACTCCATGGTTCCTATCTAGATCGAAGAAAATAGTTCCACGGGCCACCCAACCCTAGTCTCCCTTGATCTCCAGAAACTTAACGCCAAGACCGGGAAACGATCTAGGAAAGCCCCTTAGTCAGTCCAAGCAGTTGAGGAAATGGAGGATCAAGGTTAGGGAAACATTATCTCTACTTCGGTCGTCGCCGCCAAGAGGAGAGGAACCCTAGAGAGAGGGGGAAAAGCTCGGCCAAGTATGCTCTGCTGTGTAGTTGGTAAAACAAATGAATTGGGCCGTCTAAAGTCGCTAAAGAGAACTCCCAGGAGCGCCACCAACAGATATCTGAAGCCCAGTCCATACCGCCATAGCCGTCTAAAGCCCATTAAAACTCTGGAGCTTCAGCTCGCGTTCCTCAGGCCTCGTTTGGCACAGAGGGATTGTGGAGGTTTTGGGAGGAGAGGATTTCAGAGGATTTGGTGAATCCCCCTCTTTCACCCAATCCCCTTGAAACCTCAAATCCCCCTCCAGCCACACATCCCCTCTATATAGAACAACGTTTGACAGGTAGGGATTGCCATATTGAATTGAAATGGTGTAAAACAGTTAAAAATCTAATCTTGCAACAGTTCTTCACATCAACAACATAATTTGCTTGACTTGGAATCAATATATTATCACATAATTGTGCAGTCACATCACAACAACATATTACAGCAGCATGACTTGGAACCAATAATATCTCATAGGTATTCGGCATTCGCAAGTCTCAGGAAAGACATGCATACATTTATGCATGCTGAGAATACATACATAAGCATGCTGAACTATTTGTGCAACATAGAGAAAAGCATCACTTGATGTTCTGCAGCGATTGTTGGAAGAGAGTACATGACAGGAGCATAAATTCCAACCACAAGACAGCAGTAGTGCCGACACCAAAGCAACTGAGATTCTCAAACAGACGATTTAGAGGGACCCTGCAAACGTCCCATTCTCCCTCTGCTTGTTCCACTTCTCAACCTGATTCAGTGAGACCAGAAAAAGCTGATGATACTGAAGAAAACAAGGTAATGTTGCTACTGTTAACAATAGAAGTTCCATGAACTTGCTTGCTTTTGAACCAAAGAGAGGTGATAAATATGGTGAATATATGCGTCCGGTTGAGAACAAAAAGAATTACTCGAGCAGGTAAAGTGAATATATGTGTCTCAGAAAACAAGGTTAATTTTTCTAGTATTGCTTAAAATTTGAAGGCACATAATTCAGAGTTAGTTTCTCACCACGGCTCTAAAATATAAAAGACAAACTCAAATGAACTAGCATTGAACCTAAAAAGGTTCCAGGTCAGTACTATTGTGAAATGATCCTAAAAAATGTACATTACAAAAACATGTGAAATTGGAGGCAGCACATTTAGTTAGTACTGATCCAAGCCAAGGAAACGAACAATTTAGTCTAAATACACCCACTGTCCATTGCTCCAACGGATGAGAAGAAGCTATAGCTTAAATAATGGTTGACAAGAAACAAAACTGGAGTACGAGTAGAAATTTTTACGACACTTAATGTGCAAAAAATGAACATTATTGTAATATTTGACTTTGGCTCATGTTATGAGGTGTCTGTCACGCGGTCCAGGGAACACAGATTTCAGAATTAGCCATTTAAACCCTTGTAAATGGACATCACAGATGTGTCAGTCATAACAATTAACAATAGCTGAAGACTATGGACTACGGAAGGACATGGGAATAATTCCCTTTGGGCTGTGGAAGAAACATGTATCATATCTAAGCTAGCACAGGTGCTCTCGATCTAGCAAGAACAACTATACTCAGCTACAAAGGAATGGGCTGTGGACGAAACATGTATCATACATTTTCTAAAAGATTGAACAAGGGTATAGTGGCCATCTTTCAAATTCTCAAGGACCTAGAGTCATAAGAGGATTACTGATCTGGAGAATATTGTAATACTACTAAGATTGGTTAAAACCAGCAAGAGAAGGGGAGATGGAGGACCCAGACTACAATCAAATGATGAGCACCAAGTTAGCTAGCTAGCTAGATGAAAAGATAGATGCATTAGAAGCTAGCTCCACTGCCAAACAGAATTAAATAATGGGAGTGGAGAATTTCATTGCTTATTGTTTAACAAATTAAACTAAGATCGGCTGCTTAAGGAATGAGAAACTACATACAGGCTGCTTAAGGAATGAGAAACTACAAACAGAATTTCCTTGTTTAGTTGTTTAACAAATTTTCATCCTAAATCTGGCTGTATCAACATACCTTAATCTCAGTCAACTTTGAAAATCAAAGATGACCCACAAATTCATCAGCTACAACATGCTTAAGAAGCTAAACGAAGAAATGACAGGCTGCCACTTTGTAAAGTTGATCTTCTTACAGATTACAGGATTTAAAGGAATGAGCAAAGTTGATCTTCTTACAGATTACATATATTTTGTTCGAACTGCAGCAGCAGACACAAATGATTGATCTGAATTTTGATATAGTTTTCCTATGCTTTTAGGGGAATGTTGTGTTGGTGCCCACTTGCAGTGTGCACACAGAGCACACACGTGCTTCTTCATCTATTGACCATTTAAACATTTTGTAAGTGGATTTCAGCTGGGCACACTGAAATAAGGGAAGATGTCACTCCAGGCCAGCATCCGTTTGGAGCAATCGCATGGCAAACTAGATGATAACCAGATAGCCATGTGACCAAACCCAGTTTACAAAATTTCTTGGTCAGGAAAGAAACCATATACGTCAACAGCAAGAATGTCACGAGAATGTTCCGCAGGAATAAAAGCATCCTTATTCTAATCAGTGCCAGCAATATTAGAGGAATCACACCATGCTCAAGAACAACATTAGGCTATCTTGGCCTCAAGAACACCGGGCATGATATTATACTAATCAGTGCCAACAATCAAGCCTAATCTAGTACAAGAAGGCCTAATCTAGCCTAATCTAGACGTGTCGGACTGAGGAGCAAGAAGGCCGCCGGCCATGGTCCTAGGGTTTGCAGGGGAGGGAATGGAGAAGTGGAGAAGAGGGGAGGAATCACCTCGGGAAGAACCGGCGGAGGAGGACGTCGACGCTCTCGCGGCGGTGGGGCGTTGAAGATCCGGCGGAGTGGTTCCTCCTCTCGGTGGCGGCGGGGCTCCTCCCCTCGGTCGCGCCGGCGGGGCTCCTCCTCTCCGTCGTGGTGGCGGGGCGTTGAAGATCCGGCGGCGGGACTCCACCTCTCGGTGGCGTGGAGGAGGCTGGCGGCGTGCGCTGCGACAAGCGCTTCCCTGAGTCCCTCGACGAGGGTTCTGAGTCGCGTGGGTTCGAGAGGATCGAAGGGGATTAGAGAGGATCGGCCCGTGGAAACCCCCTGTACCAAATGGGCCGTCGGGGATTTTGGGGGTTTCTGGCCCCCGTGAGGAAAATCCTCTCGAAACCCCTCCAATCCTCTCGCGCCAAACGAAGCCTCACCGTGGTTCCCAACTCAACTCAAACAGACCACCATCGCAGCAGCGTCGCCAAAAGGGGAGGAACTCGCCCCCTTCCCACATTACAAAACCCCAAACCCTTTTTCTTTCTGGTTCGCGGCAATGGCGGCGCCGGATGCAGACGAGACCCCGGCCTCCCCGGGATACGCCCTCCGCGCGACCCTCACCGGGCACCGCCGCGCCGTCTCCGCCGTCAAGTTCTCCCCGGACGGCCGCCTCCTCGCCTCCGCATCCGCCGACAAGCTCCTCCGCGTCTGGTCCTCGACGGACCTCTCCCTCGTCGCCGAGCTCGAGGGCCACGAGGAGGGCGTCTCCGATCTCTCCTTCTCCCCCGACGGCCGCCTCCTCGCCTCCGCCTCCGACGACCGCACCGTCCGCATCTGGGACCTTGGCGCCGGCGGCGGCGCCCGCCTCGTCAAGACGCTCGCCGGCCACACCAACTACGCCTTCTGCGTCGCCTTCAGCCCCCACGGCAACGTGCTCGCCTCGGGCTCCTTTGACGAGACGGTGCGCGTCTGGGAGGTCAGGTCGGGCCGGAGCCTCCGCGTGCTGCCCGCCCACTCCGAGCCCGTCACCGCCGTCGATTTCGACCGGGACGGGGCCATGATCGTGTCGGGAAGCTACGACGGGCTCTGCCGCATCTGGGACGCAGCCACCGGGCACTGCGTCAAGACCCTCATTGATGACGAGAGCCCGCCCGTGTCCTACTCCAAGTTCTCGCCCAATGGCAAGTTCGTGCTTGCATCCACCCTTGATAGCACCCTGGTAAGTTATTCAGAATCTCTCCTCATAGTCTTATTGTAGAGAACACTCCAGCTCACAGCATATGTGAAATTGCAATTATGTTGTTATTGAATGTTTGATTGTTCTCATAGCTAGGTTAAACATTAGTAGTTAACATTTTTTAGCTAGGAAGAACATTAGTAGTTGCAATAGCAACGGAACACTACAAGTACATTTTTGTGGGCAGAAGGGACGGAGTGCCACGAGGAAACTAGGAGGGGATTAAGAGCTTTGAGGTTGCTTGTAGAGCCGATGCAGGCACTTAGTCCAGAGCGCGCACAGCTCATTTAAAGGGATCAGTGTTGGCTAATTATATTGGGGACTTATGTCGGTGCTGCTTCGCGGAGTTAGTTTTTTACATGTTAAGCTCCCTTTTAATGCCTTGGCGCATCGCTGTTGCCTTGTGACCATGAGGTCACGGGTTCGAGTCCTGGAAACAGCCTCTTGCAGAAATGTAGGAAATGGCTGCGTACAAAAGACCCAAAGTGGTCGGACCCTTCCCTGGACCCTGCGCAAGAGGGAGCTGCCCTTTTTTTTAAGCCCCCCTTTTAATGAGGCTTGCAAGCCCAGTTAATCTCAGCCATAGCCCCATTCTCCATCTTAAAGTTATATCAGTTCCATTAAGTCTAGCCTTGGGAGAATATGCAAATTGGGAGTCCCAGTGAGGTGCCACTAACAAGGTACTCTTTGGGTTGGAGGTATTAGACCCGCCGCAATACTATTTCTGTACTTCACAGCATGACATGAACTTGAACTTGCAGTATTATGTGATTTTGCAATAGTGAACATGTGAGTGAGTGATCTGCATATTGTTCGGTCTGCACTATGCTAAGTAGAGTTGGAAATTTTGTGATTATGTTGGAGTTAGTGCTACCATCCTTCCTATGCTCTAGAATATGGAAAAAGCAAAGCATGGCTTGTTAATAATTTCTACAAACTGCATCATTTTGTAGTGTTGTCTGCAATCTTGAGATGATACAGATGAGGGTAATATTTGTTTTTGTCTTCATTCGGCAATGAGCTTGGTAGGAATATCTCTGTTGAGAAATGCAGAAAGCTCGAAATTCAACTTTCTTTCATGATTTGATTTTGATGTGCGTAAGTACAATTGTGTGGTGATTGTTCTGGTGATAAAGATTTGTTAGGTCTTTTGCAGTAAATTGACATGGCTGGGACATCAATCAGTAGTTCGTTTCTTTTGGCTGTATGCCTGTTGTCTGTTTTGCAACCACCTGGTGTAGTCATATGATTCTTGAGAAGTAATTAAATGTGTGGAATTGCACATAGCCAACTGTCTTTACCATTTTAGCGTAAGAAGCTATTGATATTTTTATCAGGCTTCAATATACTTTGGTAGTTTGCCAAAAAATAAGATACTTTGGTTAACTATAATCCTTTTTTATTCATCATCTCCTTCCACAGTTGATGTGATCACAATCCCTTAGGGATAAGTGTTGTAGATGCTTCAATGATTGTGACATGGTGCTGGGGTAGATTTGCGCTTTTTTTTAACATCACATTGCACAGTGACTGTAGCCTGCAGTGTCAATTTTTTGACATCGCTGTAGTCACAGCTGAGTTGAAGGTCACAACCATTGTTTATAAGGCGGTAAGGCGACCTAAGGCGAACACCAACCGCCCTGACGCCTAAGCGCCTAAAGCGGGCATAATTGTAAGGTGCTGCCAGGGCGCCTTACCGCCTAAGCGTCCAAGGCGGGACGCCTTATAAACAATGGTCACAATACTAGTAAGGTGCTTCTGTACTCTTGTAGTGCTGTGAGTACATACATTCAAGGACAAGAGAAAGATTATTTGGGAATTTTTATATTAGTGGTTATGTTAAACTCTTGCCATGAGCGTAGGATGGGCTGGAATTTTATTTTTAGGCAGGGGGAGGGGGTGGGGGTGGATATGTAAGTGGCAAAGCCTACATGAGATAGAATATGTAATAGACATTAATAGAGCAATATCTGTACGTTGTCCTATCCTGCAAAAAATTCCTTGTTTTGAAAATAAATTGGACCCTGCTAAGATCCAAAAAGCGGATTTTTTTAAAACCCAATTCTCCCAAACTTGTTTTCTTAGTAAAGAGAAATGCTTCAGCAACTGCAGGATAGCCATAGACACACAAATACCGCAGTGGAAGAAAACAAATGAGTGTTTGGGGGTGTCGGGTTGTGGGTCCGGTCCACTGTTTAGCAATTTGTTGGTTCTTCGATATTTTCCATTCTCGGCAATGGGACCTGCATACCACAGGTCAAAATGGGAAAAGGGTGTTAGGTAGTTTTAGGATTTAATTTATCCCTTCCAAAATCCAAATGGACTCTGTATGTTATTTAATCGTAGTCCACCTGTATGGCAGGTTTGATATGTTACCCTGATTATTTCTGGTAGTAACACTTTTTTTAGGTAGGAAGTAATTGCACATTCGAAATGATTGCTTGCTAATTGCTGTTGATATCAAATTCACGAAGTTATCTAGGTACTTTCACTATCCAACTAATTCCAATGCTTCCTTCCCAGCCATGTTGCCATTTTATAGCTGCCGTGAATTTGAAAACTTCGTGATAGAATATGTGATGGACATTAATAGAGCAATAACTGTACCTTGTTCTATCCTGCGAAAATTTTCTTGTTTTGAAGATAAATTGGACCTTACTAAGATTTCGAAAAAAAGGGCGTACCCAGTGCTGAAAGCTCCCACACAAGGTGGGGTCTAGGGAAGGGAATTCCTAGACAGCCTTACCCTTCCATAATAATTTTGCAAGGAGGTTGGTTCGAACCCAGGACCTCCAGGCCACAAGTGCAGAGAGACTCTACCAGTGCGCTAGGCCTGCCCTTCTTTGCTAAGATTTCCGAAAGGCATTTTTTAGGAAACCCAAATCTCCCAAACTTGTTCTTTTGGTAAAGATAAATGTTTCATCAACTGCAGGATAGCCATAAGCACACAACTACTACCTCCGTCCTGGTTTATTAGTCCCCCTCATATTTAGGGTCATATTTTGACAATGATTTTAACTAATAAAATATGAGTTATACATAGCAAAGATAATATCATCGGAAACTATGTTCAAACACGAATCCAACGATATAATTTTTCATGACATGCATTAACAATTTAACATTTTGTTAGTTAAATACATGGTCAAAATTTGACACAAAATACAAAGGGGACCAATAAACCAGGACCGAGGTAGTACCGCAGTGGAAGAAAACAAATGAGTGTTTGTGGGTGTTGAGTTGTGGGTTCAATCCACTGCTTAGCAATTTGTTGGTTCTTTGATATTTTCCATTCTCGGCAATGGGACCTGCATACCACAGGTCAAAATGGGAAAATGATGTGAGGTAGTAGGATTTAATTTATTTTATCCTTCCAAAATCCAAACGGACTCTGTATGTTATTTAACCCGGGTTCACCGGCACGGCAGGTTTGGTAGAAACATGTTACCCTGACTCTTTCTGATAGTAATACTTTTTTTCGGTAGGTAGTAATTGTACATTTGAAATGATTGCTTGCTAATTGCTATTGATACCAAATTCACAAAGTGATGTAGGTACTTTCACTTTCCAACTAATTCCAATGCTTTCTTCCCAGCCATGTTGCTATTTTATAGCTGCGTGAATTTGAAATTTTTGTCATTTTGACCTATCATTTCCTGATGTATAGTTATTTCTAACATTAAGTTCAATATTTTCTTGTATCGTTGCATTTTGCTTATAAGTTTCAAAGTCCACTAAGCGAGGCCTGACTCCAGCAGAAAAATAGAAAATAAAGTGCTGGTTTAAAGTCCGCTAGGCGAGACCTGACCCCAGCAGAAAATAAAGTGGTGGTCCGAATCCACTCTGTCAAAAATAAATTAACAGACTAAGTTGTGCCGTTAGAGGAGGGGGGATCACATCAACTATCCCCATTGTTTCAGTTGGAAGATCTTGAATGAGATTGTCGAGAGCAGTTCCTCATGTTTGGGTTGTGAGGGTGCTCCGTGTAGAAGCTCATTTCTTTTAGGGTTCATTTATGCCTAATACCTTGAGTTGATAAATGACTTCTATCATGCTGTGCCCTTCAGTCATATGTAGGGGCGCCAAAATTTCTGGTGGCAGTCCCGACTGTTCAGTAGTTTCTGCACTTCTTAGACTTATATTTCTTTACAGAGGGAGTACAATTCTTGCAAGCAGTTCTCCATAAAGCTGAGCTGGCCAATCAGCAGGAACTTGTATAACTTTACAGCATGGAGATCATAAACCATGTTTTTCACCAACAGGATGGAAAGAAACTAAAAGAAGCTCTTGTCTGTTAATATTCTTTTACATTATAAGATTCTTAAGGGTGAAGGTATTCTGCAAAGCACATTGTTAGAGCTGCATCAATCATTAGCTGTCTAACGTAGTGGAGTGTCATATGAATCAGACCCAGGAGAGAGTGCCTTGACCCATGCCATCCCTGCTTTAAGAAAGACCATTTTATGTACTGCAATCGATTATAATTTGTCAACATTGTGATCATTGTGGTCCTCTTCTAGTAGTTCCATATCCTTAGAGTACTACAATGCTCTAGCTATTTTACACACTGGTGTTCTTTTAACGTAGGCATTGCCATGTCTGGTGTATGTTCCCAGATAATTTTGCCCTGCTCCTTGTCATTTTTGTGGACCCCTCCATGCATATTGGGATAATTTCAGATAGCTTATAATTTTACTTCATTACCAAGTCATAGCTTTGATGTGTTTTTGGGTGCCAAGTGATTATTAAACATATTACAATAACACCTATGTTTGTAGTGGCATCTGTCAAAAAAATAAAAAATAAAAACATCAACTGGTCTTGTTTCAGTGAGTATCTAGCAATCTACCTTGATGAATTTATCACAGGATAATGGCTCACATATTGTTCATTTATGCAGAGGCTCTGGAATTTTTCAGCTGGGAAGTTTTTGAAGACGTATACTGGCCATGTGAACACAAAGTACTGCATTCCGGCAGCATTTTCGATCACCAACGGCAAGTACATTGTCAGTGGCTCGGAAGACAAGTGTGTCTACATGTGGGATCTTCAGTCAAGGAAGATTGTGCAGAAACTGGAAGGGCATACCGACACAGTCATTGCTGTGTCATGCCACCCTAAGGAGAACATGATTGCATCAGGAGCTCTTGACAACGACAAGACAGTGAAAGTCTGGGTTCAAAAGGACGGAGACCAACGGGATGCCTAGGCAAGCTTATATTCTTGGTTGTCATTTGACCTGACTGATGATGGTAGCCAGGTAAGCTACTTGGCTCCCGGAGTAATTATAGATTGCTGCAGTGGAGAATGCGATGCTCCTGGGCTGTGTATTTTCGTCTTGTGTTGCCTTCTTCGCTGCTGGGCGATTTGTAGTGAAATTAAACTGTTCCAGAGAGCCGTTAATGGGATGGTTGTATGGAAGGCTGGACAGAGGCAATGCTTAAACTTTGTTTTAACTGGAAAAATCAATGCTTGAAGTTCACCATTTGATTCCTTTAGATGTTAACCATCCTGAGATGTGAAGTTGTGTTGTCATTTCATCATGGCAACCTTTTTCTTTGTGTGCATCATGCCATCATCATGGATCTGACTTCATTGGAGTTCAGCAGTGCATAATACTCTGTTGGGCTGAGAAAATGAGTGGGCTTTCATGTTGAATGGTTCACTAGGCTGACTTGGGCTTATATATGAATCTATGCAGTAAACTAGCCAGTGAATCCGCTGAATCGTCTTCTAGATGATGGCAATGTTTTCTCAAAATAAAAAAGATGTTCTTGCAAGTTGCAACTTACTTATGTTTTGACAGCAACAAGTTAGATGGTCCATAGAGCTAGAGGAAGCTAGAGCATGGGCCGCTTTCAGATAACTAGATAATGTTGTCCTTTCTCCTTGAAAAAACTGTCCTTTGTGATGCATCCATATAAACATTTTAATTGTGAAGTGACATTAATTTTACCTTGATAAAAAGCTATTCTTACCAAGCATATATAATCGAAGATTGCAATGCTCTTGCAACTGTTTTTTTTCCCTCTTGGAGATGGTCCAGTAGAGGAAGAAGATAGGAGCACGGACCATTTTCAGATAATTTGATAAGGTTATCGTCTTGCTTTAGTATAAAAGCTGTCCTTCATGATGCAGCAATATAAACATCTTGAACTGTAAAATGAAATTCAGCTGTATTCATAGCTAAACACATCTTAATAATAGGCAAAACATTCCAGTCATCCTGTCATCTAACTGGACAGAACGAGTGGAAGGAATTATTGGCATGAGACGCGTAAGCATAGACAAAACACGCCCAAACATCAGGATAGCAATTCTATACGCATCTCAGTTCTCTTTCTGACCAATTCCGCTTGATTTAACCCCGTAATCAACTCATTCCTCCACGTTCATCACATTGCTGCCCACAGCTAAGCTTACTTGTCTTCATGCTGCTGTAACCTAATTTCTGATGTGATCGCTGTCGATTTCACGGCGATGACTTGGCATTCTTCTCGAGCGGGAATCCAGCTAGATATCGTCGAGGCTTTCGCGCCTTTTTGTCGCGACACTAATTTGCTAAATTGTTTTCATTATATCTTATAAGCCGTCGCCTTTTCATCCTTCGCAAGCAACGCTGATTGGCATTGCTTAGCTAACCAACCATATGCATGTGCTGCATACAAAAACTAGTGGTTATCGCCTGTTTATTTACTCACCATGTGCCATAATGAAATGAGCTCGTGTGTGCATCCCGTATCTATCTGTTAACAATTTTCTTCTTGTTTTGTTTGTCTTTGAAGTCGCCGAATTCGCGTTGTATGTGTCCGTGTGTCTTGACTTTTGACCAACAGCCGCCCGCAGCCCGCCCCCAAGTTGCCTGTCTTCCAAAGCATCTAGAGTAGCTTAAATAGTTAAGCAATTGGACAATATTTAAGTTTGCAAATTGTCGAACAATAGGTGTTTAGTAGATACAAAATATTCCTAGATAATTTGGGATTGAACTGTGGATGTGCATGCTAGCTTCTGGTGGGTTGACTTCCATTTTTGGACAGGCTCTTACCAACGAAGATTTATAAAAAAATTGTGCGGGGAAGCGAAGATTTGTATTTGAAATTAAAGGAAGATAAGGACAGTGAAAGTTACTTTCGATATTCCTGTCGATTTAGTTTTTGGCCAGACCAAGCAGTGACTGCAAAAGAATGCACCACAAAGGGCAAAATGCTTGGTGCTTTTCTGCTTGGCTCGCAAGGTGGGGGGCATTTTTGAGCTGTGCATTATATATCTAGTTATGGTTTGGCCCTCTGGCATTTTCTTGGATCTGTACAGTACAGTACAGCTCCCCACAGTTAAATCTGCTGTTTCAGAGCAGTCGATGCACAGCGATCCCTGAGCTCTACTTGGGAATCAGGATATGATCCGCCGTGCACTGCATCAGTAGCCTTTTCTAATTAATAAAATAATGTGCATGCCAAGTGGAGAGCCAGCCACATCAGACGTGAAGCGACTTCCTATGCCTTTGGCTGCATGGGACCTTCCTCCAACAGTCCAACTGGACGGGCGATATCTATTTCAATATAACTTCTGTCCTAGCGATGCTTCATGTCTCACTCAACTGGCGCAAATTGCCATGTTCACATACGTACGCCACTGCATTCCTATGTGGACCGAGCTGTTTCCAAGTGCGTGGGTGGAGTCGTAACCCACCCAGGTTCAAGCTCTAGACTTGGTATGGATGTTCATATTTTGCTGGATTTATTCCAGGCTTTTCAGCGGTGCTCTTTCGGTGGGAGACGATCATCCCCTCGACTAGTGGCGGAGCTACAAACTAAGAGCAGGGCGGGCCAATCTGAAGAAACCACCCAAAAAATTACGAAATAGCCCAGTCAGGCTCATACTTTGCATTGTTTTCGTTCTAAGCTGGGCGGGCCATGGCACTGTTTTGCCCCTACATAGCTCCGTCACTGCCCTCGACTATGCGGCGCATGTGGTGACTTTGTCAATCTCAAGATTTGCTGGCACGGTCTCTCGTGGCTGAGTGTTCATGCGTGTATGTGGGCGTCTGTGTTTGTATTGTGTTTGGGAAAAGAAATTTTTTGTCAAACAGGTCCCAAGGAAAAAATATGTAAAAGGAAAACTTGTTAGGATCACTACTAGGTGGCCAATGGTTTCATTTGTTGCCCATGACGGAGGAGGGGCAGGGGAGTAGGGGACACCGCCATGCGCCACCCACCATCATTCTCAGGTGTCCTGTTTTCTGTTTTCCATTTTTGGTGATCGGAGTGATCCAAGCCAGCATTAGTTGCCAACGGTGTCGATTCAACACCCACTGATCCATGCACGCCACGCTTGGGAGGCCATGCGTGACGTGTGCGAGTGAGAAATCGGGGCAGACGACCATCCATATTGATCAGGCGAGGCTAGGGTCCTGCCGCCCTCGGCCCCGGCCGGCCGCTGTTCATACGAGTACAGCGACCTTGCACATAGTGGCTTGCCTGTCACGTCCACATTCCGGCGGGCGTGTCACCGGCTCACCGGCCGGCCGTCGAGCCTGACACGTCACCCTCGACCGGCTCTCCGTCGACGGGGAGCGAGCAATCGGGTCCCTGTTTCCTGCATGGACCGCCGATGCCGACACTGTCCTGTTTTCCCTGGTCCAGTCGTCCAGAGATAGCACCATGGACCGATCGGGACGGCCAGCGTCTGCGCTTCGGCCGGGGATCGATCGAGATCGACGAGTGCACGATGCATGATCTTGATGTGTTTCTGCTCCGCTGTAGTAACTGAGATCTGAGCATGCACCGCCATGGATACTTCCCCTCTGGACTGGACGGCGAGTGGGGCCGTGAGTCCGAATCTGATCTTCGAGCTATGGGGGTGGCACAATGCGTGCGTGCGTACGTGTGGATGCACGGGGTGCCGCGTCCCCGAGCCCGACAGTGGCATGACGGCGCACGCGGGCGGTAGCATGGGTTGGGAGCTTGGGTTGGGCTTGGGCCCCTCCTTCTCTGCCTCTAGGTTGGTGAAAACGTGCATGGCTTACAGTACTACCACTGTATGAATCAAGCGTTACGTTATTTGTTATAGTACGATCGAGATCGCTGTGTGGTCGGTACCTTCAGCCCACCACAGACCAAACCTCAGGTCTGACGCCTTGATGTCTCATTATTACGGATTATTCTTTCAGCATGAGTCGATCCGTGATGACTAAATCAATCTCCGATCTTAGGTGTGCGTTGTGTGAGTGTGTGTGATGGTGTGAGTATGTGCGTGTGTCCGTCTACGTTGTAATTAATTGGTGTTTCCCAAACAAAGAAAGATCAATGTGTGCTGCGGGCCTCGGTGCAAACAATGTCAAGAATCTGCGGCCCATCTCCTCTTCCAATGCCAATTCACTCTTCGGGTGTGGAATGATATTATTCCGTGGCTTGGAATGCACCACGTCAACACGGCCACCTGGGCGACGAGGGTCTCGGTGAGAGATTGGTGGACCAGCAACATACACATTCGGGTTGGATCTCCCAAGGCGCTGGCCTCTCTGATGATGCTCATCTCATGGGAGATTTGGACCGAACGCAATGCTAGAGTCTTCCGTAACACGGCCGTCCCTTCGATGGTTCTCATTTCCAAGATTAAAGAGGAGGTGTCTCTTTGGGCTTTGGCCGGTGCGAAGCAGTTGGGTATTGTAATACCGCGAGAGTAGTTCTTTCTTTTTTCGCTGCTTTGCGGCTTTGTTCTAAAACTTCTTCCTTAATCAATGAAATGGCAAATCTTTTGCCTTGTTTCAAAAAAAAAAATGTGTGCTGCGGGGGTTCTCTGGCCAAGGGCAGGGATCAGCTTTCATGCCAGCAAAATATAACGAGGTGACTCGTGTCTCAGGGTGTCTTGCTGTGTTTGCACGGTCTCTTGCTATCTGTGCAGGTAAATCTGAACTTCTGAAGACAAATCTGTAGTCTGGCGATAAGAGTAAGAAAATTAGGTGCACTGCGGTGTGTGCTGCACAGCCTTAAGAGATCGAGTTAAGAAAGCTGCAAGCGGCAATTAAGATTCTACTTCCCGCTCTTCTTGGACTTTGGCGATTTTCTTTGTCGTCAGGTGTCGGCTGCTTGCCCTCACTGACGTTTCGATCTCCTTGTTCCCTTCATCGAGCGTGTTTTTTCTTTCTTTTTCTGGCAACCCCGCCATTGAATTGAACGTAGTCCTCTAGATGCAAAATCGTTACCACCAAATCGAATCAAATCAGACAGTGGTCGATGGATCAGCGTCTCCCTGCTTCAGCCTTATGGTAGTAACATTCACAAAACTGAACATAACACTTCACTGCCCTGGCCTCCTGCGTGTCACCCCTCTTACCTCGCTGCCATTGGTCGTGCTCTAAGGTTTATTCGCAGCGCACTGATGTCTATTTTTCAAAGAGTCAAAATTTTGCCTCACTGAATTGACACCGAATAAAATTTATGTAGGAAACACGGGGCAAATTTTCAGCACGAGGCCGAGCTGACAGAGAAGCCAACCTCTTTAGGGAGTACCAACATTTTCCATCGCATTGCAGCTAAAAAAGTGAGAGTGGTTTTCTAGTTAAGTAGCACTTGCACCCCCAGACAACTTGCTAGGGCAGCTAGGCTTTTCATGGATTCAGGAGTGCTAAGCACTTGGGCTCGATCGATCGATTCTCCTTTTAGCACATGGACCAATGCTTGTGTACATGCTGGATCAGCGAGAGAGCCGCCGCCACCTCTGGCGCCACTGCCCCCACTTGCCATCCACAGATCGATCACACTAAACCCCAGATGTGCTACCTGATCATAATGAGGTGTTGATCATGGTGCCCACTAGGACCAACATGGTGATACAATGTCGCAACTTGGTACGCCAAACAGGCAAATTGTAGCACCAATCCTGACAATTAATTAGTATACCATATCACCTGACAAATCAGCTTGGCAAGCTGAACATGCAAAGTATCTAGTTGCCCTGACAAGAGAAGACAATTATAGATAGATTTTATACAAGCTCTCTACCGATCCTCCGGCCTGGTTCTGGTGACAATTTCCTCATCATATAGATATAGGAATGCGTGAACTCGCTTAACCAGGTACGCCGAAGTACACTGCAAGACTGCTGCACCCAACGTGTTAGCTAGCTAGCTGTACCTTGCAGCAAAGCCACTTGTATGACTGCAGAGCGCATCAACCACCCGTTGATAATCCAGCAAATTGCTTGATCCAGTTGCAGCTGTTAACAAAAGGGTGGCACCACATGGTCCTGTGCAGAGGGCCTAGGTTTTCTAATCGATACTCGGCGATCTTCGAGATCGGCTGCGATCTCTTGGATTGGCATGAGGAATCTTGACCAACAGCCATGCTAATGCACCATCATTAACTAAGATAATTCAGGTTAGCTTATACAGGGATAGGCTTGAATATTGCTGTTGGGTTACACCTGATGTGGCAACCATCATGCATTGGTCAGTTGCCAAGTTGGCCAGTTTTAGATTGCTGGCTGCCATTGGAGGTACAACAGAAAAGTACCAATCATGCATGCTGCTTGGAGATTTTAAAATCTAGCTGATGCATGATGGTTTAGGGTAACAAATGGGATGTTAATTATTGTAGGATTGTGATGGTTTAGGCACACATGTGGTTTGCCAAGAGGGCCCCCTTCTTTTCACCTCATGGGCTATATGGTTTGTCACATATATTTATAGCATAGCCAGCTAGGTTGATGAGCTTTTCTCCAAAAGCTTCATGGATCAGCTTCAAAGGGAAGCCAACAGAAAGATCTTACGACCTTGAAGAAGCTCCTTGCTTTGGATGGATACAGACAACCAGACAGCGAGTACGCCGATCCGAGCTTGGAATAATTATGCATGCGTGTCTGTAAACTGAAAGAGATGCAAACGACAAATAGCCAAAATAAAAGCTTATATAACATCCTCGGGATTTTATGTAATTAGCACTACTGAACATGGTTGATTGACACTTAATTAGCACTTGATGACTCCTCCACAACATACATTTTGCATCCATTAATTTACCATTCCTGCAAGTAAAATAGTACTAGTATTGGTTGTCTTTGTTGGCTGATGAATCAAAGTAAAGTCCCAATAGTTGCAAAACAGGTCATAGTTGATAAACAAGAAACAGGTCCAGTTCGCCACCATCTCGTCGTGGGAAAACCCAGACTTAGTGCAGCATTCATTGAGTTAGTATTGAATTATGCAGATTGCCTTCAGTCTGCAGCTAGCGGCCGTGTGTGAAATATTTTTCAGATTTCTTCCTGCAAAGTAGGATCTCCATACGTGCCCGCACTATACCGTAATCACCCGTGTACTCAAGTCTCATGCAAAGTACTATACTGTAGGACTCTGAGAATAAACTACAAGATCTCTACGATCCTCTCACTGATTAACAATACTGGCCAGGATTAGCGCTGCAATATTCCCATATGAGCTGTCTAAATTACTCTCTTAGCATATAGGAGCACTAGTACTGTCTAAGCCATCAACAGACAGAAGCACAGGCTGGCTATCAAATTTGTTGGAATGCAGGAACATGGAGAACTGTTTGTTATGGGAAGAAATGCCTTGTTCAAAATTTCCATTAGTGGTAGTAGCCTGGTTGGGGTAGCAAGTACTCTGGATCATGATGCGGATCCAAATCTTGTTAGTGCATATATGGGTGGATCTTCCTTGCAGAGCTAAAATTAGTCGAGCCTATCTTGGTTGTTGCAACATCAAAGATTTCTTTGAGAAAACAAATCTGCCATTTATTGGTGATACTTGGGATATGCATCGATCGATCATTCTTGATATAGATGTGTATCTACATTGTTGACTAAACTACTAAAAGCTTCCAACATACCAACAATTAGAAATCGAGGGAAAGGGAAAGGAACAATGTCATGGATCAAAAAGCTTGACGACAAAAAGGTGAAATTGCCTAGGCGACTTCATTATCCAGACGATAATGCAGCACATGTTGCCCATTTTATATCTAAAAGAGAGAGAGAGAAAAAAAATGATATTACAGTTTCTGTATGAGCCCATTCAATCGTGCACTTAACGAGGGTGTGCATTTGATTAAGCTAGCTCGCAATGAAAAGGCATGGCATGGCGTTGGATCCGGATATCCAGCGAGGTCGATGGTTCGATCGACCGATCGATTTGGCTGGTGATTATCCATCTGGCTTCTTCGCTAGCTAGCAAGTCCGCGAATCTACCTTGAGAATCCTCTCCCATGTGAGTGTATCTTTGAACCAGGAACGCTAGGTTCCCCCCGATGAACGCAAAAGGTGGCGCCTGGTACGTAGTGTTAACTGTATATAGTCCAATGTTGACTGTACGTAGTCTAACCCACGACTGCATGCACGATCACACGATCCCATGCACGTCGCACGCCCTGCTTCTGCGTGCTTCCCCGTTGTACATGTACCTATATATACTCCCAGTGAATACAAGCAGCACCTAAGGTGCATTGCTCCCCCTCTCTGCTAGTTCACATGGTATCAGAGGCTGGTCATCTCCTGCGTCGCTAACCTCCTTCCGCTGCCCTCCCCATCTCTCCACTGCACCACGCCATGGCCACTCCACCGCCGCCGCCCCCACCGCCACCTCCTCCCCCCGGCTTCGGCCACAGCGCCGCGCCCGGCGCCCCAATTACGCCCGCGCGCCGCCAAGCCCTCCTCACTCCCTCGGCGTTCTCCCGCGGCGGTGCTCTGCTCATCCCGGATCCCGGCGCCGTCCAACCCATCCACCCTCTCCGATGTGTTCATCAACCAGCACGTCCCCATCGTCCTCACTCTCAACCCACCAAACTTCTCCCACTGGCGCACGCTCTTCGAGGTGATGTTCCAGAAGCGCGCCGTCACCGACCACATCACCGACGCGCCGCGCCGCGACGACCCTGTCTGGGTCCAGGACGACGCTCACATCGTCTCCTGGCTCTACAACCGGATCTCCCCCGACATCTTCGGCCTCATCCACCAGCGCGGCGCCGCCGCTGCCGACGTGTGGTCCTCCATCTGCACCCTCTTCTTGGAGAACAGCGAGCATCAGGTGGTGACGCTCTCCACGGAGTTTCGCCGCATCGAGCAGGGGTCTGGCTCAATCATGTCCTTCTTCGCCAGGCTCAAGGACTGCGCCGACCGCCTCGCCGACCTTGGCGCTCATGTCTCTGACCGTGATCAGGTACTGAACATGATCCACGGCCTGCACCCCCGCTACCGCTACGCCATCCCCATCCTAACCATGCAGACACCGTTTCCACCTTCCTCCGGTGTCGGGCGTTCCTGCTCCTTGAGGAGAGCCGGCAGTCCGCGGACTCGACCACCGACACCGTGCTTCACGCCGCTCGCGTCCCCAACAACAACCCGGGCGGCGGCGCGAGCCAGGGCGGTGGCAACGCGCGCAACGGCGGCGGCAACAACCGCTCCCGCGGCAGGGGGCGCAGCTCCCACTCCGGCGAGGGGCAGGGCTCCAACTACGGCGGGGGTGCCGCTCCACCACGCCCCACTGCCCCTGCATCCGCGCCCTGGACGGGGATGGTGCATGCTTGGCCCATGCCCTGGCGTCCCCACGCGCCCGGCGCTGGCCTCCTGGGTCCTCGACCCGGCGGTGCCGCCCCCTTCGCCGGCATGGCCTCTCACCAGACCGCCACCGGTGCCGCTGCTGGCTACGGGCCGCCCACGGTCTGGCACCCGGGCGCCGCCCCGGCCCACCCACTCTACGATGCATCCGCGGGCGCCCCTGCGCATCCCCCTGCTCCGGCGTGGGACCAGAACGCGCTCGTCCATGCCCTCAACACCCTGACGGTGCAGCAACGCCAGCCGCCGCCCCCGAGTGGCGACTGGTACCTCGACACAGGCGCTACCTCGCACATGGCGGCCTCCCCCGGTATGCTCTCCTCCTCCCAGCCTTTCACCTCTTCTCGCATCGTTGTAGGCAATGGTGACTCCTTTGCAGTCACGCACACTGGCCACCAAACCATACCCACTGCGTCTTCCCCCCTCTCCCTCAACAATGTTCTTGTCTCCCCTAACCTCATTACAAACCTCATCTCTGTCAAACGGCTTGCTCGTGACAATCCCGTGAACGTTGAATTTGATGACCTTGGTTTCTCTGTCAAGGATCGAAGAACGAAGACGGTGATCCTCCGGTATAACGACCCCGACGACGAGCTCTGCCCTCTGTCCCCGGCGTCCCCGCAAGCCAGCCATGCCCACGCCTTCGCCGCCGTCACCCGCGACCTCTGGCATCAGCGCCTTGGCCACCTCGGTGCCGACGCCCTGGATCGCACACTTCGCCACCACCACATCCAGTCTGACGGCGGCTCTCCCACAGTGTGCCATGCGTGTCAATTAGGCAAAAGTACTAGACTACCATTTAGTTCATCAGATCATGTATCATATTTCCCTTTCCAGCTAGTTCATTGTGATGTATGGACCTCGCCCGTCATGAGTGTATCTGGTTGTCAATACTATCTACTTATCCTAGATGATTACAGCCACTTCGCGTGGACATTCCCACTTCGCCACAAGTCGGACGTCCTGCCCACTCTCCGCAACTTCTTCACGTTTGTTCGCACTCACTTTGCCCTCTCCGTGCTCACCGTGCAAACTGATAATGGGAGAGAGTTCGACAACCTAGCCTCTCGCGAGCTCTTCTCCTCCCTTGGAGTTGTGCTCCGCATGTCCTGCCCATACACCTCGCCACACCCTCAATGACATAGCGCGCTCCATGCTCACCCACGCCCACATGCCGTACGAGCTCTGGGCTGAAGCCCTCCTCACCGCGACGTTCCTTCTGAACCGCCGCCCTTGTCGACCCCGACATGATCTTACGCCATTCTTCCTTCTCTACGGCATACATCCTAACTACGACGCACTCCGTGTCTTTGGGTGCTTGTGCTACCCAAACCTCACCGCCACCACGCCACACAAGCTGGCCCCCCGCTCCACGCCGTGCGTGCTCGTCGGCTACTCCACCGATCACAAAGGGTATCGCTGCCTGAACCGTGCCACAGGCCGTGTCATCACCTCACGCCATGTCGTCTTCGACGAAACCACCTTCCCATTCCACGCCCAAACTGCCGAGCCCACATCTCACGATCTCCTCGATGATCTGCCACCCATCCCACGATGTGCGCGCTCAACCGTGGTCGTTCCCGCGGCTACCGCGGTCGCTCCCGCTGAACCTATGTCCTCCCCATCGCCGAACCCGCGCGCTCCCTCCACATCCGATAACGCTGCCACGACAGCGTCCCCACACCACCCGACCTCCACTAGTGATGGCCCTGGCATCCCCGACCATCCCGATCCCTCCCCAGAACGCCCAGCACCGCGCGCACCGCGACGCCGTGTCCCTCCCATACCCACGCACCCCATGCAGACCCGTGCCCAGGCCGGCAAGTTCCTGCCAAACCCCAAGTACCACACTAATCTCTCTTCGTCCACCATCACAGATATCTCCCCTATACCCAAAAGTGTGCATGCTGCTTTGCGAGATCCTTGTTGGCTAACTGCGATGCAGGTCGAGTACAAAGCGCTGATGGAGAACCGCACATGGAGGCTCGTCCCGCGCCCCCCAGGGGCAAACGTCGTCACCGGCAAGTGGCTCTTTCGCCACAAATTCCGGTCCGACGGCAGCTTGGACCGATACAAGGCGAGATGGGTCGTCCGTGGCTTCTCCCAGCGCCCCGGCGTCGACTTCGACGAGACCTTCTCGCCGGTTGTCAAGGCGGCTACCATCCGCGTCGTCCTCACCATTGCTGCATCGCGCGGGTGGCCCGTCCATCAAATGGACGTCAACAACGCATTCCTCCACGGGCACCTCTCCGAGCAAGTCTTCTGTCAACAACCGGCCGGCTTCGTCGACGACGCTCACCCCGACCACGTGTGCCTCCTCGACAAGTCTCTGTACGGACTTAAACAGGCACCGCGGGCCTGGTTCGCCCGCTTCGCCGCCTACGCCCGCCAGGTCGGCTTCACCAGCTCGCGTGCGGATCCGTCGCTGTTCATCCTCCACAACAACGGCGACACTGCGTACATGCTGCTCTACGTCGACGACATTGTCCTCGCCGCCTCGTCCACAGCTCTCCTGCAGCGCCTCCAGCAGCGTTTGTTCGCGGAGTTCTCCATGAAGGACCTCGGGCCCCTTCACTACTTCCTCGGCATCGCCGTCACACGCAGTCCGCAAGGATTCTTCCTGTCCCAACGCAAGTATGCCGAAGATCTGCTGGAGCGCACCAACATGCTGACGTGCAAGCCTGCACCGACGCCCGTGGACACGCGCGCCAAGCTCTCCGCCTCCGACGGCGCGCCGGTGACCGACGCCACCGAGTATCGTAGCCTGGTGGGCGCACTCCAGTACATGACTATGACGCGGCCCGACATCGCCTACGCTGTCCAGCAGTGCTGCCTCGTCATGCACGATCCGCGCGACGTCCACCTCGCCCTGGCCAAGCGGATCCTCCGCTACCTTCGGGGCACGACATCCCATGGGCTGCATCTCCAACGCGCGCCATCGCTCGACCTCGTCGCCTACTCCGACGCCGACTGGGCGGGATGCCCCGACACCCGGCGGTCCACTGTGACGCCCCCAATTTGACCGTACGCTAATCATACACGCAGACGCGTACGATCAAGATTAGGGACTCACTAATCAATATCACAACACAACTTTAGGCACAAATTCAAACATAAATCATCATATTACAAACCAGTGATCGCGAGGACCCGAATACATAAGTCATACACACAAATGATATCTGAGTACAGACATAGTTAGTCACGGGTGCCATAAGATGGCTAGCACAAACAGGGGATACAGATCGAAAAGGCGCAGGCCTCCTGCCTGGGAGCCTCCTAACTACTCCTGGTCGGCTGGATCGATCCAGAAGTAAGTACCATCGGGACCCTCCTGGTAGTAAGCTCCGGCGGTGGCATCTGGCTCCTGGACTCCATCGTCTGATGTATCAACAATAGGGTATGGGGGAAAATAATAGCAAAGCAACCGTGAGTACTCATCCAAAGTACTCGCAAGACTGACATCAGAACTACGCTAAGCATGCAATGGTATCAAATGAGAAGGCTGTATTTGTGGACTGTATTGCAGAAATGCCAGAGGAGAGAGAAAGGCCTAGCCTATCGAAGACTAGCATCTTCAAGCAGTCTTGCAGCATCAGAAGAGAGTAGATAGTAGTAGCATACATGTTGTCATACAGTAGCAATGCCCTGAGATCCTTTCTCGACTCCCTGCGAGAAAGTGATCCCGAGAGCAGTATTAACAGCTTATCATGTATCATCGTCTCTTTATAGTTATCATGGATCCGGGCACAACTCCAAGCGTCCTGTTACCGTGGACACGGCTATTCGAATAGATATCTTCCCTGCAGGGGTGCACTACTGTTACCCAACACGCTCGATTACCTCCGGCCGGATACACTTGCTGGGTAATACCCGGCCTCGGGTGATCGACACAACGCAGCCCGACCTAGAGCTCAGCAGAGAGGTCAACACGCCGGTCTAAATCCTAAGTGCGCAGGGGTCTTGGGCCATCGCCCTCCGCACTCCTGCACGTTACGTGACTGGCCGGAGAAACAGGCGCGACACTGGACAACCCAGTGAAGTAACCAGCCCAATCCCGGCGATCAGCCCGCAAAGTAACCTGTGACGTCTGAAGAGCTTTCGGCTGATACTACGCTGCAGAGGGCCCCATTAAACCATTATCCCACGTGGTGGTAGTGCGAAATGGGCACGACGACCCACTCAGATCAAATACCCAGTTCCGTTAGGCGTATTTAGTATCGCGCGGGTGCTCTTGGAGCCGACCCGTCTTTAATGATATTCGCTCGCGGGCACCCTTGGGGCCAGCCCGACTTTACATTTCCTCGCGGGTACCTCTCGAGGTGGACCCGCCTGTAACAAAGGTCAAAGTAACCGTGTGTCCAAGTAACGAGGAGGAATCCGAGGAATCACCCTCGATGGATTCCCACTCGAGGAGTTGCGCGACGGTAGCTTAGCGGAGGTGATGTAAGAGGAATCACCCTCGATAACACACATCCGAGAAGCTATTCTACAGAGGCACCACCGGAAGTGAGCTAAGAGGTATCACCCTCGGCACTCGATGCCAGCTCTGCAGTGTCGAGCAATTTAGGGGGTGTGCGGTGATGTGCTGTCTTCAGTCCAGCAGTCTTCAGTCACTAAAGCGGAGCAACTACAGCAAGGGAGAGGGGCCACAGATGGTTTACCACCCAATCCTATTCTAAGCAGCTCGGACAATTGGCAGTTATCATAAGCGGTTACAAGGACAGGCTATGCATCAGAAATAGGATAAAACATAATAGCAGCAATTTCTAATGCAAGCAGGAGGGAGAAGGAATGGATGATATAGGCATGCGTCAAGGGGGTTTGCTTGCCTGGTTGCTCTGCGGCAAAGGCGGGGTCGTCTGACGGCTGGTCGTCGGGGAGGTAGTCGTACTCTGAAGCAGCGGCGCCGGCGGGCACCAGGTCTAACGAGAGAGAAGGGGGAGAGGAAACAATAAATCCACGGCAAAATACAATCACTATGCATGACATGCCTAAGATGACATGCAGATGGGTGCTACTGCCTATCTATATGATTTAGATAACCCTTGGGAATTAATAAAAATTTAATTGGATTTGTTTTATTAAAGTGGTGCACTATTCATCTACTGCAAACGGTCGAAAAGTTCCATGTTCAGATAGCTAGAGGCATGTGACAGATGAATGGATGGCATATTTGGATTCGTGGCATTTTTCTGATCAACTTTCATATATAAATTATTTTCATCTGAATTACGGATTAAAAGATATAATTTTTTAAAGTTTTAAACATTTTCTGAATTTATTTAATTATTAAATCAACATTATCCAGAACAGTGCTGTGCTGACGTCAGCCTGACGTCAGCATGACATCAGCACGCAACAGTGGGGCTGTTACTGTTTGAACCTGACATGTGGGGTCCACATGTCATAGACTGTAGCTAATTTCATTTTAATTTACTCTAAACAAAGTCTAATTAACAGAGTGGGGCCCATATGTCAGTGAGTGTTTTAACTAAACTAATTATTTTAATTAATGTAATTAGTGATTAGGCTAGCTGACAGGGGGGACCCACCTGTCATAGACACAGGGGTGAGGGGCCCCACCTGCCAGTGACTGGGCAGCCCAGTCAGCCGAGTTGACCGAGTCAACTCGGTCAACTGGGGCCAGCGGGGCCCAGGGGCAGTGACCCAGAGGCGGGCCCGACCACGCCACGTCGGCGGTGGCCGGCGGCAAGCCGCCGGTGACCACAATTCGCGGCGGAGGCCACTGGAGGTCGCCGGAATCGCGCTACGGGCCGCCATTTCGCGCGCGGCCAGGTGCGCTCGAACGGGTGCTCACCCGCGCGTCGATTGGTGGCGGTGGCATCGCCGGAGACGGCCAGAATCGTCGCCGGCGACGAGGCTAGCGGCGGGGCTTTTCGGGCGACGACGGATCCGGCGAGTGCGGGCACGGCGAAGCCAGCGGAGAGGCTCTACGGGGTCCTAGCGACGCGTGGAGCACGATGGTGGCCGTGGTGGGGCATGACAACGACGGAGACGACGGCGACGAGCTCATCGGCGGCGAGGCTCTCGGGCGGCGATGGCGACTACGGCTACGGGGTCGAATCCGCGCGCGATAGAGAGGGAAAAGGAGGGGAGGAGCTCACCGAGCGGCACACGGTGGCCCGTGGAAGCTTTGGAGCGCAGGAGAGCTCGGGGGCGACGAGGATCGCCGACGGCAACGGGTTCGGGGTCGAGCTCGATTCGCGCGATGTGGAGGCGTAGAGCTCGGGCGAAGACGCGCAGCCGACGTAGGGGAGGCAGGCGGAGAGGATGGACTCGCCGGAGAGGCAATCAGAGCCCGGCAGCCGCGCTAATCCACGGCCATGGCGGCGGCGACGACGGGTGCTCGCGCGAGAGGGCGATGCCGAGCGAGAGAGAGAGATTTGGGGGCGCTAGGGTTTCGGGAGAGGGCCGAGGTGCACGGGGGCCACTTAACGACGACGGAGGGCCGCGGGATCGACGACACGGCGACGCCCGGCGACCGGATGCGAGCGCCAGCCGACGCGTGCAGGAGGAGGGAGAAGGCGCGCTGGTGGGCTGGGCCGGTCACTGTTCCATTAAGGCCCAGCCGCACAGTGAGTTGTTTTCGTTTTCCTTTTTCTTTTCTATTTTCTGTTTAAGCAACTGTTTTGCAAATTGCTCTGGCACTAAGACAATTTTAATAAATGTGTGAGTTAGCTCATAATTCAAGTGCATTATACCCATCCACCAGAAATTGGTTTCGTAAAAATATGATTTCATTTTAAATCCTGTTAAATAATTTAGTGTTAAATTGTTGTTTTGTTACTGTTTTTAATCAGATAGGGGCATTTCTAGAATTATGGTGATGTTGTTTTCCTCAAGACAATTAGTTATGATTTATGAGTCATTTAATGAACATTTTAGTTGCTGGTTTGAACAACTTTTATTTTCCGCCTAAGATTTAATTTGAAATTTGAATTAGAATTTGAAATGAGATATGATGCAAACGATGCTCAAGCATGGTTAATCATGATGACATGGCATTTTCAACAGGGGATCACTGTAGTCATTACAAGGGGGTGTTACAATTCTCCTCGTCTAACAAGAATTCTCGTCCCGAGAATTAAGAGGAAGACTGAAAGAAAGCAGGGTATTCTTCACGAAGACGGTCCTCGCGTTCCCAAGTGGCTTCATCCTCAGAATGATTCGACCACTGAACCTTGAGGAACTTGATCGACTTCTGACGAGTCCGACGTTCAGTTTGATCAAGAACGCGGATCGGATATTCTGGATAAGACAGATCTTCTCGCAATTCAAGCACTTCATGATCCACAGCTCGGATAGGATCCTTGAAGCAGCGACGAAGTTGCGATACATGAAAGACGTCATGCACTTGAGAAAAGTTTGGCGGTAACTCCAATTGATATGCCACTTCTCCTCGACGAGCGAGAATGCGGAACGGGCCAATATAGCGAGGAGCTAACTTGCCCTTGATTCCGAATCGGTGGGTGCCTTTCATCGGAGTGACGCGAAGGTAAGCTTGCTCACCAGGCTGATAGACCATTACCTTGTGCTTTCGGTCATAGTTGCTCTTCTGACGAGACTGAGCAGTTTTCAGATGTTCACGGACAATGCGGACTTGTTCTTCAGCTTGTTGAATAATGTCCGGTCCAACGAGTGAACGTTCCCCAGTTTCTGACCAATTCAGAGGGGTTCGACACTTACGTCCATACAGAACTTCAAATGGTGCCATCTTCAGACTAGCTTGATAGCCATTGTTGTAAGAGAATTCGGCATATGGGAGAGATTCCTCCCATTTCTTACCGAATGAGATGACACAAGCTCGAAGCATATCTTCAAGCACTTGGTTAACTCTTTCGACTTGACCTTGAGACTGAGGGTGATAAGCAGTGCTAAAAGACAGATTAGTTCCCATGGCTTCTTGGAAACTACTCCAAAACCTGGAAGTAAAGAGGCTGCCACGATCTGAACTGATCTCCAACGGAACACCGTGGAGTGACACAATTCTGGAAACATACAAGTCTGCTAACTGACTAGCAGTGATTGTCTCCTTGACAGGCAGAAAGTGAGCAACCTTTGAGAATCGGTCGATGACGACAAAGATAGCATCATGACCCTTCTGCGATCTGGGAAAACCAGTAATGAAGTCCATTTGGACTTTGTCCCATTTCCATTCCGGAATTCCAAGGGGTTGCAGAGTTCCAGCAGGCCTTTGATGTTCTGCTTTGATGCGACGGCAAACGTCACACTCAGCAACATATTTAGCAATATCATGTTTCATATCGGGCCACCAGTACCGCTGACGAATGTCTTGGTACATTTTGGTACTACCAGGGTGAATAGACAAGGGCGTGTCATGTGCTTCTTTCATGACATCCGAACGAGAGTCCAGATTATGCCTTCTGGGGACCACTAGGCGGCCTTTGAAGAACAAAGCACCATCCTCACCAACATGGTAGAAAGAAGGATTACCCTTGGAGAGGAATTTCTTGATCTTCTCAACTTCAGAGCAGTAATTCTGTCTGGTCTTGATGTTGCGCTCGAGGTCTGGCTCAACCTCCAGGGTATTGAGATAACCCTGAGGAACAATGTGAAGGTTCAATTTGCGAAGCTCTTCATAAAGCATAGGTTGTGCTTCCTGAACCATGAGGTTGTTGCAATAAGCCTTGCGACTCAAGGCATCGGCCATTACATTAGCCTTGCCAGGGGTGTAGGAGATATTCATATCATAATCGGCTACTGTCTCAAGCCATCTTTGTTGACGAAGGTTCAAGTCTGGCTGGGTATACAGATACTTCAAACTCTTATGATCCGTGTATATCTCGCAACGATTACCGAGGAGGTAATGTCGCCATAGCTTCAGAGCATAAATAACTGCAGCAAGCTCGAGATCATGTACCGGATAATTTTCCTCGTGAGGACGCAATTGACGAGAGCCATAAGCAACTACTCTGCGTTCTTGCATTAGGACACAGCCTAATCCTTGACGAGATGCATCACAGTAAATCTCGAAGTCCTTTTGAGAATCCGGGGGTGCTAACACTGGGGCAGATGTCAACTTATCTTTAAGCATCTGAAAGCTTCCTAGACATTTTTCTGTCCATTCAAATTTAACACCCTTGTGGAGCAGGTCAGTTAATGGCTTTGCAATCCTCGAGAAGTTCTCAACGAATCGGCGGCAATAACTAGCGAGTCCGAGAAAACTCCTGACTTGCTTGACGTTCTTCGGAGGAGTCCAGTCAAGAATAGCCTGAACTCGCTCGGGGTTAACGGCAATGCCATCTTTGGAAATCACGTGACCAAGATAAGTCACCTCGGATAACCAAAATTCACACTTAGAGTACTTAGCATATAACTGGTGTTCTCGCAACTTCTCCAATACAAGCCGAAGATGTTCAGCGTGTTCTTCTTCATTCTTGGAATATATCAGGATATCATCCAAGTAGACCACGACGAACTTGTCGAGGTAGTCCATGAAGATATAATTCATCAATCGGGAGAAGGTTGCCGGGGCATTAGTTAGTCCGAATGACATGACGGTGTACTCGTATGATCCATAACGAGTAACGAATGCGGTCTTCGGAATATCCTCCTTACGAACTCGGATCTGATGATAACCCAACCTCAAATCGAGTTTCGAGAACACAGAGGATCCAGCAAGCTGATCATAAAGATCGTTAATCCGGGGCAGTGGATATTTGTTCTGGATTGTGGCTTGGTTAATGGGCCGATAGTCCTGGACCAATCGGTTAGTTCCATCCTTCTTCTTAACAAAGAGAGAAGGTGCTCCCCAAGCAGAGGAACTGGGGCGGATGAAACCCTTTTTCAGTGACTTGTCGATTTCTTCCTTAAGCTCGAGAAGTTCATGCGGAGGCATCTTGTAAGGACGCTTCGCAATAGGAGTGGTGCCAGGCTTCAAGTCGATGACGAACTCGACAGCTCTAACAGGGGGTATTCCCGGAAGTTCCTCCGGAAAGACGTCCGGAAAGTCACGGACGACCGGAACGCTCTCAATCCCTTCCAGAGGTGAGGCGTTCAAAGCATTCAGAGCATATATCTGTGCTTCGGCATTCCGGGTAATCCGGGCGGTGTAGATCACTATCTCATCTGAGGGGTGCAAGAGTTGGACGACTTTAGTGGCACAATTGATGTTAGCAATATGAGCTTTCAGCCAATCCATCCCCAGGATGAGGTCTATGGTGGCTTCAAAACAACGGGGCAGGCAAGGAATTCCAATCCTTCAACTTCGACGGTGACGTTAGGTGCTAGGACGTCAGCATGACACTGACCACCAGGGGTACGTACGGCCATTTGTAGGTTCATTCTATCAAGCGTGATGTCATGTGATAATGCAAAAGCTTCTGACATGAATGAATGCGATGCTCCTGAATCAAATAAAACAGAAGCAGGTACTGAGTTAACGAGGAGAGTACCCATCACAGTAGCAGGTTGGTCCTGGACTTCTTCAATATCAATGTTGTAAGCATGTCCACGACCATAAGCAGCAGACCCAATATTATAGTTGCGGGTCTGATTGTTGCCACGACCATTGCCACGGCCATTGCGAAGAAATCCCAGCTGATTCTGAGGCTGACGACAATCCTTAGCAAGGTGTCCTGGCTTGCGGCACTTGAAGCAGAGTCCATCCTCAGGACGAAGAGGAGCACGGGGTGGAGCAGCTGGAGCTCTCGGCTGCCTCGGTGGTGGAGGAGGCAGACGAGGTGCAGCATACGAGGGTCTTGGCGCAGGAACAGGGGCAGGTGGACGGTACACATTGTTGGGGATCCAAATACGACGTTTCTGTGCTGAGCTCGAAGATGAACCCATATCACGATAACGCTTCTGTGACTCCTTGTGCTTGGCCTGAGCAGTCTCAACCATAATGGCCTTGTTCACGAGAGTGGCAAAGTCGGTGAAGTCTTGAGCAGCAAGTGCAAGCTCGAGGTCTGGGTGGAGTCCACTACGGAACTTCTCCCGTCTACGAGCATCAGTTGGAATGTCTTCTTCAGCATAGCGGGATAAGCTAAGGAACTCCCGCTGATAGGCTTCGACGGTCTTGTTGCCCTGAACGAGGTTGCGAAACTCGGTCTTCTTCCGATCTATGATCCCCTGAGGAATATAGCGAGCACGGAAGGCAGTCTGAAACTCATCCCAAGTAACGATGGTCCCAGCGGGCAGTGTACGCTTGTGAGTGGACCACCATTGAGCAGCGGGTCCCTTCAGGAAGTAGGTCGCGAAGGCGACAAGGCTTTCAGGGGCGACATTGGCAGACTCCATCTCAAAGGCGATGTCGCGAAGCCAGTCATCGGCATCCAGTGGCTGTTCAGAATTGCGATAAATAGTGGGGTTGAGGCGCACAAACTCTGACAGTGTTATTGAAGCTGGGTTGTGGTTCTGATTGTTCTGATGCGGAAACTGAGCCATAATATTAGTCATAAACTGACGGTTCAGCTCGAATTGTTGCATCATTGCGGCCATGTAGTCGGGCGGTGGTGGCTGCTCAGGGGCACGACCACGACCACGACCACCTGGTCTAACCATCCTGCTAAAATTTCAACAGGGGGTAGTTTAGAAAAAGCACTTGCGAGTGTTTAGCGACAAACATAATGTAACACGACAATGAATGAGTAGTGCATCATTACATAGTAATAGTCAATTACGACATACAGATCCATACACAGAGTCGGTTACATGCGGACAGCATAACGGCGTAAAATTAAGGAAAAAGACATACTAGGCGGCGCGCAGGCACGCGGTGAGGAACTACACAACGAGACATAGCAAAGGCTACATCAACGTCGGGGAAAACCACTGAAACGGGGTAACTGCAAGTGCAAGTGCGGACGATGAATCTCTGTAGCAGAAATGTCCTGCTCTCCGTGTGCACTCTGATGCAGAACCCGGTCTCGAACTGAAAGAAGAGGTCCACGCGCAGGCCTGTGACCTCCAACAGCAGGCCAATCGATACCTGCCGGCATCTGAGTCCTGCGCGGGTAAAGGATATACTCCGGATGTATCCCGGCTCGAACAGCTGGTAGCAACTGCGTCATAGCATCGTAGAGACGTGCTTGAGTGGCAAACAGCTCGACTGTAAGAGCCCGGTTAGTGCGATCCAGAGCCTGAGTGCACTGAATCAACACGTGCGGGTCGTATCGACGACGCTCGTAAGGGGCACAGATAGCTGTGTAGTATCCAGTAGCATCTCCAGTAGGCGCATACGGAATGTATCGGAACTCAGAGGCATCCAAGGTAGCATGCTCTCCACGAAGTCGTGCGACAGCAGAATAGGCAGCATCATGGACTGCCATCTCAATCGTCACACCGATACCGTGAAAAAGGTGCAACTCGGTGTCTGAGTCATCCCTCTGATCATAGATGCGAACATCAGCATGATACTGCTCCTGGTTGAACTCGCGGTAATCCTCGTAGACCATGTACTCGGGGTACCAGCGGTAACCAAGTCTGGTCAGGAGGGCGATCAGGACAGCTGGAAAGCCAGGGGCATTGCGAGCCGAAGTGCGAAGCACAAGCTGCGTCGCGGGGCGTGGTGGGAACAGACGATCCATCTGAAACAGAGGCAACTCAGGATTGTCAAACGACAATGACAAATATAATATAATTTGGAGAGAAAGATTTAACAGACCAATGGAAAGGAAAATGTGATTATCAGAATAATCAGATCGATGATAGGGAAACAAGCACTGATAATCCAACTCTCCGGGTGGACGAGATTACGAGATCCTAGTGTCGGCGTTAGTAAAATTCATTTAACCCGAAAGGAAGAGATTTCAGAGTCCCAGAGTATAGAAGAGAAATAAAAGATCCTAATACCACCCAGTTGGCGACGTGGGCCCGTAAGCCACACAGCCATGTTAGTAAAATAGTTTTCGGAAACACTAGACTCAACTACGACCAAGGAGTTGGATAGGGGCTTCCTACAGGCAGTCGGCTCTGATACCAACTTGTGACGCCCCCAATTTGACCGTACGCTAATCATACACGCAGACGCGTACGATCAAGATTAGGGACTCACTAATCAATATCACAACACAACTTTAGGCACAAATTCAAACATAAATCATCATATTACAAACCAGTGATCGCGAGGACCCGAATACATAAGTCATACACACAAATGATATCTGAGTACAGACATAGTTAGTCACGGGTGCCATAAGATGGCTAGCACAAACAGGGGATACAGATCGAAAAGGCGCAGGCCTCCTGCCTGGGAGCCTCCTAACTACTCCTGGTCGGCTGGATCGATCCAGAAGTAAGTACCATCGGGACCCTCCTGGTAGTAAGCTCCGGCGGTGGCATCTGGCTCCTGGACTCCATCGTCTGATGTATCAACAATAGGGTATGGGGGAAAATAATAGCAAAGCAACCGTGAGTACTCATCCAAAGTACTCGCAAGACTGACATCAGAACTACGCTAAGCATGCAATGGTATCAAATGAGAAGGCTGTATTTGTGGACTGTATTGCAGAAATGCCAGAGGAGAGAGAAAGGCCTAGCCTATCGAAGACTAGCATCTTCAAGCAGTCTTGCAGCATCAGAAGAGAGTAGATAGTAGTAGCATACATGTTGTCATACAGTAGCAATGCCCTGAGATCCTTTCTCGACTCCCTGCGAGAAAGTGATCCCGAGAGCAGTATTAACAGCTTATCATGTATCATCATCTCTTTATAGTTATCATGGATCCGGGCACAACTCCAAGCGTCCTGTTACCGTGGACACGGCTATTCGAATAGATATCTTCCCTGCAGGGGTGCACTACTGTTACCCAACACGCTCGATTACCTCCGGCCGGATACACTTGCTGGGTAATACCCGGCCTCGGGTGATCGACACAACGCAGCCCGACCTAGAGCTCAGCAGAGAGGTCAACACGCCGGTCTAAATCCTAAGTGCGCAGGGGTCTTGGGCCATCGCCCTCCGCACTCCTGCACGTTACGTGACTGGCCGGAGAAACAGGCGCGACACTGGACAACCCAGTGAAGTAACCAGCCCAATCCCGGCGATCAGCCCGCAAAGTAACCTGTGACGTCTGAAGAGCTTTCGGCTGATACTACGCTGCAGAGGGCCCCATTAAACCATTATCCCACGTGGTGGTAGTGCGAAATGGGCACGACGACCCACTCAGATCAAATACCCAGTTCCGTTAGGCGTATTTAGTATCGCGCGGGTGCTCTTGGAGCCGACCCGTCTTTAATGATATTCGCTCGCGGGCACCCTTGGGGCCAGCCCGACTTTACATTTCCCCGCGGGTACCTCTCGAGGTGGACCCGCCTGTAACAAAGGTCAAAGTAACCGTGTGTCCAAGTAACGAGGAGGAATCCGAGGAATCACCCTCGATGGATTCCCACTCGAGGAGTTGCGCGATGGTAGCTTAGCGGAGGTGATGTAAGAGGAATCACCCTCGATAACACACATCCGAGAAGCTATTCTACAGAGGCACCACCGGAAGTGAGCTAAGAGGTATCACCCTCGGCACTCGATGCCAGCTCTGCAGTGTCGAGCAATTTAGGGGGTGTGCGGTGATGTGCTGTCTTCAGTCCAGCAGTCTTCAGTCACTAAAGCGGAGCAACTACAGCAAGGGAGAGGGGCCACAGATGGTTTACCACCCAATCCTATTCTAAGCAGCTCGGACAATTGGCAGTTATCATAAGCGGTTACAAGGACAGGCTATGCATCAGAAATAGGATAAAACATAATAGCAGCAATTTCTAATGCAAGCAGGAGGGAGAAGGAATGGATGATATAGGCATGCGTCAAGGGGGTTTGCTTGCCTGGTTGCTCTGCGGCAAAGGCGGGGTCGTCTGACGGCTGGTCGTCGGGGAGGTAGTCGTACTCTGAAGCAGCGGCGCCGGCGGGCACCAGGTCTAACGAGAGAGAAGGGGGAGAGGAAACAATAAATCCACGGCAAAATACAATCACTATGCATGACATGCCTAAGATGACATGCAGATGGGTGCTACTGCCTATCTATATGATTTAGATAACCCTTGGGAATTAATAAAAATTTAATTGGATTTGTTTTATTAAAGTGGTGCACTATTCATCTACTGCAAACGGTCGAAAAGTTCCATGTTCAGATAGCTAGAGGCATGTGACAGATGAATGGATGGCATATTTGGATTCGTGGCATTTTTCTGATCAACTTTCATATATAAATTATTTTCATCTGAATTACGGATTAAAAGATATAATTTTTTAAAGTTTTAAACATTTTCTGAATTTATTTAATTATTAAATCAACATTATCCAGAACAGTGCTGTGCTGACGTCAGCCTGACGTCAGCATGACATCAGCACGCAACAGTGGGGCTGTTACTGTTTGAACCTGACATGTGGGGTCCACATGTCATAGACTGTAGCTAATTTCATTTTAATTTACTCTAAACAGAGTCTAATTAACAGAGTGGGGCCCATATGTCAGTGAGTGTTTTAACTAAACTAATTATTTTAATTAATGTAATTAGTGATTAGGCTAGCTGACAGGGGGGACCCACCTGTCATAGACACAGGGGTGAGGGGCCCCACCTGCCAGTGACTGGGCAGCCCAGTCAGCCGAGTTGACCGAGTCAACTCGGTCAACTGGGGCCAGCGGGGCCCAGGGGCAGTGACCCAGAGGCGGGCCCGACCACGCCACGTCGGCGGTGGCCGGCGGCAAGCCGCCGGTGACCACAATTCGCGGCGGAGGCCACTGGAGGTCGCCGGAATCGCGCTACGGGCCGCCATTTCGCGCGCGGCCAGGTGCGCTCGAACGGGTGCTCACCCGCGCGTCGATTGGTGGCGGTGGCATCGCCGGAGACGGCCGGAATCGTCGCCGGCGACGAGGTTAGCGGCGGGGCTTTTCGGGCGACGACGGATCCGGCGAGTGCGGGCACGGCGAAGCCAGCGGAGAGGCTCTACGGGGTCCTAGCGACGCGTGGAGCACGATGGTGGCCGTGGTGGGGCATGACAACGACGGAGACGACGGCGACGAGCTCATCGGCGGCGAGGCTCTCGGGCGGCGATGGCGACTACGGCTACGGGGTCGAATCCGCGCGCGATAGAGAGGGAAAAGGAGGGGAGGAGCTCACCGAGCGGCACACGGTGGCCCGTGGAAGCTTTGGAGCGCAGGAGAGCTCGGGGGCGACGAGGATCGCCGACGGCAACGGGTTCGGGGTCGAGCTCGATTCGCGCGATGTGGAGGCGTAGAGCTCGGGCGAAGACGCGCAGCCGACGTAGGGGAGGCAGGCGGAGAGGATGGACTCGCCGGAGAGGCAATCAGAGCCCGGCAGCCGCGCTAATCCACGGCCATGGCGGCGGCGACGACGGGTGCTCGCGCGAGAGGGCGATGCCGAGCGAGAGAGAGAGATTTGGGGGCGCTAGGGTTTCGGGAGAGGGCCGAGGTGCACGGGGGCCACTTAACGACGACGGAGGGCCGCGGGATCGACGACACGGCGACGCCCGGCGACCGGATGCGAGCGCCAGCCGACGCGTGCAGGAGGAGGGAGAAGGCGCGCTGGTGGGCTGGGCCGGTCACTGTTCCATTAAGGCCCAGCCGCACAGTGAGTTGTTTTCGTTTTCCTTTTTCTTTTCTATTTTCTGTTTAAGCAACTGTTTTGCAAATTGCTCTGGCACTAAGACAATTTTAATAAATGTGTGAGTTAGCTCATAATTCAAGTGCATTATACCCATCCACCAGAAATTGGTTTCGTAAAAATATGATTTCATTTTAAATCCTGTTAAATAATTTAGTGTTAAATTGTTGTTTTGTTACTGTTTTTAATCAGATAGGGGCATTTCTAGAATTATGGTGATGTTGTTTTCCTCAAGACAATTAGTTATGATTTATGAGTCATTTAATGAACATTTTAGTTGCTGGTTTGAACAACTTTTATTTTCCGCTTAAGATTTAATTTGAAATTTGAATTAGAATTTGAAATGAGATATGATGCAAACGATGCTCAAGCATGGTTAATCATGATGACATGGCATTTTCAACAGGGGATCACTGTAGTCATTACAAGGGGGTGTTACATCCACCTCCGGCTACGCCGTCTTCCTCGGTGACTCGCTCGTCTCTTGGTCGTCCAAACGGCAGGCCGTCGTATCCCGCTCCAGCGCCGAAGCGGAATACCGCGCCGTCGCGAATGCCGTCGCCGAAAGCTGCTGGCTCCGTCAACTCCTTGGCGAGCTCTCCGTGACGCTGGACAAAGCCAGTGTGGTCTTCTGCGACAACATCTCTTCTGTGTACATGGCAGCCAACCCTGTCCACCACCGCAGAACGAAGCACATCGAGCTGGACCTGCACTTTGTCCGTGAGAAGGTCGCGCTTGGTTAGCTCCGTGTCCTGCATGTCCCTACGCAACAACAGTTCGCTGACGTGCTCACCAAAGGGCTCCCGACGGCGGCATTCCAAGACTTTCGGTCCAGTCTGTGCGTCCGCCCGCCGGACGCTCACACTGCGGCGGGGTGTTAACTGTATATAGTCCAATGTTGACTGTACGTAGTCTAACCCACGACTGCATGCACGATCACACGATCCCATGCACGTCGCACGCCCTGCTTCTGCGTGCTTCCCCGTTGTACATGTACCTATATATACTCCCAGTGAATACAAGCAGCACCTAAGGTGCATTGCTCCCCCTCTCTGCTAGTTCACACGTAGCTTGCGTGGTGCAATGCGATGAAGGCAGCAAGGCCGGCTGATCAGCGGAGTCAGGAGGATCGGATATAGTCTATGGATGAGTTGTTGGTGACGAAGATACGGCCCCAGACACCAAATCCCTGGCAGCGTTTTGTTATTGGGAGGACACGTACGGGAGGGAGGAGGACTTCTTAATCTTGTGGAGGGCATGAAAGAACCAGGATTCCTGGGAAGCGTAGTTATAAAACCTTAAACACCATCGGCTGCGCTCCCATGTTTCATACTAGGGTATTGTCACCTTCTCCTGGTGTGGATTTTGCGATCGTCCAATCGATGAATCCAAGTAAATATGGACAACAGAAGGGGAATGGGCTTTTCATTGAAGAATTTTCTGACATAGGTTGTTTGATTTGGGGGATTGAAATCCTTGGTAAAAATATTTCAATGATTGCTTGGCACTCTATTTTGGAGGTCTTTATTTTACATTTTTGAAAAAGACTAGGGTCTATTATAAATGTTCACCAAAAGTACAAAAGCACCTAATAAAAAGTACATCGAGATACCCGAACCACCATTGCCGCCGACAGAACAAGTCACCACTCCCCTACTAGAGCCGCCGTTACCTTGTTGATGATAGTTGGAAAGTCTTCGTGCACGTGCGTCTACGTATTAGCGCCCCAGAGCCGCATTCATCGTCGTTGAACCCTTGAATCGATCCAAAGCACCTGACACTAAAGCTCGCCACCGTGTACGCATGACGAGTACAACCTTGCCGCCCCAAGAAGCTCGCGAGAATCTGCGACGAAGCTCGTCGACTCCGTCCTGATGGACGAATTCGAGGAGCGTCAGAGTTCGTAGGACCGACTTAAAGATGAAGAACCGCCATCCGGTCGAGCACCATCCCTGCTAGGATTAAAAGGCCAACCTATCTACTAATCGAAGTCTGAGACACCAAAATTCCCCTGCATGCCGCCGCCGCGAGAATGGAAGGAAAGTCACAATTCTTTTGTTTTTATGTGGCATTGAACACTCTTTGACCCAAATTCTTCTAGTCTTCTAAGCATATACTCCCTCCGTATCAAAATATACTAAGACGTTTTTTGTCACTATCTTCAATCCTGTTTTTTTATTTATGTGTTTTAAATTTATGTGAATTGGATGGTGGTGCATGGGCATGAGCGTAATTGTTTTTGTTTAGGTAATGTAGTAGTGGTAGTCTACCAGTCCTGTTTCGTTTTGACAAAAATGTTTTTTGGAGTGAAAGTCCGAAATGTGGCAGTTTGGAACTCCGAGAAAATGAAGACCAGAAGTAGAACAAGATTCTGAGACAATTAAGAGTCTACGAAGATCTGAGCTTTCCCTTTCATAGTTGACAATAAACTTCAGTGGCACGAGATCCCGTATGTCTACTCGGTTGACGTGATGCTCCTATTGCACATAGTTACAAACCGTGGAAACGAAAAACCAACACATAGATTCATTCCAAACCAAATGTCGATTTCACACCATATATCGGAAAACCGGTGCTACACAAGTCGGACTAACCCATCGTTGATGTGGACCATAACCCCCACCAGTACTCCCTCGGTGCAAAAATATAGGCACCTCTCGGATTTGAGTCTACTATTTATGTTAAGAAATTTTAGTTTACTAATAAAGTACTATGAGTTGTATGCCACAAACATTATACCATTAGAAATCTCTTTCGAATATGAATATAGCTCTCTTTTTTTTGCGAGGAAAAGGCGAATTCATTCATCAAGCAACAGCCAAGTCTGCATTACAAAGTGTCGGGACCTCGTCCGGACCTGATTGAAGCCACACTGCAGTGCGCTTCTTAATTCGACCAAAGTTTGCTAAAAAGTGACTAACAACGTTTTGTTCTCTTAGCCTCGGCGACCCAGCAGATGCATCCCTTCCAGCTCGTCTGGCTCACCGACGTCCCGACGGTTATGGCCACGGCAACATGGATATGCGTCCCTCCAGTCTCTGCTTGCCGGCGTTGCCGATCGCCGTCGCCCACCCCCTCGTGGTTTGCTTCGCCGCCTGCCCTACCATGTACGCCTCTAAGCCACCCCGTTTCACCAGATCCAACGCTTGTGGGTTTGGAGGTGGTGCCACCCTTCAACGGCAAGTGCAGCCCCGCCAACCCCCTTCCTACTTGGTGGCTCCGACCAGCTGTGGCCTCCTCATCTCCGACTCCAGATACGGCGGCGATGGGATTTCTCAGCCTCAGGCCAAGGAGAAATCCTTGCTCGGCTTGCCGATGCTGGCAGCGGCGGCATCTGCGGATGTCGTTTCCCTTCTTGGAGGCGTTGTCCTCACTCATGCGCACCCGAGAGCAACTTCCCGGTCGGTCACCCATCCTGAAATTACTCCAAGATGAGCACGCTTAACTTTGGAGTTCTGTCCGAATGGGCTCCCGGAAAAGAAGGAATTCCTTATTGATATGAGTAGCCTATATCATCCCTAATAAGCCAGGCTATCACATACACCCCCACTCAGAGGAACCGACGTCCTCGTCGGGGCACAGGAACGTTCCCTCTTGGCTCATACGTCTGTGCATCCAGTCCGGTACATGTGCCATGCCGTGTGCCACGACGGGTCACAAACGTCATGCACAACATGACCGCGCACCTGTCCGCAAACATCCGTGTAACCGCGAGGATCGGCTCTGATACCAACTTGTAACGCCCCGGACACACCCGCCGGTGGTCGTTACTCCTGGCGAGATCTAGACTGGCCTCACAGATCAATACTAGTCTTTCCTGCGCACTTTGTCCTCACTCATGCGCACCCGGGAGCAATTTCCCGGTCGGTCACCCATCCTGAAATTACTCCAAACTGAGCACGCTTAACTTTGGAGTTCTGTCCGAATGGGCTCCCGGAAAAGAAGGAATTCCTTATTGATATGAGTAGTCTATCATCCCTAATAAGCCAGGCTATCACATCAGGGGAAACCCTAGGTCTGGTTCCTCCGGACCGGATGGCGACGGCGTCACAGCGTCAACTTCCTTCTTGAAGGCGCTATCTTGCTCGCCCGCGGTGTCCCCGGTTTTGGCTTAGGCGATGTTGGAGTTCTTGTTGGTTCGGGCTTGGTAGGTTTAGCTGTGGTGTATCCTCTGTTCGGGCCGAGTATCCCTTGTCTCTCTGCTCTGTGCACCATGTTCACGCCTGTGTGCGCTCGTGTCATGTGTTGTACCCATCTTTGTACTCATTCTACTCCTTCTATCAATGCAATGATACGCAAGCTTTGCGTATTCGTGAAAAAAAAACGTTTTGTTCTCTCCTAACATGCTTGATTAAGAATTCACCACGATCCTGAAGAAGAGCAATAATCTCTCTAACCATCATCATATGCTCCGACCGGTCATCTACTCCTTCCTTGATCAGCTTTAGCACGTCGAGGCAATCTGTTTGAATCACAATTGGCAACACAGACCACTGGGAAGCAAGGGAGATGCCCTCCAAACAAGCAGCTAGTTCTGACTCCAGCGGGGATGCACAATGCCGTAGCTCACGGCAAGAAGAGAAAATAATAGCACCATGTTCATCACGGAGGACCATGCCAGCCCCAGCACTCTCGTCCTTATCAGAAAACGAACCATGGATGTTAAGCGCCACCCAGCCGGCCGGCGGCGCCCTTTTATAATCGACATTTGGTTTGGAGGGAGTACATTTTTTACTTGCTCTACCGTTCCAATGTAAATATAGCTCTCTTTTATAATCTCTAAGAAAAAAACTTATTCAGCAGCAAAAATGTAGAGCTACCAAAGAAAATGGTTATTTGTTCCATGTTTATCTTTTGTTTTATTTTTCATCCCCTGCTTCATGTTTATCATTGCTCGGATTGTCACGAGCCAAGTGAGAAAGCCGCAAACGAGAGCCATGCGATACAGTAGTACAATCACCTGAATTTCAAGAATATACCTCTGTAAAGTCACCTGATGGAGTTCATCACAGGAGAAAAAATCCTGTAAAGTTACTCCTGAGTTCCACCAGAGAAGAAAAATGCCCTGTAAAAGTCACCTTTTGAGATCCTAAAAAAAAAAGTCACCTTTTGATCCCCGGAAAGCTAACTTTTTTCCTTGCGAGAGGTCGGAAAGTTAACTTTTGATCCGGTTCCGTTCCGTTCCGTTCTCCCCATCCCACCACCACGAGACTGGGTCCAAGCTACGTTGCGGATGGCGACCGCGTACCGGCTAGCTGGGCCGCACTAGCTCGTACACGTGACACGGCTCCGTGCAGGAGTAGGCCCAAGAATCCGGGACGAGGCGCGGCACGTCTGAACCGTCCCCGGCCCTCCCGGTAGCCGTCTCCCGAAGCCGCAAAGCCGATCGAAAACGTGCAACACGACGCCCTCCCCGCCCTCGGCCGTGCGCGTCAGCTGACCACCCCACCCCACACCCGCCACCGCGTTGGTCAAGGCCGCGGGACGAGCCGTCCGCCCGCCCGCCAGCCCACGCCCACGCCGACGCTCTCCCCGTGTCCACGCGACGCGTCCGCGATCGGGGGAGCGGCCGCGCGCGCGGGCTCCCCAAAGTCCAACGAGCCAGCAGCGCTTGCTTGCTTTCTCAGGCTCAGCGCGGCGGGAGTGGGCAGTGCGAGTCGTCGCCGTCGGGTTGGTGTGGTACGTGGATGCGTGCGGGCGTGCCTCCAACATTCTCGCGGATCGTGTGGCCACGGCCTCCCGCGCAGCATCGGACGGCTCCACGCCTCTCCTTTCGGCCATGTCGGCCGGGTCTCGGGGATCACTCGCCGCGGTACGACTACTACCACTGCTCGGTCCCGTGGACTGACTGAATGACCGACGATCGGGTATAACCCAACTTGGCGATCGATCTGTCACGGGAAAGTTGGCGATTAAAATTTAGCGGAGAGTGACGGCCACCACTCACTGTGTGGAAATTTGGGAGTGATAGACATAGACTGGCAGGAGATGTGCTGCCAAGCCTTCTAGATGATCCGGCTCTTTTGGTCTATCACGCCATCACATCATCATTTGCGCCGCGGGATTCGGCCGCCATTTTCAGGTTCGCATGGCCGAAGGGGACTCATCGTCGCGGACGGCACTGATGTCAAAGGATGAGAGAGCTATCCTGCATTTTTGGTGTCTTGTAAGACGGACGTGTATTAGGTTCATCACCATACTCTAATGAGAGTACGTAAACTCCACAAATACTCTAATGAGCGTAAACTCCACAAATAGTACGTAAACTCCACAAATTGTAGTAGGAGTACTTAATTAGAGGTTCATGTGAAGAGATGAAAATAACGGCATGTATTGGGATTGTTTTTTTCAAGGTTTGCTTTTCTTGAACACATCACGTTATTTTCATCTTTTCACATGAACCTCTAATTAAGTGTCAAGGAATCAAAATCGCCAATTAGTCGCCCCAGTCCGTACCAGTCCCTTTTGACTTGACCATGCACCCAACTTGTCCATATTTCTGTCTCAATTTTTTCTTGTTGCATATTTCGCGCTTCCGTTTGGTGGATCTGTACTTGCATCCATCGTCCACGAACCTTCCTTGCTCCCATAATCAAATAACCCTAGGGAGTGTATAACATATATCATATCCACAGCGTGATCGAATAAGGTTACTGCAGCGCCTGTGCAGGAGACATTATTGTAGCCTAGGATGCCCATGATGTGCTAATCTGAAAAGAAAGAAAATTAGAACTACGGTGCAGCTGTGCTGCACAAATCAAGAAGCGATTTGAAAGCCAGTCCAAGCTCAAGTGGCCAGAGTGAGGCGCCCAATGAACTGGTTTCCAGCTTAGCTAGCTTGATGACCAGATCACTCGGACCTCAACACATGATCAAACAGTTCTTTCCCACATATCCTCGTCACCCCCAGCTTGCATTGCACATGAGCCAGATTTGTTTATTGCCCTATTGGGAGGATCCATCCGTAATTATCTCTTTGTCATGCATGGGTGTGCATGTGCCTCGGAAGGAGCTGCAACAAACAAGCCAGCGCCAGTGCCACAGCCCAAACATTAAGGTTTACACCTATCATATCACGGCCAATGAGGTGGCCTCCTCACATGCAATAATCTGAAATACTATTATATTGTCCTGCATGCAATTTTAATCATCTTGGGGCAATTGAATTGAAGGTAGGTGGTTGGATCTGCAGGTCTTGTAGGAGTAGATAGATCATAGATGCTTATAGTGCAGGACTGCAGGGGATGTGTAGGTATGGGAAGAACTGACTTCATGGGTACTAAAGTTCAGAGTATGGGTGTTTTGATCATAAAGAGAGATTGCTGCGGTTTTGCGCTGTCCGTAGTAAAACGGACAAAGGCCACCCATTTGGCAAGTTGAGCTAGATCCAGTGTATTTGTCACGTTGCGAGCACAAGAAAAAACTATTTCTTATTGCAATGTATATACTTAGAGCATCTACAACCGGAATTGGCAAATCCGCCCCCCTATACGTGTCCGGGCGCGTCCGCGGACAGCGCCCGCCGGCCCCTCATATGTTGCGCCGCACATCCACATACCTCAAATGCCGATCCTCAAATCCATGCAATCCATGCACATCGATCATACAATACAAATTGTCCGAATTCAACAGTTCGAAACAAAGCAAAGCAAATCATAGTTCAACAAACCGGACAAGCCAAAATGAAATCAATGTCCGAGCGTGGCAGATGGCTTCGGATCACTGGCCGGGCGCCTGCTCCGAGCGGAATGCGTCCTGCTCCGCCTGCATCAGGGCCGCATGATCCGCTGCCGCAGCCGCAGCCGCCCTCGCCGCCTCGTACTCCCTACGGTCGTTGATCTCCTTCTTCTTGTCCGCAAGCCACTTCGTTACATGCTCATCCAAGAGGGTTTCGTCCGCCAACATCCTACGCGTCCCGTGCGAGTTGCAACCTCTCCTTCTCATGCTACATCTCGCCAAATGTCTTGGCCTTCTCGAGTTCCCATTTGATCGCCGCCTCTTGCTTCACCCAATCGATCTTCTCCCTCTTAATTTTGAGCTTCTTCTCCGCCCTATTCCGATCCCACTCCATCCTCTCCTTTTGCGCATCCAACATGAGCTTGTACCTCTCCTCTTTCTTGTTCTCCCTTACCGAAAAAATGCCTGTCCATGTGGAGGACATTTTTTGTAGCCGCGGCATCACGGGAGGCCCGTGCCTTCTCCCACTTGTTTCCCATGACTTGTCGGTTATCCTTTGGCCCGGTGGCTCCTCCATTCGTGACGACAACATCGTCCTCTTCATCGTCCAACCCAATTGATTGGTGGGAGCTTGAGCCATCATTCATCTTCTTGCCGGACTTGAGATCGGCCATAAGTTGGTTCCACTTCGGTTTGCCATTCAATATGATCTAACAATGGCTAAAAGCAAACAGCTTCTTCTCCACCTCGTGATACAAAGTGGCCGCCACCGCCGTCTTGCAAACAACATATGTATGAGCACGAGAATGCAAACACAAGAAGCATATGCAAATGACTACAAGATGAAGCAATTGAGCTTACGTGAGTTGCCACTCCCATCCCACTTTGAGGGCGTTTGGTCACTTGTGAGTAGTAGCCGACGTACTTGTTCACTTCCCCTAGAATGATCCCCCATCGATGTTGGAGAGATGCCACATTGCCGGTGGTCACGATAGGATGTGGCTCCACATACTCCTTTTGTTCGTGATACTCCTTCCAAATCTTCTCTCAATACGTGTTCCCCTTTTGCTCGGTACCGCATATTGGATCCATTGTTGTGGCCAACCAAGCTTTGACCAACAAGATGTCCTCAAATCTTGAGAATGCCGGACCTCTTGCCTTCGTCGTCTTGGTCTTCTTCTTCTTCTTGCTCGGATTGGGATCGGATGTTGTCCCAACTTCAAATGTGGTGGTGCCCTCCAATTCATACTCCATTTCGGTCGGATCTTCATTGTCATTGATCATGTTCGACAAGAACGCCTCCTACATGATCATGATCTGCAAGCGTGCGAAATGAACTAGTGGTCTATGCAAAAATTTGATCGGACAGGAGCAAAGAAAACGTACCGACTCTTGATCTGTCATTCCGTCGAAAATGTCGAGGGCAGCCCGGGCGCCGCCGGTGACCGTGCTCATCCGCGCCCGAACGAGCTGCGGCGAGTCACATACGTCGACCGCCGGCATCTGCGTCGGCGGAAAGCTCTCCGGAATGGCCCAGCCAGCCGTTGAATACTCCTCTGTCCCAACGGGGTCGGACGGCGTAATCCGCGTCGGCGCTCGGATGGAAGGGGTGCGGGGTTCCGGGCGCGGTGGGGGAGACAACTGCTCGACCATGTCCGAACCTCCCTGCGACGCCGCCGCCGCCTCCCTCTCTCGTTGCCGGCGTCGCCGCAACTTCCGGGTGACATTCTTCGCCTTGCAAGACGGTGCCGATGAAGGGACGCCGACGGACAAGGCGGACTGCGTCTCCGTCGCGGCGGTCGGGGACGGGCTGGATGACATCTCCGGCGGTGGATCGGGACCGGTGATGAGGATGGGGAGCAAGGGTGGAGGACGGCGAGGGCTCAGGCGCGGGAAAGGTTGGAGGACGGCGGGAGGAGGAGGAAGGGTTTGGTGGATTTGATGCAATTTGCGGTGGGGTCGGGCTGTCGGGTTGGACGTGGCGGGCGTGCCCGGGCGCCCCATATCCGCCCCATATTTGGGCTGGATATGAGGGGTGCCGGTCAGCCCGGGCGTTTGAGGCCCGTTTAAGGAGCCCGTCTGGGTTGAAATTTCGTGACCGGTCAGTGACCGGGCGGCCCGCTCGGGCGTATGAGGCGAGTTTGAGGCGCCCGGCTGTAGATGCTCTTACTACAGTATTACACTTCACATCTTTTCTGAAACTTAGAAAGTACTAGCTTTTGAATAATAGTGTGTAGTGGTAACTAGTTGTACAAATCTACTTCCAATCCCGCAAAGTCATGACATACCATGTGCAATTGCCTCCTCTCTTTTTTGCAAAGGGCACAATTTTAAATATTATTCGGTAGAAAAATAACTTTTGTGACATGTAAAAATGGCTATATAACACACGCAAAATTAATTTATTGCCTTTTTTGGTAGGTTGCAAGTGGTCATATTGCCTAATGAATTTTGGTTGTGCACATATCCATGGTTTATCTTACTTTTTTTTTTTGCAAAATCGAAACAACGAGGAAATTTTTAAAGAGATAGAATATGGGTCGTAGCGGCAGCTACTTGACAAATTTACTTCTTGTAAGTGCATTACGTGTTGAGACGTGTCTGGTTAATCAACATGATTACGCACATGCGCCAAAAGTTAAGTCTTTGCTTAACATGGCCAATGGTGCAAATTGCCTGTTTAGTAGGCCGACTTGGCACCACATGTCTAAGTAATCTCTCCCCTTGCTCTATGAAGCTTTCTCCCCTTCTTGGTTTTGTTCAAGTAACACTTGCCGAAAAGTTTGGGACCAGATCACACAATATCCAAGGCCTCTCGTTAAAATTCCCAACACACTCTCTCTCATCAATGGTTGGGAGTCCACGTTCGAAAAAGATTGAAAAAATACTGAGCAAATCTTGAAACAATCTTGAACAATTCGTTGATTAGTCCTTCGTTAACTAGATGTTTTTGTAAGCCAACTTGCTTTGCCCATTGATAATGGTTAGTGATTATGTTAAGTTCTAAATGATAACAACTAATCGCATTTGTCGGCTTTAATACACTTGCTTGTCCCCATGTGAGTTGGGCCCAAGTCATCATCATCGCCATAAACCACCAATAAATCTTTCTGGTGGGCAACAGGTTGCACCTGCAAATAACAAAAGTCGGAGCATTAGTAGTTTGCACATATTATTTTTGTTGTTTGTTGGTTGATCGGTTCATCCCTAGGTTTAGTGATGTGCGTCTCCACTTTCTGTCGAGTGATGAATGGTGAGTGCCAAAGACAAAACAGTTGGGTGAAAGTGTTGATAGATCAAAAGTTCAAAAGTAATGATGCTAGTCCAACATAGATCGAGAACAACATGATATTGGGCCAATGGTTCATAGGTAACAAATGTGAAAATACCCCTCATTTTGTGTGCGAAAATATGAGCACCTGGAGGGGGTCACCTGACCTGGATGAACAATCCCCATCTCCACCCTTCCCTCAACATTTTGCATAATAACATCAAAGGTTTGATGGTACAACAAAAAAAGTTTGATGGTATATAGTAAGGAAAATGGCAACTCACAAGGTGTGGCAATCTTATTCTCAACCCAAAACAAAATCTACAAAACTGGGTAATATTGATGTGGGTTTCGATGCTTAACTATCCCTCCAACGACCATCATGTTATGAACATATTATTGATCTATTGTAATATGTAAGACCCATTTGGACCCATGCTGAGAGAGTAGTGTATTAATGTTGCAGTGACAATTTTTTCGTAAACATCGCACATATTCTAGATTTTTCTATTTGTGTATACCTAATCATAAACTAGAAATATGTATCAAGATATTTCACATACCATACACTTTAGAGATTAGGATATCTAAGGGTACACACAAACATACACAATATATTAACGGAAGTGTCACAAATTAATTTCAGAATGAGAAGACATGTAATTTTGTCTTTTATCATTTTCTCGCAACCAAAATGATTTGTTCTATTTTTAAGTCATAACACATCAAAATAAATAAAAATGAAATTTTACTACCCTATCCTACGATGTTTAGCACAATATATTACTTATGATTTTGATTTAAAAATGGGTATTAAAAATGTATAAGCATTTGTGCGATTCTATTCATACATACAAGTCTTACAAAAAACCCATGTACTAGCTAGTTCAATTTGATGGCCGTTGTTTCCACGTTTTGCTCTAGGCAGTTACTCCTCCTCTCAGGGTACGTATTTTCTAGGAGTAGTAAGTAGGAATAAGATTTCTGTAAGAGTTTAGTATAAATGATGATATTTATTTTGACTCACCTCGGAACCCAATTTTTGTAGGAGTAGTACGTAGGAATGAGTTCTTTGGTTGGGTAGTCATAACCAAGATTAGTTTCCTCAGATCCGCATGAAGTTATTTAGAAACCGTTGTTCTGCTGAGCTGATGTGTTGTGTATGCACAATATCATCAGTAATTAGCTTAGTGGTTAGGTCATTTAAAGTTGACACTACCTTGTAGTAAAGGTCGGTCATAATTAGGTTAAGAAAGCAAAAAAAAAAGGACAACCATAAAGAAAATCTGAATTCTTGGTGTATTCTCAATGGAATATTGTGGGTTTTCCAAACTCCCAAGCCTTTTCATACTGTACTTTTTTCTATGGTCCATGTTTACAATTTCGTACAAAATGACATTTTTGTTTTGTATACTTCAGTTCTCTATTCTTAACTATTATGTTTTTCTTTACGTTTAGTTTTCCCCATTTTTGCATGGTTTGCTTCATAGTTTTAGTTTGTTAACCACTCTCTTATTCTTTCTTGTCATTTTTTGAGTTATCTGTTAATTGTGCAGTTAGGTGTGCAAAATCACCACCATGTCATAGGGTGTTGCTCTAGATTTTGACGTAATACATTCGGTATTGAAGTTAGGGACCAAACTTATCTGGTTGGAAGTTTAGGAACCAAACCTAAAGAAAACAATGATTGAGAGGACCAAAAAATGGATTCTCCCAACTACCAAGGAGTTCGTGAAAGCTAGATTATCTAGTCTTCATGTCACAAGTGCACGTGTTGTAAAAATGTGAATCTACTTCATTTCCACCAAACAAATAAATTTCATATATACGAAAACTACTTATATGAAAGTCTACTTCATAAAATTCTGGGACAAACTTGGTGGCGTTTGCAAGGTATGTTGTTTATCATCCGTACTTTGCAAAAACAGTTGTATATGATGTTTGCATTTTGTCGAGACATAAAAATAATCACCTGCTACTTTCGTGATTCGTGGGGGAGGGGGTGAATGGGGGATAGCACATGGATCATTTGATCATATAATCACGATACATTTAACATAGCAAGAATTCATATTTCTATGTTTTCAAAAATTATGAAAAAATACACACATGTATAGATACCAACAGTTGATAATTGGTGTATATGCGTAGAAGCACCCCTCTCAGGCAGGGTCTACACGCCAGGCATAGAAGCCCCTCTGAGGGTCTGAATGTCGTGATCGGGGGAAAAAATATAGGAACACATGCTTGTGAATTATGGTAAAAAAATACGAATATAGTTCGTGGTCCATACCAACTACAACGTAGAACATTTGTTATGTTATGTTATTGTAACTTACAATAGCTCAATGTACATAATCTTAATGAGAAACTTTAATACGCTCCCTCTTACGTTTAATATTTGATTGATCTTTTCATATATTTTTCAAAACTTATTTGTATAGTTTTTACTAAGTTAATCATATGATCCTAGGATCAGTAAATTCTTGTGTAGGAGCGGGGTTACTCTTAAAAACATCTTAGTTAGGTGTAAAGTATAAGATTAGCATTTTTTTCCCGTTAGTACTAGGACAATGATCGTGCATTGCAACGGGATATAAATATTTAGTACCTTAGCTTGTGATTTACCTGGGCATATTAATGCGATGATGTAAACAAATGTTTATCAAATCATGCCCGTGATTTACAGTATAGTTTGATGAGAAGTTTGGTAGGTAATTTAAAGTGAAATTGGTTTAGGAGGTAAGTAAATTAAGGTGACTGACTATCATAGGTAAATGTTGGACGAAGTGGTGGTGAGAAGAAAAGTGAAAGATGAAACCTTACAAGAGTGGCTAAATGGCTTCCGAACTCATCTGCTCCCGCCCGTGAAGAGTAAAATCAAAAAAAATACTAGAAAATTTCAGAAAATATCTGAATTTTTTTGACATGGAAGATGTTTGAGTGCGTGAGGACCGTGCCAATTTTCAGCTCGTTTGGACATCTGAGTAGCTCTCAGAAGAAAAAAAATGGGGTCTATGAAAAAGTTTACTATTTGTGCACTATTTGGACTGATTTTTTTGCTGGGAGCTACTCAGATGTCGGAACGAGCTGAAATTTCACATAGACCTCACGCACTCAAACATCTTCCATGCAATAAAAAAACAGATTTTTTTTTTTGAATATTTTAGTATTTTTTTACTGTTTACCGAGATCCAATGAGGCTGGGTTCAGAAATGGATATTGGAAACCTTACATTCTTTCGAAGTAGTATATAGAATATAGATACACCATCTCATATCACATACATAAAGGATTGGTACATCTATATCTGCTTCCGATATGCACAATCTCCAAATTAAATCCAAGTGGCCTAACACTGTTCCTGAACAACCGAACGCCCCTGCGACGACGGAACACCCAACCAAACACGCCCTAGTAGAAGCGACAAAACCCATATCACACCCAATATTTGGGATCCCCCAGCATTTCACACAACCTCCGGCCCGATCTCCCTTGATATCGCCATGAAGTAATCCATTCCAGCGAATTAAAATACCTCCCTGTCAGCCAATGCTACTACAAGGCTTGGGAGAGAAAGCGAGAGAGCAATAATGTAACTACGCTTGACATAATGCCACTCCAAATCCCTTATTAAAAAAGGGGCTACAGTGCAGCAATAATGTAAGCTCGCTTGACATAATGCTACTCAAAATCCTTTATTAAAAAAGGGGCTACAGTGCAGGGGGATAGGTGACTTGAGCGAGCGAGCCACCATTGGTACAGTCTGCAGCTGAAAGGAAGGAAACGGAGGCCGAGTAGTTCACACCCAACCAAGAACAAGCGGCCTTAAAATAGTCTCCCGCCCCCGTCCCAGAGGTTATATAAGGTCGCCTCCGTTGGACATCGGTGCAAAGGAAAGGGACCAATACCACATCACCGGCTGACCCATCTCCGTCTCCCTCTCTCTCTCAAGGTTGGTCTCTCTCCCTGATAATTTCAACACATGCGCAGAGACGCTCGCTCGCTCGCGCGCACGCTGCATTGCTGTGTGCAGCAATCGTCGTGGCTTGCTTGCTTTGCCCAATGCTAACTGCTCTGTTTTCCTGCGTGTTCTTCTGATAGGATTCGGGGTGTTCGCTGAGCTTGACGAAGCAGTTTGCTGCAATCTTTGGTTTGGAGGCGAGGCGTTTCGAGGGAGTTTTAGTATCTGCGAATGGCGACCCAGTGGTTCTCCAATATGGTAATTTGCTGCTCGTCTTCTCTCTCATCGGTCGCGTCGGGTGTAATGGTGTGGGGCGAGCTGGGTGGCTGACTGGTTGTTGATGGTTTGGTGTTGGTGGCGTGCAGGTTCTGGACGAGCCGAGTTTCTTCCACCAGTGGCAGTCGGACGCGACGCTGGAGCAGTACACGGAGCAGCAGATCGCCGTGGCCTTCGGGCAGGGGGAGATGGAGGCGGCGGCGCTGATGCAGCAGCAGTACGCGGCGGCGGCGGCGGGCGAGCACCGGCCGCGCAAGGCGGCCAAGGTCAACACCAGCTGGGACTCGTGCGTCACGGAGCAGGGCTCCCCCGCCGACTCCTCCTCCCCGACCATCCTCTCCTTCGGCGGCCACGCCGACGCGTTCGCCAAGGCGCCGCAGGCCCCGAGCGCCGCCGCTGCCTACTACGGCGCCGCCTCCGGTGTGGCGCCCGTCAAGCCCAAGCAGGAGGTGGACGCGGCGGCGGTGGCGCCGTTCCAGCAGGTCAAGCGGAGCTACGACGCCATGGTGGCCGAGCCCGCCAGGGCGCCCTCCCGGCCGGCCGCCCAGAACCAGGACCACATCCTGGCCGAGCGGAGGCGCCGCGAGAAGCTCAGCGAGCGCTTCATCGCCCTCTCCAAGATCGTGCCGGGCCTCAAGAAGATGGACAAGGCGTCGGTGCTGGGCGACGCGATCAAGTACGTCAAGACGCTGCAGGAGCAGCTGAAGGGCATGGAGGAGGTGGCCCAGCGGCGGCCGGTGGAGTCGGCGGTGCTGGTCAAGAAGTCGCAGCTCGCCGCCGACGAGGACGACGGCTCGTCCTGCGACGAGAACTTCGAGGGCGGCGACGCCGGGCTTCCGGAGATCGAGGCCCGGATGTCGGACCGCACGGTGCTCGTCAAGATCCACTGCGAGAACCGCAGGGGCGTCCTCGTCGCCGCCCTGTCCGAGCTCGAGAACATCGACCTCGCCATCATGAACACCAATGTGCTCCCCTTCACCACCTCCTCCATCGACATCACCATCATGGCCACGGTCAGCCCCCAATCATCTCCTCTTCTTAATTGCTCCATAATTTACTACCAGTACATGTAATAAAAATCACTTAATTAACTACATGGTCTCACTCACTGATGAATTAATCTGATGCAGGCCGGTGAGGACTTCTCGTTGTCTGTCAAAGACATCGTCAGGAAGCTACATCAAGCGTTCAAGTCATCACCATGAAGGACTTGCTCCTGATCAAGTCTAATTTAGATCTTTGGCTTCTGTTTCCCTCCTTTTTTTTTCATCATTAGCCTCGAGGATTTGCGGCTAATGGGTTATAGGTTCCTCCCCGCTGGTGCTTCTGATGATAGTTCCCTTGCAGTCCCCCACACGGTGCCCCTCAAAGATAGCCATTTCCACCTTTTTTGCCCCATGGGTGCAGCAAAAACACTAGTTAATAATTACTTCTACCCTCTCCCTTTTTTTGCATGGTTTGATCAAAATCACTCCATGTTCCTGGGAGAGAGTAGGTTGAGAAAAAAAAAATGAGACATGTCTTTTTCTAGGGCTAGTTACCAAGGGGAGTTTGAATTTTACAAAAACCCATTTTTCATTTCTCCCCTACACCAATATAGCCCTTTTCGCCCTGTTTTTTCGACGAGAGGCCGGATCGAGTTTTTTCAAACCCAAACACCTACCTTTGCCGTCCTCTCAAATCCCACCACACTACTGTTCCCAGAAGGCTTCAAATATCTGTGGACAAAAATGGCGTCTTCTTTTTTTCGGCACCGAGGGGGGACTTTTGCAAGCCTTTGATTCAGAAGTGCAGTAGGGTGTGCCTGTTTTTCAGGGGTAGTGCAAGCTGGTTGGTTGGTCCCAGCAGCTTGGATGAACCCTTTGCTTGTAGTTTCCTTATGGGTTTTGTTGTAACAGGATCAAGATTGTAGCTCAGTTCGATCTGTACCCTCTTGTTTGCTTGCATACAAGTATAAAGAATAAATAAATATGCTCGGTTGTTAACTTGATGGATCTCTCTCTTGGTTACATGTCTTTTCAGCTAAGATATGTCTTTTCTTAGTAGTATTGAAACATATCTTCCTAATTTGTTTATGGACCAGAATCGTTAAACGATCTTGTATATTGTCCTGCCTGGATAGTTTGAACTATCATACTATGTATTACCTGTCCACAAATGAATACAAGATTATAAGGGCGTCACTTCTTTGTTCATACAAAAGAATCGTCAAACGATATCGAGGCCTTTACTCTGAAATTAATATTATGATACTGTTTCACACCATGGATATAGGGAACGTGTGTATCTATGCAAGTTACAAGGGTGGAACTCGGAAAAGCAATTTGGCTCCCGGGTCTAGATAGTCCCGGAATCTGGACCACCAGTTCCCCTTGTGATTCGGGCCAGGCAGTGTATTGCGAGACGTATTTGAGGTTTCCACCGAATATGCTATAGTGTGATGGCCCACAACTGACGCCGTTTAATAGTCCCGCGTCCATCTCCTTGCCGTTGGTACAGACAGAGGAACGTCGTCCGTGTGCCGTGTTGTTGTCGCCTGTGCATTAAACAATCCACACAACAGAACCAGCATGCAAGTCAGGCCTGGCGCCCACTTGAAAATTCAATACAGCTACAGTCAGTTGTAGTTTCAGTCCTGCACCAGCTCACAGCATGATTTGATTTGCTACTCTAAAGTCTAAACCAGTACAAACTATCAATGGAAAAAACGCAAGGACGCGGATTTAGTGAACATGTTCCACGCGCACCCCTTATGAGTAGTAAATTAAAAAACAATACTAGAAAAAAAAATCAAAAAATCTGAATATTTGTTGTAACATACTTAGTCAATCGATATACCCGCGTATGAAGTTTCACAAAGAAATTACATCCTTATTATTCTGGGCAAAAAATGCCAAAATTGAAGCTATATTAAAAAACACTATTTAATGAATACCACGGGTGTCAATACTTCATGAAAATTCACATGTAAGTAGAATGGTCGACCAAGTTTGTTACCCCGAAAGTTTAGGTTTTTTTCAATTTTCCTAGTATATTTTTTGAATTTACTATTCACGTGGGTGCGCGTGGAACCATGTTTACCTTTGTATTTTCGCACCCACACACCACTATAGTTCTCTTGTGCACCTGCCCTCTGCAAATGCTACAAAATCGAGTTCTACTGCTCATCTCTTCATATGGTGCTCTGTCCCTGCTGTTTGTCGGCCTCCCAGATTTTCTCTTCCCTAGTGGTGCAGACAGCCCTAGGAGAGGGTTATCTTCATGAAAATTTTCACCATTTCCATTTGCTTCCATCGGAACATCCGCCGATGTTGCTGCTCCATTGCTCGTCGACGGTCTGTCTTCAAGTGACATCACATCTCACTGGCTCTCGAATTCTGCAAGTGTAAAGTGTAGCAATACCATCCTTCAGGATTTGCATCCCCTTCTCATACGCCTTCACACATGCATCGCCGAGCCTGACCAACTCCATAGCATGAACCTACAGTGCGTAGTGCCTATGTCTCATACTCATGTTGCCAGTTTGGTCTCGTTGGTAAACCTGCAGGTGTGGAGGCAGGACATCTTGGCATCTCCTGTCCACCTCTTCAAAATCAGTTGTTCCAGAATCTCTGTGAAATCAAGGACATCGATCACCTGCAGCCAACATGCAATTCCATTAGTTCAGATCCAAAGATCAGACTCCACTGTGGTTTATATCTATCTCGCTGATGCCATACCTTCACCATGTGGCAGCCACATCAAATTATTGATTCGGCAACCAGCATCCGGCTGTACCTTGAAGACAAAATCAGGATCTTTAGCTGCAATGTCTGAAGACAAACACATTTCCTGCATACCCTTAGTCTTCTCTGCATTTAGCCCAATCCATGCTCCCATGAGTAGAGATTGTAAAAATCATAGACCTCTCCGAGTGAATCGAATGTTAGTCCCAGAGCAGGCTCTACCACATCCTGCCTAGACAAGGTGTCCTGTCCGGCAGGTGCTTATCGACCCTAACCCTGTGTGTTTCCAAAACAGGTAAATCAAGGTGAAAACAATGCATCGTGCCGCTCACCAGCCAGCAAATGACATGTCAACAAATAACAAATAACGTACTAGTATAACCAGCCCATGCGGCTAACCAGCCCTACACTTTTCTCATGATGCAAGTACAATCACAACCACTGAGCAAAAAGAGATTGTTTTCCCAAGAAAACAACATGCAATTATTCCAGGAAAAAAATACTACAGCATGTACAATTCAATTCAATTTCATATCTGCTAACTACATCCTCAAACATGGGAAATTCAGTTGTTTTCTACATACAGGGCCTAGATCATCTCTGTGTGCTAATCATTTCCCCTACAGACCTCAATGTAAATGGTGATTTTTTTACCTTTTCGTCCATGCTGAAGTTGTGGATCCATCTTCCCCAGACTGGGCAGAGGCTGCATCGCCACTATCTCTAACTTCCATGTTGGGAGCTAGTTGGTCTGCACGGCTTGGCCCTTCAACAACATGCTGCTTCATCACATCGGCGTTGTCGCCCTCGCTCTCGATGCAAGCAGCCGCGGGATTGGCTTCCAACGCCACACTCGCTTGCTCTCCCCCCGGGGGCGTCATCCCTAATCTGCCCACTGCCGCTTCCAGCGAAGCTCCAAAGCCCAAGATCTACCATTGCCGCGCGCCCGTCACCGGATCCACTCAAGGAGGCCGCGTCGGGTCCCTCCCCTGCCGCAAGGCAATGGAATCGCACCACCATGCTGGATACATCATCGGCACAGATTGGAAACCTTGAGCAGTGAGTCCAATCTTAGAACTCGGAAAATGAAAAGGAAAAAAATACAGCACCAACAAGCAACTGGGCAGAAAGCCTCGTAGAGTTTGCCTGTCCACAACGTCAATGTGGGAATCCATGTCCATCCCTTCCGCCACGGATGCGCCGCCGTCCTTTTTTCAGGGGGTGTTCGGTTGTTCCTCAGTTCATCCCCCACCCCCACCTCCCACCCTGCGCACGCCCACCGAAAAACTCCATGAGCGCCGCCGCGCTAGCCGCCTTGTTCGGGAAGATGGGCAACCTGCACCAGTTTCATCGAACCCCTAAGCTTTCTTTGTCGCCGGATGGCGATGCAAAACAAATTTTGCTCTACAAGGGAACTATTTACCTGTGACGGGAGAGACGGGGAAGTCCATCGCCATGGCGCGGCTGCGCTGCCGGAGAAACCTGCCGCCGGAGAGACGGGGAAATCCATCGCTATGGTTGCGCCGTCGCAAATCCGAGACCACGCGGGGCCACGCTCAACTGCGAGCAAGCAAGCACCGTGCGAGCACACCGCCGCCGCTGCGCTCCGCCGCCGCCGCCCACACCAGGCTATGTTTTCCCACTAGATCCCCTTCCTCTCGAACAGTGCACAGAACAGGTGGATGGGGAGGCTGGACTGACTTGCGGGTTCAGTTGACGGGGCCAAGACGGCTGGTTGCTGCCCCCCCCCCCCCCCCCCCCCCCCCCCCCCCCCCGTTAACAGCGGCTGCACATGCTCTGCCGGCTGTCGCCTGACACACTCATAGGTGTATTCTTTCTTATTCTGTCCCCGTATATCAACCTCAATAATGCATAGCACGAATCCCAGAGCTTACCTGGACGGCCCTGATAGCGAGAGCATCTGGACCCGGGAGCCAAAACGCCCCTCCCGGGTGGAACTCGTCTATTCATACCGAATTGATCATATTCAGACTCTTACAGTTCCTCCCTCAAGAGCGAGGTGTTTCTATCTTCTCTAAAGTAGTGATCTAAACGCTCTTATATTTCTTTACAGAGGGAGCAGTAGGAGTACATAACAAGGATGTCCATCTTTTTGAGTGCCTCGATTGCAAATGCCCCGAGGGAGTAGATAAAAAATCTTGGTGAAGAGTTGTAAATTAGATACGCTCCCAAAGAATCTGAATTTGCATGTAAAAAACTGCACCCACCTCCTCAGCAATTTGGTTGGGAGATTAAAAACTCGCAAGCTTGAGCATGACGACATGGGACTCCTTTCCATGTGAACTCACTCACTTGGAAGGGTAGTATATTTAGCTGCGTCGTACTCACAGCACGGCTAAGTGTGTGTGGCTTGACAACTACGGCCCCAATCTTCTCATTAGTCAGCCAAAACCTACCTTGCTCTGTTGACAACAGCCAACAGGGGCGTGCGTATTTGCTGGCGGAAGCGTCTGATGGAAATCTTCCGCTACTGTTTGTTAAGCCCGCGCAACCACTGTTTCTGTCTGGCTTGGCTGACCGGCTCCGCGCTCCTGCGAGAGCAGTTTGTCTTGTTATGCGATTAAAATGAAATGCTTTCGGGTGCATGATTGATCGTGGCGAGGCAGGATCCCGTTCTTTATCGGGCCGATGGGCTGGGCAAGATCTGGCTGAAAGCTTTGCCCTGCGTTTTGATTGCTGGAAGCGTCGCTCTCGAGCACCATCATGGATCGCGACCTTGTCCCCCACTGGAGTTAGCAATGGCGAGGCCAACGGCGATGGGGCCGGTAGGCGACGTGTAGCGCTCCCCCGCGGGTCAAAGGGGAGGAGAGGAGGGGGGTGCTGCACTGCTGCTCCTGCTCCCACGCGACGGACGTTGGGATCGAACGTTCGTCGCTGGATCGGCGGTGTACACACGGCCGGCAATTAGAACGCTGGGAGCTAAACAAAGGAACAACGGCGGAACAGCCGTTCAGACGCCGCGTGTTTAGTTTCTAACCTTTTGTTCTAGTACTACTACGTAGCATGGTTATGGTCTGTGATGGTCATCACCTGCATCATCCATATACCGTACTACTGTATTAGCACTTTTTCCTTTGGTGAGGTAGTGTCTCCTTGGGTGGTGAGATTGGAGTTTCTCGTCATGCGGCGAGATTTGATGTCAGGTGCTTCAGATCTATGCAAGAGTTCAACTATGACAACTGCAGCTCCAGGGACATTTTTTAATGAACAAAAATTTGAATTTTTATGATCATTTTTTGAATTCAGATGAACACTTTTTGTATTTCATGAACAAAATTTAAATTCAATGAACATTTTTTTAATTGGATGAACAAATTTTGAATTCAAGAACATTTTTTGAATTCGATGAACATTTTTGAAATATAGTAAACAATTTTCGAATTTGATGAACAGATTTTGAATTCCAAAAACTGTTCACACCCGATTTGAAAAAATGTTCGAATTTAAAAAATTGTTCATCGATTTGAGAAAATGTTCCCCGATTTCATAAAATGTTCATGAATTTGAAAAAAGAAAAACAAAAAAACCAAAATAAAAAGAAAAAACGAAAAGAAACGGTGAAAAAAATAGAGAGTAAAAAAAGAAACAAAAAAGAAAAACCGGTTCTAGAACCTAGAACCTTCCCAAAACCGGAAGTGAGCTAGTTGGGCCGGCCCACATGTATGTAGCGTGGATCCGGGGTACGCGCGGTCGCTATCAGGCGACGGGAGCTCCTATACAGTACAGCGCGTGACGCGCTGGCGAACAAGCCAGCGCGCACCCGCTCCCCTCCCGCACGCCCTATTGGGCCGGCCCATGAGCGGGGCTGGACGCCCATCTTTTTATTTCTTTTTTCTGCCTTTTGTTTTTTTTTATGTTTCAGTTTCCTCTTCTTTAAAATAAATTTGAGATTTCAAAAAAACAAATATATCAGTAATTTTTTAAAATTTGTTAAAGAAATCACAAAATGCTTCGTGGAATAAATTTTTTTTCTTGATTTTGAAAAAATGTTCGCATATAGAGAAAAACAATTCACGATTTTGGAAAAAAATGTTCGGGAAATCAGAAAATGTTCATAATTTTTGAAAAAACAATCGTGTAAATGTTAGTGAATTACAAAAAAAATCATTGATTCAAAAAATGTTCACTGATTTATAAAATGTTCATGAATTTGAAAAGTGTTCATGTGTTTCAAAAAATGTTCATCAAAAAGAAAATGTCATGAATTTCAAAAATTGTTCCCAATTTTCATAAAAGTTCACCGATTCAGAAAATGTTCATGAGTTTTAAAATGTTCATAAATTTTATATAAATATTAACGAATTTGTAAAAACAGATTCATGAATTCAAAAACTATTCTCAAATCTGTAAAACATGTTCACGAATTGGAAAAATGTTCGCAATTTGTAAAACAATGTTCACGAATTTGAAAAATGTCATGATTTCAAAAAATGTTCACGAAATTTGAAAAAATGTTCACAAACTTTAAAGATGTTCGCAAAAAAAAGAAAAAGAAATGAAAAGAGAAAAGGAAAGAAAAAAACCAAAGGGAAAACAAAAAACCGGTTCAGGGATGGTTCGGTTCTAGAACCTTTCCAAAATCGGTGGGGATAAAACACTATATAGGGCCGGCCCAAAAACTCGGTCTGGCACAGCCGGGGGTACGCGCAATGTCACTCGCGAGCGACCTATCAAAATTTCTAATTGAGGAGTACTCCTTCCAAAGATCACTTCCACCTCCCCGGGTTGCGACAAGTGACGCAATTGGGAGTTTCCCCTCTTTTCGTAGATCAATTTATTCAAAATGTTTTATCTCGTAAACCGTGCATCCAAATCTCGAACCGTTTTCACCATTGGATTCCTCATGTCGAGATCTTCAAAATTAGATCCCTTGTTGATAGGTTTTGACGAACTTTTTTTTTCACGAAAAAAACAGGACGAAAAAACCGAACCGGGAGCATGTTTTTTTTTCCTTTCCGAAGAAGCAAATCCGTGCCTCCACGAAAAGTAAGGGCCTGTTTGGTTCGAGCCAACGCTCGCCCTGCCAACCACGGGCTAGCCAAATAATTGGTGAAGGTTTTCACCACCCACGGATTGCCAAAAATTGGCAGGATTTGAACTAGCATGCTGTAGAGGGCGTGGGCGCACCAAAATATTGGTAGCCATCCAAACTAGTACACATGGCTGGGTCATACCATCTTTTTGGTAGGGTGTGCGAGGGCATCAATCCAAACAACCCCTAAACCCGTGCCTCTTGCGGATGAAAAAAAACGCATTTTTTCCGTTTTCGAGCGGCACGGCCGTGCCTCTCGCGAAAGCAAATCCGTGCTCTCGCGGAAGCAAAACCTTGTCTCTCGCGAAAGGAAAAAAACGTGTTTTTTTTCATTTTCGAGAGGCACGGCCGTGCCTCTCGCGTAAGCAAATCCGTGCCTTTGGTGAAAGCAAAACCGTGCCTCTCGCGAAAGCAAAAACGTGCCTCTCGCGGAAGGAAAAAAAACGTGTTTTTTTCGTTTCCGAGAGGCACGGCCGTGCCTCTCGCGAAAACAAAACCGTGCCTCTCGCGGAAGCAAAAAAAAACGCGTTTTTTTTCTGTTTCCGAGAGGCACGGCCATGCCTCTCGCGAAAACAAAATCGTGCCTCTCGTGGAAGCAAAACCATGCCTCTCGTGGAAGCAAAAAAAACATGTTTTTTCACCCAATTTTTTTTTTGAAACAAAACCGTCCAAAAGCTAAGAAAGACCAACGGAAAAACAAAAGGCCGAAAAAAACCCAGAAAAAAACCATCTAAAAAGCTAAAAACGCATGCGGAAAAATAAAATAAAATAAAATCTGAAGGGAGCGCCCAGAGCGCGACACGTGGCGGAGGCTGAGAGCGCGCCAAGTGACACGCTGTGAGCCCACCCTAAGTGATCGTTGGGAGGCTTCCGAAGGTGCGCTCGTTAATTAGTTGATCTCGCGACCTATGTGCCAAATAGGGATCGCACCGGATTATAAGCCCAAGCCCAGATCCAAGTCTACCAGCTGCACTAGGCCAACCAATGTTCTGGCGCCTCTCAAACAGAACAAAGGCCTCTTTGCTTTTAAGCATTTTCAAGCGCATGGCCCAATTTAAGGCATGGCTGCGAGGCTCGCCGGCAAGGAGTAGCTTTTCACCCGGCCCAGTACCCATGGCTCGTGGTGACGTCATGTTACTTTCTTTTTATTTTGAGTTTTTCTGCGGTCATTATACACACTTTGTTTTCCTTTTTTTACTTCTTTGTTTATATATCGAAAATTTTAAATATATATATTACAAAAAACAATTTACATAAATTATTAAAAATGTTAATCTTCCATTGGAAAATGTTAAACGTGTATAGAAAAAATATTTTTGTTGTATATGAAATGTAAAATGCGAATAAAAAAAGGTAGAAAATTTTAATCATGTCTATGGTAAATGTCAAACGCATCCACAAAAAATGTTTATACATTGTAAAAAAATGTTCGTGTAAATCATGTTCACAAGTTTCAAAAATGTGTTCAGGACATTTTCCAGATTAATGTTTGTAAAATGTTAATCTGGAAACATCATAAACGAGTGTAGAAAAATGTCTTTGTAGTATACAAAAATGTTTAAATATGAATGTAAAAAAATGTTAATCATGTGTATGGAAAATGTTAATCATATGTACGAAAAATGTCGCACATGTGTATGAAAAATGTTAATCATATGTATGTAAAACAAAGGACAAAACTAATGAAAAAGGACAAAACTAATGAAAAAGACGAAAGAAACAAAAATAGAAGTGAAGAAACCAAAAAAAACCCAGAAAATAAACGAAGAGAACAGAAGTATAAGGAGGAAGAAATAAAAAGTAAAAACCCATGGAAAAACAAAGAAAACCAAAGTAAAAAAAACGAAAACTGGTGAAAAACCCCGAAGAGAAAACAATGAAAAAGTGGAAAACAAGAAATAAAAAAAACAGAGTGAGCGAATTCAACGATCGCTACGACCCAGAACAAAGTTTTTTTCTGGAGACAAGCCGAGAACAAAGCGGGAGCAACTAACTGAGGAGCGCTCCTTCCAACGATCACTTGGGGTAGGCTAAGAGCGCGCCACTTGGTGGTCCACTGCATGAATGCTCCTAGGCCCATTCTTCCATCTCTTTCCTCCTCCACAAGAAAAACTCTTCTCCTCCCGTCGGCGCCGCCGCCGGTCCGCCCCATCTCCGATGGCCTCTAGGCCATGAAGGTGCGGAGGATCTCGGCCCCCCGCCGGCGGGAGGGACCCCGTTCTCGTTCTTGTTAGATTCAGCGTCTTGGTTGGGGCTGTGTAGCGGCGGCGATATCCCTTAGTAGGAATAATGTCTCCCACGTTCTATCACCGTCCCGATGGTGTGTCTAGCAATGTCGGAGGGCGTGTGGAGGTCTGTCTCCGTCGGATCTCGCGGGATTCGGTCGGTGCTGGTCTTCGGAGGATCTGTTTGGATCCGGTCTTCGTTCGCCTTTGTTTGGGTGTTTACAGGTTTGATCGTTCTGATCTACGACTTTCTTCATCGGCGATGGTTGCTACTCTGGTGCGCTGGTCCTATGGGGCCTTAGCACGACGACTTCCCGACTGTCTACTACAACAAGGTTTGCCCGGCTCCGGTGAGGGAGGGGCGATGACGGCGGCGCCTTCGGCTCGCTCCAGTGCTTGTAGTCGTCGCTAGGTGGTCCACAGACATAGTTGTAAATTTTATTACCTCTGTTGTTCTTTGTACTGCCATGATTGAAGATCAATAGATTGGAAGTTTCTCGCAAAAAAAAGAGCGCGCCACTTGGCGCACTCTCAGCCACCACCACATGTCGCGCTCTGGGCGCTCCCTCGGGATTTTGGTTTTTTTATTTTTCCGCACGCATTTTCGGCTTTTTAAATAGTTTTTTCCTTGATTTTTTTTCCAGCTTTTTGGTTTTCCACCGGTCTTCCTTAGCTTTCGGACCAAAAAAAAAATTGCGCGAAAAAACGCTGTATTTCTTTTTTTTTCTCCCGCGAGAGACACGGTTTTGCTTCCGCGAGAGGCACGGTCTTGCTTTCGTGAGAGGCACGGCCGTGCCTCTCGGAAACGGAAAAAAACCGCATTTTTTGTTTTTTTTTTCTTCCGCGAGAGGCACGGTTTTGCTTCCACGCGAGGCACGGTCTTGCTTTCGTGAGAGGCACGGCCGTGCCTCTCGGAAACGAAAAAAAAACGCGTTTTCTATTTATTTTCTTCTTCCGCAAGAGGCACGGTTTTGCTTGCGCGAGAGGCACGGTTTTGCTTTCGCGAGAGGCACGGTCGTGCCTCTCGAAAACGAAAAAAAAATGCGTTTTCTATTTTTTTTCTCTTCCGCGAGAGGCACGGTTTTTCTTCCGCGAGAGGCACGGTTTTGCTTTCGCGAGAGTCACGGCCATGCCTCTTTTGGAAAGGGAAAAAAAAGTGCTTCCGGTACGGTTTTTTTGACCGGTTTTTTTCATGAAAAAAAATTTCGTCAAAAACTATCAACATGGGATCTTGTTTTGAAGATCTCGACGCGAGGAATCCAACGGTGAAAACGATTCGAGATTTGGACGCACGGTTTAAGAGATAAAACGTTTTGAATAAACGGATCTACGAAAAAAGGAAAAATTCCCAGGTTGCGACAAGTGGCGCGCATGCAGTGCGCTACTTGTCGCAACCTGGAGAGGTGGAAATGATCTTTGAAAGTAGTACTCCTTAATTAGTGATTTCGGAACAAAGCTAACCTACGCGCGTAGCACCCGCGCTATGAAGTGGGCCGGGATGCTACACTCGCCCATAGACGATTCCTAACAGGAATCAGTTCGGGCGACATATAGCCCTGGCGGGCTGTGTCTTGCCCGCAGCGTTTTGCCTCAAGGACGACCTAAATGGGTCGGTCTATAATCAAGCAGGTACACATATACTAATTTTTATTTAATTTTTTATTTTTATTTTATTTATATTTCCAAAAATATTAGAAACATTAATGTAATGAACTTTTTTAGAATATTTTTACCAGGAATTTGAAACATGTTAACGCATTGTAGCATTTTCATTATAGTTTAAAAAAACTATTGATATAATTAAAGAAGTATTCATGACTTTAAACAAATGTTTATGCTCCTAAAAAATTGCACGTGACATTTTTGAAAAAAATTATACAGTGTAAGAAAATGTTTTGTACCGTTCAACAAAATGTACGCTACATTTTAAAAAATGTTCATGGATTTCAAAATATGCTTGTGATATGTTAAAATAATATTTGCACAATGTAAAAAAATGTTCACATAGTTTAAGAAAGATGTTTTGTATCATTCATAAAAATGTTTCAATGTGTATTTGAAAAATATTTAACAGGTATTCAAAAAATATTCAAGTACATGTATTTGAAAGTGCACAATGTGTATGAAAAGGTAGCCATGTGTTGAAAACAATATAAAAAAGGGGAAGAAAAACCAATGGGAACCAAAGAAACAAACAAACAAAAAGAAAATAACCTGAAGAAAAAAGAAAAAGGAAAAACCCAGAGAAAACCAATGCAAACAGTGAAAACAGAAAGAAAAAAAACAGAGAATAAAACTCACACGGAGGCGGCTACAATACTGGATCGGCCCACTAGCCTCGCGCAAAAGGCGAGCCAGGGCTACGTCTCAAAAAAACGAGACATAGCTCTCGTTGGACGATGGGGGCACAGAAAACGCGCACCCCTCCCCCCGCTACGCGGTTTTTAAAAATGTTCAAAAATTCAAAATAATGTTTTGGATTACAAAGATTATTTAACAATTTGAAAATGTTCCTGGATTTCAAAAAAATATTTATTTATTTGAAAATTGTTCATGTATGTAAAAAAACGTTCACAATTTTAAAATTGTTCCCGAATTTAAAAAAAATAAATTTGAATCTTTTTTCCCGCATTTCAAAAAAAACGGTGTTCAAAAAATGTTTTGGAATTCAACGTTTCATATGAAAATGTTCTCGTTAAAATGTTTTGAAATGCAAATTGTTCATGACTTTGAAAAATGTTCCCAAAATTCAAAAAATAATATGGAATTTGAAAAATGTTCTCAGATTTTGAAAAAATGTGCACAAATTTTAAAATTGTTCCAACAATTCCAAGTAATGTTTTTAATTTTGAAAATGTTCATGAAATTAAAAGAAATAAAAAGAATAAAAATAAAGAAACAAAAAGAAGAAAATAAAAAAACGAAAAAAAACCCGATTCAGTGAAGGTTCTAAAACCTTCCCAAAACCAGTGGGAAGAAAAACTCATTAATGTGTAGGCCCGTATAGCAGCCTAGCGCTCGTGAGGGGCGCTCGTTATCTCGCGACCCACACGCGGAATAGGGTTGACCTGATTTTGAATACTTTTCATAAGAAATTGGAGGCGCACCGAAAAAAATGAAATTAGAGGATTATAATTTAAAAGGAAAATAATCCACCAACTTGTGTTATTGCACCTTTAACTTCCACTTGTAGAATGCCCGTGTGTTGCTACGGGCTATACTTCTTGTATATAAATGAATCAAATAAATGATTAAGGTCATATATAAGTTCGAAGCTCATTTCTCCTTCATATGACCGGGCGGGTTCGGATATCAAACAGGCGCCTAGTAGGCTCCCCAAAATTCAACCGTCTAGACAGTCTGGGCTCCCCCAAATCCATCCCATGTGTGTGGGAGAAATGTGGTTGTCCGGACTATCTGCCATGTTATCTTCAGCACGCAGTCCCACACAAAAACCCCACCTCATGACGCACCATACCATTTTCCTGTCGGACCCTCCCTTCCTGCTCGGTTTCCCGCCGTAGTGGGACATTTATCGTTGGAGCCCTCTTTTGTAAAACCAGATAACGCCAACCTCACCTTTGCCGTGGAGCCCTCTCTCCTTCACACTGTACTTTCCCACGGACCAGCAAGGAGGAGTCCCTCGTCAATCACCCTGATCCCCTCCTCCCCCATGCTCATGCTAATCCACCATCGCCATCAAGGGGGGGGGGAGGTGTACACCGCCCGTGACGCCCCCCCCAGCCAAGAAGGCAGATCTGATGTCTCCTAAGCCATAGGCACATTGTAACATATAGATGAATCTCGTGCATTACCACGAAACAAAAATATGATGTCTGTTGTTGGGCACGCGACTCATACGCTCGTGCGTTGCCACGGGGGACCGGGTGGGGTCATAGTAAAAGAAACATACAAGGACAAATCCTGATGCGAATCAAAATAACCATCATGATATTATCTTTTGGTTATGAAACATTGAATTTTTTACAGCTTTGCCAGAAGACTCAATTACCGAAGGCCAAATTATTTGAATGACATGATGTTATTACACAAAAATGATATCTTTACACTTACAAAATTTAGAAGAACAACAGTTCATCTTACATCTCAAGAAAACTGTGGGTAATAGTACCAGCCATTTACAAACATGTTTCTCTAACCCCTCTTTCGACAGAACATTCAGTACATGAAGATTGCATTTCCGGTGTCGCTGGAAATGTAAAAAACAAACATTCATAGTGACAATTGATTTCCGATGTATGTACGATGTAAAAAACAAACATTCATAGTGCCATAGTGTTAGGACCGAGAGTATATTGACCAGAGGGGGGGTGAATGGGAGATTCAAAAATTCTTTCGAATGTTTTGAATTTATCCCGAGCACAGCAGCGGAAAAGACTTGATAGAAAAATGACTAAGTGAGAATCCTACTGAGGAACAAATCTTTTGAGATAGGAAGCGATGATGATACGAGCATAGCACAAAACAGGCTTAACTATCACGATGGTAAAGCAGTACATTACAAGTTGCAGTATCATGAGAGAAAACTAGATAAGAACAGCGAGGTACAAGCTATCGATAGAAATAAGAAGTAATACCGAGGGATATCTAAACGAGCAAGAAATGATAAGTAGATCGAGATCGAATGATAGAAGATCAATGAAAAACTATCGACACATAGCACAAAGAGTAGCTGCAGAAAGTAATGCAGTGAAGTAAAGTGAACCAGGGGTGCTCGATGGCGACAGATGGATTTGGTAGACCAGTTCGCCCTTCTGCCAAAGGACTACTTCTGGTTGGAAGGACTTGTGATTGAACACAGGAGCAAACCTCTCTCCGTCCTATTCTCCTTCAACTAGGAGTTGATCGGACTCCAGTTGATTTTACTCGTGGTAGATGCTTATCGGCGATGTCCAAACCTTCGACAGACTTCCTCGCGAACCACAATGACTCTTGGTTGCTGAAGATCTTGCTCGGTGAAGACAACAACTCTTCAACACTCGATCCGACACCTATCCGTCTAGAGAGTGCGCAGCTCTCAAGAGTAATAGGTACAAGAACTCTGACTCAGAACTACTGTGATGCTCAACCACTGTCTAAGATTTGGTTCTTGGTTTTTCTCTCGGTGGATTTTGAACTCAAATCTCTCGGAGAGGGGATGCTCAATCAATCTTCTCAGAAATCTTAAGCGGAGCAGCCAACGAACAACGTTGGAGCGGGGTGGCTATTTATAGCCGCAGCCTTCCCTGAAGGGAAATGACCAAATTGGACATGTGGGACAGCCAATGGCCGAACGACATGATTCCAACAGTCGGAAATTGAGCACAACGATAACATTCCTTGCGGAGCAAGAAATGCTAACTCCTCAGTCCGAAAGATATCTCCTGCAGCAACGAAGAACAACGTCTTCTGCTGATAGGTAATCATTCGAAGCATAAAGAGATTTCTCTTGGTCTTTCATAGGTTTGGCTAAGCATCACAGTGGATCAAAGTGTCGAGAACCTATACCCCTCTTAATAGTACGGAGGTCCTATGACTTAAAAAGATAAAGAATAACGAAAGTAAATGCTATGTCTTCACTTCGTCCTCTTCACTTCGACTGCAATCAATTTTTTCGGACGACTCCGAACATGTATTGCTTGACATCAGCAATAATTTTAAGGGGTCAACTTCTTCTCATTAATCTTCTCGCCTACACGGCTTCGATAGATATGACTCAATCAGCTCTGCAACACAAATGTCCTTCGGTGAAGTTCCTCGAACTTGACACCAAAGACAGCATTCTCTTCGGTTCTGCATGGACTATTTCTCTCTGTGTGCACTAGCAAACAAATCAGTCCATGCATGTTTCTGTCAACAATCTCCAAAACACAAGAGGGCAAATTATTGCACCAACAATCTCCCCCTTTTTGGACGATTGTTGACAAAACAGACCACATCGAAAGATAGATAAAATAGAACTGAAATGTGAAGGAAAATGAGAGACGAAAGATAATCACGAAGATAAAACATGCTCCCCCTTAATGTATGCATCTTACTGATGTGAGAAAGGGAGCAAGGTGAGTCTTCGAATGAGTTGCATTGATAGTAGATATTAGTTCGAAAGTTCGATCAACGCACTCTTAGTCGTCTGAGAGAGTTCCTGCACCACACAACCTTCAAAGGAGATAGGTTAGAGTTTACGAATAATTTGAAATGATTTGTGGCGAAAATAAGCCATGAAGATTTTCTCAGAACAAAGTTGGTTTGGATCCACACGAGGTATAGTAAATCCCTGCAGATTAGATATGCAAGATATATCACAGCATGGGATGCTCATAAAAGCAGCTCGAAGTGAATGAGCTCCAGGTGAAGTTTTCCTTCAACAAAGATGAATAGATAACAGATGACGAAGGAAAACATCACATAGGATAGACTGAATTGATTTTTAGATCGAGAAACGAATACGTTCAGTCTGAAGACAAATGGTTTCCTGCATTGTTAGATAATAGGAAATAGTAAAGCAAGAAATGTGAGATATCTCTTTTTAGAGATATATGCTTTTCAATCTCCTTTGAAGTATTATTACTACACCTGCATCATAGATAAGTATCGAAGATAAACATTGCGAGGAAGTAAATATCGATAGCACCTGCAACCAAATAACCAAAAGCAAATAGCATTGCAGGGGTTATTAACGTTACATGACGACGAGGTTTACCAACACCACATGCGGTGCTACAAAGTTTCACGACCAGAAGCAAATAGTTCAACGGTGAAAACCAAACTGTTTGGAGGAAAAGCAAATGGCGAATGGAAATCCCCTGCAAATGACCTGCTCATCTATCCTCTCGATGTTCTTCTCCCCCTTTTTGTCAACAAGTGTCAAAAAGGAAAGAGAATGCATACGAGGAACTACTCGTCCAAAGAACCCTCAGAACTCGAACTGTTCGGTGAAGCAGAGCGAGCGACTGTAGAGGCCGAAGCAGGAGCTGGACTTGCAACATGGGCTTCGGGATCAGCTTCGGGAGTAAAGCGAGGATCATCTGGTTTGAATATGAGTGTGCCTACAGTGTCTTCAATATCATCGTCTGGTTCAACAAATAGCAGATCAGTAGAGTCGAAACGTTGAGGCAGCGCAGGTGTTTGTCTTCGAATGCGAGGAACTTCAAACAGCTCGAGATGATCATAATCTTTCAGAACCCCCTTTGCTTCGAGTTGACTGCGAGAGTAATGCTTGCGCAACAGAGTCCAGGAGTGCTTCTTCTGATCTTTGTCAAACAAGAGCCCTTGACGTGCATAGTTGTGTGATAACCCACAAATATAGGGGATCGCGATAGTCTTCGAGGGTAGTATTTCACCCAAATTTTTGATTCGACACAATGGGAGCCAAAGAATATTTATGAGCCTTAGCAGTTGAGTTGTCAATTCAACCACACCTGGGATATAAAATCTCTGCATCAAAGTGTTTAGTAGCACAGTAGCAATAGTAACAGGAACAGTAACAGAAGCAGTTTGTAGTGATTGTAACAGCAGCAATAGTAGTAACTTAGCAAAGATCAATATGAGAAAAGCGTAGGCATTGGATCAGTGATGGATATTTGTGTTGGATGACATTCATCATATAACAGTCATAACCTAGAGCGACACACAATTGCTCCAATTCATCAATGTAATATAGGCATGTATTCCGTATATAGTCATACGTGCTTATAATAAGAACTTGCATGACATCTTTTGTCCTACCCTCCCGTGGCAGCGGGGTCCATAAGGAAACTAAGGGATATTAAGGCCTCCTTTTAATAGAGAACCGGAACAAAGCATTAGCACATGGTGAATACATGAACTCCTCGAATTACAGTCATCCCCGGAGACTATCCCAAACAATTGTCACTATGGGGTCTACGGATCAGAACAATAGCAAGTGCATATAACTAGCAGATAGGATCAAGAACTCAAATATATTCATGAAAACATAGAGGGTTCAGATCTGAAATCATGGCACTCGGGCCCTAGTGACAAGCATTAAGCATAGCAAAGTCATAGCAACATCAATCTCAGAACATAGTGGATACTAGGGATCAAGCCCTAACAAATTGACTCGATTACATGACGAATCTCATCCAACTCCATCACCGTCCAGCAAGCCTACGGAGGAATTACTCACACCCGATGGTGAGCATCATGAAATTGTTGATGGAGAAGGGTTGGTGATGACGATGGCGATGAATCCCCCTCTCCGGAGCCCCGAACGGACTCCAGATCAGCCCTCCCGATGAAGAACAGGAGGTGGCGGTGGCTCTGTATCATAAAACGCGATGAAACTTTCTCTCTCATTTTTTTCTCCGTGAGACGGTACTTATAGCGTTGGAATTAGGGCAAACGGAGGCCTGTGGGGCCCACAAGTTCGAGGGGTGCGCCTTGGGGGGTAGGCGCGCCCCTGAGCTTGTGGCTCCTGGGTGGCCCCCTCCAGTAGATCTCTTCGCCAATAATTTTTTATATATTCTCAAATAATTCTCCGTAAATTTTCAGCTCAATCCGAGAACTTTTATTTCTGCACAAAAACAACACCATGGTAGTTCTGCTGAAAACAGCGTCAGTCCGGGTTAGTTTCATTCAAATCATGCAAATTAGAGTCCAAAACAAGAGCAAAAGTGTTTGGAAAAGTAGATATGTTTGGGATGTATCATTGTGAAGCAGATTAATTTTCGTCATCATCTCAACTTGGACCTTGCGATTCAGCTTGATATGACTCTCAAGAGTTTGCTGAGTCCGAAGACAGATTTCATATAGAGATGGATTTTCTTCACGAGGAACTTCAACAGTGGCCTTCTTGATTTTCGAAACATGAGCAGAGGCTGGTGCAGTTGAGTCAATAGGAGTTTTTCCTTTTCCAATATCCTTCACAATTCGAAGAGTGTCACGAACTGGAGGCATGAAAACTTTTGGTACATGGGGGCAGAAATACTTCTTCTCCGTGAGCTGTTCTATGACAAACATGATCCAGGGAGCATATGGCTTCAGAGCTTGAGCACTTTCAGCAGCGTATGCCAAGTTCCGAATGAATAGATCAGGAATATCAAAGCGAATGCCATTAGATACAACATTGAGAGCATTTTCCATGATGCCTTGAATGGTTTCTGGTATGTTGGTTGGGGTGATAGAGTTGCATAGTATATAGAACAACACTTTGTTCTCATAGGACAGATTCTTGGGATTAGCTTCGGTGCATGCTTCACCCACAAGCTTGAGATCCATCAGCATGTGCAGTTCGGCATCAGATACTTCCCACCAGTGCAGTCTATGTTCACGATTTTCATCAAATTCGCACCGAGGAAGATTTAGAAGGGCCAGAAAACGGTCAGCGGAGCACTTGATCTTTTCTTCTTCAGTCATCCATTCGAGGATCCATGTGTTGCTGTCTGCAAGATCTCCTGAGATATAAAGCATGGCAAAGAACTGAAGAATAACTTCACAGTTCCAGCCATGATTGAAACGAAGGAAACTCTTCAAGAATACTAGCTCAATTTGCTCAATGGTGTGGTGAAAACAGGGTAGGATTTCGAGCTCTGCAAAATCCAAGATCTTGTGCTTGAAAATGCAATTTTTGCAGAACAAGATGTGAGCATAATACACAACTTGTTCCTTGGTCCAAAACCATGGTGACATAGAAGTCCTTTCTCCATCATATGGACTGGTTCCAAAGAAAGCAAGTTTCGACCGATGAAACTGCTCGTTGAGAGCTGGACCATTTGGACCATCCTCGACCAGAAACAGAGGAAATGTCTCGAGCAGATTCCTTAGTGATTCTTCTTTAGTTGAGTGCCTGGTCAGAGGCTCATCAGGAACAACTGAATCTTCTTCAATTGGTTTAAGAGGAGTGTTGCGCATCCTCGGCTTTGCAGAAACAGATGGCTTCAAGGAACTTGAAGATCCATCAATTTTGCTCGCAGGAACTCCTTCAGCATTTTTCATTCCATCGGGCACTGGGGCCTTATCTTTCACAGACACAACTGCCTTGGGTACAGACACTAGTGGTACTCTTGGAGACACAACTTCATGAGCCAATGGCTCAGCAGAGTTCTTCACTTCCCCTTCCATCTGTGAGGCTATGGAACGAGGAGCTGAATCAACATCCATCGGTGTGGGAGCACCAGAGGGTGTGACAGGGGTAGTTCTCACTCGGGAAGCAGATTGCTCCCCCTCAATCTTGTCATCCTTCTTGTCGGACACAGAAGGGTCAACTTGCATGGGCATTGGAGGCGATGGATTTGGCTTCTCAACCTCTATCTCTTCATCAGTCTGATCATCACGAGCTTGCTGTTGTGGAGGTGCATTCTCTTCATCTGATTTATTGAGAAAAATGTCAACAACATCTGGTTCTTGTTGGGCAGTTGGCACCGGTATAAAGACCTCCTCAGCGGCTACTTGATGTACTGGTTCTTCCTCATGAGGTGGAGAAGGTGGAACATGCTGCAAGGGTGTACTCGTGTTGATTGGAACAACATCAACATCCACTGTTTGAAGACGGCGATCAGTGTTGCCCTTGGGTTTGCTGACTCTAGCCCTTGCTTTCTGACGTTTTTCTTCCTTCGCTCTTCTGCGAGCAAGATCAGCCTTGCGATCAATCTCCTCATTCTTCCTATCGCACAGTTGGGACACATCCATGTGCATCTTGGAGTGTCATTCAACTTTCTTGTTCTGAATGCTACTAAGGGACTTGGTGAGTTCAACAATTTCTTTGTTCAGGCCTTTTCTTTCATAATCAGTCTTGGCCTCATTTCTCATTTTCTCGAGAGTTTGCTTATCCTTGACGGCTTTCTTGAGCTTCTTTGAAATTTTCTTCAGCTCGAGGAAATGCTTTGTCACCATTTCTCTGACATCTTCGGGCAATCCCAGACCACTCACATCATCAGTTTGTGCATCAACCGCAGCACTGTCAATGATGTCAATCATCACCTTGAAGTCATACTTATGTCCCTCTGAGGGAGCAGGAACAGTGTGCTTGGCCTTCTTAGTCGATGCATCTTCTTCGGCAGACAGTTTTCTCTTCGTAGTGCTCTTTGTAGAAGTTGGCAGGGCTGAACCCGAAGGTTTTTCAGCAAGAGGCATGGGTGCATACCTTGGTGATCTCCTTGGAGAGGGCAAAACCTTCACTGGGGAAGGACTCTGTGCTGGCTTGTCAAGTATAGCAGCCTGGTCATACATGGCAATTTCATCCCCCATTTCTTCATCAGAAGACTCATGAGACGAGTCAGAAACAACCTTTCTTGTTCTCTTGGTGGTGGTTTTTGTCGGGCCCGTGGGATCCGGGGTATCCCGGCCCGTCTGCCTTTGGCCCAGGGCGCAACGCCTGGCGGAAGCCCAGCCGACGGCCACCAGCAGGCACCTCAGACAAGACCCCTCATGAGGCCCCGGCCTCCTGAGGACCCCTCCTCAGGGAGCGGGCAAGCAAGACTCTGCCGCTTCGACGAGAGCCTCGTGAGGCGGCCTCCCGAGGTGGCCTCCCGAGGCACCCTCCCGAAGGCGTGCTAGACAGATGCTGTTCGGCTCGGTCGCGCGGTCTCGTGCCCATCACGTGGGTGACGCACGCGGCGACGAACGGCGACAGAGGCCATGCCAGCAGGCGCGGATGGAGAAGGTTTCCCCTTTTGTGCTAAGGGAGCAAGGCCAGCAATCCACTTCCCAAAGCAACCCCCAAAGGTTGCCCGATGGGTGAAAGAAGACCAAGACGGCGGGCGCGCAGGGCGGAGGTCATCTCCGAGCCCACCGGCGCGTCATGGACGGTCGCTTTGCAGATGAAGACCGCCTTTTGTCAGGATAGACTGCGCCCCTATCCCCCTTCAAACTTGCCGTTGTGTGGCAACCCTTCCCGCCAATGTTTTCGGGGGAAGAGGACCAAGGCGGGTATAAAAGGAGGGCAGGGTGCCGCTGTAGAGAGGATCCAAGGCGGGTCCATCATCTCCTACCTTGTACGCGAGAGCATCCACTTGCCCTGAGCAATCCAAACCAAAGCAGGAGTAGGGTATTACACCGCAAGGTGGCCCGAACCTGGGTAAACCGCTGAGTCCACGGTCCACTCCCCGCTAGCGCGCTCTCGCCGTAGCTTCACCATAGTTTAGCTGTGGTAGGGGACGAGGAGGTAGGAACGAGCTCACCCCAGTGTTCGAACCTTTGGGTCCCCGGAGCCCGAACTCCGACATTTGGCGCGCCACGTAGGGGTGTGCTACTGTTCTTCTTCTCCGTCCTCCGTCTCCACCAGCCTCATGGCCGACGCTCGCCGCGAGTGCGCTGAGCGAGGGCTGACCGCGTGGCTCAGACGGAGCCGGTGGCCCGCGGCAACCGCCGCCGCTGCCGCCACCGACCCTGCCGCCCGGGAGCAGCAGGACTCCTCCCTGCACCCCTTCGTGTGGGCAGAGGGCCACACACCACGGCCTCTTCCTCCCTCGCCCGCCATGGGTCACCGAACGCGCAGGCCACGCTACTCATGGCGCGCGAGCTGCTCCGCTACCGTCCAGCTGACGCCGGCTACGACGCCTGGCTTGGTCGCATCACCGAGTTTGTCAACGCCGTCGGGGACGCTCCGACGCCTTCCTACTCGCTCCTCCCTCTGCCGTCTCGCGCTGGGGACGTAGCGCGGCGCTCCCCCGCCACCTCCTCTACGCGACGAGCTCGCCGGGCCCCAGCGCGACGCGTGGGCGCGTGAGCCGTCCCGTGGCGCTTCCTCACCAGTCCGAGACGAGGCCAGCTGCCATATCGTCTGCCGCGCGCTGCCTGACGCGCGTGTGCTCCTGGAGCAGCAGTGCCGGCGCCAAGACCGGGCCGTCTAGGGGGTCGCAGTGGTTGGGCTCCAGAACCGCGCCGCCCTCTCCGAAAGGTGTTCCCTCAAGCGGCGTGGGCTGTCGTGCCTTCACTCGCGAGCTGCGTCGGGTGGTGTGGCCCGCGAAGTTCAAGCCAGAGCTGCCTCCACGCTACGACGGCACCCCCAACCCCGCAGAGTTCCTTCAGCTCTATGCGCTGAGCGGCGAAGCGGCGAACGGCGATGATAAGGTCATGGCGAACTGGTTCCCCATGGCCCTCAAGGACGGCCCGCGCTCCTGGCTCATGAATCTTCCTGAGGCGTCGATCTCGTCATGGGCCGAGCTCTGCAGCCAGTTCGTCGCCAACTTCAAGGGCATGCAAGACCGCCCCCCCACCATCAACGACCTGCGGCATGTGCGGCAGCGTCCAGACGAGACCCTCCGCAAGTATTGTTGGGGAACGTTGCATGGAAAACAAAAATTTTCTACGCACACCCAAGATCTATCCATGGAGATGCATAGCTATGAGAGGGGGTGTGTGTCTACGTACCCTCGTAGACCGTAAGAGGAAGCGTTAGAACAACGCGGTTGATGTCGTCGAACAACTTCACGATCCAACCGACCGAGCACCAAACGTACGGCACCTCCGCGTTCAGCACACGTTCAGCTCGGTGACGTCCTCGACTTCTTGATCCAGCAAGACGGCGAGGTAGTGGATGAGTTCCGGCAGCACGATGGCGTGGTGACGGTGATGGTGATGCTATCTCCGCAGGGCTTCGCCCAAGCACTGCGAAAATATGTCCGAGGAACGGAACTGTGGAGGGGGGCACCGCACACGGCTAAGACAATGTTGTGTGCTCCTTTGGGGCGCCCCCTCTCCTCTATTTATATATGTGTAGGGGCTTGGAGTAGAAGGAATAGTGCCACGTGAACAGTAACCATGAATAGTACACACGTGGACTTGGACTCCAAAGTCCAATCCTATTCCTACTAGGACTCTCCCTTTTTTCCTTCCCTAGCTGCGTGGGCTTTTGAGGACTTGGTGCGCCTGGCCCAATAAGGCCAGGGCGCCTCCCCTTAGCCCATGCCAGCCCTTTGGGACGTGGTGGACCCACTTGTGGACTTCCGGACCCCTCCGAAATCCTCCGGAACCTTCTGGAAGCTTCCCGGTACAATACCGAAAAAACTGCACCTTTTTCCGGAACCCAAAATATGACTTCCCATATATAAATATTTACCTCTCAACCATTCCGAGACTCCTCGTGACGTCCGGGATCTCATCCGGGACTCCGAACAAAATTTGGTTACCAATTCACATAACTCATATAACACTATATCGTCAACGAACGTTAAGCGTGCGGACCCTACGGGTTCGGGAATGATGTAGACATGACCGAGACGCCTCTCCGGTCAATAACAAATAGCAGAACCTGGATGCTCATATTGGTTCCTACATATTCCACGAAGATCTTATCGGTCGAACCGCAATGACAACATACGTAATTCCCTTTGTCCATCGGTATGTTACTTGCCCGAGATTCGGTCGTCGGTATCTCCATACCTAGTTCAATCTCGTTACCGGAAAGTCTCTTTACTCGTTCCGTAATACATCATCCCGTAACTAACTCCTTAGTCACTTTGCTTGCAAGCTTCTTATGATGTGCATTACCGAGAGGGCCCAGAGATACCTCTCCGAAACACGGAGTGACAAATCCCAGTCTCGATCCATGCCAACTCAACGGACATCTTTGGAGATACCTGTAGAACATCTTTATGATCACCCAGTTACGTTGTGACGTTTGATAGCACACAAGGTATTCCTCCGGTATCCGGGAGCTGCATGATCTCATGGTCTGAGGAACATGTATTTGACATTCAAGAAAGCAGTAGCAATAAACAGAACGATCATATGCTAAGCTAACGGATGGGTCTTGTCCATCACATCATTCTCCTAATGATGTGATCCCGTTATCAAATGACAACTCATGTCTATGGTTAGGAAACCTTAACCATCTTTGATCAACGAGCTAGTCTAGTAGAGGCTCACTAGGGACACGGTATTTGTTTATGTATTCACACATGTATTTAAGTTTCCGGTCAATACAATTCTAGCATGAATAATAAACCTTTATCATGAACAAGGAAATATAAAATAATAACAACTTTATTATTTCCTCTAGGGCATATTTCCATCAGGTACATCCAGCGCTTCAGCCAGGTGCGCAACAAGATTCCGCGTGCCTCCGACGCGGCTGTCATCTCTGCGTTCTCCACCGGCGTCACGGACGTCAAGATGCGCGAGAAGCTCGGCATCAACAACGAGCCGGACTCGGTGCTTGAGCAGTTCGACCTCGCCGACAAGTGCGCCAAGGCTGAAGAAGGTCGCCTCTTCGTCCACAACGACCCCGATGCGGCGCCCGACGCCACCAAGTCCAAGAACAAGGACATCAAGCGCAAGGGCCCTGCCGTGCTTGCAGCGGAGCCCGAGCAGAAGCACGGCCGCGACCGCGACGAGCCCAGGAAAGACGGCCGCTCGCTCTGCGCCTACCACAATGTGCACTCCCACAACACTGAGGACTGCCAGGAGCTCAAGCTGCTTCGCAACGAGCGCCAGGGCTGCCGAGGCGACCGTAACGACCGCGGCGCCGGCCGCGGAGGTGGCCGCTGCGGCAATCGCTGGGACGGCCGCAATGGCAACGGCAACTTCCGCCAGGTCTGGCGCGACCAGCCTCGTGAGGCCGCCTGGCCCGATCAGCCTCGTAAGGCAAACCCTCAGGCCAACGCCGCTCTCCCGCCGCTGCCTCCGCCACCCCGGAGGAACGATGTCAACCAGCCCGACGAGGGCGCTAGGGGCTACCAGGAGCCTCGCGCGGCTGCCTGCATCCTTGGCGGGGCTCAAGCTCCCATGTCCAACCGCCACTTCAAGCAGCTCTCTCGCGAGGTGAACGCCGCCCTCCCGAAGCCTGAGGCTGCGCGGCCCCTCAAGTGGTCGCAGTACGCCATCACCTTCGACTCCAAGGACCACCCCAAGTGCACGGCCTCCGCGGGTGCGCTCCCCATGCTGTGCACTCCTACCATCAGCAACGTCGCGGTCACTAAGACCCTCATCGACGGAGGCGCCGGCCTCAATGTGATCTCCATCGAGACTTTTGAGACGCTCCAAGTGCCCTACGACCAGCTGATGCCGACCAGGCCCTTCTCCGGAGTGACCGATGGCTCCACCATCCCTCTGGGGCAAGTGCGCCTTCCTGTCACCTTTAGCACCCGCAAGAACTACCATACTGAGCTCATCGACTTCGACGTGGCGCACATCGGCCTGCCATACAACGCCATCTTGGGCTACCCAACTCTCGCCAAGTTCATGGCGGCGACCCACCACGCCTACAACGTCCTCAAGATGCCTGGCTGCAGCAGCATCATCACCGTCACCTGCGACGAGAAGGATGCGGTCTGCTCCCTCGAGCACGCCTACAAGGCTGCCGCTGCCGCGCATCCGGCTGACGAGGACGCGGTCGAGCCTCCTGAGGCCCCACCCGTGAAGAAGAAGCAGTTGTTCTCTCAGGACCACGCCGAGACGAAGAAGGTGTCGGTTGACGGCAGCGGCTCAGGCCCTGCTTTCACCATCGGCGCTTGCCTCCTTCCTGCATAGGAAAGCGCGCTCGTCGCCTTCCTTCGGGCAAACTCGGATGTTTTCGCCTGGAAAGCATCTGACTTGTCCAGTGTACCAAGGGAGGTGATCGATCACCACTTAGCGGTGTGACCCAACGCACGCCCCATCAAGCAAAAAGCATGGCGCCAGGCGCCTGATAAGCAAGAGTTCATTGTTTAAGAAGTACACAAGCTGCAAGAAGCTGAAGTAGTCCGCGAGGTGTGCCATTCCGAATGGCTCGCCAACCCAGTCGTCGTCCCCGAGAAGGGCGGCAAGGAGTGAATGTGCGTCGACTTCACGAGCCTCAACAAGGCCTGCCCTCAGGACCCCTTTCTGCTGTGGCGCATCGACCAGATTGTGGACTCCACCGCCGGATGCGACCTGCTATGCTTCCTGGATGCCTTTTCAGGCTACCATCAGATTAAGATGGCGGCAGAAGACGTGGAGAGGACGGCCTTCATCACCCCTTGCGGCATATATTGTTACGTCTGCATGCCCTTCGGCTTGAGGAGTGCAGGCGCCACCTTCCAGAGGCTGATGCGCATCACGCTGGGGCCTCGGATGGGGAGGAACGCGGAGGCCTACGTCAACGACATCGTGGTCAAGACTCGCGAGGCCGGGTCCCTCATTGCGGATCTCAAGGAAACGTTCACCAACCTGCGCAAGGTCAACCTCAAGCTCAACCCTGATAAGTGCATCTTCAGAGTTCCTTCCGGCAAGCTCCTCGGCTTCCTGGTCTCCCACCGCGGCATCGAGGCCAACCCTGAGAAGATCAAGGCCATCGAGAAAATGCGTCCTCCCCGGACCCTCAAGGAAATGCAGCGCTTGGCAGGATGTATGGCTTCCCTGGGGTGCTTCATCTCCAAGTTCGGCGAGCGAGCCTTGTCGTTCTTCAAGCTCATGAAGAGGTCCGGCTCCTTCAAGTGGACCCCTGAGGCAGACTGTGGCACCCCGATAGAGGGCCGACGCACGCCAGTCCCAGGATAAGACCTGGCGTACGCCTGAGACATGATACAACAATTCCAGGCACAAAAATGGCTTTATTATATGAAATGGAGTTTTACAATACTGTTGCTTACAACAATATTACATGGCTCCAAGGCTAACTAAATGGTAGTGGAGGTCTTGGTTCAGTGGCAATGACGTCTCTGGCTGGGCTCCACAACGCACAGGACTAGCTGGGTTACGATCTAGCACGGCGGATCTTCTCCTGCAACTGGCCACGTGCAAGGCCAGGTGAGTACTTGGAATGTACTCGCAAGACAACCAAATACATAACATCCAAACAAGCAGATGACAAAGCAAGCACTATGCTTATATAAGAATTTATTCTAAGCATGGTATGGAATTAACAGGAAATCATGGATCGAGCATGGCATAATATGGATCAGGCATAACAATTTCATATCATGGCATGGCATGGCTATTTCTACGAAGCATGGCATCCAAGATTAAGCTGAAATCTACACTACACTTACCCCCTGTGAAGTATTAAAATACCATGTTGAGACATTACTCAGTTTTACTCCCCCTCTGGGCTATCTCATGACTCACCGAGATCCCATCTCGTGATCATGTCAGAACAACATGGTGACTGCTCACAATTATCCCATAGTCCAACTGGTCACATTACTTAGTAGCGCATTCTTTAGCAAGTTTATGACAGGTTTATCCTCCAGATCGGCAAAGACCAAATAGTGGCCTAGTACGAACTGTCCATGACCGAGGACGCGGCTATTCGAATAGATTTACACTCTGCAAAGGTTGCGCACTTTACCCACACCATGGAGCTCCTGGCCTCGTACTTTAGTACATGTTCCCATTCGGGTGGACCGGTGCTACTCCAACGAAACTTGCCTAACCCGTGACTCTCCCACCGTACCACCGACAATCATACCCTCCCAGGGTCATGTCCTGGGTGGCCCCTGTGTCACCTCGTGACACCTGCCACCGTCGTGGCCAAACAAAACTGTCCCAAACGGGGACTCCTGGGCTAAACAAACAACTGGGCTCACAAGGTTATAGCCGCCTACCTGATCAGGGCAGCACGCGCGCATAACCTTCCCTAGTTGGTGGTATCGATAAAAGAGCACAAAGCTAGACCAAGTCAAGGCCGTCCCATACCGGCAAATGTGGCTGCACGGGTAAGTCCGGATAGGTGACACTATGACTCGATCCCATCGACGACGGAGGAGGTTTAATTTATAAGTTCAATTTAATATTTCCATCATCTCATCATAACATCAACATTTATGAGCAAGAACAATTACTTAGCAACAGCATAGCAAAATCATAATGGTACTGACAATCATGGCATGAGATCAAATCATAGCACTAACATGATAATGGTACTAGAAATATTGTTACTAGCATGGGAAAATATGACATGAAAGCAATTCATGATATCACATGGTAAATAACACTAGTATCTAGCACAGATGAAATAACAGGGCTACGGCAGTGCAGACTAACAGATGATCTGAAATATAATGCAACCCACACACACCGGGTGCAAGAAAAGTCATCACGCAAGTCCGGAGCTCATGATAAGAGGTTGGCTTGCCTTGGGGTAGAGGAATACACCGGGAGGAAGTGCGATGAAACTCCGGAAAGATTTGCCGGAAAAGTTCCCTCTCGGAGGGGGCTGATTAAGGGCAAGGGCAAAATGGTCATTTTCATAGTGTTAAAACATTATGAAAATGATGCCATCGGAAAGGGCTCGATGAACTGAAGACGTGGGCGTTGGTTTTACCTCAATCGGAGTTACGGTCGCGGAGAAACGGTCGTTCGTTCGTTAAGCGGTCAAACAGACAGAAAACTGTCCACTTTGATTCTTAACGAGTGAACGTTCATTACTTAACCAGTTCGGCAGCTGGCTGAGAACGATAGCGTATTTACCGAAATACGTCTTCGTTAGCAGAAAGTGGTTTCGGCCGAAAACCGTTTCCACTTAAAATGGCTGGGCCCGGCCTACAGTGGCTGACGGGCAGGGCCCGCCTTATCCTTTCTCTCTCTCCTCCCTCTGGCTGTCTTCTTCTTTCCTCCAACCAGAGCAGAGGGAGCTGTGTCCACCGGTGCTGCCGTCGCACCACGACACGGGAGAGCCGGCCAACGAGTGCATGAGCTCCGCCACCCCATGGCGCGCCCGTGGGTACCCGCGGGGTTGCCTGAGATGGACCAGAGTGCCAGCGCCTCGGGGCCGTGGCACGGCAGCGGATGAGCTTCGAGGAGGGCCACACCGGCAGGGCTCCCCGGCAAGAATGGAGGGCGGCGGCGGTCTGCAGGCACTTGGGGAAGGCCGGGGGCAAGGGTGGAGAGGAGGGGAAGGGCCAGGGCGCCGGGATGGGCCGAGGGGGTTGGCGGCAGAGCTTCAGCCGTGGGAGAGGCAGAGAGCTCGGGGAGCTCGAGGGGGAGGGGATGGGGCTCGCTGGTGGAGAGGAGGGACTCGGGGCGCGCTATTTATGGGCGCGGGGAGGAGTCTTGCGACGGTGGCCGAAGCTCCGAGACGGTGGCGGCATTCTAGCGGCGAATCCATGTCGGCAGAGGTGGCCACGAGCTAGGGGATGAGGGGAGAGGCTTCCAGGAGATCCACGCGTGCGGCGGGGAGCTCGCCGGCGCGCCCGGACAAGCCAGAACCCACTGGAGACGGCCTCCCGAAGCCTCCAACGCACAGAGCACCGATTTCGCGCGCTCTACCCGTGGTCACCACGTGGCCACGGCGGTACCACGCCCCACTCATTGCCAAAACATGTCTGGGGTCTTCTCCTTGCAGCACTGAGTTGACCTATGCATCTGGATGGGATGGAAGAGGTCGGGTGTGACTACACCATGGTCAAATAGTTTCCAGCAGCAAACTTTGCACACGTGGTGTGGCCACCACAGTGCTCCTATTGGCTTGATCTTTGGCATGGGTCAATAATCCACTAAGGTAGTCTTGCTGGCCAAGTTTCAGAACAAATGGACAACTCTAGATGGTACCTTCTTCACAAAGCACCAAACTGACCAGAAATATGAAGGAGGATGCTGGGGTCAAATGGCTAGATAGAATTAGCTGATTTTTGGTGGGGAGAGATGATTTGGTCATTAGAGATAGCTGGAAAAGTTTCAGCTCAAATTGATCATGTATGAGGGTACTTCCTTCACAGAGATGCAATCTGAACAGAAACTTAGATAAATTACTGGGGAAAATTGGATAGATGAAATGGGCTGATTTTTGGGATCCAGTGGTTATTTATCAATGTTAACCACCCTGAAAAATCTCAGCCCAAAAAGATCAAGGGAACAAGCACTTCCTTTGCAAACTGGAAATCTGGACAGAAGTTGCAAATGGATGTTGTGCTCAAAATTTGAATTGTGGAACTTGGGATTTTGATGGAAATGGTGAATATATGGATAAGAGAAGCTCCACAAATTATTTTGGATTTTTCCTAGCTACCAAAATGGTAGTCCCCCCCCCCCCAGGCGCGCCCTGGTGGCTCGTGGCCACCTCCTGGGGCTTCTGGCCTTCTCCCGAAGCTTCTAGTGTTGGTTATGTCCAGAAAAATATCTCCAAAAAGTTTCGTGGCATTTAGACTTCGTTTGGTATTGATATTCTGTAAAACCAAAAACAGTCAGAAAACAGCAACTGGCACTGGGCACAAAGTTAATAGGTTAGTCCCAAAAAAATGATATATAATTGCTGTAAATGTATATAAAAACATCCAAGATTGATAATATAATAGTATGGAACAATCAAAAATTATAGATACGTTGGAGATGTATCATGTAGCTAGTCGGTTGTGGGTTACCGAGGGTGATTCCTCTTTCACCACCTCCGATGAGGCCTCTGTCGTGCAGCCCCTCAAGTGTGAACCCATGGAGGGTGATTCCTCCAAGTTCACCTTAACAGTTACATCAAGTGGGAATCCATCGAGGGTGATTCCTCGGATTTCCCACGATGTTATGGACACACGGGTACTTTGACCTTCACCTCAGACCATTGTTAAAGACGGGTCGGCTCCAAGAGCACCCGCGAGATAATGTTGAAGTCGGGCCGACCCCAAGGGTACCCGTGAGAGAGTCCTGTGGCGGCTGGCTGTTAGCGGTACCACCCCGGATGTGGTGGTAGCTCGGGACTTGTCCCGACAGCCAACACGGAACTTACACTGTAGTCGGAGCGCCAGGGCAGGCAGAGACTACCTAAGAGAGAGGTGGGCCTAGTCCCTGGTCGTGGTCCGCGAGATACCTAGTCGGAACGGCCGAAGCACTGGTCGTCTCCGCGAGCTCCTAATAATTCACTAACGGATTTGGGTATTTGATCTGAGTTAGCCACTGGCCTATACGCACTACCACCACATGGGATAATGGTTTAATGGGGCCCTCGACGCCGTATGTATCAGCCGAAAGCTCTGTCAGACGTCCAGTTCAGCATTGTGGCCGGGCGACAACAGATACCCACAGGCACAACGTGGTGAGGCTGACCCTCCGTGCAATGACCCGGAGTGCAAAGGGCGATGGGCCCAAGACCCCTGAGCGCTTAGGATGTAGACCGGCGGGGACCTCTCTGTGGAGCCTAGGTAGGACTACGTCGTGTCGATCAGCCGAGGCCGGCCATGACCCGAAAAAGTGTGTTCGGCCAGAGTTAATCGAGCGTGTTGGGTAACAGTAGTGCACCCCTGCAGGGAAGTTATCTATTCGAATAGCCGTGTCCACGGTAACAGGACGCTCAGTGTTGTATCCCGATCTACTACAACTTGAACTGGATACATGTTACTTTAATTAATATGTTAGCTCCGGGATCGCTTTCTCACAGGGGGTCGAGGAAGGATCTCTGGGCTTTGTGATATGTCTCCAACGTATCTATAATTTATGAAGTATTCATGCCATGTTTACAACAATTTTGTATGATTTTGGTGCACTTTTATATGATTTTTATGGACTAACATATTGACCTAGTGCCCAGTGCCAGTTGCTGTTTTCTGCTTGTTTTTGGTTTTCCAGAAAATCCATATCAAATGAAGTCCAAATGCAGCGAAACTTTTTGACGATTTTTTTGGAACAAAAGAGACCCCCGAAGCTTCGTGGGAGGACCAGAAGAGCCACGAGGTGCCCACGAGCCACTACCGCGTGTTTGGGGGGGGGGGGGAAGCTCGCCGTGGTGCCTCGTGGGCCCATCTTAGCCCATCTTCACGTGATTCCAACGCTGAAAAATCATATATATTCCAAAACCCCCAGAAATAACCCTAGAACTTTGACTACGCTGCCGCAAGCCTCTGTACCAAGGAGATCCCGTCTGGAGCCCTTTTCCGGCACCCTGCCGGAGGGGGGGGGGAATCATCACCAAAGGCCATCTTCATCATCCCGACGGTCTCCATGATGAGGAGGGAGTAGTTCACCCTCGGGGTTGAGGGTATGTACTAGTAGCTATGTGTTTGATCTCTCTCTCTCGTGTTCTTGATTTGGCACGATCTTGATGTATCGTGAGCTTTGTTAATATAGTTGGTTCATATGGTGTTTCTTCCCTCTCTATCCTTGCTGTGATGAATCGAATCTTTTCCCTTTGAGGTTTCGTTATTGTCGGATTGAATATTTCAGATTTGAGAACACTTGATGTATGTCTTGCATATGAATACCCGTGGTGACAATGGGGTATTATATTGATTCACTTGATATATGTTTTGGCACTCAACTCGCGGATTCCCGAGGTAACATTGGGGTACTCTATGCATAGGGGTTGATGCACGTTTTCATTATCTTTTCTCCGATAGAAACTTTGGGGTGCTCCTTGGAGTTCTTTGTGTGGATTGAATATTATGATTATGAAGTTGTTTGATGCATATTGTATAATCAACTCACGGATACTTGTGGTGACATTGGAGTATCTAGGTGACATTAGAGTTGGTTGATGTGTATCATATGGTGTTATTTAGTACGAACTCTAGGGCTGTTTGTGACACTTATAGGAATAGCTCAATAGATCGATCGAAAAGGATAACTTTGAGGTGGATTCGTACCCTACAAACAATTTCTATCTTATGTTCTCCGCTAATAGGAACTTGGGAGTGATTCTTTATTGCACGTTGAGGGATGGTTATATGATCCAATTATATTAGCATTGTTGAGAGATTGCACTAGTGAAAGTATGAACCCTAGGCCTTGTTTTCAATTATTGCAATACCATTTGTGCTCACTTTTGTTACTTGTTACCTTGCTTATTTTATATTTTCAGACTACAAAAACCTATATCTACTATCCATACTACACTTGTATCACCATCTCTTCGCCGAACTAGAGCACCTATACAATTTACCATTGTATTGGGTGTGTTGGGGACACAAGAGATTTCTTGTATTTGATTGCAAGGTTGTTTGAGAGAGACCATCTTCATCCTACGCCTCCCACGGATTGATAAACCTTAGGTCATCCACTTGAGGGAAAATTGCTACTGTCCTACAAAACTCTGCGGTTGGAGGCCCAACACGAGTCTACAAGAATAAGTTGTGTAGTAGACATCAAGCTCTTTTCTGGCGCCGTTGCCGGGGAGGTGAGTGCTTGAAGGTATATCTTTAGATCTTGCAATTGAATCTTTTAGTTTCTTGTTTTATCACTAGTTTGGTTTATAAAATAAAACTACAAAAAAAATGGAATTGAGGTTGCCTCCTATTATTCGTCTTTATAATGTTTTTCTTGAAAATGATGGAGCGGAAAATTGTGATCAATTGATAGAAGAAGAATTCAATAAAATGTTTGGCATAAAATCTTTGAATGATGAGCATGATTGTAACGTTGTTAGTATGAATTCTATGAATATCCAAAATACTAAAGATGATTGCACTAGTCATGACAAAAATGTTTCTTATAAGCATGTCAATTTTTGTGGAGTGCATAAAGTTTGTGAAGACATGCCTTATAGGGATGATAGATTTTGTAAGAAGCATAAACATGATAGAACCAATTTTTTGCTCAAAGTGATAGATGAATTTGCTACAAAATTATGCTCTCTTCATCCCATTTCTTGTGAACTTTGCAATAAAGTTGGTCACCTTAATTTTCAATGCATACTTTTTCATGATCGAATCATGGCTAAATATTGTAATGACTTGACCACCCTTGAACTATATAATGAGCTTTATCTAGTTTTGGGGTGTGAGGAATTGTCACATAAAAATAGTTGGTTTGAAGTATTCATTCTCACGGATGACATTGAAACTAATCTAAAGGAAATCTATATGTTTTGTATGGTAAATTGCAATGAGAATGCTTATATTTCCAACTATAGAAAGACGGGAAAACCAATAGAATATAAAAGGAACACTAATGAAAGGGTAAAGATTTCTACTTTCCCTCCTATTGTCTCTCATGATGAAATAGGTGACGAGGAGGAGCTTCCTATTCAGCCAATCTCATCAATAAGAAGCTCGGAAAATTTGATTAAACCCACACATGATGTGGTGAAGAAGAAGAAAAGAAGGAAAAGTAGAGGTAAAGAGGTATCTCTCCCAAATAATGTTGCTCCTATTATTGTTGTACCTCATGAGAATGAATCAAAAATAATTGTGGAAGAGGATACACTTGATGATGATTTTGTTATGCCTATTGCTTGTTGTGATGATTATGATTGGGAAGATAATGATACTTCTTATGATCTTGAAAATCTTTATGGCACCAACTTGGAGGAATATGATAATAATTGTTATACCATTGGTGCTATTCACACTATTGATGATAATAGTGATAATGCTAATGATATGCAAACCAACAAGCTTGGGGATGCTATGTTTGATTGGAATGATATGTTTGAGAATTTATTTGCTACAAATAATGTTTGTCCCAAGCTTGGGGATGCTATGCTTAATGAAGATGATCTTTTTAGTCCCCCTACTTTGAATGATCAAATTTGTTATGATGATTGCATGCCTCCTACTTATGATGATTTTTGTGATGATACTTATGTTATAAAAAGTAGTGATGATTATATTTATAAAACTTGTCATAATTATGATTACCCTTTTACTGAACATTACTCTTTTAATATGGAAACAATTTATAGTATTCGAGTTTCATATGATACTCCCACTCTTATTGATGAGAAGAAATTTGCTTATGTGGAGAATAATACAAATTCTATGCTTATAGATCATGAAAAGAATGCCTTATGTGATAGCTATATTGATGAATCCATTCATAATTCTACTGAAAATTATTATGAGAGAGGAACATATGATTCATGATGCTCCCGTTATGTTTCAATTCTTTACTTCTATGTGAGCATCATTGAAATCATCATGCCTAGCTAAAAGGCATTAACGAAAAGCGCTTGTTGGGAGACAACCCAATATTTATACCTACTGTTTTTGTGTGTTCACATGATTAAGCTACTGTAGTAATCATGTTTTATATGTTTTCTTTCAATAATGTGCCAAGTAAAACCTTTGGGATAGTGTGGATGCTTGTTGAGTTGATTCTGTGCAAAAACAGAAACTTTTGCGTCTAGTGCTGGAATTTCTATTCTGTACTGGTGCGTGAGAAAATTCTGAAATTTTTCCACAGGGTTACAATTTTTTTACATTGTCCTAATTTTTCAGAATTTTTGGAGGTACAGAAGTATGGCTTTTAAATCGCTCACTACATGTTGTTCTGTTTTTGACAGATTCTGTTTTTAGTGCATAGTTTGCTTGTTTTAGTGTTTCCATAGCTTATATTGAGTAATATAAATTGTGGAAATGATAGACTAGAGTAGGCATTATTTGAGAACAATTATTAATCTTGTCTTGACAGTACCTAAGTGGATGATTTATTTTTATCATACTAACCTATCTCACAAGTTCCGTTAAGTTTTGTGTGATTGAAGTTTTCAAGTTTTGGGTGAGATATCGATATGAGGAGAATAAGGAGTGGCAAGACCCTAAGCTTGGGGATGCCCAAGGCACCCCAAGTTAATATTCAAGGAAGACCCAAGCAACTAAGCTTGGGGATACCCCGGAAGGCATCCCTCTTTCGTCTTCAACATTATCGGTAACCTCACTTGGAGCTATATTTTTATTCGTCACATAATATGAGTTTTGCTTGGAGCGTCATTTTATTTTGTTGAGATTTGCTTGCTTTTATCAATAATCATGTTTTGTATCTTTTAGTTCAATAAAATGCCAATTATAGCCTTTACCATGCTCAGTTTGCAAGTTTATGTGTTGCTGTTTGAAAACAGAAAGTTTTCTGTTATGTCCTGAATTTTTGTGAATTGTCAGAACATGATAAAAATCTGAAATTTTTACACAGTAAGCATCCATGAGTTCTCTGCACGTGGTAATTTTTCAGAATTTTTGGAGTTAGGGAAGTATGAATTCTTAATCACCCTTTACAGACTGTTCTGTTTTGGCAGATTGCTGTTATAGTTGCATTGTTTGCATATGTTTGCTTGTTTAATGTTTCTATTTGTGGATAGGAGTATTAAATATGCAGAGGCATTTAGTATGCAATGTTTAATTATAATTTTTGTGATTTACTACAGTAGAGAATGTTAAGGTTTTGAGTTGATTTATACTAACTTATCTCACGAGTTCTTGTTGAGTTTTGTGTGGATGAAGTTTTTAAGATTGGGACAATTGCATTTTTATCCCTAGTTGGTTCCTACCCACAAGTTTTGCCCTTACTTTTCGAGCTTGCTCATTTTTGCCCTTACTTTTTCCGTCGAGGTCCCTCGAATGCCCTTTGACCGTTTGACCAATACTTTGAAAATTCATAACAAATTCATATGAACTCAGAAAAATGCAAATAGGATATCAAAATGTTCAGATAAACTTTACCTTTATGTGCATATCATTTTCATTCAGGACAAAAGCACCATTTAAACTATCCGAGGTAATTAATGTTATTAACATTATTAAAAATAAAAAGTTATAAACAATATTTTTTTCATGAATAAAAATTACATGCAAATGTAGGTGATGTTTTCTGAACATCCTGATATCTTATTTGCATTTTTCTGAGTTCATATCAACTTGTTATGAAGTTTCCAAATAATGGTCAAAGTCGTTAGAACATTCATAACAAGTTGATACGAACTCAGAAAAATGCAAATAAGATATCAGGATGTTCAGAAAACATCACCTACATTTGCATGCAATTTTTATTCATGAAAAAAGTATTGTTTATACCTTTTTATTTTTAATAATGTTAATAACATTAATTACCTCGGGTAGTTTAAATGGTGCTTTTTTCCTGAATGCAAATGATATGCACATAAAGGTAATGTTTATCTGAACATTTTGATATCTTATTTGCATTTTTCTGAGTTAATATGAATTTGTTATGAATTTTCAAAGTATTGGTCAAACGATCAAAGGGCATTCGAGAGACCTTGACGGAAAAAGTAAGGGCAAAACTGAGCAAGCTCGAAAAGTAAGGGCAAAACCCGTGGGTAGGAACCAACTAGGGATAAAAATGCAATTGTCACTTTAAGATTTAGGAGAAGCCATGATATGAGAGGAATTAAGGAGACACAAGAGCTCAAGCTTGGGGATGCCCAAGGCATCCCAAGTTAATATTTCAAGAAGTCTCAAGCAACTAAGCTTGGGGATGCCCCGGTTGGCATCCCACCTTTCTTCATCAACACCTATCGGTTAGCCAAATTTTTGCTTCTTCACATGAGATGTGCTATTCTTGGAATGTCATTTTATTTTGTTTTCTTTGTTGTTTGAATAAAATACTTAAGATCTGAAATTTTTAAATGAGAGAGAGTCCTCACATAGCTACCTATTTACTTAACTACTCATTTGGCCTTCACTTATATCTTTTTGGAGTAGTTTGTCATTTACTCTTGTTCTTCACTTATATCCTATGAGTAAATTGTTGAAATGAATTGAATATCATAAAGTTGAAATTTATATGCTTCATATGCTTGTCCCATGGGGAGTAGTGACTTCACATACAAGAAGTATAAGTGGTAAAATTTATTGAAAGTTAACAAACATAGCATTGGTCACTTGAACAATTCATGAAAGAATTTTGAAGGAAGAGAAATTTCACATATAAATATACTATCTTGGGCATCTTCTATGATTGTGAGCCCCCATTAAGTATTTTCAAGCTTGATCAAGTAGTTGATGTTGGACAAGGAAGACAACGTAATGAGTTATGTTTGTTTATATTCACATAGAAGTTATATTGTCATGGATCCTCTAACATGTGGTGCTTGCTTAGGATCTTTTGCTAGCTAAAAATTCGTACTAAGTAGAGATACTACTTGTGCATCCAAAAACCCTTAAACCTAGTTTCTTGCCATGAGAGTCCACCATATCTACCTATGGATTGAATAAGATCCGTCAAGTAAGTTGTCATCGGTGCGAAAAGCAATAAAAATTGCTCCTAAAATATGTATGATCTTTTATTGCAAGGGAAAAGAAGCGTTGTACGAACTTGTGATGGTAAAGAAATAAAAGCGACGGACTGCATAATAAAGGTTGCTATCACAAGGGGCAATATAACGTGACGTTCCTTTGCATTAAGGGCTTGTGCATCCAACAACAAAAAGCGCATGACAACCTCTGCTTCCCTCTGCGAAGGGCCTATCTTTTACTTTTTTGTATTTACTTTTCTGTATTTACTTTTATGCAAGAGTCATTAATGTTCATCCCTATTCCGCTCTATTTATTCTTTAGTTGGCAAGCATTATGTGGTAGAGAAAGATCCAGGCACATATATCCAGTTGAATATAGGTGATCATGAGTTATTATTGTTGACATTATCCATGAGATAAATAATTTGGGAGGCAAAACATTAAGCCCCTATCTTCCTATGTGTTTGACTGAAACGGTTTGTTCTAAAAATATGCTTTGAGTGTCAGCAATCATGGAAGACTAAATGATAGTTGAGTATGTGGAATTTGCTAGATCAAAGCCCTTACATAGACCCTTCATGAAAATAAGATGAATTGCAATTGTTTGATGACTGAGAACATTGTTTGTTAGTTTTCAAGAAAATTTATGGCCTATACTTTAAACATGTGAATAGCTTGCTACTTGATCATGAGAAGTTTTATGAGATGAGCTACCGATTATGATATATATTGATGCTAGGAAAAGTGATTGAAATTATCATTGATCAAACTTATGCACTATGCTAGCATTCACACTTCATAAATTATTTATTTTATCATTTACCTACTCGAGGACGAGCAGGAATTAAGCTTGGGGATGTTGATACGTCTCCAACGTATCTATAATTTATGAAGTATTCATGCCATGTTTACAACAATTTTGTATGATTTTGGTGCACTTTTATATGGCTTTTATATGATTTTTATGGACTAACATATTGACCTAGTGCCCAGTGCCAGTTGCTGTTTTCTGCTTGTTTTTGGTTTTCTAGAAAATCCATATCAAATGAAGTCCAAATGCAGCGAAACTTTTTGACGGTTTTTTTTGGAACAAAAGAGACCCCCGAAGCTTCATGGGAGGACCAGAAGAGCCACGAGGTGCCCACGGGCCACCACCGCGTGTTTGGGGGGGGGGGGCAAGCTCGCCGTGGTGCCTCGTGGGCCCATCTTAGCCCATCTTCGCGTGATTCCAACGCTGAAAAATCCTATATATTCCAAAAACCCCAAAAATAACCCTAGAACTTTGACTACGCCGCCGCAAGCCTCTGTACCAAGGAGATCCCATCTCGAGCCCTTTTTCGGCACCCTGTCGGAGGGGGGAATCATCACCGGAGGCCATCTTCATCATCCCGGCGGTCTCCATGACGAGGAGGGAGTAGTTCACCCTCGGGGCTGAGGGTATGTACTAGTAGCTATGTGTTTGATCTCTCTCTCTCTCTCATGTTCTTGATTTGGCACGATCTTGATGTATCGCGAGCTTTGTTAATATAGTTGGATCATATTGTGTTTCTTCCCTCTCTATCCTTGCTGTGATGAATCGAATCTTTTTCCTTTGAGGTTTCGTTATTGTCGGATTGAATATTTCAGATTTGAGAACACTTGATGTATGTCTTGCATATGAATACCCGTGGTGACAATGGGGTATTATATTGATTCACTTGATATATGTTTTGGCACTCAACTCGCGGATTCCCGAGGTGACATTGGGGTAATCTATGCATAGGGGTTGATGCATGTTTTCATTATCTTTTCTCCGATAGAAACTTTGGGGTGCTCCTTGGAGTTCTTTGTGTGGATTGAATATTATGATTATGAAGTTGTTTGATGCATATTGTATAATCAACTCACGGATACTTGTGGTGACATTAGAGTATCTAGGTGACATTAGAGTTGGTTGATGTGTATCATATGGTATTATTTTAGTATGAACTCTAGGGCTGTTTGTGACACTTATAGGAATAGCTCAATAGATTGATCGGAAAGGATAACTTTGAGGTGGTTTCGTACCCTACAAACAATTTCTATCTTATGTTCTCCGCTAATAGGAACTTGGGAGTGATTCTTTATTGCACGTTGAGGGATGGTTATATGATCCAATTATATTAGCATTGTTGAGAGATTGCACTAGTGAACGTATGAACCCTAGGCCTTGTTTTCAAGCATTGCAATACCGTTTGTGCTCACTTTTGTTACTTGTTACCTTGCTGTTTTTATATTTTCATATTACAAAAACCTATATCTACTATCTATACTACACTTGTATCACCATCTCTTCGCCGAACTAGTGCACCTATACAATTTACCATTGTATTGGGTGTGTTGGGGACACAAGAGATTTCTTGTATTTGATTGAAAGGTTGTTTGAGAGAGACCATCTTCATCCTACGCCTCCCACGGATTGATAAACCTTAGGTCATCCACTTGAGGGAAAATTGCTACCGTCCTACAAAACTCTGCGCTTGGAGGCCCAACACGAGTCTACAAGAATAAGTTGCATAGTAGACATCACTTTGCTACTACATGCTTATTGCTTTATTATATACTACTAAACTGCACTCTTCTAATGCTGCAAGACGCTGCAAGATGCTAGTCTTCGATAGGCTAGGCCTTCCCCTCTATTCTGGCATTTCTGCAGTATAGTCGACAGATACAGCCCCTTCCCTTTGATACCGATGCATGATTAGCATAGTTCTGATGTAAGTCTTGCGAGTACTTTGGATGAGTACTCACGGTTACTTTGCTACCTCTTTTTCCCCATACCCGATTGCTGTGATCAGATGATGGAGTCCCGGAGACAGCTGATCCCGCCGACGACTACTACTACCCCGACGGAGCCTACTACTACATGGAGACCGACGGCCAGGAGTAGATAGGAGGCTCCCAGGCAGGAGGCCTACGCCTTTTTGATCCAGTTATCATTGTTTTGATCAGCCTTCTTAAGGCAACCTTGTCTAACTATGTCTGTACTCAGATGCTGATGCTTCCGCTAACTCTTTTGTAACTCGAGCTTATGTATTCGAGCCCTCGAGGCCCCTGGCTTGTAATATAAAGCTTGTATTATTTATTTTGTGTCTAGAGTTGTGTTGTGATATCTTCCCGTGAGTCCCTGGGCTTGATCATGCGCATTTGCGTGTATGATTAGTGCACGGTCGAGACGGGGGCGTCACAAGTTGGTATCAGAGCCGACTGCCTGTAGGAAGCCCCCTTTCCAACTCCTTGGTCGAAGTTGAGTCTAGTTTTTGAAAAACTATTTTACTATCATGGCTGTGTGGCTTACGGGCCCACGTCACCAACGGATGGGATTAGGATCTTTTATTCCTCTCCTTTACTCTGGGACTCTAATCTCTCTTCTATTCGGGTTAAAGTTTTGCTAACACTAACATTAGGTTCTCGTGATCACATCCAACCGGAGAGCTGGATTGTCTGCAATTTTTCCTTTCCATTGGTCTGTTTGATCTGCTCATCACATTTTCCATCTAGCTTTTATCTGAGCAGTGATAATTCCCTGCTTAAGTCAACACCCCCAAATAAAACCTTGTTACTATTGTTGATGACATTCCGGTAACCACCGATGGACGAGAACCTTGCCTATTGGTCCGCCTCGTTTTAACGAGCAGGAAAATGGTTCTCTTCGTTCCCCACCCATGGTACCGACATGTTGCCGACATAGCTGACAGACTTTCCTCTGACACGTCTTGTTGTTGTGACCGCGCAAGATGTCACTGCCCTTCCTACTCTTAATCCACACTCACTGCAGTTCCATAGGATCGAAACCTGACTCTCCTGTACAACCTTGATTCCAAAGTATCCTTTTGCACTTGGCTTCGAATGGAATTCACGAGCCATCATCCGAGAGATGATCTATTCCCGTTGCTATAAACCCTTTTCACACTCTGTTTCAAGCATCGAACAATGGTCTATCCGCTTGAAACTTCTTATTGTACCTTCTTACTTTGCTCTCGATGTTTTTCTGAAATTTCAATTCGAGAGATACTTTCTGCCACATTCTCTGAGTTATACACCAGATAATCAACCTTGCAAAGGTCCATTCTCCCGAAGATAGCCCTTACCCCACCTCTTAAATCTCGGGACGAGATTTCTTGTAGTGGAGGAGAATTGTAACACCCCAGTGGTTAACTACAGTGACCACATGGTAATGATGCCAGGTCATCATCATTATATCCTAAGAAATGCAATTAAGAAATAATTCAACTCAAATTCAAAATTCAAATAACAAGTGAAATTAGAAAAAAAAAACCCAAACTTGCAAGCAAAATAGTTCATAATATTGCAAATAATCCCAAAGCAATTATAAAAACAAAATCAACATTATTTGAATTTCCAAATTGACCCTAATATTCAAAACAGTGACCAAAACAGCCCATCTAATCCATTTTCATTTATACAAAATTCAAATGAAATCATCTTGCCTCCAAACCTTTTTATGGCAGTGTTTGAAAATCCATAGTAATTATTTGTTAAGGTTACACATTTTTCAAAAGTTATTTGGTGGCCAAACAATTTATAAAATAGAAAGGAAATAAAGGAAACAGAAAAGAAAAAGGAAAAAGGCATAAATCTACTGTGCTTGTGGATTTAAGTGGCCACAGTGCCCGCGGCCCAGCCCAACTCCCCCTGTCGTCTCCCTCCTCCCCGTGTCAACACGTGCGCCCGCGCCCGACGCCGGATGCCGTCGCCACCGCACCCGGTCGTCGCCCGCGCCGCTACAGGCGACGTGGGAGGATAAGGGCGACGCCGTGGCACCCTGGGCTCTCGCGTCCGTCCTTATCCCCCCTCTCCAGTGCTCTCCCTCTTCTTCTCCACCTCGCCTGACGTGGCTGTCGCCGTTCGCCGCTCGTACCCGTGGCCAACGCCGTCCCCGAGCGCCGAAACCCTGTCTGGAAGGTTCTCCGTGCTCCGCCTCATCGCTTGCGCCCTCGAATCGGAGATCCACTCCATCCTCGCCTGCGTCTTCGTCTTCTTCCTCGGGCAGCCGAGATCGTCGTGTTTGCCTCGACGACTCCGGTGCTTCCCCGAGCCCACTAACCTGCTCGGCTGCTCCGCTGTAAGCCCCCGGTCCGCCCTGACACCTCCTTGCTCTCCCTAGTGCGTCGTAGCTAGCTACTTCTCCGTCGCGCCGCTGCCATGTCTCGGCCGCCGCCATGGCCGGTGTTTACCGCGGTCCCCGCGCTCCTCCTCGTTGCCTGAGTATGTCGCCGTGCTCCTGGAACACCAGGGAGGCGCGTGCGCGCATCAGCTCATCTGGGGTGAGCTCCTAGGCTCGAACCCGAGCACGCCCGAACCTCGCCATCCGCCTTGCTCATCGCCGGCGTTGTTTCCGGCCACTCCGGGTCGAACCACCACCCCCACTGGATGCGCGCGAGCACCAGCAGCCCGTAGGACCTCTCCGCGCGCCGAACGGTGCCCCGCATTGGTTTTCCGGCGAGGTCCCGTACGCGTCGCCGCATTTTTGGTCGTCGGCGGCAAAACGCCAACCGCCGCCGACGTGGCACGGCCTGGGGCCCACCCTGGGACACTGCCAGTGGGTCCCAGGGGCCCAGTTGACTGCGTTGACCGGTCAACTGTGCTGAATGGGCAAGCCCCAACCACTGACATGTGGCCCTCACATGCTAATTAACTAAATTACTAATTTAATTAATCAGTTAATTTTAAATACTAATTAGTCTAACTAATGTATCAATGATAGATGGGTCCCACTAGTTAATTAGATTAGTTTAAAACCCTGTTAAGCTAACACAGACTGACCACTGGGTCCCACTGGACCCAGTTGACCAGTCAAATGGCTGACTGGGCAAGCCCAGTCACTGGCAGGTGGGTCCAGTGGACCCCCTTGACCAGTCAACGTGGACCAGTCAACTGCTGACTGGGCCCACATGTCAGCCTCTGTTGCACATTTCTGGGTACACTTCTGTGTACCCATAGCAATTACTATTTAAATGATTTTCGAATTAGATTAATTCTAGAAAATGATTAAAACTTTGAAAAATCATAGAAAATAATCCGTAACTCGGATGAAAATAATTTATATATGAAAAATGATCAGAAAAATAAGACGAATCTGAATATGCCATCCACATACCTATCACATGCCTCCAACACTGCAAACATGGAACCTTCCCCTCCGGTTCATCTGTTTGACAGATGCCTAAAACCGGGAAAATATTCTCAGATATTTTCCCGCTCCGTCTGTAACGTATAGCACTGCGTTAGGTCACCCCTAGGACAACATTTTGCCATGTCATGCTTTGTATTGCATTTGTTTGCTGTGTATTTATTTGTTTCCTCCCCCTCTTCTCTCCGGTAGCCCACGAGCTTGACGTGACCCCTGAGGACTACTACACCACCGACGACCCTTATTCCTTTTCAGTAGAGCTTCCAGGCAAGCAAAACCCCCTTGATCATTCCTATATCGTCCATTCTTTCTCTCCCATGCTTGCATTAGATTTTGCTACTGTAATTGATTGCTCCTATTCTGATGCATAGCCTGATTTTGTAACCTGCTGTTGAAACTTTACCTGTTGACCTAAATGCTTGGTATAGGCTGGTTAGTGATCCATCAATGGCCCCACACCCTTGTCCTTGTTGCCATGCTTCACCAACGGTGACTCGATCAGTGTGATCGTTGTACAGAGACCGAACACAACACCACACGCCCCCTTAGTTGCATGACTCTGCAGGGCTACTATCGAGTGCCAAGGGTGATACCTCCTACCTCACTCCTGATGATATCTCTGTAGCGTAGCTAGTCGGTTGCGGGTTACCGAGGGTGATTCCTCTTACACCACCTCCGATGAGGCCTCTGTCGTGCAGCCCCTCAAGTGTGAACCCATTGAGGGTGATTCCTCCAAGTTCACCTTGACGGTTACATCGAGTGGGAATCCATCGAGGGTGATTCCTCTGATTCCCCACGATGTTATGGACACACGGGTACTTTGACCTTCACCTCAGACCATTGTTAAAGATGGGTCGGCTCCAAGAGCACCCGCGAGATAATGTTGAAGTCGGGCCGACCCCAAGGGTACCCGTGAGAGAGCCCCGTGGCGGCTGGTTGTTAGCGGTACCACCCCGGTTGTGGTGGTAGCTCGAGACTTGTCCCGACAGCCGACGTGGAACTTACACTGTAGTCGGAGTGACCGGGCAGGCGGAGACTACCTAAGAGAGAGGTGGGCCTAGTGCCTGGTCGTGGTCCGCGAGATACCTAGTCGGAACGGCCGAAGCACTGGTCGTCTCCGCGAGCTACTAATAATTCACTAACGAATTTGGGTATTTGATCTGAGTTGGCCACTGGCCTATACGCACTACCACCACATGGGATAATGGTTTAATGGGGCCCTCGGTGCCATATGTATCAGCCGAAAGCTCTGTCAGACGTCCAGTTCAGCATTGCGGCCGGGCGGCAGCAGATACCCACAGGCACAACGTGGAGAGGCTGACCCTACGCGCAATGACCCGGAGTGCAAAGGGCGATGGGCCCAAGACCCCTGAGCGCTTAGGATGTAGACCGACGGGGACCTCTCTGCGGAGCCTAGGTAGGACTACGTCGTGTCGATCAGCCGAGGCCGGGCTTGACCCGGAAAAGTGTGTCCGGCCAGAGTTAATCATGCGTGTTGGGTAACAGTAGTGCACCCGTACAGGGAAGTTATCTATTCGAATAGCCATGTCCACGGTAACAGGACGCTCAGTGTTGTATCCCGATCTACTACAACTTGAACTAGATACATGTTACTTTAATTAATATGTTAGCTCCGGGATCGCTTTCTCGCACGGGGTCGAGGAAGGATCTCTGGGCTTTGCTACTACATGCTTATTTCTTTATTATATACTACTAAACTGCACTCTTCTAATGCTGCAAGATGCTAGTCTTCGATAGGCTAGGCCTTCCCCTCTATTCTGGCATTTCTGCAGTATAGTCCACAGATACAGCCCCTTCCCTTTGATACCGATGCATGATTAGTATAGTTCTGATGTAAGTCTTGCAAGTACTTTGGATGAGTACTCACGGTTGCTTTGCTACCTCTTTTTCCCCATACCCGATTGCTGCGATCAGATGATGGAGTCCCGGAGACAGCTGATCCCGCCGACGACTACTACTACCCCGACGGAGCCTACTACTACGTGGAGACCGACGGCCAGGAGTAGATAGGAGGCTCCCAGGCAGGAGGCCTATGCCTTTTCGATCCAGTTATCGTTGTTTTGATCAGCCTTCTTAAGGCAACCTTGTCTAACTATGTCTGTACTCAAATGCTGATGCTTTCGCTGACTCTTGTGTAACTCGAGCTTATGTATTCGAGCCCTCGAGGCCCCTGGCTTGTAATATAAAGCTTGTATTATTTATTTTGTGTCTAGAGTTCTGTTGTGATATCTTCCCATGAGTCCCTGGGCTTGATCGTGCGCATTTGCGTGTATGATTAGTGCACGGTCGAGTCGGGGGCGTCACACCCAGCTTAACAGTGACTTCAAGTTGATGCCACCCTCGGGCCAGGCGTAGGCGCTCTTCAGCGAGGCGTGCTTCTACGGCCTGAAGTTCTGCACCGAGTTGGCCTAACGCGGCCGTGGCATTCCGCAAGGCCCCGCGCCTGATCGCGGTGCGGCTGCTCACGAGCACCAGGGCCCAGTCCGGGTCTGGCTCTTCGTCGCCCTCCGCCGACACGGCTCGCGAGGGCCCGGCTCCGCTCGCCAGGAGCGGAGGGCTCGCGGGGGCCTCCTCCTCGTCTTGCCGTGGTGGCGCGCCTCGCGGACTCGGCGCCCCCCCGACGGAAGCTCTGCGCACCGGCAAGACACGTGGGCCTTCTGTGGCTCCGCCGCCACCCACGAGGCGCGGTGGAGGGGTCGGCGTCTCTGCCTCCACTGGCACGACATCCGCCCCCGCGGCGGGCGCCTCAGGGACCACGGAGCCGCCTCCTGACGACGCCTCCTGAGACTTGCTCGCTTGGGCCTCCTAAGCCGCGTCCTCCTGCGGCACGAGAGGGGCCACCTACCCCTCTGCCGTCGCGGGCCCGGCCCCGGTGTCAAGACGGCGAGCGTTTTCCTCATGCCCCTCGGCCCCGGCGACCGGCGATGCAGCCCCCGCCAGGCCGGGGGTCCTCTTCTTCTTCTTCTTCTTACCTGGGGAGGTCCTGTGAAGAGCAAAGACTTAGGCACACGCGGCATACCAGAAACAAGGGAAGGGAAAGTGGATGCTTACTCATCCTTGGCTACCCATTTCCTCCTCTTCAATGGCCGCTGCAAGGCGCTGCCGCCGCCACCCTCGCGGGACCCTTTCTCGCGGCTGGCTCCCGAGGCGGGGCCCGAGGGCCCGGCAGCCTCGCCTTCGGCACCGGCCTCCCCGGCGGGGGGACCACGGGTTCCACCCTCGGCGCCACCCCCGACGGTTCGCGGCTCCACGGCCACCGCACGGGGGCTCACCGCGCCCCAAGCGGGGCGGCGTCGTCGCCATCCCCGAACCTGCGGACGAGTTGGCGGCGAGTCCGCCGGGATGGGCCACCGCTGTCCTCCACGTCGCCCGCCGAGGCCCTGGCGTCGCCACGGACCCCCGAGCCTTGAGTCACCAGCACAGGGTTGTCCCAGGGTCCCTCGAGGCCCTCTGGAAGCAGCCCCCACTGGTCGAAGCGCGGCATCGCGCCGGCCAGCGCCACCTTATTCTTGTAGCGGTACAAGGGGAGACCGTCCCTGGGTAGCTCGCCCGCCTCCTCGCCGGTCAGGGTGTGGAGCACCTCGTTCAGCACATCTGGCAACAAGCTGTCCGCGCTCAGTCGCATCGGATCCTCTGGGCCGGTGAAGGCCCACATCAGGCGGGAGTGTCGCTGGAGGGGAGCGATGCGCCTGCGAAGGAACTCCCTCACGACAGTGACCACTGTTACCTTCGCGGCCCTCAGCTCGCCCAGTCTCTTCCACACCCGCGCCAACCTTGGGTCGGCGAGTCGCTCATGCCCCCATCCGGAGCTTCTCGCTGCCGGAGCCCTCGGCGACTGCAGTAGGGGGCTGAATTGGGCCGCATCCACGTACACCCATTGCCGCCTGAAGCCCTCTACCTCCTTGGTCAGCCTCATGTCGATGCCATCGCCTGCCGTCTCTTCTACAATGCGGAACGAGGTGCACCCGGAGCATTGGTTCACCGTAGTCAGCCGCAGGCTGAAGAAGTGGCGGAAGAGCGCCACCAAGGGCGCCACCCCCAGGAAGGCCTCGCATAAAAAAGCGAAGGTGGAGAGAAGAAGAACGGAGCTCGGCTCAAGGTGCAGCGCATGTACCTGGTAGTGTGAAAGAGTGGCGTTGAAGAAGTCAGAAAATGGCGGCAGCAGGCCGGCGAAGATTGCATGAAGGTAGAGGACGACGGAGGTGGCGTCGAGGTTGGTGGTCAGGCGTGAAGCCGGCCAGATCCGGGTGGCCCCCCACTCATTAGAGGCGGTTGTGGCACCCTGATCCGCATGGAGCAGGGGGCCTTCACACGTCAGCCCAGGATAACACCTGACGCACGATAGGTCCATGGTACAGCATTCCAAGCACAAAATATATTTCATTTCCATGAAATAGAGTATTACATCGCTGAGTAATACAATGGTTTGCATAGCTCTAAGGCTATCTAAATGGCGGCGGAAGTCTCGGTATAGTGGCACGACGTCTCTGGCTGGACTCCACAACTCACAGGACTGGCGTGGTTAAGGTCTAGCACGACAAGTCTTCTCCTGCAATCTGGCCACGTGCAAGGCCAGGTGAGTACTTTGAATGTACTCGCAAGATAACCAAATACATAGCATCCAAACAAGCAGATGGCAAAGCAAGCCCTATGCTCATACATAAATTTATCTCATGGCAAAGGATAAGCATGGCATGATACTAGCAAGTAACATGGATCAAGTACATCTTTAACATACCAAAGCATACTATGGCATATCAAAGCATAACATGGAATATCATGGCATGGCATAGTTGTATCTACAAGACATACATGATACTATGCTGGAAAGTAAATTACCATTACCTCCCGTGGAGAGTTAAAGTAATATGTTGTTCATTTACCAGTTTCACTGCCTCTGCCCCTCTGGGCTAGCTCATGACTCACCGAGAGCTCATCTCATGATCATGTCTGAAACCACTCCGTGACTTCTCGCGACTATCTCATAGTCCAAGTCACCACTTACTTTATAGCACATTCTTTAACAAGTTTATTATATCAGGTTTATCCTCCATGTCGACAGAGACCAGATAGCGTGACCTAGTACGAACTGTGTCCATATCCGAGGACGCGGCTATCGATAGATTATACACTCTGCAGAGGTTAGTACATTGTACCCACACCACGAAACTCATGGCCTCGCACTCCCATTCGGGTGGACCAACGACGTTCTGACAAAACCAATCTATTGCATGACACTCTCCCGGCCACTCTGACAAACTCCCCTTTGGGCTATGTCTTGGGTGACCCCGATGTCAACTCGTGACATCGGCCACCTATGTGGCCGCCACCGTCGTGGCCAAACCAAAACTGTCCCAAACGGGGACCTGAGCTCAATACCAAAACCGGGTACACAAGGTTATAGCCGCCCACTGGGCCAGGGTAGCACGCGCACATAACCTTCCCTAGTTGGAGGTACCGGCGAGAGGCATGACAATAGACCGAATTAGGGCCTCCCCGTCTAGGCAAGTGTGGCTGCACTGGTGAGCTCGATTCGGTGGCACTATGACACGATCCAGCCGATGGAGGTGGTTGTTGTTATTAACACATGTTCTCGTCATCTCCATTATTTTACCATATCATCAAGATTATAAGCATGGATATCATAAATGAATTTATAACCATGTTTACCAAACTTATGAAGTGAATAGCATATATGACATATGTAACATGGCAAAGGTATGACAGGATCACAATAGCATTGACAAACATGGTACGAGGTACGGACACAACAGTAACATGATATTATCAATAAAAACATTATTACTAACATGGCAAAATCTAGTAGGAAGTCTAGTCATAGCATGACATGGCAAGCAATACATATACCACATTTGCAGACAGAAACATCATATGAATATACCGCAGCTACACACGCACGGGGTTCGAGCAAAGTCAGCATGCAAGTCTGGTGCTCATGATAAGAGGTTGGCTTGCCTTAGGGTGGACAAATACACCGGGTGAAAGTGCGACGAAACGAGTCATCGGAACCGGTGCTCTCGGGAGAGGCCTGGATTCGAAGAGGGGCAAAGATGGTATTTTCAATATGTGATAACATTATGAAAATGGCACCATCTGAACGGGCTCGACGCACTGAGTGCGTGGGCTTTGGAATTACCTCAATCGGAGTTACGGTTGCGAAACTGTGGCCGTTCGTTCGTTAGGCAGAAAACAGACAAAAATCTGTCCGTTTCTGGCCTTAACGGGCAAACATCCGCAAAGTAACCGTTTCGGCGGCGGCAGGGCTGAAGACGTATTTTACAGAATATGCTTTCGGAATAACGAAAGCGCATTTCAGCTTTCGGCCACAGATGAGTACGCCTTAGCCAGAGAAAAGCGTAATACTCGGAATGTGTCTCCATTTACAGTAGCTGGGCCCGGCCCACAGCCACTTACAGGCGGGGCCGCTTCACCTCTTTCTCTCTCCCCCCACTGGGTCTTCTCCTTCCTCATGGCCGGAGCACAGGGGCGGGCCGGTCGTCGGCCTAGCCGTCGCCTCACCACTCGAGGGGGCCGGCCGACGAGCGCGGGAGCTCCGCCGCTCCCTAACGAGCTCGCAGGTGGCCGCGTGGTTGGCTGGGGTGTCCTGCAGCGCCAATGCCGTGGTTCGCGCACCATGGCCGGAGATGGCCGAGGATGGGCGATGCCGGCAGGGCTCCCTCGCCGGATTTGAGGGCGGCGGTGGTCTGTTGGCTCCAAGAGAGGTCGAGGACGCCGAAAGAAGAGGAGGGGGAGGCTACGGGTCAGAGGTGGCCGAGGGGGACGGCGACAGCATCTTGGCCATGGAGGGGACAGAGGAGATTCGAGCTTGAGGGAGAGCTGTGGGTGGCCAGGAGGGCTCGGGCACGCGTTAAAAGCCACCAGGAAGGCTCGGGAAGGGGGGAGGAACTGGCAACGCGGCTCGGCGACGTGGCGGCACTCCGGCGACGGACGCGGCACCGGCACACGCGGCCAAGGGCTATGGGAGGAGGAGCACAGGGGCACAGGCGACGCGGGCGAGTGCGTGGCGCGCCGTGGCGAGCTGGGCGACCGTGTGGACCTCCCCAAAGGGGTCCAGATGCACAGGGCACGCGGTGTGCAGGCAACGCACGCGCTCTCCGCATGGTCACCACGTGCCCACAGTGTTCCCACACACACTGGCCAGCCCAGTTATGTCTGGCGAGTAGATCACTCCCCCAGTAGCTGCTCGACGCAAAGCAACGATTCCCATGGCCCACGATGTGACCACAGGAGGCACAAAGCCTAAACAACAGCAAGATTAGAGTGGATGCTAGGGTCAAATGAAGGGGGTAAGGGACTAACCAGCTTGTCACAGAGACTAAGGGTAGGAATCCTGTGAAATTTGGAAAGATTTGGACCAAGATTTAACATAGTTGCTTTACAACTGCAAAATCTGGTCCAAAAACTAGATCATGAAGTGGTATTCACATAGAGTGTTGGATTGGACTGAAATTTGGTGGAGAGTAATGATTTGAGCATATGAAGGCACTGTAAAAATTTCATACCATTTGGATAAAAAAAATGGTACTTCCTTCACAATGCTTCCCACTGGACAGAAATTTTGGAAATTTGCTGAGAAAAATTGGCCAATCAAATAGAGCTGAATTTAGGCATGTGAAAATTATTTGGATATTAAAGAGTGCTCAAAATTTTTGAGGGCAATCCAGAAAATATAAATAGCACTTCCTTCACACAGGTAAAATCTAAACAGAAACTTGGGAAAATTATAGGAAAAGATTGGATTGATTAATTGAGATAATTTTTGGTTTGCAGTAGTAATATACTCATATGCACTATCCTGCAAAATTTCAGCTCAATTGGATCAAGGAATCAAGCACTTCCTTCACAAGGCTTCAGACATGGCAGAAACTTGCATTGGATCATGTGCTCAAATTTTGAACTGCGGAACATGAGGTTTGGATGAAAATGGTTAAGATATATCCAGGAGAAGCTCCACAAATTATTTGGGAATTTTCCTGGCTACCAAAATGGTAGTTCCTTTGGAAAGTGGCAGAGAGGCCATATTGACCTTGTCAAGGAAAAAGTAAATTTTCCTTTATTAAATTTGGCCAATATTTTTACCAGTGCTTGGGATAGTCACATAGATCATCTCCACAAATTTTCATGAAATTTAGGGATGTCTAACTATCCTTCTGGAATTAATTCCTCGAAAAGGCAGGAAAAGAAATTAATCCCAGATGAAAAATATTGCATATGACTTGGCAATTGCACATCCAAGGTTTATAGGTGTAGGATGATCTCTAGGAATTTTTGGAGGATCAACAGGGCATGGGAAATGATGGCTCCTTTGTAATCACAAAGGCAGGGTTTCAAATTCCAAATATTGGAATTAGGGTTCTGATGTGGTTTTGGGTGGTGCAGTTAGGTCTTGGCCAGCATCAAAGACATGGACAAGGTTCTGAAAGATTGAAAATTGCCTAGATTCACCTGATCATCCAGCAAACTCCGGAGAAAGATTTTGAAAAATAAAGCTTGGAAGGAATAACAGCACAAAAATTGATAACCCAATTTTTGGGGTGTTACAAACCTTCCCCCCTTAAGAGAATCTCGTCCTCGAGATTCCTAGGGTTAAAACAAGATTGTTTCTACTCTAGGAAAAACCTCTGGGTTAGCTGTTAACCCTTTGGTCGGATACAATTGAGTTGGGGTACCGATAATTGATACACCTAGGGAGAGACACGGGTAAAGCGAGGCTATATCCACTGCTAGGATCATTTTGGATCAGATTCCAAAAATGCTGGAGGCACCCCAGTGAACAGTGGTTTCTCCTGCTGACAGGTGGGCCCGGGGCCCACTGGCAGCCTCCTTCTTCTACCTCCAGCTCTCGGCTTCTTCCTCGTTGCTGCTCCAGGTGCGGCTTGGCACAACGCCCATCTAGCCCCTAGGGCACTGAGTACCCTAGTTGTCATAGTGCGCGGTGTGCGCGGCACCGAGACAGAGAGCACTAACGTCGCGGGCCAGCGCCTTGTCGGCACTGCCCTCGGATTCGCCTCTGGGACGCCGGTGATCGGGTGACGCGCGATCCTCCTGGACCTCGCTCACCGTACACCGATCTCGGGCTATAAAAGACGGCAGCACGGCTCTGCCCAACTCACACCATCTCTTCGGTTTAGATGACATCGAGCCGAGGTCCTTCGGCGAGGCCGTGTTCTTGGTGGGGCTACGGTGGTTCCTCACCGCGCTACTGGCCATACTGATCAGTTCATCGCTCTGCCTGCTGCAGCTCATCTTGCAGGAGCGGGCTCGCGACGACGAGGATCAGGGTGCGGTAGCTGGAGGGGCTGATGGTGATGGTGTGGTGGCTGGTCCTCCGCCACGCTTGCTTCTCCGCCGCTTTGCGCCGGTGGAGTAAGCGCGTGCTGCAGCGGTTCGGGACGGCGGCTTGTCCGGCGTCACGCCAGATAGTGACGGCGGCGCCGTTGGTTTCGGAGAATCACGGGGTGCAGAAGAGGTGGCTTCACCAGCACTGGAATCCCGCTGCTGGTTCCACGGAGGAGAAACTTCGCGGATAGCTCCATGAAGAGTAGGCATCGGAGTAGAGTGAGGGTCGAATCTGTACTGGGGTAGTTGTACTGATTTTAATGAAATAAAGCTGGCAGTGTTCCTCTGGAAATGCAAACGGGAGCTCTGGAAAAAGATTAGGGACGAAGAATTGCCAGGAGGAACTGCCTCTTGGAGGCTCTGGATCTAGAGATCTGGCACACTAAGTATGCACCGAAAATGGTAGGAAAACGACTTTGCATCCCCTCGGGTACTGCTCAATCGTACTCGGGGTGAACCATGTATGCGTGCATTATGCAGTACATCCTAAAACAATACATATGCAAAAAAAATGCAAAGAAAAATACATCAAACAAAATGTACTAAAGTGTTTTAATGCCAGTGGGTATATGTACTCCTGGCATACATATATCTACACCAGCTCGCATTTATTAGGGACTCGAGACGAGTCCAAAGTTGTAGGTGTATGTGTTTTACCATTAAAATCTTATTAGAAGTTCACTGCTAACTCTGTCAAATATTTCTACTTAACAGAGAGGCAGATGAACCACAAAGCGAAGGAGCATACATAGAACATTACCACAACACACAGGCTACAAGCAGTACAAGCACAACCTTACCACGCATCGAAAAGCAACAACTCACTCCAGGATACATGGTTCTATCCTCCTAATGAGGATGAACAGGCGGACTCGGCATACTCGCAACATCGCCTGACTGCGCGATAGGGGTTACACAAAGGCCTAGTCTTGCTGGGGCTCTCCTGGGGGACGCAGGCTGAGCCAATCTCCATCCTCATCGTCGGGCACCTCTATCGGTTGGGGCTCAACCGCTGGGGTTGCGGATGAAGCGGGCATGAACTTGGGGAGACGACAAACCATCCTGTCGAGGGAGCAGAGGTTGGCGGTACCTGGCTTCAACCAAGGCACGAGCTCAGAAGAGAGCACTCGGCCGAATGGCATGGGGTCTGCGATCTGGGATGCAGCTTGATGGGCCTCGCGGTATGCTTCCGTGACAACCCGGGTAGCATCTCGGTCGATAGTTTTGAACTCTCCCAGAATGCTACCGATCATCATTCCCTGGGCACTGATGAACTGAACCAGGCGAGCTATCGCTGGGTCATCATCTTGGGCAGCGTGGGAGAACTCCCATCCGGTGCTTGACGCAGAGGGGAAATAACGGAACTCCCGCATCTCCGCTACACGCGGAAACTGAGATCAGAGGCATGCGATAGCCTCTGCAGCGGCTGTCTGGATAGCCAACACCAGAGTGGGCATGGGTCTGCCCAGAAAAATCAAGGGCTTCCCATCCTCTGCTGGACCTGGGCAGATCTGCACCCTTTCCTGGTATCGATGAAGATGGGGGATGGGTTTCGATTGGAACACCAGGTACTCGGGACTAGTGCTGCAGTCAAGGGCTTGGGTGAGCATATCTGAAAGCAGGGGCGGAAAACCAACATGGCCGGCTGCGGAAGTGCGGCTATGAAAAGTGGCTTCCCTGGGAAGACAAGCCATGGCTTCTGATCTGGGGCTACTAGCTAGGGTTCTTGCAGGGATATGACTTACTGAGCTGGGGTCGCAGCTAGCAATTGGGGATTTTGTAGGCAACTAGGCAGGGACACACCAGTACGGCGTGAATCCTTCCCTACAGGAGAGAGGATACACCGATACTGACAACAAAAAGATAGTGTCGCTGTCCAATCCCAGAAAACTAGGTGGGCGGGGGCAACTGGGTAGGAACGCGTCAGTTCTGACTGTGCCACCTGTTGTTCAACAGTGGCCTTGTCGAACACCTGAGTTGGGTCAAACCTATTGGGATCATTACGGGTTGATGATAGCGGTGATAATACGCTAGGATAACCTATTGAAAGCACATTTGCTCCCTTGGTGGTTTTGGTAATTCATAACAACATATATCTCATTGAACTAATGTCCATTCAAGATTAAGATTTCAGAATGTTCAATGATTGGCATGGCATGGACTAGAGACGTGGACCCCTCAAAATGCTAAGGACAAGGATTGGCAAAAGATCAAGACTCTACATTTTTGGTTTAGTGATCCAAGATCACATTGAGTCCATAGGAAAGCCAATACTATTAAAAGGGGATGAGGTGTTGCTTAATGGTCTTTTTGCTCAAGTGCTTAGTGACAGTACTCCTAAACCCTCAACCACTCTCTCAATCCCAAATATGTCCAAAACCTACATTCCAACTCGGCCCCACCGACATTTCCTATCCAGCCCCACCGAGTTCATCCAAGACTTAGCCACTGCCAAAACCCTAACAAATCGGATCCACCGAAATGGATCTCGGTATCACCGAGATGGGCTTGCCAACTCTCTGTAATCATTTGCACTTACTTTGGTCTCACCGGGTTTTGCAAATCGGTCTCACCGAGATGGCTTGCCAACTCTCTGTTATCTTATTGCTTCACTTCGGTCCTACCGAGTTGATGCAATCGGTGCCACCGAGATGAGGTTTGCCCTAGCCATTGCACTTCGGTCCATCCGAGTTGTTCGTATCGGTCCCACCGAGATTCCTAACGTTCATATCTTTTACACAGTTCGGTGCTACCGAGATGATTGTTTCGGTGCCACCGAGTTGGATCAAAAGTGTGTAACGGTTGGATTTTGTGTGGAGGCTATATATACCCCTCCACCACCTCCTTCTCAGTAAGGAGAGCCATCAGAACGTGCCTACACTTCCACAATACATTTTCTGAGAGAGAACCACCTACTCATGTGTTGAGATCAAGCTATTCCATTCCTACCATTTGAAACTTGATTTCTAGCCTATCCCAAGTTGCTTTCCACTCAAATCCCTCTTCCACCATAGCCAAATCTGTGAGGAGTTGTTTGAGTGCTGGGAAGACTATCATTTGAAGCACAAGAGCAAGGAGTTCATCAACAACACACCGTCTATTACCTTTTGGAGAGTGGTGTCTCCTAGATTGGTTAGGTGTCACTTGGGAGCCTCCAACCTGATGTGGAGTTGAACCAAGCAGTTTGTAAGGGCAAGGAAATCGCCTACTTCGTGAAGATCTACCCCGAGTGAGGCTAGTCCTTCATGGACATAAGCCATGGTGGAATAGACAAGGTTGCTTCTTCGTGGACCCTTCGTGGATGGAGCCCTCCGTGGACTCGCGCAGCCGTTACCCTTCGTGGGTTGAAGTCTCCATCAACGTGGACGTACGATAGCACCACCTATTGGAACCACGCCAAAAACCACCGTGTCTTCATTGCGTTTGAAATCTCCATTCCCCTCTCTACTTACATATGCAATTGCTTATTTTCCGCTGCTATACTCTTAGAATTGCATGTGTAGGGTGATGCTTGACATGTACTATTGCTAAAATCTGCCCACAACTAAAATTGGGAAAAGGTTAGGTTTTATTTGGTCAAGTAGTCTAATCACCCCCCTCTAGACATACTTTCGATCCTACAAGTGGTATCAAAGCTTTGGTCTCTGTAAGCCTTGATTTCCATTGTTCTGGTGATCATAGCCTTGGTTTCACAACCTAGGAGAGTATGGCGTCTAGTGAGGGTAACTATCACCGTAGAGGTCCATATTTTGATGGTACAAACTTTTCTAGTTGGAAACATAAGATGAAAATGCATATTCTTGGTCATAACCCTGCCCTTTGGGCTGTTGTTCGTGTTGGCTTGCAAGGTGACTTCTTTGAGGATGGCAAGGAACCAGATCGTGAAGCAACCCCGGAAGAATTGAAGATGTTACAATACAATGCTCAAGCTTGTGACATTCTATTCAATGGTTTATGTCCGGAAGAATTCAACAAAATCAGCCGCCTCGAGAATGCAAAGGAAATTTGGGATACTTTGGTTGATATGCATGAGGGTACCGAGTCCGTCAAGGAATCTAAGTTGGATGTGCTTCAAAGTCAACTTGACAAGTTCAAGATGAAGGATGGTGAAGGAGTCGCTGAGATGTACTCTAGGCTTGCTCTCATCACAAATGAGATCGCCGGCTTAGGAAGTGAAGAGATGACCGACAAATTCATCATCAAGAAGATACTTAGAGATTTGGATGGAAAATATGATACCGTCTGCACATTGATCCAAATGATGCCAAATTACAAAGATCTCAAGCCCACGGAAGTCATTGGAAGGATTGTTGCTCATGAGATGTCACTCAAGGACAAAGAGGAGCCGCACAACAAATCAAGTGTTGCTTACAAGGCCTCAACCGATGCTCCAACAACTTCAAGTGACAAGCTAGTATCCAATGAAGAGATTAGCCTAATGGTGAAAAGGTTCAACAAGTTCTACAAGAACAAAGGGAAAGAAAGAAGCTCTAGCTCAAGACACTATGAAAGAAGATCATCAAGTCGTGACCGCAATTGCTACAATTGTGGGAAGCCTGGACACTACTCAAATGAGTGTACGGCTCCCTACAAGAAAAGAGACGAATCACCAAGAGGAAGACATAGAAGAGATGAATCACCTCATAAGGAGAGAAAGAGTAGAGATGATCGTTATGAACGAAGATACTCTCGAAGAAGCAAGGATTCGGAGAGGAAGGACAAGTCATCCAAGAGCTACACAAGAAGAAGACATCAAGCTCATGTTGGTGAATGGGTTTCCGGCTCCGACTCCGACGACCACTCCGAGAGAAGTTATCACTCCAACTCCGACTATAGTCAAGATGAAGGTGTTGCCGGACTTGCACTTGTGTCATCCAACTCCTATGATCTATTTGACTCACCAAATGAAGGAATTGGAAGATGCTTCATGGTAAAAGGCCCCAAGGTATCACACCCCGAGTATCTTGATTTCAATAGTGATGAAGACGATTTGCTTGGTGATGATGATTTACTTGTTGACAAGGATAGTAATGTGAGCTATAATGAAAATGCTAGTAATTATGATAGTCAAGAGGAAACGAGTGACAATACTATGAAGGAGATTGAGCGTCTAACTAAAGAACTAAATGCTCTTAAGTTAGCTCATGAAACAACTCAAGAGGATCATAGAGAACTTCTAAGAACTCATGAGAAGCTACGCTTCGAGAAGCTAAATTTAGAGCAAGAACATGAGTTTCTTAAAGCTATCAATGACGATCTTCGAAAGAAGAGTTCTTCATATCTTGCCAAACGTTTACTCTTGTCTACCTTTATGCCACAAGTTAAATCTAAGCAAACTAGCAACAAGGGTAAAAATGGTTCTACCTCTAGTAGTAACAATAACAATGCTAAATCCAATGTTGTTACTTCTAGTAGTTCTATTAATTCCACTAATGATTCTCTTAGCCAAGTTACACTTGAGCAAGAAAATATGCTATTGAAAGGAATTATAGAAAAAGGTGTCTACAAGAGTCTTGCCGGGAGTAAGCAATTTGAGGAAATTGTACGCAAGCAAGGAAGGAACCGGAAGAACCAAGGTGTTGGTTTTGAACAAAAGTTCAATGCCAATGGAGTTGAGTGGGAAGAAGATCAATACCCCAAGACGAAGTTTGTTCCTCAACAAGAGAAGTATGATCCTACTTCCTTCAAGGGAACACAAGCTCAAGAAGATCTTCCACCACAAGACCACAAGCTAAAAGGCAAGGACAAGCTTCAAAAAGAGATTGATTCATTTAAAGAAGCTCCTCAAGCCATGGTCAAGTGGGTTCCCAAGACTTCATCAAGTTCTACTTCATCAAGTGCTACTACAACTCCAAGGATTCCCATCAAGTTGATGTGGGTCCAAAAGAAGAAGAACTAGAGAGTTCTTGAGGGTGACTCCGCCAACAAAATTCACTCATATTCTTTATGGCAAGGACTTGTGCAACCAACTTCCACATTTTGCACTAGTTCATGGAGTCACAAACCCTCTTGTTGGTAAGGCAAGGGACAAGGTATTCAATGCATTCATGGACATCATCATATGTGTATTTCACTCTATGTCTATGGATATCCTTGTATGTTCCTTGTGTGGGACTAACCGATGTAGGTATTGAAAGCACAAAACTCCAAAGGATTGCTCCCAACTCTTGATGGTCTACATCAACATTGAGCATCCACATCTTCAACATCTACATGAAGTCATCATCGACAAAACCCAAGGTTAGTTCATCCCTCCTAGGGGGGATATCACATCTAGGGGGAGCTTTGATCTAACCAATTGAGCTAAAGCAGCTCTAATGGTGTGAACACATTAATGCTTTATGTAAAAGTGGTAACCCCACTTGTGCTTAAACGATGAGTATGACCTATGATCAAATGTTCTCATTTGGCTCCTAAGTCAATATACTCATATATAGATGACCTAGTCATCGCCATTGCTTGATAGATGCTAGAATTGGTTGTGCATGTTTGACACATATTTCATTTGCTATCTTATTGTGTGAGCATGTTGGTTTGCATGTGTTCATCATTCGAGGACATCCATTTGTTGTTTTGATTGTCTTGTTTTTTCTGGCCAAGTGGATGTACAAGAATGCCTAAGTACCTTCTCTAGCTATCTATGCTTTCTTGTCTAAAACTCTATTCTTGCTGCATCACAAAAATTGAACAAGTCATTTTCGGACCCTCCGGGTGAGGAGCACTCGGAGCCACCGATCTGAAAGGGCTGAACCTCCAAAACCTTCTAAATGATTTCGGCAGAACCAATTCACTCCAACTCGGTCCAACCGAAATCACTTAAATTGATCTAGGTTTTCCATCTCGGTGCTACCGAATTGAACCATTTTGGCGCCACCGATGTGCTATACTGCGTGCAGTTACACATATCGGTGCCACCGAGTTGTTCAACTCGGCGCCACCGACAGCGTACGGGTATATATATCGCACGGACCGAACGGTTGAAATTTCTCGACCCCACTCGTTCCTGCTCCCCGTTGCTGCTGTCGCCCTTCGTCTTCGGACTTCGTCGTCGTCTCCAGCGAGCTCTCGCCGCCGGATTCTGCCGCCGTCAACGGGAATCTCCTCTGCCGTTGCCACCGTAGAGGATCTCCACCAAGTTAGGGTGAGATTCGATCCCTTTCGTGCTTCCCTTTCCGATTCAATGCATGATTGGACTGCCTGAATTCATGCCACGGATTGAGAACTCCTGCTACACTACAAACTCCATAGATTAGATTCGAGCAAAAAATTTAGGTTTAAGTTTCCGCAGAATGCATCTCGGACCGACCGATTCGAAGTTTTTGGTTTCACCGATTTGGCCTCTGGCCATAGCACTAGTACGTCTCGGTGCCACCGAGTTGTATGAATCGGTGAGACCGAAAGTAAATCTCAGTGAAACCCTAGCATCTCGAAGCCACCGAACCCCATATCGGTCTGACCGAAGTGGCGTGTAAGGTTTCTGTAGTGTGCTTCGGTATCACCGAGATGATCAACTCGGTCCATCCGATATGCATCCTGTGAAAACTTGAAACTAAGAGTTGAACTCAAATTTTATGAAAATTATCTGCTTTTTGTGATGACTCATCTACTCTGCCCATACCTATCTATTCACAAGGTCAGCTCAGCAAGATGTCAGATCCCAGCAGTGACAGTCAGAGCAGAATGCAGAAATGAGTGAAGGGTCAAGCCCAGCTGAAAGTTTCTATGAGGGAGAGATGAGCTCTCCAGATCTTCCAAAAGCTGCAACCAGAACAAGGAAGAAGAAAACCTCAGACAGTGAGGATGAGGATTTTGTTGCAAGTGAAGCTGCATCCAAGAAAAAGAGAGTTGTGCTTGCTAAGGAGTACAACACCAAACCTTCAACTGCCAAAGAGAGGACTGCTGTGAGGAAAGTGCCTCAGCAGACTATGCAATTCACTCTTGAAGAGCCTAGTAACACAGAGGCAGCTGGAGGAACCAAGAAGAAGAGAGTAAGGAAAACTATTGCCCGAGTGATTGGCAGACCCTCTATGATGATTGATGAGGAAGAAGAGGAGGAAGAGCCAGCAGCCACTGCACCCCCTACAAAAGCTCAAAAGCTTATGTCAGATGAAATTAAGACTGCTGCCCCCAAGGCCAAGCCAAATGTGTCATCACCGAAGAGATCTACAAGGAATATTTCAGCCGCAGAGAAGAACAAGGCCCCAGTGCCTAAGTCAAATGTTGATGAAGAGCCTCTAGTGCTCAGAAAGTTGAAGCCAAAGATACCAGACCATGACAATGCACACCCAGTCGCAGAGAACATGATGCTAAGGAAGGATAAAGGGCTGCGTCAGTGGAGATTGACAGATCCTTATGCTATAAGGAGAATGATAGCATGTGACTATCGCTTTCACACTCGTGAACAACAAGATTTTTATGAGACAATGTTGCTTGATAAGAAGCCGATAGCCAGTGACATGAAATGGGTGGATTGGGAATACATTGATGAGAATGAGAACTACTTTCCCCATGTCCATGAAAGCTTCAGGATTGCAGGAGTTGATGACTTTGTCGGTAAGAAGTTGACCAAGTGGAATGATGAGATGGTCATGCAGTTTTACTCTACTGCACACTTCTATCTAGATGGCCGCATTACATGGATGACCGGGGGTATCAGATACCAGTCTACCATCTCTGAGTGGGCAAGTCTTCTTGGTGCACCCAAGGAAGAGGATGATGACATTGTTATCTATGCCAAGCTCAAGATGGATCACAACTCCATGGCCAACATGTATACTGCAATTCCTCAGAAAGACCTTGAGACTCACAAACTTGGATCAGTGAAGCATCTGCTCCCAGGATTAGCCACAACGAACACCATTTTGCGGTACACTCTGCTACCCAAGTCAGGAGATGACAAAATGATTCATGGCCACTCCATCAATTTGCTGCATTTGTTTGATACACCTCAGAAGTTTAAGGTGATGAGCCTGATAGTAGAGACTATCAAGAGGACTGCAGCAGATCAGAAGAGATCGTGCGGATATGCCCCACATATTCAGATTTTGATAAATTCCAAGGTTGGAACCAGCACATACCTTCTTGATCGAGAGCACTTGCCACTCCGTCCAGAGTTTGAGGACAATGTAATAGTGATGGATCCTTCGCATCCCACTTCAGCAGAAGCCCAAGAGAAGATCCGCATAGCAAAGGAAGCAAAAGCAGCTCAGGAAGCATCAGCTCCAAATGCTCCTATCGCCAATCTCAAGACACCCAAGGATCAAATGACATATCTGCTTGAAGCCACTCTGAGGATTGAGCGAAGTTTGGCCAACCTCACCCAGACCCAGGCTAGTTTTGAGCGGATTATTGAGACAAAATTTCATGATCTTGATGTGAAGGTGACAAAGATTCAGACTACCGTAGAGCAACTGCAGAATGACGTTGATGCTATCAAGACTGCCCCATCAGATGACAGTGGAGATGACAGACCAACCACACTGCAATTTCAGACAGTGCCCAGAGTAGCCAGGTCTGCTGCGATACCCGTTGTGGATCCGAGGACCATAGTATCTGCACCAGCTGCTACTGCCACAGTGCCCCCACTGGTCTCCACTCCACCAGCCCAGCAAACGTCTTCAGAAACCTTCGCGGATGCACTTCTTTCTATGCCGTCTATGCACACCAGAGCTGCCAGCAAGAGATCGCCTTCAGGAGCTTCGGAGGACCGTGCTTAGAGTGCCGACTAGTCCTATACAATTCGATCTTTTTGGTACTTGTTGCCAAAGGGGGAGAATTTGTATAGATCATAGGCTTCGAGGGAGAGTGTTTTGGTCGTTGGTTTTTCTCTCGAGAGTTCTTTTGCTACTTATTTGCTTGTTGGTACTTTGTTATGTGTGTGCTTGCTATAGTTAATATGTTGCTTATACTTGTGAGCTACCTCAAGTGATGATCATACTATGCTTATTGTGATGATCTATGTTTATCTTCTTCATTATCTTATATGATCACTCACTTATGTTGGTGATGCGTGCTTTCTATTCCAGTCATATCATTTTGCGCGCTCCACCAAGATGTATGTGACATGGAAGAGTGACCCATAAGCCTAATCGATTGTGCATTTGCATTCAAACGCAAATCTTCAAATAATGCACAAATTTAGGGGGAGCTCTTGCTTATCACATACTTCTCAAAGCGACGATGTATTTCACTCTTTTAATCATTTGTCGAAGCTTTGATCTATATGTTGTCATCAATTACCAAAAAGGGGGAGATTGAAAGCACATTTGCTCCCTTGGTGGTTTTGGTAATTCATAACAACATATATCTCATTGAACTAATGTCCATTCAAGATTAAGATTTCAGAATGTTCAATGATTGGCATGGCATGGACTAGAGACGTGGACCCCTCAAAATGCTAAGGACAAGGATTGGCAAAAGATCAAGACTCTACATTTTTGGTTTAGTGATCCAAGATCACATTGAGTCCATAGGAAAGCCAATACTATTAAAAGGGGATGAGGGGTTGCTTAATGGTCTTTTTGCTCAAGTGCTTAGTGACAGTACTCCTAAACCCTCAACCACTCTCTCAATCCCAAATATGTCCTAAACCTACATTCCAACTTGGCCCCACCGACATTTCCTATCCGGACCCACCGAGTTCATCCAAGACTTAGCCACTGCCAAAACCCTAACAAATCGGATCCACCGAAATGGATCTCTGTCTCACCGAGATGGCCTTGCCAACTCTCTGTAATCATTTGCACTTACTTCGGTCTCACCGGGTTTTGCAAATCAGTCTCACTGAGATGGCTTACCAACTCTCTATTGCCTTATTGCTTCACTTCGGTCCTACCGAGTTGATGCAATCGGTGCCACCGAGATGAGGTTTGCCCTAGCCATTGCACTTCGGTCCATCCGAGTTGTTCGTATCGGTCCCACCGAGATTCCTAACGTTCATATCTTTTAAACAGTTCGGTGCTACCGAGATGATTGTTTCGGTGCCACCGAGTTGGGTCACAAGTGTGTAACGGTTGGATTTTGTGTGGAGGCTATATATACCCCTCCACCACCTCCTTCTCAGTAAGGAGATCCATCAGAACGTGCCTACACTTCCACCATACATTTTCTGAGAGAGAACCACCAACTCATGTGTTGAGATCAAGCTATTCCATTCCTACCATTTGAAACTTGATTTCTAGCCTATCCCAAGTTGCTTTCCACTCAAATCCCTCTTCCACCATAGCCAAATCTGTGAGGAGTTGTTTGAGTGCTGGGAAGACTATCATTTGAAGCACAAGAGCAAGGAGTTCATCAACAACACACCGTCTATTACCTTTTGGAGAGTGGTGTCTCCTATATTGGTTAGGTGTCACTTGGGAGCCTCCAACCTGATGTGGAGTTGAACCAAGCAGTTTGTAAGGGCAAGGAGATCGCCTACTTCGTGAAGATCTACCCCGAGTGAGGCTAGTCCTTCGTGGACGTAAGCCATGGTGGAATAGACAAGGTTGCTTCTTCGTGGACCCTTCGTGGGTGGAGCCCTTCGTGGACTCGCGCAGCCGTTACCCTTCGTGGGTTGAAGTCTCCATCAACGTGGACGTACGATAGCACCACCTATCGGAACCACACCAAAAACCACCATGTCTTCATTGCGTTGTACGTCCATGGCCTGGTTCCGATAGGTGGTGCTATCGTACGTCCACGTTGATGGAGACTTCAACCCACGAAGGGTAACGGCTGCGCGAGTCCACGGTGGGCTCCACCCACGAAGGGTCCACGAAGAAGCAACCTTGTCTATTCCACCATGGCTTACGTCCACAAAGGACTAGCCTCACTTGGGGTAGATCTTCACGAAGTAGGCGATCTCCTTGCCCTTACAAACTCTTGGTTCAACTCCACATCTGGTTGGAGGCTCCCAAGTGACACCTAACCAATCTAGGAGACACCACTCTCCAAAAGGTAATAGACGGTGTGTTGTTGATGAACTCCTTGCTCTTGTGCTTCAAATGATAGTCTTCCCAGCACTCAAACACTCCTCATAGATTTGGCTATGGTGGAAGAAGAATTTGAGTGGAAAGCAACTTGGGAAAGGCTAGAGATCAAGGTTCAAATGGTAGGAATGGAATATCTTGATCTCAACACATGAGTAGGTGGTTCTCTCTCAGAAAATGAATGGTGGAAGTGTAGGCATGTTCTGATGGCTCTCCTTACTGAGAAGGATGGGGTGGAGGGATATATATAGCCTCCACACAAAATCCAACCATTACACACTTTTGACCCAACTCGGTGGCACCGAAACGATCATCTTGGTAGCACCGAGCTGTGTAAAAGATATGAACTTTAGGAATCTCGGTGGGACCGATACGAACAACTCGGATGGACCGAAGTGCAATGGCTTAGGGCAATCCTCATCTCGGTGGCACCGATTGCATCAACTCGGTAGGACCGAAGTGAAGCAATAAGGCAACAGAGAGTTGGCAAGCCATCTCGGTGAGACCGATATGCATAACTCGGTGAGACCGAAGTGAATGCAACCGATTACAGAGAGTTGGCAAGGCCATCTCGGTGGGAGCGAGATCCATTTCGGTGGATCCGATTTGTTAGGGTTTTGGCAGTGGCTAAGTCTTGGATGAACTCGGTGGGGCCGGATTGGAAATTTCGTTGGGGCCGAGTTGGACTTTAGGTTTAGGACATATTTGGGTAGAGAGTGGTTGAGGGTTTAGGAATACTGTCACTAAGCACTTGAGCAAAAAGACCATTAAGCAACACCTCATCCCCTTTTAATAGTATTGGCTTTCCTATGGACTCAATGTGATCTTGTGGCACCCTGGCTCAGAGAACGGGTTTACCAGTGTTTCCAGCCCAGAGATCATGTCTTCTGGAAACACACAACAACTTGGAACAGAATTGAACTGAACTTTATTAAAATATCTCTAGTACAAGCTCATAATTTACATCGATAGCGAGGCCGGAAGCACTGCAGGTGCTGAGAGCAATATCTACATTATTTATGGAACATAGCAGGGCCTCGATACTACTGGGTAGACTACGGCGTAGCGGAACGTAGCGCGGAAAATTCCATCCACAGGGACACTGCTGTGGACACGGCCTAGTTAGCGTAGCACGAACCTTTGGGACCTCCGTCCTCAACTTCTCCTGCATCTGGCATGATACGCCAGGTGTGTACTTGAAATGTACTCGCAAGCTCATGGCAACCAAAACAATGCAGCAGACAATAGCATGGCAATTAACGAGTTAAAAGATTAGGTTGCTCACTTACTGGTAACCAGTACCAACTTACTCTCATCTGGGTTGTCCCAAAACCCTCGGAATGCTCATAATCCACAGAGCACTTCCGAACATAAGACAAGTTCTTCCATCATTATTATCATTATGGTTGACCATCCTAGAGAGGCCTAAACGGACTGTCCAATACCATGGACGCGACTATTCGAATAGGTTTTGACACTCTGCAGAGGTTGCGCACTTTACCCACACCATGGAGTACCTGGCCTCGTGATCCCATTCGGGTGGACCGGTGGTGCTCCAACGAAACCTGCCTGACCCGTGACTCCTCTATCGTACCACCGACAATCATACCCTCCCAGGGTCATGTCCTGGGTGGCCCCTGTGTCACCTCGTGACACCTGCCACCGTCGTGGCCAAACTAAACTGTCCCAAACGGGGACGCCGGCAAAAATAACTCAACTGGGCTCACAGGATTATCGTCGTCTACCTGATCAGGGCAGCACGCACGCATAACCCTCCCTAGTTTGGTGGTACCGATAAAAGAGCACAAAGCCAGACCAAATCAAGGCCGTCCCATACCGGCAAATGTGGCTGCACAGAAAAGTCCGGGTAGGTGGCTCTTGATCAACCAACTAAGTTTAGTGTTATCAAGAATTTAACCAGCATGAATATTTATCAGGAATAATTTAATATGGCAGTAGCTAAGCAATTAAATAACTTACTAGAAATTTAGCACATATTAAAATAATGCATGAAATTCAATTAATTAACCAACACTATTGAAATGCTTCATGCAATGGATGACATGGCTTGCCTTGCTCTGTTGGGTTGTCCACAAACTCCTGGGCTTCAAATCCAAAGTTATTCCCTTCTGAAAATATTTTTAAAAAGCAATTGAAAATGTCACATGCTATTGTTTTGAGCACCAGAAATTCTGTGAACATGGGAAAAATACCAAATTTGGCCAGAAAATAGAGGAGCTCAAGACAAACCAGATGCAAAAAGAATCAATTGATTTGGACTTATGGTTTAAAAGTTATGAACGGTCAAAGTTTTGGTCAAAATCTGGAATTAAAATAGAAAAACTGCTAGGGGGCCACGTCGAAGGCGTAAAGTGGAGGGGCGCCTCCACTTACCGCTTCGGCGTGTCGCTGACTAGCGGGCCCCAGCCGTCAGATTTAAACGAGGAAGGAGGGAAACAGAGAGAGAGCGAGACTTCGGCGACGCTCGCCGGCGATGCGGTCGGCGGCGAGGTCGGGAGAGAGGAGGAATGGATCGAGCACTCCAAGACGAACTCGCACGTACCCGTGGGGTGGCGAACGGTGGCCGGACGGCGTCGTCCCCTTCCTCTCCGGTGGCGGCAGCTCTCGGGGGTCGTCGGAGACGGCGACTCCGGCAGCGATTCGACCGGGCAAGGGCTTGTGCAGGGTCAGTGGAGCGAGGCGAGCTCGATGGCGGAGTCGGTGGAGGCTGGGAGAGAGTGAATCGGCGGGGAGGCAAAGCTCGGGTGGCGGCAGTGCTCCGGCGAGATTTGAGGCCAGAGGGCCTCTCGGCCGTGGCTCGGGCTCGGGGAGGTCGATTAGGAGGTGGAGGAGGTGGATGAGGAGCTCGGGAGAGGCCGGGGAGGGGTATTTATAGGAGGGGGAGGAGCCCGGGCGAGCTCTCTTGAATGGCCGGGATTCAGGCCACGTCGCCGGCGCAAGGACGGCGAGCTGGCCGTCGCGACGCGGGGCGAAGTGACGGGAGCTAGCAGGGGAGTTAAGGCGGCCAGTGGAGGCTAGCGGAGGAAGACGACGCGCCGCACGCCACAGTGGAGCCACGGGCGGCACAGTGCCCGGGTGCGTGGCGGCCGGCGAGCTCAATTCCGGCGAGGGGAAGGATCGGGAGAGGGTTACGTGGACGGCATCGACGAAGTCGGCACCTCAGGACATCAAATGGCAGGGCGAAGCCACTGGAATGACCTCGGCCGTCGCCGACGAGGTGCAGAGCACGCGTACTGGCATGCCAGTACCGTGCTCACCACGGGAGGTGATGTCTCGAGGCCGTCCAAGTCCAGCTCACCGTGTCTAGGGCCTTCTCCTTTGATCATCTAGTGCCTCTGCATGCTTGGTTTGGCTAGGTTCACTCTGCTGTGAAGTGTAGCTTCAGCTACAGTCTCTAACAGCAGAATTGAGAGAGATCTAGAGGAGAGGTGAGCTGGGGATGGAGCCAAAGGAGATGTCTGGGGTGATCTACTTTGGAAGGACTATGAGCTGACCAAGTTTGAGAGGATTTGAACAAGATTTGAATATAGTTCATGTACAAGTGCTGTACTGAACCAGAAACAGAGATGAGCTTGATGCACTCATCTGGTTGATCTTCTGGGGCTGAATTTTGGTGTGGCAAGGTTATTTGGTGAGGAGAAGATTCCATAAAAATTTCAGCTCAACTGGAAACCTCTAGCTGGAACTTCCTTCACAGAGGTTCCAACTGAACAAAAACTTGGCAGAAAATTGGTGATGAAAATTTGTACTGGGCAAGATGATATTTTTGGATATTGTGGAAAGATAGGTTCCCTAATAGCTCAGGGAATTTTCTGGGAATTAACTGAGTAGGGGAAATATGAGCTCCTTCACAAATGACCAGTACTGTTCAGAGAGCAAATGGAGTTTTCTGGAATAAACTTTGTACTGGAACATGAAATGTTTTTTGAGATTGTGGGAGTAGATGATGTCAAGAAGGTCTGGGATTAATTTGGGATTTTTCTGATCACCAGAACTATAGGTTGCTTTGTAACCCATAGTGATGACAGATTTTCCCAAAGGAGGAAAATGAATATTTGGGAAAGATGAATAATTGGAAATTGATCCAGATGGTGAATGACAAGATTTTGGCAAGATGCTGAGGGCTCTGGATCACTGAGAGGAATTCATAAGTCCAAAGTCAACTGAAAAGGTTCAAAATCCATCCAAATTGCAAATAAAGCCAGAAAGATTTCGAAAAGAAAAAGTTGCCAAAAACTAGGGTGTCACAGATCTTGGATCACTAAACCAAAAATGTAGAGTATTGATCTTTTGCCAATCCTTGTCCTTAGCATTTCGAAGGGGTTCCACGTCCTCTTGTCCATGCCACGCCATTGTTGAACTTGTCTGAAATTCACTAGATAAAAGCATTAGTCCAACAACATGTATGTTGGCATAAATTACCAAAACCACCAAGGGAGCAAATGTGCTTTCAATCTCCCCCTTTTTGGTAATTGATGACAACATACATCAAAGCTTTAAATAAAGATTTAGCAGAGGTATGTATGAAAGCTTTGAAGGAAACATGTAACATGTATGAGCTCCCTTGAACTCCCCCTGAAGATGTGCATAACATGATGATATCTTATGGGAAATATACATGCAACATGTATCTTGGCTATATGCATCAGAGCAATATATATGAGACATTAGGGTATCCACATGTACAAGATTTTCTCCTTGCAAACAATATATACTTAGCAAGAGGTCAACCATGTACATGAGTGTGATGCATATACTTACCTTGAAGTTCTTGATCAAGTACCTGAAGAAATACACTTGAGAAAACAGGGTTAGATAACACAAGATAATTTTTTCAAGAAAAAGACACAAGATCAACAAGAAACCAAGATTGGGATGACATGTAGAAGAGAGTATCACTAGGTGAATACTTCTTTGAAGCAGACATGTCCCCAAAAGAAATAGCTGTCTCCCCTTAAAGAACTTCCTCTCCCCCTGAATCTGACATGGATATTGGGAGTAGGTGGGGTGAGAAAACTCAAACAACAGCCAAATAACAAACTAATCATGTTTCTCCCCTCTTAGAAACATGTAACATTCTCTCCTCTTGTAAGGTGCATCTTTGTTTTGAATAGATAAGCTTAAGCTTTGATGTATTCCTCTCTCCCCCTTTGACATCAATTTCCAAGAAGGGACTTCAAGGTTATTTATTAAGTGAGTTTGGTCCTTGAGAAATACAGCTAGATGCATGTAGAGGATAAGAATCATCGAGTGGAGCTGGAGCAGAAAAACTCAGGGAAAATTTGACAGAAAATTCCTTAGAGCAGTCAAAATCGGTGACACCGAGTTGAGACAATTCGGTGGAACCGAGTTTGATGCAATGGAATATTTTGTCAACTCAGCTCACTAGGCAAGGAAATCTCACAAGGATTTGCAAAGGATTAACTGCGAATCAAGCTAAAAGAGAAGAAACAGAAAAGAAGCAAAGAAACATCTAGATGGGTCGGCGACTAGGTCACCTATGTTAGAGTATTTTGACTTAGGAGTCAAGTGAAAACACTTGATCATAGGTCATACTCGTCGTTAAGCTCAAAATGGGGTTGCCATTTTTATTTTAAGCATTTCAATGTATTCACATCTTGTTGAGTTGCTTTAGCTCATGTCTTTGAGTGAAGCTTCTCTAAGATGTGAGAACTTACATTGGTATTTGGTGGTGAAGTCCATCATGTAGTTGAACTTGAAGTGGATGCTCGTGAATTGAAGTTTGGAGCTATCCTATTATTTGTGGTTCATCTTCCTACATGGGTTAGACTTGCAAGGAACAACATGTGTATCCAAAATGACAAGAATGAAGCATAACTCAAATGTTGTCAAAGGATATGTTTAGGTTGTTTTGTTCCTTGTTACTCCATCAATTGTTGATACTTGGGTTATACAAGATTGCTCAAGATAAGAGTGTGATGCAATCTTGTGACATGAAGCTTGTCCAAGTACCTACAAAAGGTTAGATACCATACAAGGGAGCAAAATGTCCAAGATATAAAATGATCATGAAGGATATCATGGATTAGTCAAGAATGCTCATGCCCTTGTATGCATCCACATGAACCTCTAGTTTACGTTTGAAGCATCAATGATGTTCAATTCACTTCTCAAGTGACAAAACACTTTCTCATCAAGGGGTTTGGTAAAGATGTCCGCCAATTGTTTGTCAGTACGAACATGTTTAAGGTCAATATCACCTTTCTCAACATGATCTCGAATGAAATGGTGACGAACCTCAATATGCTTAGTTCGAGAATGTTGCACGGGATTGTGTGCTATCTTAATAGCACTCTCATTGTCACAAAGTAATGGTACATGTCTCACATGCACACCATAATCTTTAAGAGTTTGTGTCATCCATAGTAATTGAGCACAACATGATCCCGCGGCAATGTATTCCGCTTCGGCAGTAGATAGAGATACGGAATTTTGTTTCTTGGAGGACCAAGACACAAGTGATCTACCAAGAAATTGACATGTACCCGAAGTGGATTTTCTGTCAACCTTGTCTCCGGCATAGTCTGAATCGGAGTAGCCAACAAGATTGAAAGAAGATCCTTTGGGATACCATATGCCAAAGTTTGGTGTATGTATCAAGTATCTCACAATTCTTTTCACTGCCTTAAGGTGACACTCTTTTGGTGCTGCTTGGTATCGTGCACACATGCACACACTTAGCATAATGTCGGGTCGGGAGGCACATAGATATAATAATGAACCAATCATCGATCGATAAACCTTTTGATCAACCGGTTTGCCATCCTTGGTCAAGTCAAGATGTCCACTCGTTGGCATGGGAGTTGTCATACCTTTACTCTCTTGCATGTTGAACTTTTTGAATAAGTCCTTGGTATAGTTTGTTTGAGAGACAAAGGTACCTTCCCTAGTTTGCTTGATTTGCAAACCAAGAAAGAATTTGAGTTCACTCATCATAGACATCTCAAACTTCTCCGACATCAACCTTCCAAACTTTTCACTAAAAGAGGGGTTAGTAGATCCAAAGATAATATCATCAACATAAATTTGGCATACAAATAATTCTCCATTAACCCTCTTAGTGAACAAAGTTGAATCAATCTTCCCAATTTCAAAACCTTTTTCAAGAACAAACTTTGTCAAGCATTTGTACCAAGCTCTAGGGGCTTGCTTGAGACCATAAAGAACTTTACGAAGTTTGTACACATGATTAGGTTTCTTGGGATTCTCAAAGCCGGGAGGTTGTTTAACATATACCTCCTCCTCAATTTCACCATTTAAGAAGGCACTTTTAATATCCATTTGGTAAAGAGTGATATCATGGTGATTGGCATAAGCAAGTAAAATGCGAATGGATTCAAGTCTTGCAACGGGGGCATAGGTCTCACCATAGTCCATACCTTCGATTTGTGTGTAACCTTGTGCTACGAGACGAGCCTTGTTGCGTACAACTTGTCCATCTTCATCTTGCTTATTCCGAAACACCCATTTGGTTCCAATGTGTTTTGCTCTTCCTTAGGCTTCTCAACCAATGTCCACACTTGGTTCCTCTCAAAGTTGTGTAGCTCTTCGTGCATTGCATTCACCCAATCGGGGTCCTTGAGAGCATCTTCTACCTTCAAGGGTTCAACACTAGAGATAAATGAGTAATGCTCACAAAAGTTAGCTAAACGAGATTTAGAGCGAGTAATTCTCCCAGTTTGGATATCTCCAAGTATTTGTTCGACGGGATGATCCTTGTCGATTCTTGCTCTAACTCGAGGTAGCTTTTTCTTGGGTTGTGGTGAGGCTTCCTAATCATCATCATCATCTTCTTCTTCGTTGATGTTGTCGTTGTTTGTTTGTGGAGGTGGAGAAGGAGGTTGAGGTGGATCATATTGTTGCACTTCCTCATTCCCATCGTCTTGACGTGTTCCACTTGTGGATGCCTCCATATTAGCTTGTCGTTCACCTTGATGTGAGGTTGGGGCTTCCACTTGAATAGACGAGGTACTCTCCTTTACTTCCACGGGGCGAATCTTGCCAATGGACAAGTCTTGGATTGCTTCCGATGGTTCTTGATCTCCTACATCAAGTGGCAATTGCTCAACTTGCGAGCCGTTAGTCTCATCAAACTTCACATCTACCGTCTCTTCAACTTTTCGAGTGAAGTTGTTGTAGACACGGTAAGTGTGAGAGTTCGATCCATAACCAAGTAGGAAACCTTCATGAGATTTAGGAGCAAATTTTGAACGACGATGCTTATCAAGAATGTAGCATTTTGAGCCAAATACTCGAAAGTATCCAACTTGTGGTTTGTTACCGATGAGCAGTTCATACGCCGTTTTACCAAGAAGCTTGTGAAGATAGAGTCGGTTTGTTGCATGACAAGCTGTTTCAACCGCTTCTGCCCAAAAATGTCTTGGCGTCTTGTATTCATCAAGCATTGTTCTTGGCATCTCAATAAGTGTACGGTTCTTCCTCTCAACAACTCCATTTTGTTGAGGTGTGTACGTAGCCGAGAACTCATGTGAAATACCCTCCTCATCAAGAAAGGTGTCCACATTGGCGTTCTTGAACTCCGTTCCATTCTCACTCCGAACCTTCTTGATTTTTACTTCAAATTGATTTTGAGCCTTTCTTGCGAAGTTCTTGAAGATCTTTTGTACCTGCGATTTGTCATCAAGAAAGAACACCCACGTAAATCTGGAAAAATCATCAACAATGACTAAACCGAAAGAGTTACCACCAAGACTCTTATAGGCGTTGTGACCAAACAGATCCATATGAAGTAGCTCGAGTGGTCTCCTCGTGGTCATAACGTTCTTGACGGGATGGCTTCCTCCAACCTGTTTTCCTGCTTGGCAAGCACTACAAAGTCGATCTTTGTCAAATATAACATCTTTCACTCCAAGAATGTGATCTCCTTTAACAAGTTTATCAAGGTTACGCATACCAACATGTCCAAGTCTTCTATGCCATAACCAACCTTTAGAAGATTTTGCAATTAAACATGTACGAGGTTGGGCTCTCTTAGTGAAATCAACAATGTATAGATCACCTCTACGAATGCCGGTAAAGACTATATTATGATTATCTTGGCGAAACACTTGGCAATCTACTTTGGTAAATAGAACATTAAAACCAATATCGGCTAGTCTAGATACGGAAAGAAGATTGTAACCAAGAGATTCAACAAGCATAACATTTTGTATGGAGCTATCATTGGATATGGCCACCTTACCAAGGCCAAGTACCTTACCCTTGGAGTTGTCTCCAAAAGTCACATACTTGCATGGACCATCATTTTTAGTAACCTCACAAAACATGTCTCTATCTCCGGTCATGTGATCGGTACAACCGCTGTCAAGAATCCACTCTTTTCCTCCAGCCATATAATCTCGAAGATTTGCCATAAGGCTGAGATTCCTCATGGTCTTCTCAAATTCAATATCAAAGTCTTCGTCTTCATCATAATAGCCGTGATCAACATCATCATCATCATGCATGTGATTAACAGATTCATTAGTTTCACGATCATGACAATGTTCAAGTTTATGAATTCTAACAGTTTCCATGATAATATTGCTAATAGTTCTAACATCTCCTTTGGCACGCATGAGATCACGAAGCTCAAACAAGCAATCATCAAACTTAGGATCATTAGGACTCATCTTGTGAAAAGCAACAGCCTTATGAAGAATCTTATCAAGACTCTTTAGAGAATAATCGGGATATCGCTTTTCTAAATCATGCCATAGAATATAAGCACATGCAAAGTTTCGCATACAACCAAGCACGATCTTAGGTAATCCTCTAATGATAAGATTGATGGTTCTAAGATTATGAAGCATGTCAATTTCCTCTTCATGAGTAGGATGCAAGGGATCAATAGGGGGCACATAAGGATTATGAATATACTTGCTCAAGTTAAACTCATCAAAGATATCAAGCATTTCATCCCTCCAAAAGTTGTAATACTCCCCATTGAGAATAGGCACTCTACGTCTAATACTCCCGAACGTAGACATATCCATCTCCCTCCAATGGTGATGAAACCAAAGCAATGGAGACCAAAGCTCTGATACCAATTGTAGGATCGAGGAGATATGTCTAGAGGGGGGGGGGGTGAATAGACTCCTAACCAGCCAAAGGTGCAGTTTTTAATTTCTCTTGGAATTTAGGCAGATTTTGGCACAAGTTAAGATCACTCCAATACTTTCTACACATGCATATCTAGAGATTGAGCAGTGGAAATAGTAAAGCATGCAATAGTACGAAAAGTAAAGGGGTAGAGTATGGAAGATCAAACGCAATGAAGACACGGTGGTTTTTGGTGTGGTTCCGATAGGTGGTGCTATCGTACGTCCATGTTGATAGAGACTTCAACCCACGAAGGGTAACGGCTGCGCGAGTCCACGGAGGGCTCCACCCACGAAGGGTCCACGAAGAAGCAACCTTGTCTATTCCACCATGGCTTACGTCCACGAAGGACTAGCCTCACTCGGGGTAGATCTTCACGAAGTAGGCGATCTCCTTGCCCTTACAAACTCTTGGTTCAACTCCACATCTGGTTGGAGGCTCCCAAGTGACACCTAACCAATCTAGGAGACACCACTCTCCAAAAGGTAATAGACGGTGTGTTGTTGATGAACTCCTTGCTCTTGTGCTTCAAATGGTAGTCTTCCCAGCACTCAAACACTCCTCACAGATTAAGCTACGGTGGAAGAAGAATTTGAGTGGAAAGCAACTTGGGAAAGGCTAGAGATCAAGGTTCAAATGGTAGGAATGGAATATCTTGATCTCAACACATGAGTAGGTGGTTCTCTCTCAGAAAATGAATAGTGGAAGTGTAGGCATGTTCTGATGGCTCTCCTTACTGAGAAGGATGGGGTGGAGGGATATATATATAGCCTCCACACAAAATCCAACCGTTACACACTTTTGACCCAACTCGGTGGCACCGAAACGATCATCTCGGTAGCACCGAACTGTGTAAAAGATATGAACTTTAGGAATCTCGGTGGGGCCAATACGAACAACTCGGATGGACCGAAGTGCAATGGCTTAGGGCAATCCTCATCTCGGTGGCACCGATTGCATCAACTCGGTAGGACCGAAGTGAAGCAATAAGGCAACAGAGAGTTGGCAAGCCATCTTGGTGAGACCGATATGCATAACTCGGTGAGACCGAAGTGAATGCAACTGATTACAGAGAGTTGGCAAGGCCATCTCGGTGGGAGCGAGATCCATTTCGGTGGATCTGATTTGTTAGGGTTTTGGCAGTGGCTAAGTCTTGGATGAACTCGGTGGAGCCGGATTGGAAATTTCGGTGGGGCCGAGTTGGACTTTAGGTTTAGGACATATTTGGGTAGAGAGAGTGGTTGAGGGTTTAGGAATACTGTCACTAAGCACTTGAGCAAAAAGACCATTAAGCAACACCTCATCCTCTTTTAATAGTGTTGGCTTTCCTATGGACTCAATGTGATCTTGGATCACTAAACCAAAAATGTAGAGTCTTGATCTTTTGCCAATCCTTGTCCTTAGCATTTCGAAGGGGTTCCACGTCCTCTTGTCCACGCCACGCCATTGTTGAACTTGTCTGAAATTCACTAGATAAAAGCATTAGTCCAACAACATGTATGTTGGCATAAATTACCAAAACCACCAAGGGAGCAAATGTGCTTTCATCTCCGCGTGGTCACCGCATGCCCACAGTGTTAACACGTGCACTGGCCAGCCCAGTTATGTCTGGCGAGTAGATCACTCCCCCAGTAACTGCTCGACGGAAAGCAACGATTCCCATGGCCCACGATGTGACCACAAGAGGCACAAAGCCTAAACAACAACAAGATTAGAGTGGATGCTAGGGTCAAATGAAGGGGGTAAGGGACTAACCAGCTTGTCACAGGGACTAAGGGTAGGAAGGACTACAATCCTGTGAAATTTGGAAAGATTTGGACCAAGATTTAACATAGTTGCTTTACAACTCCAAAATCTGGTCCAGAAACTAGATCATGATGTGGCACTCACATAGTGTGTTGGATTGGACTGAAATTTGGTGGAGAGTAATGATTTGAGCATATGAAGGCACTGTAAAAATTTCATACCATTTGGATAAATAAAAATGGTACTTCCTTGACAATGCTTCCCACTGGACAGAAATTTTGGAAATTTGCTGAGAAAAATTGGCTAATCAAATAGAGCTGAATTTTGGCATGTGACAATAATTTGGATATGAAAGAGTGCTCAAAATTTTTGAGGGCAATCCAGGAAATATAAATAGCACTTCCTTCACACAGGTGAAATCTGAATAGAAACTTGGGAAAATTATAGGAAAAGATTGGATAGATGAATTGAGATAATTTTTGGTTTGCAGTAGTAATATACTCATATGCACTACCTTACAAAATTTCAGCTCAATTGGATCAGGGAATCAAGCACTTCCTTCACAAGGCTTCAGACAGGGCAGAAACTTGCATTGTATCATGTGCTCAAATTTTGAACTGGGGAAGTGAGGTTTGGATGAAAATGGTTAAGATATATCCAAGAGAAGCTCCACAAATTATTTGGGAATTTTCTTGGCTACCAAAATGGTTGTTCCTTTGGAAAGTGGCAGAGAGGCAATATTGACCTTGTCATGGAAAAAGTAAATTTTCCTTTATTAAATTTGGCCAATATTTTTACCAGTGCTTGGGATAGTCACAAAGATCATCTCCACAAATTTTCATGAAATTTAGGGATGTCTAACTATCCTTCTGGAATTAATTCCTCAGAAAGGCAGAAAAAGAAATTAATCCCAGATGAAAAATATTGCATATGACTTGGCAATATTTTTGCACATCCAAGGTTTATAGGTGTAGGAGGATCTCTAGGAATTTTTGGAGGATCAACAGGGCATGGGAAATGATGGCTCCTTTGTAATCACAAAGGCAGGGTTTCAAATTCCAAATATTGGAATTAGGGTTCTGATGTGGTTTTGGGTGGTGCAGTTAGGTCTTGGCCGGCATCAAAGACATTGACAAGGATCTGAAAGATTGAAAATTGCTTGGATTCACCTGATCATCCAGCAAACTCCGGAGAAAGATTTTGAAAAAGAAAGCTTGGAAGGAATAACATCACAAAATTTGATAACCCAATTTTTGGGTGTTATAGCGGCCGCGGTCATCGGAAGCACCTTGCTAAGCCCCTCGGCGTTGACAATCGTAGGCCTACCCAGAGCAGGCTCCGGCGCCACCCCCATGACCGCCGCCTCCTCTGCCCCTTCCTTCCTACCAGGAGGCGTCATGGCGGCGCAGCCAAGATCTGGGATGGCGGAGCTTGGAGAGGGGATCATGAGGAGCAATGCGCAAGAAGGAAGGCGCGGGGAGACGGATGCGCGAAGGAAGGCAATGATGGTCTCGCGCCGCGCGTGGGCAGGCTTTATGTTAGCGCAGACGGTTACCGAGGCGTCGTGGGAGAAGTGGGGGCGTCCCCCGTCACATCGTGTGCCACACATCGCGCCTGGCCCGCAGGCGGTTAAGGCCCGCGCCGTTTCGCCCCCGAGTAGGCGGGAACGTGCACACCATGGGCCCGGGGGCTACTGTCAGGCCCGTGGGATCTGGGGTATCCCGGCCCGTCTGCCTTTGGCCCAGGGCGCAACGCCTGGCGGAGGCCCAGCCGGCGGCCACCAGCAGGCACCTCAAACAAGACCCCTCATGAGGCCCCGGCCTCCTGAGGACCCCTCCTTAGCGAGCGGGCAAGCAAGACTCAGCCGCTTCGACGAGAGCCTCGCGAGGCCCTCTCGCGAGGCGGCCTCCCGAGGCACCCTCCCGAAGGCGCGCTAGACAGACGCTGTTCGGCTCGGTCGTGCGGTCTTGTGCCCATCATGTGGGTGACGCGTGTGGCGACAAACGGCGATAGAGGCCGTGCCAGCAGGCACAGATGGAGAAGGTTTCCCCTTTTGTGCTAAGGGAGCAAGGCCAGCAATCCACTTCCCAAAGCAACCCCCAAAGGTTGCCCGATGGGTGAAAGAAGACCAAGACGGAGGGCGCGCAGGGCGGAGGTCATCCCCGAGCCCACCGGCGCGTCATGGACGGTCGCTTTGCAGATGAAGACCGCCTTTTGTCAGGATAGACTATGCCCCTGTCCCCCTTCAAACTTGCCATTGTGTGGCAACCCTTCCCGCCAATGTTTTCGGGGGAAGAGGACCAAGGCAGGTATAAAAGGAGGGCAGGGTGCCGCTGTAGAGAGGATCCAAGGCGGGTCCATCATCTCCTACCTTGTACGCGAGAGCATCCACTTACCCTGAGCAATGCAAACCAAAGCAGGAGTAGGGTATTACACCGCAAGGTGGCCCGAACCTGGCTAAACCGCTGAGTCCACGGTCCGCTCCCCGCTAGCACGCTCTCGCCGTAGCTTCGCCATAGTTTAGCTGTGGTAGGGGACAAGGAGGTAGGAACGAGCTCACCCCAGTGTTCGAACCTTTGGATCCCCAGAGCCCGAACTCCGACAGTTTTCTTTCGAGGAGCGCGCGGAGAAACAGATTTCTTTGACTTGCTTCCCTTGGAAGCAGATGCACGTTCCTTCTTCTTCTGCACATCCTCTTTGGTCAGCTTGATGTTTTTTTGCCTCAACCGGCTTTTTCTTTGCTTCTCTGGCTTCGCGTTTTGCTTTAGCCTTCGCCCTCTTGGCAACTTCCTCAGGGAAATCAGCGATGGTTTTGAGGGAGTCAGGGTGAGCATTTGTAGGTGGCGGCGGCCTGACTTTCTCATCACTCTGGCCAATGCAATTCTGAGCTATGCAATCATTCCAAGGTGGTGTGGAGGCAAATAGAATTTGATACTTCTTGCGAAGATTTCCATATCTGAACCATCTGCTCGCCCAGTGGCGACGAATCCTTTGCAGTCTGTTGTTGCGATTTTGAGTTGATTCTCCTTCAGGTGGAGTTCTGTAACTGTCAGGGTCGGACATCTCAGCAGTCATGTTTTTCTCTCGGCCACGGCCACCCTTCTTGGGATTTCCATCGGAGAAGATGGTAAGGGCGTCAGTGACCGCATCATCATCATCAGATTGAGTGTTGGCAGATGGAATCTCTTCCTCAATTTCCTCAGACTCAGATTCTTGATTCTTCTTTGGCACCTTGGGAGGCTTCGAAGATTTTCCTCCTCCAGTCATTCGGAACCTTTTAGACTTGGAAGGATACTGAGGCAAATCACTTTCAGATGTTGTGTGCTCCTCTGAACTAGAACTCATGACACCTGTGAAAGAGAATAGATGCGAGGGAAGACATGTAGGGTCACAAGTATGCACAGAAGGGTTTTTAACGAGAAAAACATTTTTTGTGAAATGAAGGAGACCCAAAAATACAAGTGAAGATGTCATAGATAGATTTCATTCTGACCACTGACAATATCAGGAACCGTACAGGCAGAAAGAAAGCTATCTAATCTTGCACGAACTTTGCAGGAACCCTAGATCGAGGAGACCAGTACGAGGAAAAACTACAAACCGTACAAAGTAAATCCTAGGGATTCCTAAAGATCTACCACAATGACATAAATCACCAAAAATGGCATCGGTAAGAACTGCTTGATAACCCACAAGTATAGGGGATCGTAACAGTCTTCGAGGGTAGTATTTCACCCAAATTTATTGATTCGACACAAGGGGAGCCAAAGAATATTTGTGAGTATTAGTAGTTGAGTTGTCAATTCAACCACACCTGGAGAACTAAATATCTACAGCAAAGTGTTTAGTAGCACAGTAGTATGATAGTTTCAATAGCAATAGTAACAGAGACAGAAACAATAGCAGCTTTGTAGTGGTTGTAACAGCAGCAGCAACGAAAGTAACTTAGCAAAGATCAATATGTGAAAAGCGTAGGCATTGGATCGGTGATGGATAATTATGTTGGATGACATTCATCATATAACAGTCACAACCTAGGGCGATACACAATAGCTCCAATTCATCAATGTAATGTAGGCATGTATTCCGTATATAGTCATACGTGCTTATAGTAAGAACTTGCATGACATCTTTTGTCCTACCCTCCCGTGGCAGCGGGGTCCATAAGGAAATCTAAGGAATATTAAGGCCTCTTTTTAATAGAGAACCAGAACAAAGCATTAACACATAGTGAATACATGAACTCCTCAAACTACGGTAATCACCGAAAAGAATCCCAATTATTGTCACCTTGGGGTATGTGGATCATAACACGTAATAGATGCATATAACTTGCAAGATAGGATCAAGAACACAAATATATTCATGAAAACATAAAGGGTTCAGATCTGAAATCATGGCACTCGGGCCCTAGTGACAAGCATTATGCATAGCAAAGTCATAGCAACATCAATCTCAGAACATAGTGGATACTAGGGATCAAAGCCCTAACAAATTGACTCGATTACATGGTAAATCTCATCCAACCCATCACCGTCTAGCAAGCCTACGAAGAAATTACTCACACACGGTTGTGAGCATCATGAAATTGGTGATGGAGGATGGTTGATGATGACGACGGCGTCGAATCCCCCTCTCCGGAGCCCCGAACGGACTCCAGATCAGCCCTCTCGATGAAGAACTTGAGGTGGCAGCGGCTCCGTATCGTAAAACGCGATGATTCTTTCTCTTTGATTTTTTTCTCCATGAATAGGTACTTATAGCGTTGGAGTTAGGGTTGCCGGAGCTGCCAGGGGCCCACAAGCCTGCTAGGCGCACCCTGGGTGGGTGGGCGCGCCCCCTGGGCTTGTGGCGCCCCCTGGGCTTGTGGCGCCTAGGTGGCCCCCCTCCAGTGGATCTTTTCGCTAGTATTTTTTATATATTCTAAAATAATTCTCCGTAAATTCTCAGGTCCATCCGAGAACTTTTATTTCTGCACAAAAATAACACCATGGCAATTCTGCTGAAAACAGCGTCAGTCCGGGTTAGTTCCATTCAAATCATGCAAATTAGAGTCCAAACCAGAGCAAAAGTGTTTGGAAAAGTAGATACGTTTGGGACATATCAACTCCCCCAAGCTTAACTCATTGCTTGTCCTCAAGCAATTCAGTTGACAAACTGAAAGTGACAAAGAAAAACGTTTACAAACTCTTTTGTTCTTCTTGTCTGTATATATACATAAATAGCATCCAAGTTTTCAGCAAAGATTATGAACTAACCACATGAATGATAACACTTAGGTCTCACATTTACTCATATCAATAACATAACCAACTAGCGAGCAATAATAAGATATCTCGGATGCCAACACTTTGTCAAAACAATTATGATATAATATCATAACATGGTGTCTCGCTAGCCCTTTCTGAGACCGCAAAACATAAATGCAGAGCACCTCTGAGATTCAAGAAACGACTAAACATTGTAATTCAGGGTAGAGGATATCCAGTCATACCCAACATTAACTATACTCAATGCATAAAAATGACAATAGTGCTCTCCAACTGGTGCTTAAATGAGAGGGTGATGACTCAACAATAAAAGTAAAATAACATGAAAGTAAATGGATAGGCCCTTCGCAGAGGGAAGCATGGATTTGCAGCAGTGCCAGAGCTCGAAGCTTAAAACAGAGATGAAAATAATTTTGAGAGGTATGCTTTTCCTGTCAACGTTACGACCGATTTTTTTAATATCTTCCATGCTAAACACATTATAGGCGGTTCCCAAGCGGAAAGGAAAAGTTTACTCCCCCTCCACCATACCAACACAAGCCATGGCTAGCCGAATTCACGGGTGCCCTCCATACCAACAACTTTCCAGGGGAGTTTGTTTGCATTATATAATTCGATTTTGAGCATAGGACTGGGCATCCCAATTACCATCCTCTCTCGTGCAATGACAAGTGAATAAACACTCATCTGAGAATAACCCACTTAGTATGGAAGATAATGAACGCCCCCTGTCGCTCCATGAGCGGTACGGGCACACAAAACAGATGTTCGTTTGAATGTTTAGAGGTGGCACATGCAAATTTACTTGGAACGGCAGAGTAATACCGCATATAGGTAGATATATTGGACTCATCTGGAACAACTTTGGTTTAAGGATTTGGATGCACAAGCAGTATTCCCGCTTAGTACAAGCGAAGGCTAGCAAATAGATTGAGAAGCGACCAGCTAGAGAGTGAAAATGGTCATAGACATGCATTGCGAATAATTAACATTGAACACGAGCATGAGTAGGATATCAACACCCTGAACATAAATATCATGGAGGCTATGTTGGTTTCGATTCAACTACATGTATGAACATGTGCCAAGTCAAGACACTCAAATTACTCAGAGGAAGATACCATGCTAACATACCACATCACAACCATTTTAATGCATGTTGACACTCAAGATAAATCATTATCCACTCCTAGCTATTTAAGCATGGCATGAGCAACTATAATCTCTTATTGTCATCACAAACATGTTTACTCATAATAATTTTGAATCATGAATACCGAGCTAAACATATTTGCAAAGACAAAAACAAGAAGAGTTCATACCAGCTTTTCTTCACCGCAATCACTTCATCAAATATCGCCATTATTGCCTTTCACTTGCACGACCGAATGATATGAAAATAATAATAGTGCAAGAGTGCCGTGGACTAAGCTGGAATCTGCAAACATTTATTCAAAGGAGAAGACAAAGTAATAGTGGCTCTTTGTTAGTTCAACAATAAAGCATATGAGAGCCACTCAACATTTTCATCGTGGTCTTTCTCCTTACTATGACTCAATGAAAAGAAAACAAATTCAGAGAAACACACTGAAATATTTTTGGAGTTTTTAGTTTTTTCTGAAGAAAGCAAATTAACGAAAAAGAGAAAAAACGGGAAAGCTCCCAACAAGCAAAATAAGAAACGAGAAATCCTTTTGGGTTTTATTTTACTTCTACGAATTAACTAAACAAGAAAGAAACTACAACTAATTTTTTTGGATTTTCGAAAGTTTTTTAAACACACAAGAAGAAAGCGAAAATAGAACTAACATGGATATACAAATGAAAAAGGATGAACACCGACAACTGAAATGAGTGTGTGAACATGAATGTAATGTCGGTAAGAAATACGTACTCCCCCAAGCTTAGGCTTTTGGCCTAAGTTGGTCTACGGCCACTCCTGGCCTGGATAATGCCCGTGATGGTAGTTTGGGTTGTACCGAAGTGCAGCTGCCATAGCTTGGCGAGCTGTCTCATTGAGGTGCTCGGTCTCCGCCGCCCTCTCGTACTCCTCAGCCTCCTCCTCAAGGATGAAATGTCTATGTTTTTCCTGTAAATCAAAGAAGGCAGGAGCAGGAAAAACAATATGGAAAACATGACGCCTATTAAAGATTAGACTGTATCTGAACGGGGGGTCACCCCTCTCAAGGAACTGGTGGCGTTCCATAGCATCATAATCAAGAAAACTCGGTGGCAACAGGGTATGATTTTGTTTAATGGGCACACCAAGATAAGTGGCTAAGCGAGTAGTATAAATTCCACCAAAGAAGTCACCAACTAAGGCATTATTATGTAAACGACGTGCAACAGCAGCCCCCATGTTAAATTGTCTATCTCTCAGCACCGCACTCTTAAGAATGCTCAAGTCAAGGGCACAAAGATGACTATGGTCATGTTTACCATTAATGCATCTACCAATGAACAGAGCAAAATAATGTATAGCAGGAAAATGAATGCTCCCCATAGTAGCTTGTGTAATGCCTCTAGTTTCACCCCTAGTAATGTTCATGAGAAATTCATTGCAGTCAGATTTATGAGGTTTAGTGCAAGTCCCCCAAAATGGAATTTTACAAACACTACTAAACTCTTCAACGGACATGCGAAAAGACTTTTCATATAAGTTGAAAATAACATCATGTGAAGTGCGCTGATATACATACTCGAATCTCCGCACAAAGGAGTCAGTGAGATCATAGTATTGTGAGCACTTATCTGTCAAGAACTCCGTGAGCTCGGCATTGCATACGTACATATCAAACTCTTCCTTGATGCCGGCTTGAATCATGAAGGCCTCCAACGGCCATTCGCATGGTAGGACCGAGGCCTTCCGCGATGGTTCGGTATCCGGCTCGCGTATTGCGGGCCTAGGAGCACTCTTGCTCGAGGAATAACCATGGAACATCTTCCTAAACATTTTCTTCCTCTGAAAATTTCTGAAATTTTTAGTGACTCAAAATAAAAGTTAACGAAACTCAACAAAATTGATAGCAACTACACCCACAAGTATCTAGAGGCTATATCATGCATCAAAACTACTTTGGACCATACAAATTCAACATGCAAGCTCATAAACATGGTCACCACAGCAGCAAAAATTTGCAAAGTATAAAGCACTAGAACAAAAACTAATTGGAGCATTGGAGGAGTCACATACCGAGGAGTAATTCCTCAAAACAGTTTTGGAAACAGAGTTCTGAGCAAGGAGATCGAAAATCACAGCAATATGAGCAAGAACACGGGCTTGGGAGCAAGTTTGATTTTTTCTGGAGGAAGAAGAAGGAGATGGGTGGCTGGCATAAGTGAGTGGGTCCCTGTTGGACCCACAAGCCTGCTAGGCGCACCCAGGGGGGTGGATGCGCCCTGTGAGCTTGTGGCTCAAAGGTGCACCCCCCTGGGGTGTGTTCTGTGCCAAAAATTCTTAAATATTCTGGAAAAAATCATACTAAATTTTCATGGCATTCTGAGAACTTTTATTTTTGGGACATTTTTTATTGCACCAAAAATTCAGAAAACAAGATAATCATGGCATTTTATTTTATTCAACTACAAATAACAGAGAGCAAAAGGTGGGTACAGAAAGTTGTGCTTACTAAATTCATCGACCACATGCCCCTTAGAAAGAATCCATTAATAAGGTTGATCAAGTCTTATTAACAAACTATTTCCAAATGGCATGAAACCGAAGAATCTTCGTATAACACTAAGTTACCTCAATGGGGATATGCATCTCCCCAACGATAAGAATTTCATATTTCTTTTTGAACGTAGGAAGAGGAAATTTGAAACCTCCAATAGTGATTGTCAAAACTTTTTCAATACAATTGATACCATTCACCGAACTTTGTTTCTTCGGAAAATAAACCGTATGCTCATTACCATTGATATGAAAAGTAACCTTGCTTTTGTTGCAATCAATAACAGCCCCTGCAGTATTCAAAAAGGGCCTTCCAAGGATAATCGACATGTTGTCGTCCTCGGGCATATCAAGTATAATAAAGTCTGTCAAGATAGTAACATTTGCAACTACAACGGGAACATCCTCGCAAATTCCAATGGGTATAGCAGTGGATTTATCAGCCATTTGCAAAGATATTTCAATAGGTGTGAGCTTATTCAAAGCAAGTCTTCTATATAAAGATAAAGGCATAACACTTACACCGGCTCCCAAATCACATATAGCAGTTTTAACATAACTTCTTTTAATGGAGCATGGTATAGTAGGTATTCCTGGATCTCCTAACTTTTTAGGTACTCCACCCTTAAAAGAATAATTAGCAAGCATGGTGGAAATTTCAGCTTTCGGTATCTTTCTTTTATTTGTCACAATATCTTTCATGCATTTAGCATAGGGAGACATTTTCAACATATCAATCAAGCGAGTGCGCATAAAGACAGGTCTAAGCATTTCAAAAAAGCGCTCAAAGTCTTCCTCATCTTTGTTTTTAGATGGTTTAGTGGGAAAAGGCATGGGTTTCTAAACCCATGGTTCTCTTTCTTTCCCACGTTTTCTAGCAACATAGTCTCTTTTATCATATCTTTTATTCTTAGGAGGTGGGTTATCAAGATCAACAGCAGGTTCTATTTCTACATCATTATCTGGTTGAGCATCAACATGAACATCATCATTATCATTATCATTAGGTGGATGTTCATTACCAGATTGTGTCTCAGCATCAGAAATAGAAACATCATTTTGATTCTCGGGAGGTTTTTCTATCTCAGGTTCACTGGAAGCATGCAAAGTCCTATCATCTTTCCTTTTCTTTTTCTTCTTAGAATGACTAGGTGCATCAATATTAATTCTTTGAGAATCTTATTCAATTCTTTTAGGATGACCTTCAGGATATAGAGGGTCCTGAGTCATTCTACCTCCTCTAGTAACAACTCTAACATCATGATCATTCATTTTATTATTCATCTCATCAAGCAAATCATTTTGTGACTTAGCTATTTCTTCTAACTGAGTCTGGACCATAGAAGCATGTTTACTTAAGCACTTAACATCATTAGCAGTTCTAAACATCAAATCACTCAAGCGTTCAATCATGATGGCATTTCGTTTTAATTGATTGCTAACATACATATTGAAGTGTTCTTGCTTAATGATGTAATTATCAAATTCATACAAGCATTGGCTAGCAGATTTATTATAAGGAATATCACTTTCATCAATTCTAGTGAGATAATTTACCTCTACTACCTGTGTAGGGATATCAAGTCCATGTATTTCTTCAATAGGTGGTAGATTCTTAACATCTTCAGCTTTAATACCTTTTTCCTTCATAGATTTCTTAGCTTCTTGCATATCTTCAGGACTGAGGAATAGAATACCTCTTTTCTTCGGGGTTGGATTAAGTTGTGGTTCAGGAAGTGTCCAATCATCGACATTTCTCAATATATTATTCAATAGTTCTTCAGCCTGTCCAACAGTTCGTTCCCTGAAAACACAACCAGCACAACTATATAGGTTGTCCCTAGAAGCATCGATTAGTCCATTATAAAAAATATCAAGTATTTCATTTTTCTTAAGAGGATGATCAGGCAAAGCATTAAGTAATTGGAGAAGCCTCCCCCAAGCTTGAGGGAGATTCTCTTCTTCAATTTGCACAAAGTTGAATATTTCCTGTAAGGCAGCTTGTTTCTTATGAGCAGGAAAATATTTTTCAGAGAAGTAATATATCATATCCTGGGGACTACGCACACAACCAGGGGCAAGAGTATTAACCCATTTCTTAGCATCACCCTTTAATGAAAAAGGAAACAACTTAAGAATGTAGTAGTAATGAATCTTTTCCTCATGAGCAAATAAGGTGGCTATATCATTCAATTTAGTAAGGTGTGCCACAACAGTTTCAGATTCATAACCATGGAAAGGATTAGATTCAACCAAAGTAATTAACTCAGGATCAACAGAATATTCATAATCCTTATCGGTAACAAAGATAGGTGTAGTAGCAAACTTAGGATCATATTTCATTCTCTCCCTCATAGATTTTTCTTTCAACTCAGCAAGCAATTTTCTAACATCATCTCTATCATTACAAGCAAGAATTGCCCTAGCTGTCTCTCTATCAAAAACATAACCATCAGGTATCTTAGGTATTTCAACTCTAGTAGGAGAGCTAGGCATAATAGGTGAATCATAATTTTCAAGAGTTTCAACATTTTCAATTCCTTTAGCTTTAGCAATTTGTTCATCAAGAAATTCACCAAGTGGCACAGTATTATCAAGCATAGTACTAGCATCATAAATAGTTTCATTCATAGCAGAAGTAGTATCATCAATAACTTGCGACATATCAGAATGAATAACAGGTGGCGGTGTCGCAAGCCTACTCAAAACAGAAGGTCAATCAAGTGCGGAGCTAGATGGCAGTTCCTTACCTCCCCTCGTCTTAGAGGGAACGACCTTGGTCTTAGCGTCTCTCAGATTCTTCATAGTAATCAACAGATATAAATCCCAAGTGACTCAACAGATAGAACTATGCTCCCTGGCAACGACACCAGAAAAAGGTCTTGATAACCCACAAGTATAGGGGATCGCTACAGTCTTCGACGGTAGTATTTCACCCAAATTTATTGATTCGACACAAGGGGAGCCAAAGAATATTTGTGAGTATTAGCAGTTGAGTTGTCAATTCAACCACACCTGGAGAACTAAATATCTGCAGCAAAGTGTTTAGTAGCACAGTAGTATGATAGTTTCAATAGCAATAGTAACAGAGACAGAAACAGTAGCAGTTTTGTAGTGATTGTAACAGCAGCAGCAACGAAAGTAACTTAGCAAAGATCAATATGCGAAAAGCATAGGCATTGGATCCGTGATGGATAATTATGTTGGATGACATTCATCATATAACAGTCACAACCTAGGGCGATACACAATAGCTCCAATTCATCAATGTAATGTAGGCATGTATTCCGTATATAGTCATACGTGCTTATAGTAAGAACTTGCATGACATCTTTTGTCCTACCCTCCCGTGGCAGCGGGGTCCATAAGGAAATCTAAGGGATATTAAGGCCTCCTTTTAATAGAGAACCGGAACAAAGCATTAACACATAGTGAATACATGAACTCCTCAAACTACGATAATCACCGGAAAGAATCCCAATTATTGTCACCTTGGGGTATGCGGATCATAACACGTAATAGGTGCGTATAACTTGCAAGGTAGGATCAAGAACACAAATATATTCATGAAAACATAAAGGGTTCAGATCTAAAATCATGGCACTCGGGCCCTAGTGACAAGCATTAAGCATAGCAAAGTCATGGCAACATCAATCTCAGAACATAGTGGATACTAGGGATCAAAGCCCTAACAAATTGACTCGATTACATGGTAAATCTCATCCAACCCATCACCGTCCAGCAAGCCTACAAAGAAATTACTCACACACGGTGGTGAGCATCATGAAATTGGTGATGGAGGATGGTTGATGATGACGACGGCGTCGAATCCCCCTCTCTGGAGCCCCGAACGAACTCCACACCAGCCCTCTCGATGAAGAACGGGAGGTGGCGGCGGCTCCATATTGTGAAACGTGATGATTCTTTCTCTCTGATTTTTTTCTCCACAAATAGATACTTATAGCATTGGAGTTAGGGTTGCCGGAGCTGCCAGGGGCCTACAAGCCTGCTAGGCGCGCCCTAGGGGGGTGGACGCGCCCCCTGGGCTTGTGGCGCCTGGGTGGCCCCCCTCCAGTGGATCTTTTCGCCAGTATTTTGTATATATTCTGTAATAATTCTCCGTAAATTTTCAGGTCCATCCGAGAACTTTTATTTCTGCATAAAAATAACACCATGGCAATTCTGCTGAAAACAGCGCCAGTCCGGGTTAGTTCCATTCAAATCATGCAAATTAGAGTCCAAACCAGAGCAAAAATGTTTGGAAAAGTAGATACGTTTGGGACGTACCACTGCTCTATGAACAGAGAAATAGAGAGATGCAGTTCCAGATTCAAGTGCCCTAAATTGGCCACTAGAATCAACTACGGCGATGCGGGAGAGAGGATTACCGCACCGGCGTGATCAGCAGCGACGAGATTCCACCAGAGTTTGACGGCAGAGCTTCTCGCCGAAGTTGCTTCGAGCTTGGGCTCGGACAGAGGTGGAGCAAGGGTTTGAGGGAAAACAGGGCGCACTAGAGGAAGGAGACAGAAGGAGAGGGGTATTTATAGCCGGAGAGCAAAACCACCTCTCCAAAATCCACGGCCCAGAGATGGGGGATGTTCCGCATTCGACAGACACGATCGACATGGAGAAAATCGTGGGCATGTGGCAACGGTTATCTGAGCAAATATTGGGAAGAGGAACGGTCCACTGAAAGGTTTGAAGGGGGGGCATAAGCCAGAATTAGATAAAGTTCCAAGTTCATTCCTATTGCAACCAAGGATGTTGGAGAGAAATTTTCTTCAGATCAAATCGCACACTTGAGACAGACATCATAGACTTAGAGGAGAGCAGAATAGAGGGGAAACAGGGACCGAAACAAAAACACTCAGCCAAAAGAAAAAAAATAGCTCTGAGTGAGTTGTTCATCGGACAAAACACAAACACAGGGCGAGAACAAAAAGAAGAAGCAGAAAGAAGAAACAAAACAGACAAACACACAACACCAACAATAAAGAATCTCAGGGCATGGGATCTACGAGGGGAAACCCTGAGAAAATTCCTGCAAGAGGGGTTAGTGCTTCTTCACAACCCACACTTGTGTGGGAGGTTGTGGCACCCCGGCTCTGAGGGACCAGAGCACCCCGTATTCCAGCCCAGAGATCAAGTCTTCTGAAACACGGCACTGCTTGGCATAGAACAAATCAGCTCTTTGTTACAAATGGTTGGAGTACAAGTGTTTGGGGAATTACAAAGGGTTACATAGACACGGCAATACTACGCCCGCTATGGCAGCTCTATGTTAGCAGCGGTACAGCTCCTAGCAGCGGCACAACAACGACGATGGTGGACTCCACTCCGCAGGGACTCTGGCGGGGACACGTCCTAGCTCGCTACTTGGAATCCTCAAGCTATACAAACATGGCAACACCTGCAAACTGGCATGATACGCCAGGTGAATACTTTGAATGTACTCGCAAGCTCACAACAAACAAAAACATCAAGGCACAACAACATCATAGCAATCATGGTTATATCAGATCCAATTCTTATTAAAAAGGGTGGAAGAAAATAATAACATGCCATTACTAAACTATCTACGACAGTCACCCTTATACAAATCACCGGGACCACTTTACTCTGAGCCACTCGGTTGAACCACTTACTCTTGCGACCAACTCATGGTCATCTCAAGAACATCCGATGATCATCCTCGAGATCTCTTACAAACATTCCCAGCGGCCTTTTGCCAAACGGTTACCTCACCATACTGAGACAAGTTCTTCCATCATTATCCAGTCTTCCCATCATTCGTGTTGATCAGACCGTGTGACATAGTATGAACTGTGTCCAATACTGTGGACGCGGCTATTCGAATAGATTTTTACACTCTGCAGAGGTTGCGCACGTTACTCACACCATGGACATTCGTCCAATGAAACTTGCCAAACCCGTGACTCTTCTATCGTACCACCGACAATCATCCCCCATCCGAGTCATGCCCTGGGTGGCCCCTGTGTCACTCCTGACACCTGCCACCGTCATGGCCAAACAAATTGTCCCAAACGGGGACCTGAGCTCAATAACCAAACCGGGCTCACAAGATTATCGTCGTCTACCTGATCAGGGTAGCACGCACGCACGCATAACCTTCCCTCTTTGGTGGTACCGATAAAAGAGCACGTGGTCAGACCAAGTCAAGGCTGTCCCATTTCAGCAGATGTGGTTGTACGGGAAAGCTCGGTTCAGTGGCACTTGATCAACAAATGAAGGAATTTATCCCCAATTGACTTTTCTGCCATAACTGATCCTCCGGTATTATAGTAATCCAAGTTATAACAATGGCCAACTAGTGATCCAATGAATATCATGACCAAATTATTGCTACTGATTCCTTAGATGAAATACCGGACGGAATCACAAAGTAATCATAGACGGTAATCTTGAAATCCAACAACATCTTAATATCATCAAACCTAAAGACTACTAATGGCTAACAATCCCATCATCAACATGACAGTAGCCTAGCAAGGATTTCTCAAATGTTGCATGAGTAAACTATTTATGAACAATTCAAATTTTAGCATGAAAATAATTATTTAAACCATGGTATTGCAATGCATTTATGCAGATGAGTGTTGTGGCTTGCCTTGCACCAGAGGAGTGTGGGAATACTCCTAGTCTTTCACCAACTAGTTAAAACCACTCTGAAAATATTTTTGAACACATTTGTAAATACCACATAAAGCATTTTCCTTTGTCCAGAAATTCTAGACAGTAGAGAAAAATACCAAAATTTTACAGCAAATAGAGGAGCTCATAAGAAAAATAATGCAAAAAGGATGAACTCATTTGGACTTATGGTTTAAAAGTTAGAGCTGGTCAAAGTTTGGTCAAAATTCTGGATTTATTTGAATTTAACAGAAAAATCAGAAAACCCTGGAGCGGCCACGTCGAAGGAGTAAAACCGGAGTGCGCCTCTGCTAGCATACCGCTTAGGGCGCGCCCAGAGTCGCTGACAGGTGGGGCCCCCTGTCAGTTTTAAACGGAGAGAGAGAGGAAACAGAGGACGACGGAGCTCACCGGCGACGTTCACCGGCGTAGAGGCCACGGCGGAGCTGGGAGAAGGCGGGGATGGAACGAGTGGATAACGGCGAGCACGCCCGTACCAGTGGCTCATCGGGAAGTGGCCGGATGGCGCCGGCCCCTTCCTCTCAGGCGGCGGCGAGCTTCGGGCGTCAAGAGCCCCGGCGATTCCGACGAGCTCTCGAGCAGGGGATGGGCTAGGGAGGACTAGTGGAGCTTCACGAGCTCACTTGTGGCCTTGGCTGAGGTCGGGGTGGACGGAGTCGGGCTAGAGAAGCAAGGACAGTGCGGCGGAGCACCTCGCCGGAGATGGGGAAGGAAGGCTCCCCGGCTCGCTCCGGCTTTGCTGGGTGATGATTGGGAGAGGGAGAGCAAGAGTGGTGAGGAGAGGGAGGGCTCGGGGCTGCTTTTATAGCCGGGCGGAAGGTGCCCGAGCTGAGCAGCGCCGTGGAGATGTGGCCGAGCTCCGAGGTGAGCTGGCCGTCAAGCTGGCCTGCGGAGCACGTGGGGAGGTGACGGGAGAGGCCAGGAGCGACGGGATGGGTCCTGGGCCATTAAGGCCGTGCAGACAATGGCGGCGTCCGCGGCACCCTGTGCGGCCCGTGCGTGAACTTCGCCATGTGCGGCGCGAGCTTCGCCGGAGGTGGGAGAGGGTTCTGGAGGGGGTACGTGGGTGGTGGAGACAACGTCGGCACAGCAGGACAAGAAGGGGCAGCGCGGGGCGGCCAGAGTGGTCGTGTCCGAGGCGCTCGGTGTGTAGAGCACGACTTTGGCTCGGGCAAACGCGTGGTCACAACATGCATTGGCGCACGCGATACGCTCTGGCCTGTCCAGTCGTGTCTACGTGGTAGTCCTTTCAATCTGAAGCCTCCCTGTGCCCTTGGTTTGACAAGAAGTGACCTGGACCGCAGGCTAGCTTCCAGACAAGTTTCTGGATAGAAACTTGGGCAAGAAGCTGAGGCAAAATGGCTAGGGTTTTGGGAGTGAGAGTTTGCCATGCTGAAGTGTAGTAGGAAGGTGCTCATGCTGGGAAAATTTCAGACCAAATGGACAGATTTTGAACATAGTTGCTTCACAACTACTTCTCTGGTCTAGAAACTTGTTGAAGATGTTGCACTCACATATATGGGCTACTTGGGATGAAACTTGGTATATTTGGGTCATTTGGTGGTGTCAAGATTCCATAAAAATTTCATACCATTTGGACAAGTATAAATGGTACTTCCTTCACAGTGCTCCCTCCTGGTCAGAAGCTTAGAGGAATTTTATAGAGAAAATGGCTAAATTAAATGGGCCAAAATTTGGTGGAGACTGGTCATATGGGTAGGAGAATGCCCTAGATTAATTTCAGAATTATTGGAGCAATCTAAAATATAGTTGCTTCACCAACTGAAATTATGACCAGAAACAAAGATTGGATGGTGTGCTCACCATGGGCATGGAATCTTGAATATTTTTACATATCCAAGGTTCATATGGCCCAAAGAATTTATGAGAATTTTCTTGGAATTTTTGGAAGAACGGAAATATAGGTTGCTTCACAACCTAGAGCTCAAGGGGTTATTCCTTTAATGGAAAAGGAATATTCTAATTGGAATAAAATTTAGATTGGGCAAGAATGGAAATGACATGACTTGGGAGAAGTTTTTGGAAGCTTTGATTCACTTGGGAAAGAAAATCAAAAATATTCCCAAGTTTTAAGTCCATAGAGCCATTAAAAAAAAATCCAAACCAAATTCCAGCTAAAATTTTCAAATGAAATTTGAAAAGAAAAGTTGGGAAAAACCAGGGTGTTACAAACCTACCCCCTTAGGATAAATCTCGTCCTCGATATTTCGTTGCTCAGGGATCAAGTATAAATATTCTGGCTTAAGGAAACCGGTTCCAACTCGGGTATCCTTTTCCTTTATAGTTTGTTCCCACTGGCTTTATCTGATCAGACTGCCTTGCTCTGGGGCGGTTTGTTTCACCGTACCCCTATTATGACAGGTCCTTTCTCATATGTCCACCATTATGCTGGCTTCATTATTATCCTATCTGCTGGTTCATCTGGCATGTTATCCTGACTGAAGTATGTCACCTTCCCATAAGTTCGGGAGTGATTGACACGTTATTCTTCCATCCAGTACCGGCAGTATTCCATGAAGTTGTGAACCAATTCCCCCACGAGACATTTAATCAATGCATCGGGTTACTGAATGCATATTTTCCCCGGGTTTGAAGCAATACTGAGACTCCCAACGTTTCTCTTGGTGAAATCTGATTACTTCTGACAATTCCGAGCATCTGCAGCTGGACAATAGAGGTACATTGATAGGAGAGCCCTGTATTGTCGATCTTACTCCTTTATTATCCTTGCTTGAATCCTTTTCCGAAGAAGCTTGGCCTTTCACATTCTTAATCCTTTGGGTGGCCATAGGTGCCGTCGGGTGTAGTATTTCGGCAAATATACCTTATCCTTAGCCTATGGCAGCGCAACAACCTTTAAATGGTCAGTTCATCATCCCACAGGCTCTAATTGTAAGGCAATGATCATCCGAACCCCTTGCATGAAACCGGCAAATAAACTAGTAGCCACCAGAACAGTCTTTACAACTCGGATCTGGGACATTACTGGAATAATTCAATCATGGCTCAAGACGGCTGGAAAGCAGCTTAGAGCATGAGACCATGTTGATAAAAAGAATGTAGCGGTTCCCTAAGACGGCCGAAGAACAGCACAGAACATGGGGTTGCCGCTACCAAAAGAAACTCAACAGCTGCCCGAGACGGCCGAAAAGCGGCTTAAAACACGGGACACTTGTTGAAAAGAAAAATATAACGTCGGCATCCACCCCGGACGGCCGAAAGCAACTCAGAACACGAGCGTGGTGCCATTTCCAGAGAAAAGTAGGCAAGGGTTCATCAGGATCATAGACCGGGTTCACGAGTACCTTGGTATCCACTGCGAAAATGGTTGCTCCAAACTGTCTTACTTCATAGCTTATTAGTCCTCGCAACCCGCTGATGGGTATACTGGCCTTCTTCCTCTTGCATGACTTATGTAGGTGCTGGATCCTCACCTTACTTTGGTAGTCCTGCTTAAACATAGTTGCTTTTCGTACGAGTGACTGGCACGACCTGGGTATCATCCTCACAACGTATATGGAAGTATGTGTAGCTGAACATCTGATCCCCGAGGCAGACCTTTGTGTCCTGACTAGCTCGTATTTCTGATCGAACGGTTGTGGACTCGACTTCTCGAGATGCACTGCCAACACACCGTGCAATAGCTTGTACCAATGCTGCCAACTATTTGTAGTGTCGTGCTGACGACGATTGGATAGCTGGTGTTGGAAGCCATCGGGTATCGTGCTGAAGAAGACTGGGTAGCTTGTGCTCGAGTCTTCTGCTGGGATAGCGTGCTGAAGAAGGCTGGGTAGCATACCTCAGAAGCTTCCCCTCCTGGTTACTTACCGAGGAAGATTCGGTGCCTTATGCTGGAAGCTTTCCCACGGTAGTTTACCGAAGAAGACAGGGTATCTTGTGCTAGTAGCCATCCACATATCGTACTCAGAAAGATTCGAGGAGCCTTACACCGTAAGCTTCTCTGGTAGCGTGCGGTGAAAGACTGGTTTGCTTATACCAAGGGTTTCTTTCTGTGCCATACTATATATACATCCTCACAACTCCTGTTGCTGATTATTGGTACAAGAAAATTTGTCTGACTATCCTTCTTGTTGAGTACGGGATACCTTGATCTGCAGATGTACTATTGGCCTTGCACACCACTGGTCTTCCTGCTGGTTCTTTATGATTGTAATGGTTACTCACTAAGGCAAACTTGTTGCTGCTAGCCACTCCAGGATATCATCCAGATATTCCAATACAAAGCAGTCAGCTGATAATTCCATACTATTTAGCCGGGCTTCCTAAACACTTGGAATCCTCATCGATTCTTCAAGTTTGAGGGTTAATGAGCAACTTCCATAGGGAAAGTAATGTGACACCGAGGAGTAAAATAAAGAGACGAATGAAAACTGCTCAAAGAAAGACACCAAACTTACAAAACCCACACTTTATTGCTACTCAGGGTAATTTACAACACTCGATGCTATCACAACTTATGCAACATGAACCTCGCAGATACTTAGGTACTAGGATTGGATGACGGGTTACTGGAGAACGAAGGAGCTGGCGGAGAGGTTGACGGAGCCAAAGCCATACCAAGCGCTCTTCGGGCACGGGTTGCGTCTCTAACTAGCTCAGCGATGAGAACGTACTCTGCGACCATGTAACGAGACATGTATGCCACAGCTACGTCGTCATCCGAGCGAATAGGAGGAAATCTAATCTGTCTCGGAGTGGTGGCCACAGTGGGGTAGTAGTGGAAGGCATGATTCTCTTGCATCGCGCTTTCCTGATGACGAAGAACAGTAAGACCGGCTAGAGCGGCAAGCTGGATAGCGTGTTCTGGTGTAGAGGCATAACCACCATGGAGACTATAGGTGCGCTTCCCCAAAGGTAGGTTGACTGACAGGAGGACATTGGCATGGTACTCAAGCACCAGTCCCGGAAGCGGGGTCTGGAACACTTGGTACCTTGGCATCTCTCTACTGGGATAGAGAAGATGCCAAACATCATGAAGGAAGGATGCGAAGCTGAGTGGTGCAGGAGCTGAGTCGTAGTTAATCGGAACGGATGCCATCTAGAAAATCAACTGGTTAGTGAGCCAAATCTATATGCATGCTATGCGACAAACAAATGCAACAACCAAATGCAGAAATTCAAATGCATCACACGAGCAAGCGGGGTTCTAAGCTAACGGTTTTCTAACATCCGGGTTAGCTAGGGTGTCCTATAGCCAGAACTTCTCTGATACCAAACCTTGTGGCACCCCGGCTCAGAGGGACCGGAGCACCCCGTATTCCAGCCCAGAGATCAAGTCTTCTGGAACACGGCACTGCTTGGCATAGAGCAAATCAGCTCTTTGTTACAAATGGTTGGAGTACAAGTGTTTGGGGAATTACAAAGGGTTACATAGACACGGCGATACTACGCCTGCTATGGCAGCTCTATGTTAGCAGTGGTACAGCTCCTAGCAGTGGCACAACAACGACGATGGTGGACTCCACTCCGCAGGGACTCTGGCGGGGACACGTCCTAGCTCGCTACTTGGAATCCTCAAGCTATACAAACATGGCAACACCTACAAACTGGCATGATACGCCAGGTGGGTACTTTGAATGTACTCGCAAGCTCACAACAAACAAAAGCATCAAGGCACAACAACATCATAGCAATCATGGTTATATCAGATCCAATTGTTATTAAAAAGGGTGGAAGAAAATAATAACATGCCATGACTAAACTATCTACGACAGTCACCCTTATACAAATCACCGGGACCACTTTACTCCGAGCCACTCGGTTGAACCACTTACTCTTGCGACCAACTCATGGTCATCTCAAGAACATCCGATGATCATCCTCGAGATCGCTTACAAACATTCCCAGCGGCCTTTTGCCAAATGGTTACCTCACCAAACTGATACAAGTTCTTCCATCGCTATCCAATCTTCCCATCATTAGTGTTGATCAGACAGTGTGACTTAGTATGAACTGTGTCCAATACCGTGGACGCAGCTATTCGAATAGATTTTTACACTCTGCAGAGGTTGCGCATGTTACCCACACCATGGACATTCGTTCAACGAAACTTGCCTAACCCGTGACTCTTCTATCGTACCACCGACAATCATCCCCCGTCCGAGTCATGCCCTGGGTGGCCCCTGTGTCACTCCTGACACCTGCCACTGTCGTGCCCAAACAAACTGTCCCAAACGAGGACCTGAACTTAATAACCAAACCGGGCTCACAAGATTATTGTCGTATACCTGATCAGGGTAGCACGCACGCATAACCTTCCCTCTTTGGTGGTACCGATAAAAGAGCACACGGTCAGACCAAGTCAAGGCCGTCCCATTTCGGCAGATGTGCCTGCACGGGAAAGCTTGGTTCAGTGGCACTTGATCAACGAATGAAGGAATTTATCCCCAATTGACTTTTCTGCCATAACTGATCCTCCGGTATTATAGTAATCCAAGTTATAACAATGGCCAACTAGTGATCCAATGAATATCATGACCAAATTACTGCTACTGATTCCCTAGATGAAATACCAGACGGAATCACAAAGTAAATATAGAACGGTAATCTCGAAATCCAACAACATCTTAATATCATCAAACCTAAAGACTACTAATGGCTAACAATCCCATCATCAACATGACAGTAACCTAGCAAGGATTTCTCAAATGTTGCATGGGTAAACTATTTATGAACAATTCAAATTTTAGCATGAAAATAATTATTTAAACCATGTTATTGCAATGCATTCATGCAGATGAGTGTTGTGGCTTGCCTTGCACCAGAGGAGTGTGGGAATACTCCTAGTCTTCACCAACTAGTTAAAACCACTCTGAAAATATTTTTGAACACATTTGTAAATACCACATAAAGCATTTTCCTTTGTCCAGAAATTCTAGACAGCAGAGAAAAATACCAAAATTTTACAACAAATATAGGAGATCATAAGAAAAATAATGCAAAAAGAATGAACTCATTTGGACTTATGGTTTAAAAGTTAGAGCTGGTCAAAGTTTGGTCAAAATTCTGGATTTATTTGAATTTAACAGAAAAATCAGAAAACCCTGGAGCGGCCACGTCGAAGGCGTAAAACCGGAGTGCGCCTCTGCTAGCATACCGCTTCGGCCGCGCCGAGAGTCGCTGACAGGTGGGCCCCCCTGTCAGTTTTAAACGGAGAGAGAGAGGAAACATAGGACGGCGGAGCTCACCGGCGAGTTCACCGGTGTAGAGGCCACGGCGGAGCTGGGCGAGGGCGGGGATGGAACGAGTGGATGACGGCGAGCACGCCCGTACCAGTAGCTCGTCGGGAGGTGGCCGGATGGCGCCGACCCCTTCCTGTCAGGCGGCGGCGAGCTTCGGACGTCAATAGCCCCGGTGATTCCGGCGAGCTCTCGAGCAGGGGATGGGCTGGGGAGGACTAGTGGAGCTTCACGAGCTCACTGGTGGCCTTGGCTGAGGTCGGGGTGGACGGAGTCGGGCTAGAGAAGCAAGGACAGTGCGGCGGAGCACCTCGCCGGAGATGGGGAAGGAAGGCTCCCCGGCTCGCTCCGACATTGCTGGGTGATGATTGGGAGAGGGAGAGCTCGAGTGGTGAGGAGAGGGAGGGCTCGGGGCGGCTTTTATAGCCGGGCGGAAGGTGCCCGAGCCGAGTAGCGCCGTGGAGATGCGGCCGAGCTCCGAGGTGAGCTGGCCGTCGTGCTGGCCTGCGGAGCGCGTGGGGAGGTGACGGGAGAGGCCAGGGGCGACGGGATGGGTCCTGGGCCATTAAGGGCGTGCGAACAATGGCGGCGACCGCGGCGCCCTGTGCGGCCCGTGCGTGAACTTAGCCGTGTGCGGCGGCGAGCTTCACCGGAGGTGGGAGAGGGTTCTGGAGGGGGTACGTGGGTGGTGGCGACGACGTCGACACGGCAGGACAAGAAGGGGCAGCGCGGGGCGGCCGGAGTGGTCATGTCCGAGGCGCTCGGCGTGCAGAGCACGACTTTGGCTCGGGCAGACGCGTGGTCACCACGTGCATTGGCGCACGCGGTGCGCTCTGGCCCGTCCAGTCATGTCTATGCGGTAGTCCTTTCAATCTGAAGCCTCCCTGTGCCCTTGGTTTGACAAGAAGTGACCTGGACTGCTGGCTAGCTTCCAGACAAGTTTCTGGATAGAAACTTGGGCAAGAAGCTGAGGAAAAATGGCTAGGGTTTTGGGAGTGGGAGTTTGCCATGCTGAAGTGTAGTAGGAAGGTGCTCATGCTGGAAAAATTTCAGACCAAATGGACAGATTTTGAACATAGTTGCTTCACAACTACTTCTCTGGTCTAGAAACTTGTTGAAGATTTTGCACTCACATAGATGGGCTACTTGGGATGAAACTTGGTATATTTGGGTCATTTGGTGGTGTCAAGATTCCATAAAAATTTCATACCATTTGGACAAGTATAAATGGTACTTCCTTCACAGTGCTCCCTCCTGGCCAGAAGCTTAGTGGAATTTTATAGAGAAAATGGCTAAATGAAATGGGCCAAAATTTGTTGGAGACTGGTCATATGGGTAGGAGAATGCCCTAGATTAATTTCAGAATTTTTGGAGCAATCTAAAATATAGTTGCTTCACCAACTGAAATTATGACCAGAAACAAAGATTGGATGGTGTGCTCACCATGTGGATGGAATCTTGAATATTTTTACATATCCAAGGTTCATATGGCCCAAAGAATTTATGAGAATTTTCTTGGAATTTTTGGAAGAACAGATATATTGGTTGCTTCACAACCTAGAGCTCAAGGGGTTATTCCTTTAATGGAAAAGGAATATTCTAATTGGAATAAAATTGAGTTTGGGCAAGAATGGAAATGACATGACTTGGGAGAAGTTTTTGGAAGCTTTGATTCACTTGGGAAAGAAAATCAAAAATATTCCCAAGTTTTAAGTCCATAGAGCCATTCAAAAAAAATCCAAACCAAATTCCAGCTAAAATTTTCAAATGAAATTTGAAAAGAAAAGTTGGGAAAAACCAGGGTGTCACAGAGGTGATGACCTCAAATGTCTCGAGTGGGCAGGGACCTTTTTCTTTCAAAGTTCTCTATAGCTTACCTATGTAACATGAGAGTAATCATAAGAATAAGCATTGAAATTACTTCCAGAGATATGAGTGTAGTGATTCGATGATATGCGCATGTAGTCCTTTTGACGAGAGTTTAACCCGTTCCTATTCGAGGAAGAATTACTCTGCAAGGTAAGGTTAGCAGTGACAGATGGAGTTTCAATCATGCTTTTCTTCACCGAAATTTGCTTCTTGAGTGAACCTGTCCTGCAGTTAGTTCCTATATATCGAGCAAACACCTTACCATTTTGTTGTTTGAAAACTTTGTTGCTCAAATCATTAGATTCATCATCATCAACAGGGATGGGGCACTCATATCCTAACAGAAGAGCTGGTTCGAGAGTTTTGTTGGAGGTGCGAACCTAGCTTGTCTGAGGATATTGCTCGGGAGTCCAGTACATTCCGTTAACATTACATTTTCTTTCGAAACCCAAGCCTTCCTTCATGGGATTCTTGTGTAGTATCGACTTCTTGAGAACGTCACACAGGGTTTGATGCCCTTTGAGACTTTTTAGCATGTCAGTCTCAAGAAGATTCCTTAGCCTAAAATTTTCATCAGAGATAGCAACAATTTCCTTGGAAGAGGGATTAGTGATATCATTCGTAATAGTTGCAACATTCTCTGATGATAGCGTTAGAGGTTTCAGAAGTGGAATCAACATTGCTACGTTCTATGCATTTTAGACATGGAGGCACAAAATCATCAGGAAGTTTTTCAGATTTCTCGGCGATGAGAGAATCCTTTTCTTTCACAACCACATCATAAGACTCCTTTAGTGACTCGAGTTATTGATTCATGTTAAGGAGTTCATATGGTAAACTCTCGAAGTCTACTGCAAGAGAATTATATCGGTTGGAAAGATCATCAGCAGTTGAGGAGAGAGCATCACGCTCCTCGGTCAACTCTTGATTTTTCTCCATCTCATCGACTAGTAATCCTTCTGATTTCCTTAGATTTTTCTCAAGTTTTTCAAGTTCATCTTGCTAAAACTTCGCAATCTTGACAAGTTTGGCATAGGCAATGTTGTCTGAAGAGAATTCATTTCCAGACCTTCTATGTTTGGAAGATACCTGATCTTTTGAGGCTTTTTCCATTAGGCAAAAAGAGGTAGGTTCATCATCACTTGATGCACTATCATCGGTGTCTGACTCGAAAGAGTGTTCGGATGATTCATATGCAATGAACGCATTTCCTCTGCCAAGGCCATTATAGAATTCTTCTTCATCATCAGAATCCGATTGAGATGATTCTTCATCCGAATGCATTGTCATGCCAGAATATACACTAGACAGTTGAGATATTCTCTTCATGTTTGATTCGATAGTACCTTTTGCTTTCGCGTCAGTGACTGGTCTCTTTGAGGAAGATGTAGATGATTCTTTATTCTTCGTGAGCTTAGTATGACAGTTTTGGTGTGTGAATCCAGAACAATGAAGAGCACTCCACCTTCTGCTTGGTTTAACATTCGAGTCCCAACCAGAACAATCCGCAATGAAATGACCGAATTGTTTGCAATTGTAGCACTTCATTTCTTTTGGGGGTAATCTTCTCGAGATTGCAGATGATTCACCTTCGTTATCGGTGGAAAGATGCAGATTCTGCCTCCTGAGGTTGTTGAGACGTTCAGTAAGTATTTCGAGTTCTCTAGTTATCGAGTGTTGATTTTCGACATCTTCTTCTTGAGAACTGCCATATTGCGAGAGAATTTCTCCTTCACTCTCCGATGAAGATTCTGGTTATCCATTCTCAAGTTCCATATTTTTTTCATGAATGGTCAACAGCTTCATGATTGCTACTTGTGAGCTGCATTGGAATTTTCCCCGAAGAGGAAGGGTGAAGCAGTACAGTAGAGATAAGTATTTCCCTAAGTGAGAACCAAGGTTATCGAACCAAAAGGAGAATCACGCAAAGCCTCGTGAATAGCACCTGCACACACAAAAGCAAATACTTGCACCCAACGTGGGCAAGAGGGTTGTCAATCCCCTTGAACTCGTTACTTGCAAGGATTAAATCTTGTATAGGCAAAAGTATAAATTGCAAAACAAAAGAAAAGTAAATAAAGTGCAGCAAAGGATTTTAGGTGTTTTAATATGTTTAAATTAGACCCGCGGGACATAGTTTTCACTACAGGCTTCTCTCTCGAACACATAGGATACGGTGGGTAAACAAATTACTGTTGGGCAATTGATAGAAAAGCACACAGTTATGACGTTATTCACGGCAAGGATCGTGTATATAGGCATCAAGTCCGAGACAAGTAGACTGACTCTTGCCTACATCTACTACTATTACTCCACCAATCGACCGCTATCCAGGATGCATCTATGGCATTAAGTTCATGACAAATAGAGTAACACCTTAAGCAAGATGACATGATGTAGACAAAGTAAACTCAATCAATATGAATAAACCCCATCATTTTATCCTTAATGGCAATAATACAAATATGTGTCTTGTCCCCTACTTTGTCACCGGGATATAGAGCACCACAAGATTGAACCCATTACAAAGCACCTCTCCCGCTGAAGATAAATCAATCCAGTTGGCCAAACCAAACGGATAGATCGGAGAGAAATACAAAGCTATAAAAATCATACATAATAAATTTCAGAAAAGACTCAATTACTTTCAATGAATAATCTAATCGCAAACCCACAATTCATCGAATCCCAACAAACACACCGCAAAAGAAGATTACATCGGATAGAACTCCAAAGAGATCGAGGAGAACATTGTATTGAAGATCAAAGAGAGAGAAGAAGCCATCTAGCTACTAGCTATGGACCCGTAGGTCTGTGGTGAACTACTCACACATCATCAGAAGGGCGGCAAGGTTGATGTAAAAGCCCTCCGTGATAAATTCCCCCTCCGGCATATTACCGGAAAAGGCCTCCAGATGGGATCGCGAAAGAACAGAGGCATATTGTCTTGCGTTCTGTTGGTTTGGGAATATATGGGAATTTATAGGCCTGGAATCAGGTTAAACGGAGCTGCGTGGGGCCCACAAAATCAGGGGGCGCGCCTACCCCCTAGGGCGCGCCCCTAGATCTTGTGGCTCTCTCGTTTCTCTTCTGGCCACCTCCCGAAGCTTCTAGGGTCCCTTCTGGTCCAGAAAAAAATTAATCTAAAGATTTTTTTTTCCGTTTGGACTTTATTTGATATTGATTTTCTGAAAAAGCCAAAAACAAGCAAAAAACAGGAAATGGCACTGGGAACTGAGTTAATAGATTAGTCCCAAAACTGATATAAAATAGCATATAATTGCATATAAAGCATCCAAGATTGATAATATAATAGCATGAAACAATCAAAAAGTATAGATACTTTGGAGACATATCAGCATCCCCAAGCTTAATTCCTGCTCGTCCTCAAGTATGTAAATGATAAAAACAAAATTTTTGATGTTGAATGCTAGCTAACATGTGTATCATGTAATCTCTTTACGGTATAAATATTGAGAAACGATGAATTAACAATATCGACATAATAATATCCATGAATATAAGAAGCATAATCATTAAACTTTCAAAATATACGATCCTTAATGAATGTTATCCCCACTCATTTTATCATGTTGGCATGGCATGACTCTGCCTTCACCGCATAAATATAAATCATGAGCATGCCGGTGTTAAACCAGGCAATTGGATCGTACTTCTAACGCGCTTCAGCATTTTCAACTTCATGCAATACATCAGCATGAGCCATGGATATAGCACTATAGGTGGAATAGAATGCGGTGGTAGGGATAAAAAGGAGAAGTCAAAAAGGAAGAAAGTCTCGCATCAACTCGGCGGATCAACGGACCATGGAGATGTCCATCAATCGATATCAATGCAAGGAGTAGGGATTGCCATGCAACGGATGCACTAAGAGCTATAAGTGTATGAAATCTCAACTAAAACTAAGTGGGTGTGCATCCAACTTGCTTGCTCATGAAGACCTCAGGCATTTGAGGAAGCCCGTTATCAGAATATATAAGCCAAGTTCTATAATGAAAATTTCCCGCTAGTATATGAAAGTGACAACATAGGAGACTCTCTATATGAAGAACATGGTGCTACTCTAAAGCACAAGTGTGGAAAAGGATAGTAACATTGCCCCTTCTCTCTTTATCTCTCATTTTTATTTTTATTTTTTTTATTTTTTTGGTGGGCTCTTTTTGGCCTCTTTTTTTTCGTCCGGAGTCTCATCCCGACTTGTGGGGGAATCATAGTCTCCATCATCCTTTCCTCACTGGGACAATGCTCTAATAATGATGATCATCACACTTTTATTTACTTACAACTCGATAAAACTAGAACAATATGATGCTATATGAATGCCTCTGGCAGTGTACCAGGATGTGCAATGATCTAGCATAACATGTATGAAAATGATGAACGGTGGCTATGCCACAAATATCATGTCAGCTCTATATGATCATGCAAAGCAATATGACAACGAACACACAAGTCATGTGACGGAACGGTGGAAGTTGCATGACAATATATCTCGGAATGGCTATGGAAATGCCATAATAGGTAGGTATGGTGGCCGTTTTGAGGAAGATATAAGGAGGCTTATGTGTGATAGAGCGTATCATATCACGGGGTTTGGATGCGCCAGCGAAGTTTGCACCAACTCTTGAGGTGAGATCGGGCAATGCACGGTACCGGAGAGGCTAGCAAATTGCGGAAAGATAGGAGTGCGTATAATCCATGGACTCACATTAGTCATAAAGAAATCACATACTTATTGTAAAGCCTATTAGCCCTCGAAGCAAAGTACTACTCGCATGCCCCTAGGGAGGAGGTTGGTAGGAGTTAACCATCGCGCACCCCCGATTATAACATCACTCAAGGATTTCATTTCAGACATAAAAATGCTCAAACCTCCCCACCATGCGATGACCAACACTTAAATGAGAAGTTAATAACAAGCTTTAATACCGATATTTCTACTAACCAATGATCATGAACCAATATCCTTTCATATTACGACATCAATATCATTAAACCATACGTTTCATATTTAGTGATCTACATGAAAGTTTTTTATTATATCCCCCTTGAATACATATCCTTTCTGGATTAGTCTTATACCATGTGAAAATTGCCATTAATATTTATTAGACTCTCAAAAAGATTTAAGTGAAGCATGAGAATGCAATTATTTCTACAAAATATAATCACCGCCGTGCTCTAAAAGATATGAGTGAAGCACTAGAGCAACTGCCCAGCTAAAAAGATATAAGTGAAGCTCATAGAGTATTCTAACAAATCACGATAAATGTGTGTCCCTCTCAAATAGGTGTGTCCAGCAAACAATGATTGTGGCAAACTAAAAAGCAAACAAAGAAAAGAAAACTATGGCACAAGACGGTCCAAGTAAAACTCATATCATGTGATGAATAAAAATATAGCTCCAAGTAAGTTACCGATAAATCGTAGACGAAAGAGGGGATGCCATCCGGGGCATCCCCAAGCTTAGACGCTTGGGTCTTACTTCAATATTACCTTGGTGATGGTGTCCTGCACTAGGGGGTCCCAGCCTAGGTGATTAGTCCATGGGCCGGACTCAAGGCCCGTTGAAGAACAGAGACTCCGGAGGTTTCCAACTTGAAGAACCGACATACCGGGCCTCACCAAAGACTTGGCGTACACCCCAAGGATATGAAGATTCGACATGTATTCCTTTAGTTGTAACCGACCATGTGTAGTCCTAGATAACCCTGGTGCCTATATAAGCCGGAGGGTTTAGTACGTAGAGACACGATCATTCACAATCCGAGGTTTAGACCACATCTTACGATCTCGAGGTAGATCAACTCTGTACCTTGATACACCATCAATATAAACAAGAGTAGGACGTAGGGTTTTATCTCCATAGAGAGGGACCGAACCTGGGTAAATTACCATGTTCTACATTCCCTGTTAAGCCATTGATCCGATCTCACAGCTCGGGCACCCCTACCCGAGATCCTCGGTTTTGACACCGACATTGGTGCTTTCATTGAGAGCTCGCTGTGTGATCATCTGAGATCGATGGCTTCGCCAACGGATGACCTAAGTACCTTTAGCACCTTGGGGTGCACCTGCGATCTTCACCGACGGACCGTCCGACGGTTCCACACACTTTGGATCGCTTCCCCCCTTTGAGGTAGTGGGAGGCGGCCGGGAGATCTCTCCGGACCATTACGCTCCCGTCGCAAGCTCGGCCGATAGAGACTGGATGAAGGCAACCTCAGATCCGAGCCCCCTCCTGTGGGACGAGTGCCAGCAACTCGATGAAAATGGTGCGTCAGTTGTCAAGCCGAGCTCCGACTCTTCTGCACATCTTTCCCGCAAGGAGCCTGGGGGCACCTTGGAGGCCGCCCCGATCGGACTGAGATTTTCGATCCCACCCACCCCCCACGTCGGGTATTGCCCGAGTAATTCGGGCCCTCCCGATGTCTGGGACTTAATGTACATAAAGCAACAAGCCGACGAGATAGTTCGGCAGTTTTGGTCAAGATTCTTGTTAGTCAAGAACAAGATAACCGACTGCCCGGACATGGAAGCACTCGTGGCCTTTCGGCACAGCTGTCACAATGAGGGTGTGTTAAATGCCCTCGCTCGACGCCGTGTTTAGACTTTCTCGGAGCTCTCTGGGCTAGTGTCGAAGTTTTGCACAATTGAAGATACCTGGCTGGCCCCAGAATCAGCCGGCAGGAACAGCTTAGAAGAATTCAACCCTGCACCCGGGCTGCCATCAAAGCGCCCTATACTTGCGGAGTCATGGCGCAAGAGGAGGAAAATGGCATCTCCGACCATCCTAGATAGACTGCTGGATCAACCATGCCATATTCACTCCATATCACCTGACATAATTCCAACGCACAACCTTCGAGCTTGTTGGGTCGTAAGACAGGTGGCCAAGGGTGGCGAGGCCCTTCTTACAAACAGGCCCGCCCTCAGCCCGGCCACAGACTCCTCAGATGAAGCCGAGGTCCTGACGATCTACCAGACATATATATCAAAAAATCAAAGAAAAAGGGCTCTGCACGAGCTCGGCCCCGCTTAGATGCACACACCTCGGGCCGCGTGGTTAGACACGTTGGTCACATTCGCGGAGCGCGATCAGCCGGCAGTTGACCTAACCCGGTGCCCAGCCACCCTGGTCCTCAACCCATTAGTGGACGGATGCCGGCTGCACAAGGTGCTGATGGACGGAGGCAGCAGTTTGAATCTCATCTATAGAGATACCTTGGACAAGATGCAGCTAGATACAACTCGCATCCAACATAGCTTCATCACTTTTAAGGGGATCATCCCCGGGAAGGAGGCACGATGTGAGGGGATGATCACTCTCGACGTGGTCTTCGGCACTCCCGAGAACTATCGGTCCGAGGAATTAACATTCCACAGTGTACCCTTCCGAAGTGGTTACCATGCCCTTCTCGGGCGGCAGGCATTCATCAAATTCCATGCCCTACCCCATTATGGATATATAAAATTAAAAATGCCGGGCCCAAATGGATTCCATCACCAGCAACCCAGAAAGGGCGCTCAGGGCTGAGAATAAAATGGCCTCGCTTGCCCTCGAATTGCTGGCAGAGGCCTTTGCAGCCGAAGAGCTGACGGCACTCCGGGCCACGGTCAATTCGGACGACGACATTCTAGACAAAAGATCAAAATCAACATCATTCAAACCAGCGGATGAAATCGTCAAATTTCAAGTACACCCAACAGACCCGAATAAAACAACGTCTATTGGTGCCCAGCTGGACCCAAAAACAGACGAAGCCCTCCGAAATTTCTTTCGGGAAAACTGGGATATCTTCGCCTGGCACCCCTCTGACATGCCCGGCATCCCAAGGAACTTAGCTGAGCACAGCATGAACATTATAAAAGGGTTCAAACCAGTCAAATAGGCACTTCGGCGATTCTTTGAAGTCTGAACCCAAGCGTCAGGCTATGGGGGAGGAACTGGCTAAATTGTTGGAAGCAGGGTTCATACGTGTGATCAAGCACCCTGAGTGGTTGGCCAACCTGCTCATGGTGCCGAAAAAAGACAAGTCCTGGCGGCTTTGCGTGGATTTCAAAGACGTTAACAAAGCCTGCCCTAAAGACCCCTTCCCACTGCCGCATTGACCAGATCATCGATGCCACGGCAGGGCAGGACTCTCTCTATTTCCTGGACGCTTATTCGGGATACCATCAAATAAAGATGAAGGAATCCGACCAGGAGGCAACAACCTTTATAACACCTTATGGACCGTTCTGCTTCAACACAATGCCGTTTGGATTAAAAAACACCGGCGCAACATACCAACGCATGATTCAAACATGCCTCGAAAAACACATCGGCAAGATAGCCGAGGCCTACGTCGACGACGTGGTTGTAAAAACCAAGGACGTCAAGCAGCTGGTAGATGATCTCGGTGAGATATTCACTAGTCTCTGGGTTTACCACAAAAAGCTCAACCCGGAGAAGTGCGTGTTTGGAGTACTGATACGTCTCCAACGTATCTATAATTTTTGATTGTTCCATGCTATTATAGTATCAATCTTGGATGTTTTATATGCAATTATATGCCATTATATATCATTTTTTGGGACTAACCTATTAACCCAGTTCCTAGTGCCAGTTGTTGTTTTTTGCCTGTTTTTGCCTTTTTAGAAAATCATTATCAAACGGAGTCAAAACGAAGAAAAAACTTTGGATTAATTTTTTCTGGACCAGAAGGGACCCTTGAAGCTTTGCGAGAAGACCAGACGAGCCACGAGGGAGCGACAAGCTTGGGAGGTGTGTCCTGGGGGTAGTGCGCGCCCCCCAGGCTTGTGGGCCCCTCGTGGCACCTCTTGACCTAATTCCGGCGCTATAAATTCCCAAATATTCCCAATATACCAGAGAGACAGAAGAGAAAACCTTTCTGCCACCGCAAGCCTCTGTTCTTCCGTGAACCCATCTAGAGGCCTTTTTCGGTACTGTGCCGGAGGGGGAATCGATCACGGAGGGCTTCTTCATCAACCTTGATGCCCTTCTGATGATGTGTGAGTAGTTTACCATAGACCTATGGGTCCATAGCTAGTAGCTAGATGGCTTCTTCTCTCTCTTTGATCTTCAATACCATGTTCTCCTCGATGTTCTTGGAGTTCTATCCGATGTAATCTTCTTTTGCGGTGTGTTTGTTGGGATCCGATGAATTGTGAGTTTATGATCAGATTATTCATGAGAAATATTTGAGTCTTCTCTGAACTCTTTTATGCATGATTATTATAGCTTTGTATTTCTCTCCGATCTATCGATTTGGTCTGGCCAACTAGATTGGTTTATCTTGCAATGGGAGAGGTGCTTTGTGATGGGTTCAATCTTGCGGTGCTCAATCCCAGAGACAGAAAGGGACTGACACGTATTTGTATTGTTGCCATTAAGGATAAAAAGATGGGGTTTAATCATATTGCTTGAGTTTACTTTGTCTACATCATGTCATCTTGCTTAAGGCGTTACTCTATTTTATACTTAATACCCTAGATGCATTGGATAGCGGTCGATGGGTGGAGTAATAGTAGTAGATGTAGGCAGGAGTCGGTCTACTTGTCTCGGACGTGATGCCTATATACATGATCATTGCCATGAATCCGTCATAATTATTTGCTTTTCTATCAATTGCCCAACAGTAATTTGTTTACCCACCGTATGTTATGTGTTCGAGAGAGAAGCCTCTAGTGAAAATTATGGCCCCCGGGTCTACTTTTATCATATATTTAAAACCAAAAATACCTTATTGCAATTTATTTAATTTTGTTATATTTAGCATTTTAGTTTATCTATTTATCACTATTAGAATTAATCCTTGCGAATAACCGCTAAGAGGATTGACAACCCTCTTATTTGCGTTGGGTGCAAGTGTTTGCTTTTGTGTGTGCAGGTGCTGCTAAAGGGATTTTGCGTGGTTCTCCTACTGGATTGATAACCTTGGTTCTTAACTGAGGGAAATATTTATCTCTACTATACGGCATCATCCTCTCCTCTTCGGGAAATACCAACGCAGTCTACAAGTAGCAGGAAGAATTTCTGGCGCCGTTACCGGGGAGACATCACCAAAATTTATCTAGTACCTTCACACAAACTATCATCCACTTGCATTTATTTTATTTGCATTTGCCTCTCATTTTCATCTCCCCCACTTCTATTTTTTTTTTTACAAAAACACAAAAATATTTTTATTTGCTTGTTTGCTTGGTTTGCTTGAAGTCGTTATCATGTCTGAACTTGAGAAAGTTGTGGTCGGAAGTGCTAGCGAGGATAGTGCTAGTGATTCTCTTGGGGAGAAAATTCATCCTTTTGATCTTAACCATGACCCTCCTGAGATTGACCCCCCACTAATTTTAAGACTAAATTCTATCATGTGGGAAGTGGTAATATTATCGGAAAGAACATTATTCAGGAGTTCTTTAATTGCGCAAGAGTTATACCAATAATTAAGGGATCTATTCTTGATAAAACAAATTGCTATGTGGACGCTATTGCTATGCTTGTGGTTAAATTAGAAATAATTTTTTTACATATTCACCCCGCCTTACAAAAGATATTTTATGAGCTTCCCAACATCCATGATCCTAGGGATAAGAAAATTTCCACTATAATCCTTATGCATGAATTTGATTATATAATCCAAGAAGCTAGGGATATCTTTTCCTTTTATAAAATTGATTTTGAGCATCCTCCTATAGAAGAAATTCTTCATGATAAAGATACTATCTGTAGGTTGGAATCTAAAGACTACTTTGCTTATGGTGAGAATATTAGAAGAAGAGTCCCATATGCCGAAATAATTAAAACTTTGTACCACCATGCTTGTGATAAATTTGAATCAATTATTAGAGGAATTTATGAGGTATTTAGTGAAGAATGGTTTGAGGGTACTGTCGGTACCAAAACCGGCAGATCTCGGGTAGGGGATCCGAACTGTGGGTCTAGGAATCAATGGGTAACAGGGAACGTAGAGACGGCAATTTACCCAAGTTCGGGCCCTCTCGAAGAGGTAATACCCTACGTCCTGCTAGATTATATTGATGTGATTGTATGAAGGTTACAGAGTTGATCTACCTCGAGATCAGATGGGCTAAACCCTAGGCAATGGATATGATGATCCTCTACGGACTAAACCCTCTGGTTTATATAGACACCAGAGAGTCCTAGGGTTACATACGGTCGGTTACCATCAGGGGATAAACATGCCGGCCACGCCAATTATTCCTTGGAGGAGACGCCAAGTCTTCGGAGGTTTCCTTCTGATACACGGGGTCGCCCACAATCCGGCCTTCCATCGACGAGTAGAGGGCGGCCCACCAGCCCGGCCTATGAGAGATAGGCCGGCAGCCCGAGTACCCCCTAGTCCGGGACACCCTCAGGTATGGGTAGAGACCCTATTGATGATGAGATATATGTGTTGTATGAGGATATTTATGGTGATGATTCTGAGTTCGAAGTTATGAATGTTAAAGTCACAAATCAAAGTCCCTTCAAGTATTTAATCTCCCCTACTAGAAAATAAGAACATGAAAGTAGAGAATTAATGAGAAAAGTTTTGGAAGATTTGATTAAGAAAGATTTGGGGATGAAGGATGACAACACATGAAACTATGCATTATGCCTAGCTAGGGGCATAAAACAATAGCGCTTGTTGGGAGGCAACCCAATGAATAAAATAATTTTTTTGTTTTACCTTCTATTTTTGGGTGTTTAAACAATTATAGCCTCTGATATGATTGTGTTTTTATCTTTTAATTAGTGTTTGTGCCAAGTAATGCCTTTGGGATGATTTGGATGATAGTATAATTGATGCTGTTTGGAAAACAGAAAGTTTTGCGTCCAGTATTTGATTTTTTATTCTGTACTGGAGCGTCAGAAAAATCTAAATTTTTTACACGGTATTGGTATCTGAATTTTTTACGTTGTCCTAATTTTTCAGAATTTTTGGAGTTACAGAAGTATAGCTTCTAAATAGATCCTTATCTGTTTTAGACAGATTCTGTTTTTTGTTGCTTAGTTTGCTTATTTTGATAAATCTATGGATCATATGGGGGGGGGGTATGAATCATGGAGAAGTTGGAGTACAGTAGCATTATGCCAATATTAAATATGAATCAATTTACAATAGTACCTAAAGTTTAAAATTTATTTGTTATACTAACGGATCTCATGAGATTTCTGTTGAGTTTTGTGTGCTGAAGTTTTCAAGTTTTGTGTGAGACTACGATGGATAAAGGAATAAGGAGCGGCAAGAGCCTAAGCTTGGGGATGCCCAAGGCACCCCAAGGTAATATTCAAGGAAGACTCAAGCGTCTAAGCTTGGGGATGCCCCGGATGGCATCCCCTCTTTTGTCTACAATCTATCGGTAACTCACTTGGAGCTATATTTTTATTCATCACATGATATGTGTTTTACTTGGAGCGTCTTGTGATATAGTTTTTTGCTTTTGTTTGCTTTTTAGTTTGTCACAATCATCTTTGCTGAACACACCTTTTTGAGAGGGACACACATTATTCGTGATTTGTTAGAATACTCTATGTGCTGCACTTATATCTTTTGAGCTAGGCAGTTGCTCTAGTGCTTCACTTATATCTTTTAGAGCACGGCGGTGGTTATATTTTAAAGAAATAGTTGCACTCTCATGCTTCACTTATATCTTTTTGAGAGTCTAATGAATAGCAATGGTAATATGCATGGGTTATGAATTTGGTCCTAATATGATAGGTATTCAAGAGGGATATAATAAAAACTTTCATGTAGATCACTGAATATGATAAGTTTGATTCCTTGCAATAGTTTTGCGATATTAAGATGGTAATATGTGGGAGGTGCTAGTAGATAATTGTGGTTTAGTAAGAATATTGGTGTTAAGGTTTGTGATTCCTGAAGCATGCACGTATGATCTGTCGTTATGCTAGGAAGTTGGAGGATGATTTATTCTCGATTGTCTACCTTATGAGTGGCGGTCGGGGATGAGCGATGGTCTTTTCCTACCAATCTATCCCCCTAGGGGAATGCGTAGTAGTACTTTGCTTCGAGGGCTAATAAACTTTCGCAATAAGTATGTGAGTTCTTTATGACTAATGTGAGTCCGTGGATTATACGCACTCTCACCTTTCTGCAATTTGCTAGCCTCTTTGGTACCGTGCATTGCCCTTTCTCACATCGAAAGTTGGTGCAAACTTTGCCGGTGCATCCAAACCCCGTGATATGATACGCTCTATCACACATAAGACTCCTTATATCTTGCTCAAAATAGCCACCATACCTACCTACCATGGCATTTCCATAGCCATTCCGAGATATATTGCCATGCAACTTCCACCGTTCCATTTTTATGACACACATCGTCATTGTCATATTGCTTTGCATGATCATATAGTTGACATAGTATTTGTGGCTCAGCCACCATTCATCATTTTTTATACATGTTACGCTAGTATCATAGCACATCCTGGTACACCGCCAGAGGCATTCATATAGAGTCATATTTTGTTCTAGTTTCGAGTTTTAATTTACTTTTGAGTTGTAAGTAAATAGAAGTATGATGATCATCATTATTATAGCATTGTCCCAGTGATGAAATAAAAAAAAGGAAAAAAGAGAGGCCAAAAAGAGCCCACAAAAAAAGAGAAATGAGAGAAAAAGAGAGAAGGGGCAGTGTTACTATCCTTTTCCATACTTGTGCTTCAAAGTAGCACCATGTTTTTCATATAGAGAGTCTCATGTTTTGTCACTTTCATATACTAGTGGGAATTTTTCATTATAGAACTTGGCTTGTATATTCTGATGATGGGCTTCCTCAAATGCCCGAGGTCTTCATGAGCAAGCAAGTTGGATGCACACCCACTTAGTTTTCATGTTGAGCTTTCATACACTTATAGCTCTTAGTGCATCCGTTGCATGGCAATCCCTACTCCTTGCATTGACATCAATTGATGGGCATCTCCATAGCCCGTTGATTAGCCTCGTCGATGTGAGACTATCTTCATATTTTTGGCTTCCCCTTATTAATCTCTACCACCACACTCTATTCCACCCATAGTGCTATATCCATGGCTTGCGTTCATGTATTGTGTGGGGGTTGAAAACGCTGAAGCGCGTTAAAAAGTATGAACCAATTGCTCGGCTTGTCATCGGGGTAGTGCATGATAAATATTTTGTGTTAAGAAGATGGAGCATGACATGATTATATGATTTTGTAGGGATAACTTTCTTTAGCATTTTTATTTTGAAAGACATGATTGTTTATTAGTATGCCTGAGTATTGATGTCTTTATATCAAATTATAGACTATTGCCTTGAATCATTCGGATCTTTTTATTCATACCATAAGAGAGATTAGACGATGAAACTTGTTAGGTAGCATTCCACATCAAAAATTCTATTTTTATCATTTACCTACTCGAGGATGAGCAGGAATTAAGCTTGGGGATGCTTGATACGTCTCCAACGTATCTATAATTTTTGATTGTTCCATGCTATTATAGTATCAATCTTGGATGTTTTATATGCAATTATATATCATTTTTTGGGACTAACGTATTAACCCAGTGCCCAGTGCCAGTAGCTGTTTTTTGCCTGTTTTTGCCTTTTCAGAAAACCATTATCAAACGGAGTCCAAACGAAGAAAAAACTTTGGATTAATTTTTTCTGGACCAGAAGGGACCCTCGAAGCTTCGGGAGAAGACCAGACGAGCCACGAGAGAGCGACAAGCTCGGGAGGCGCGCCCTGGGGGGTAGGGCGCGCCCCCAGGCTTGTGGGCCCCTTGTGGCCCCTTGTGGGCCCCCCGTGGATTCCCAAATATTCCCAATATACCAGAGAGACAAAAGAGAAAATCTTTCCACCACCGCAAGCCTCTGTTCTTCCGCGATCCCATCTGGAGGCCTTTTCCGGTACTCTGTCGGAGGGGGAATCGATCAAGGAGGGCTTCTTCATCAACCTCGCTGCCCTTTCGATGATGTGTGAGTAGTTTACCACAAACCTACGGGCCCATAGCTAGTAGCTAGATGGCTTCTTCTCTCTCTTTGATCTTCAATACCATGTTCTCCTCGATGTTCTTGGAGTTCTATCCGATGTAATCTTCTTTTGCGGTGTGTTTGTTGGAATCCAATGAATTGTGAGTTTATGATCAGATTATTCATGAGAAATATTTGAGTCTTCTCTGAACTCTTTTATGCATGATTATTATAGCTTTGTATTTCTCTTTGATCTATCGATTTGGTTTGGCCAACTAGATTGGTTTATCTTGCAATGGGAGAGGTGCTTTGTGATGGGTTCAATCTTGCGGTGCTCAATCCCAGTGACAGAAAGGGACATGACACATATTTGTATTGGTGCCATTAAGGATAAAAAGATGGGGTTTAATCATATTTCTTGAGTTCACTTTGTCTAGATAATGTCATCTTGCTTAAGGCGTTACTCTGTTTTATACTTAATACCCTAGATGCATGCTGGATAGCGGTCGATGGGTGGAGTAATAGTAGTAGATGCAGGCAGGAGTCGGTCTAATTTTCTATCAATTGCCCAACAGTAATTTGTTTACCCACCGTATGCTATGTGTTCGAGAGAGAAGCCTCTAGTGAAAACTATGGCCCCTGGGTCTACTTTTATCATATATTTAAAACCAAAAATACCTTGCTGTAATTTATTTACTTTTATTTTATTTAGTATTTTAGTTTATCTATCTATCACTATCAGAATTAATCCTTACAAATAACCGCTAAGAGGATTGACAACCCTCTTATTTGCGTTGGGTGCAAGTGTTTGCTTTTGTGTGAGCAGGTGCTGCTAAAGGGATTTTGCGTGGTTCTCCTACTGGATTGATAACCTTGGTTCTTAACTATGGGAAATACTTATCTCTACTATACTGCATCATCCTCTCCTCTTCGGGGAAATACCAACACGGTCTACAAATAGCAAGTACCTGCTGGCAAGTTGCTCGGATTCATTGTTTCCCATAGAGGAATCGAGGCCAATCCTGCAAAAATCCGCGCGTTGTCCGCACTACAAATCCCCACCGAGCTCAAGCACATTCAAAAACTCATCGACTGCGTAGCCGCCCTCAGCTATTTCATCTCCCGACTCGGGGAGAAGGCTTTACCACTGTACAAGCTGTTGAAACAAACAAAAAACATCCAATGGACTAAGGAGGCAGGAGACGCTTTCGAGGAAATCAAAAGGCTTCTCCCCACCAACCCAATACTAGCAGCCCCAGGAATAGGCGAGCCGATGCTGTTATACATCTCGGCAACGAACCAAGTGGTCAGTGCAGTCCTCGTAGTCGAACGGGACGATGAAGGCCACAAGTTCCAGGTGTAGCGGCCCGTGTATTGTGTTTCCGAGGTGTTAACCCCGTGTAAAACAAGGTGCCCCCCACTACCAGAAGATCGCCTATGCAGTTTTCATGGCATCTCGGAAGCTACGACACTACTTTCAAGAGTGCTCTATCACAGTAGCATCCGAGGTCCCCCTAGGCAACATAATCAATAACAGGGACGCAACGGGTTGCATCGCCAAATGGGCAATCGAACTCCTCCCCTTCGAAATCTCATTTCGCCCATGCCGAGCTATTAAATCTCAGGTGCTGGCCGATTTCATGGCCGAATGGACAGAGGCCGAACTCCCCAGGGAGTATAGTACATATTCACATTGGACGATGTACTTTGACGGCTCTAAGATGCTGGCCAGATTGGGGGCTGGAGTAGTCCTCACCTCACCCACTGGGGACAACATACGATACGTCCTGCAAATCATGTATGCGGACTCGAACAATGCGGACGAGTACGAGGCCTTGCTTCTGGCCTACGAATTGCAGTATCCATGGGTATCCAGTGTCTGGAGGTCCGAGGTGACTCCAACTTAGCGATCTCACAAGTAAACGGTGAGTTCGATGCAAAGGATCCAAAGATGACGGCTGTCGGCCCAGTGGGAACCAGGGTACCACGGGCCGTCTGCCTGCGGCCCAGTAAGCAACGCCTGGCGAAGGCCCAAGAGGAGGCCTAGTTGTGGCCGCCGCGAGCAAGACGCTTCGCGAGGCACCAGCCTCGCGAGGACCATCTCCGCAAGGGACGGACCCACCGAAGATCATCAACAGCGGCAGGCAGCCTCGCGAGGCGGCCTCACGAGGCCACCCGCGCGAGGAGCCGCTTGGCGCTGGCCACGCGGTCACGTGCCCACCATGTGGGTGATGTTCCCGCGCAGGATGAAGACAGCGACAGGAGCCGTGCCAGCAGGTGCGGTCAGGGAAGATTTCCTCTTTGGTGATAAAGGGGCAGCGCCAGCTGCCCTCCCACAAAGCAAGTCCCAAAGCCTACCTGTTTGGTGCAAGAAGACCAAGACGACGAAGCACACCAGTGAGGATGTCACCACCGAGGCCACTAGCGCGTCATGGATAGCGTCTTTGCAGGCAAATACTGCCTTTTGTCAGGATAAGACTGGGCGCCTGTTCCCCTTCAAACTGCCGTTGTGTGGCAACCCTTCCCGCCAATATTTTCGGGGGAAGAGGACCAAGGCAGCTATAAAAGGGGCAGTGCCGCCACCGTAGAAGGGGGTTGATTCCACCTTCTTCAACCTTGTACGCGAGAGCACTCTCATACAGCATAATCCTAAACACAAGTAGGAGTAGGGTTTTACACTGCCTGGTGGCCCGAACCTGGGTAACTCTCGTGTCCCTGCCGTGCCCTGTGTGTGTGCACACTCTTGCCATGCTCCACTCGTCGTAGCCTCGCCGTGGTCACCGTCGAGTCATTAGGTGGCGAGCTAGCCCCTAGTGTTCGAACTAGGGTTCCCGGAGCCCGGACTCTGATAATTAGCGTGCCAGGTAGGGGGCTAGCTTCCGCTCCTTCCACCTCGACACCGCCATGGCCGATGCCCGACGCGAGCGCGCTCTACGCAGGGCCTCCAGGATGGTCCGCACCGAGCCCGTCACCAACGACAACCGCCGTGGGCGCGCCGGCGCCGCCACTGAGCCCGCGGGGGGAGAAGAGCAAGCCTCCTCCCTCCACTCGTCCATGCAGCTGCCTGCTTGCACTGCCACGGCGTCCTCGCTCACTCGACACGACCCGCCGGACCCGCAGGCCGTGCTGCTCATGGCGCGTGAGCTACTGCGCTACCGCCCCACCGAGGCCGGCTATGACGCTTGGCTTGCGCGCATCACCGAGCTCATCAACACCGCCGGAGACGCTTTGGCGCCCTCCCGTTCTCTTCCACCTCTGTCGTCGCGTGGCACGGAGGCAGAGCACGACGCGCATCCTCCACCTCCTCCGTTCGGCGACGGCGCGGGACATCGCCGCGGCGCGCGCGTGCAGGAGCCGTCCCGCGGCGCGTCCTCGCCAGACCACGACAATGCGAGCTGCCAGATCGTCCGGCGCGCGGTGCCAGACACTCGCGTGATCCTCGAGCAGCAGCGCCAGCGCCAAGACCGCATCATCCAGGACGTCGCGGCGGCCGGGCGCCAGAACCGCGCCGATCTCGCCGTCGGCGTCGCCTCCAGCAGCGGGGGCTGCCGTGCCTTCACTCGCGAGCTACGCTATGTGGTGTGGCCCGTGAAGTGCAAGCCGGACCTGCCTCCTTGCTACGACAGCACCCCCAACCCCATGGAATTCCTGCAGCTCTACACTCTAAGCATCGAGTCTGCGGGCGGTGACGACAAGGTCATGGCGAACTGGTCCCCCATGGCCCTCAAGGACGCCCCGCACTCATGGCTCATGAACCTCCCTGAAGCTTCCATCTCTTCTTGGTCCGAGCTGTGCCGGCAGTTCGTCGCCAACTTCAAGGGCATGCATGAGCGAGCCCTCATGCTCAACGACGTGCGTGTCGTGCGCCAGCGACCTGACAAGACTCTCCGCAAGTACATCCAGCACTTCAGCCAAGTGCGCAACAAGATCCCACGCGCCTCTGACGCCGCGATCATCTCCGCGTTCTCTGTAGGCGTCACGGATGTCAGGATGCGTGAGAAGCTCACCATCAATGACGAGCTCGACACCGTGGTCGCGCTATTCGAACTCGCCGACAGATGCGCCAAGGCTGAAGAGGGCCGCCTCTTCACCCACAATGACCCCGATGCGGTGCCAGATGCCGCCAAGACCAAGGGCAAGGACGCCAAGCGCAAGGGCCCCGCCGTGCTCGTGGCGGAGCCTGAGCAGAAGCACGGCCGCGACCGTGACGAGGCCAAGAAGGACGATCACCCCTTCTGCGCCTACCACAACATGCACTCCCACAGCACCGAGGACTGCCACGAGCTCAAGCTGCTTCGTGACAGCCGCCAAGATGGGCGCGGCAACCGCGACAATCGCAGCGCCGGTGATACGTCTCCAACGTATCTATAATTTTTGATTGGTCCATGCTATTATAGTATCAATCTTGGATGTTTTATATGCAATTATATGCCATTATATATCATTTTTTGGGACTAACCTATTAACCCAGTGCCCAGTGACAGTTGTTGTTTTCTGCTTGTTTTTGCCTTTTCAGAAAATCATTATCAAAAAGAGTCCAAACGAGACAAAAACTTTGGATTAATTTTTTCTGGACCAGAAGAGACCCACGAAGCTTCGGGAGAAGACCAGAAGAGCCACGAGGAGGCGACAAGCCTGGAGGGCGCGCCTAGGGGGGGTAGGCGCGCCCCCCCAGGCTTGTGGGCCCCTTATAGTCCCTCATGACCTAATTCCAGCGCTATAAATTCCCAAATATTCCCAATATACTAGAGAGATAGAAGAGAAAACCTTTCCACAGCCGCAAGCCTCTGTTCTTCCGCGATCCCACTTGGAGGCCTTTTCCGGTACTCTGCCGGAGGGGGAATCGATCACGGAGGGCTTCTTCATTAACCTTCCTGCCCATCCGATGATGTGTGAGTAGTTTACCACAGACCTACGGGTCCATAGCTAGTAGCTAGATGGCTTCTTCTCTCTCTTTGATCTTCAATACCATGTTCTCCTCGATGTTCTTGGAGTTCTATCCGATGTAATCTTCTTTTGCGGTGTGTTTGTTGGGATTCGAGGAATTGTGAGTTTATGATCAGATTACTCATGAGAAATATTTGAGTCTTCTCTGAACTCTTTTATGCATGATTATTATAGCTTTGTATTTCTCTCCGATCTATCGATTTGGTTTGGCCTACTAGATTGATTTATCTTGCAATGGGAGAGGTGCTTTGTGATGGTTCAATCTTGCGGTGCTCAATCCCAGTGACAGAAGGGGACATGACACGTATTTGTATTGTTGCCATTAAGGATAAAAAGATGGGGTTTAATCATATTGCTTGAATTTACTTTGTCTACATCATGTCATCTTGCTTAAGGCGTCACACTGTTTCATACTTAATACCCTAGATGCATGCTGGATAGCGGTCGATGGGTGGAGTAATAGTAGTAGATGCAGGCAGGAGTCGGTCTACTTGTCTCAGACGTGATGCCTATATACATGATCATTGCCATGAATCCGTCATAATTATTCGCTTTTCTATCAATTGCCCAATAGTAGTTTGTTTACCCACCGTATGCTATGTGTTCGAGAGAGAAGCCTCTAGTGAAAACTATGGCCCCCGGGTCTACTTTATCATATAAAAAACTTAAAAATACCTTGCTGCAATTTATTTACTTTTATTTTATTTAGTATTTTAGTTTATCTATCTATCACTATCAAAATTAATCCTTGCAAATAACCGCTAAGAGGATTGACAACCCTCTTATTTGCGTTGGGTGCAAGTGTTTGCTTTTGTGTGTGCAGGTCCGCTTAACGGGACTTTGCTTGGTTCTCCTACTGGATTGATAACCTTGGTTCTTAACTGAGGGAAATACTTATCTCTACTATACTGCATCATCCTCTCCTCTTCGGGGAAATACCAACGCAGTCTACAAGTAGCAGCCGGCCGTGGCGGCAACCGCTGGGGAGACCGTGGCAACAATGGCAGCAATAATAATAGGATGCCCTCTGATCTTGAAAGTAATATTAAAGAATTTATTAATTCGCAAAAGAATTTCAATGCTATGATAGAAGAAAAATTGAATAGAGTTGATGAATTGGCTAGGAACATGGATAGAATTGCTCATGATGTGGAAAATCTCAAAACTAAAATTTTGCCACCCAAGCATGATATAAATGAGTCTATTAAAGCTATCTATGTATCCATTAATGAAAGTAAAGAAAGGACCGCTAGGTTGAGAGCAAAGCGAGAATTCCTAGAAAAAGCGATTCCACCCGGTTTCTATCGTAGTAATGATGAAGATATTAAAATGATTGGTGTCACTCCTACTGAATAATTATTTAGTAACATAAAACTTGATGAAAAAGGGACTGAAGAAGAGTCAACTTTAGTTAGAAGGAGTCCCAATTGCTTGGAGGGTGATAATCTTAAAGATAAAAATGAAAAAAGTGGGTTTGGATAGGTCAAAACTTTAAATAGTAATGCACCCACTACTTTGGATTACAAGGACTTTAATTATGATAGTTGTTCTTTAATTGAGTGTATTTCCTTGTTGCAATCCATGATTAATTCACCAAACGCATATGAACAAAATAAAGCTTTCACTAAACATATTGTAGAAGCCATGATGAAAGTGCATGAAGAAAAACTTGAGTTGGAAGTTTCAATTCCTAGAAAATTACAAGATGTATGGGAACATACTATTAAAGTCAAAATTAAAGATTATGAATGTAATGCTCTATGTGATCTTGCTACTAGCATTTCCACTATATCAAAGTCTTTGTGTGATGTGCTAGTTCTCACCGATATGGATCCTTGTTCCCTTAATTTGCATCTTGCGGATTCTACTATAAAAAAACCATTGGGTAGAATAAATGATGTGCTTATTCTTGCAAATAGAAATTATGTGCCCGTGGATTTTATTGTTCATGATATTGAATGCAATCCTTCTTGCCCCCATAATACTTGGTAGGCCTTTCCTACGAACAATAGGTGCTATTATTGATATGAAAGAAGGTAATATAAGATTTCAATTTCCATTAAAGAAAGGGATGGAACACTTCCCTAGAAAGAGAATCAAGGCACCTTATGAATCTATTATGAGGGTCACTTATGGAATTAACTTGAAGGATGACAACACTTGAAACTATGAATTATGCCTAGCTAGGGGCATAAAAAAATAGCGCTAATGAGTCCTTGAAACTATGAGTTGTAAGTAAATATAAGTGTGATCATCATCATTATTAGAGCATTGTCCCAGTGAGGAAAGAATGGTGGAGACTAATGAGTCCTTGAAAAAGTGGGGATGAGGTCCATGAGACCGTTCTAAAAAAAAGAGGCCAAAAAGAGCCCACAAAAAAATGAGAGACAAAGAGAGAAGGGGCAATGTTACTATGCTTTTTCCACACTTGTGCTTCAGAGTAGAACCATGTTTTTCATATACAGAGTCTCCTATTTTGTCACTTTCATATACTAGTGGGAATTTTTCATTATAGAACTTGGCTTGTATATTCCGATGATGGGCTTCCTCAAATGCCCGAGGTCTTCATGAGGAAGCAAGTTGGATGCACACCCACTTAGTTTTCATGTTGAGCTTTCATGCACTTATAGCTCTTAGTGCATCCGTTGCATGGCAATCCCTACTCCTCGCATTGACATCAATTGACGGGTATCTCCATAGCCCGTTGACTAGCCTCGTTGATGTGAGACTATCTTTTATTTTTGACTTCCCCTTATTGATCTCTACCACCACACTCTATTCCACCCATAGTGCTATATCCATGGCTTGCGCTCATGTATTGCTCGGCCTGTCATCGGGGTAGTACATGATAAATATTTTGTGTTAAGAAGATGGAGCATGACAGGATTATATGATTTTGTAGGGATAACATTCTTTAGCATTTTTATTTTGAAAGACATGATTGTTTATTAGTACGCCTGAGTATTGATGTCTTTATATCAAACTATAGACTGTTGCTTTGAATCGTTCGAATCTTATTATGCATACCGTAAGAGAGATTACATGATGAAACTTGTTAGGTAGCATTCCACATCAAAACTTCTGTTTTTATCATTTACCTAATCGAGGACGAGCAGGAATTAAGCTTCGGGATACTTGATACGTCTCCAATGTATCTATAATATTTGATTGTTCCATGCTATTATAGTATCAATCTTGGATGTTTTATATCCAATTATATGCCATTATACATCATTTTTTGAGACTAATCTATCAACCCAGTGCCGAGTGCCAGTTGCTGTTTTCTGCTTGTTTTTGCCTTTTCCGAAAATCATTATCAAAAAGAGTCCAAACAAGAAAAAACTTTGGATTAGTTTTTTCTGGACCAGAAGAGACCCACGAAGCTTCGGGAGAAGACCAGAAGAGCCACGAGGAGGCAACAAGCTTGGAGGGCGCGCCCAGGGGGGTAGGTGCTCCCCCCCGGCTTGTGGGCCACTCGTAGCCCCTCCTGACCTAATTCCAGCGCTATAAATTCCCAAATATTCCCAATATACCAGAGAGACAGAAGAGAAAACCTTTCCGCTGCTGCAAGCCTCTGTTCTTCTGCGATCCCATCTGGAGGCCATTTCCGGTACTCTGCTGGAGGGGGAATCGATCACGGAGGGCTTATTCATCAACCTTGCTGCCCTTCCGATGATGTGTGAGTAGTTTACCACACACCTACGGGTCCATAGCTAGTAGCTAGATGGCTTCTTCTCTCTCTTTGATCTTCAATACGATGTTCTTGGAGTTCTATCCGATGTAATCTTCTTTTGCGGTGTGTTTGTTGGGATCCGATGAATTGTGAGTTTATGATCAGATTATTCATGAGAAATATTTGAGTCTTCTCTGAACTCTTTTATGCATGATTATTATAGCTTTTATTTCTCTTCGATCTATCAATTTGGTTTGGCCTACTATATTGATTTGTCTTGCAATGGGAGAGGTCCTTTGTGATGGGTTCAATCTTGCGGTGCTCAATCCTAGTGACAGAAGGGGACATGACACGTATTTGTATTGTTTACATTAAGGATAAAAAGATGGGGTTTAATCATATTGCTTAAGTTTACTTTGTCTATATCATGTCATCTTGCTTAAGGCGTTACTCTGTTCCATACTTAATACCCTAGATGCATGCTGGATAGCGGTCGATGGGTAGAGTAATAGTAGTAGATGCAGGCAGGAGTCGGTCTACTTGTCTCGGATGTGATGCCTATATACAGGATCATTGCCATGAATCCGTCATAATTATTCGCTTTTCTATCAATTGCCCAACAGTAATTTGTTTACCCACCGTATGCTATGTGTTCGAGAGAGAAGCCTCTAGTGAAAACTATGGCCCCCGGGTCTACTTTATCATATAAAAAACCTAAAAATACCTTGCTGCAATTTATTTACTTTTATTTTATTTAGTATTTTAGTTTATCTATCTATCACTATCAGAATTAATCCTTGCAAATAACCGCTAAGAGGATTGACAACCCTCTTATTTGCGTTGGGTGCAAGAGTTTGCTTTTGTGTGTGCAGGTGCGCTTAACGGGATTTTGCTTGGTTCTCCTACTGGATTGATAACCTTGGTTCTTAACTGAGGGAAATACTTATCTCTACTATACTGCATCATCCTCTCCTCTTCGGGGAAATACCAACGCAGTCTACAAGTAGCAGCCGGCCGTGGAGGCGGCGGCGGCGGCAACCGCTGGGGAGACCGTGGCAACAACAACTTCCGGCAGGGCTGGCGCGACCAGCCGCGGCCGACCAACCCTCCAGCCAATGCCGCCCTGCCGCCGCCATCACCGCCGCCTAGCAGGAACAACGACAACCAACCTGACAAGAATGCTGGGGGCTACCAGGAGCCTCGCGGAGCGGCATGCATTCTCGGCGGGGCCCAGGCCCCCTCACCCAACCGCCACTTCAAGCAGTTCTTTTGTGAGGTGAATGCGGCCCTCCCGAGGCCCGAGGCCTCTCAACCCCTCAAGTGGTCATAGTACGCGATCTCCTTCGACTCCACGGACCACCCCAAGTCCACGATAGCTGTGGGCACCATCCCCATGCTGTGCACTCCCACCATCAACAACGTTGCCGTCACCAAGACGCTCATCGACGGCAGCGTAGGCCTCAACGTGATCTCCATCGAGACCTTCGAGAAGCTTCAAGTGCCCTACGAGCGCCTGATGCCGACGAGGCCCTTCTCAGGTGTGACCGATGGCTCCACCCTGCCTCTGGGGCAAGCGCGCCTGCCGGTCACCTTCGGCACCTGCAAGAACTACCGCACCGAGCTCGTCGACTTCGACGTGGCACACATCGGCCTGCCCTACAATGCCATCTTGGGCTACCCTGCGCTCGCCAAGTTCATGGCGGTGACTCACCATGCCCACAACGTCCTCAAGATGCCGGGCTGCAGCGGTATCATCACCGTCCACTGTGACGAGAAGGATGCAGTACGCTCCCTCGAGCGCGCCTACAAGGCTACCGCCACCGCTTACCCTGCCGACGAGGACGACGTCGAGCCTGCCGAGACCGCACCCGCGAAGAAGAAGTAGTTGTTCTCTCAGGCACGCGCCAAGACGAAGAAAGTGTCAGTGGATGGCAGTGGCTCCGGGCCCGCCTTCGTCATCGGCAGCGGCCTCGATCCCAAATAGGAAGGCGCGCTCGTCGCCTTCCTCCGGGCAAATGCTGATGTGTTCGCATGGACAGCATCAGATTTGTCCGGTGTGCCGAGGGAGGTGATCAAGCACCACTTAGCGGTGTACCCCAATGCGCGCCCCGTCAAACAAAAGGCATGATGCCAAGCGCCCGAGAAGCAAGAGTTCATCGTTCAAGAAGTTCAGAAACTGCAAGAGGCATGAGTCATCCGCAAGGTGCGCCATCCTGAGTGGCTCGACCCTGTCATCGTCCCCAAGCATAACGGCGACGGACGGATGTGCGTCGACTTCAACAGCCTCAACAATGCCTGCCCCCAAGACCCCTTCCCACTGCCACAAATCGACCAGATCGTGGACTCACCGCTGGGTGCGAGTTGCTTTGCTTTCTGGATGCCTTCTCAGGCTACCACCAGATCAAGATGGCGATAGAAGACAAAGAGAGAACGGCCTTCATCACCCCCTATGGGACATACTGTTACATCTACATGCCCTTCGGCCTGAAGAGTGTGGGAGCTACCTTCCAGAGGCTGATGTGTATCGCCTTGGGGCCCCAGATGGGAAGAAATGCGGAGGCCTACGTCGACGACATCGTCGTGAAGAGCTGCAAGTCCTGCTCCCTCATCGTGGACCTCGAAGAAACCTTTGCCAACCTACGCAAGGTCAACCTCAAGCTCAACCCCGCCAAGTGCGTCTTCGGAGTCCCTTCCGGCAAGCTGCTTGGCTTCCTGGTCTCCTACCACGGCATCGAAGCCTACCCCGAGAAGATCAAGGCCATCGAGCAGATGCGGCCTCCCTAGAACCTCAAGGAAATGCAGTGCCTTGCGGGATGCATGGCCTCGCTTCGGCGTTTCATCTCCAAGTTCGGTGAACGAGCCCTGCCGTTCTTCATGCTCATGAAGAGATCGGGCCCCTTCAAGTGGACTCCCGAGGCTGATGCGGCCTTCGAGGACCTCAAGAAGTACCCGACGAGCCCTCCCGTCATGGTATCCCCGTGCCCTCGCGAGCCTCTGCTCCTATACTTGGCGGCCACCCCCAGACGGCCAGCGCGGCCCTTGTGGTGGAACAAGAAGAGCCTGCTCCTGCCAGGAAGAAGCCTACCGTGCTAGCGCCTCCCGAGGCCGCTCCAGCGCCCCCCGAGGCGGCACCGGCGCCTCCCGAGGGCCCTCCTCAGGAAGCCCCTGACGAGCTGCCTCTTGAGCCTCATGAGGGACCTCCCCCCGAGCCCCCCGAAGAGCAAGCAGCCGCTGTCGCAACTACGCGTCTCGTCGAGCACCCCGTCTACTTCGTCAGCACGGTGTTGCGGGATGCGCACGAGCGGTACCCCATGCAGCAGAAGCTCCTCCTCGCGCTCCTCATCGCCTCCAGAAAGTTGCGCCACTACTTCCAGGGCCACCCCATCAAGGTGATCACGTCTTATCCCCTGGAGCAGGTCCTGCACATACCCAACGCTAATGGCCGCATCGCCGAATGGAACATTGAGCTGCAGGCCTTCCAGCTGGAATTCCTCACCACGAGGACGATTAAGGGCGCAGATTTCACAGCGGAGTGGATGGATCCGCATCAAGAGGAGCCTCATGAGGACGAGTCCCTCCTGCCTGGGAAGGACTCCCCTGGCGGCTGGAGCATGCACTTCGATGGCGCGTTCTCCCGGCATGGCGTGGGAGCTGGCGTCATGCTCAAATCGCCAGCTGGAGATAAGCTCTACTACGCCGTACAACTCTGCTTCAAGCACGATGACAAGGTCTCCAACAACATCGCGGAGTACGAGGGCCTCATCGCCGGGCTCAAGGCCGCCTTCGTTCTTGGCATCAAGCGCATCCTCATCAAGGGAGATTCGCAGCTCCTCATCAACTTCTCCAACAAGAGCTACAAGCCCAAGGACGAGCACATGGCCGCCTACCTGGAGGAGGTACGAAAGCTCGAGAAGCGCTTCCTCGGCATGGAGCTCCAGCATGTCCCTCGTGGCGCCAACAAGGAAGTAGATGACATCGCCAAGCAGGCGTCTCGCCACGAGCCTCAAAAGCCCGGTGTCTTCGAGGAGAGGTTCCTGAGGTCGTCAGCCGCACCACCTACCGCAAGCACCATGGAGCCTCATGAGGAGCCCCCTCCCACACCACCCACAGGCGCGCCAGACTGTGGCCCGCCTTTAGGCGCTCGCCTGCTGCTCATGCTGGAGCCACAAGCTGACAGCTGGGCCAACGAGTTCAAGGCCTATCTGGAGGACGACACCCTCCCGGAGAAGGACTCAGAGGCCGAGTGCGTGGCCCGCCAGGCCACAGTTTACTGCCTGATGGATGGCGATCTCTACCGCAGGCGCCCCAATGGCATCGCGCTGCGGTGCATCTCCGAGGAGCAAGGGCGCGAGCTGCTTGCTGACATACACGGTGGAGACTATGGCCACCATTCTTCATCGTGCACCCTCGCCGGCAAGGTGTTCCGTAGCGGCTTCTACTTGGCCACTGCGCTTCAAGACGCCACCGAGCTGGTCCAGTCCTGCGAAGCCTGCCATTTCCACTCCAAGCAAATCCACCAGCCAGCGCAAGGCCTCCAAACCACCCCCCTCTCATGGCCCTTCGCGGTCTAGGGGCTGGACATCCTGGATCCTGATGACCCACAAGTATAGGGGATCAATCGTATTCCTTTCGATAAGTAAGAGTGTCGAAACCAACGAGGAGCAGAAGGAAATGACAAGCGGTTTTCAGCAAGGTGTTTTCTGCAAGCACTGAAATTATCAGTAACGAGTAGTTTGATAGCAAGATAATTTGTAACAAGTGACAAGTAGCAATAGTAACAAAGAGTGCAGCAAGGTGGCCTAATACTTTTTGTAGCAAAGGACAAGTCGGAACAATCTCTTATAGCAAGTAAAGCATTCTCGAGGACACATGGGAATTTCATCTAGTCACTTTCATCATGTTTGTTCGATTCGCGTTCGCTACTTTGATAATTTGATATGTGGGTGGACCGGTGCTTGGGTGCTGTTCTTACTTGAACAAGCCTCCCACTTATGATTACCCCCTCTCGCAAGCATCCGCAACTACGAAAGAAGAATTAAGATAACTCTAACCATAGCATTAAACATATGGGTCCAAATCAGCCCCTTACAGAATAGCGCATAAACTAGGGTTTAAGCTTCTGTCACTCTAGCAACCATCATCTAATTACTACTCCACAATGCATTCCCTTAGGCCCAAAGATGGTGAAGTGTCATGTAGTCGACGTTCACATGACACCACTAAGAGAATCAACAACATACATATCATCAAAATATCGAATGAATACCAAATTCACATGATTACTTATGACAAGACTTCTCCCATGTCCTCAAGAACAAAAGTAACTACTCACAAATCATCATCATGCCCAAGATCAGAGGGGTATTAAATAGCATATTGGACCTGAACATATAATCTTCCACCAAATAAACCAACTAGCATCAACTACAAGATGTAATCAACACTACTAGCAACCCACAGGTACCAATCTGAGGTTTTGAGACAAAGATTGAATACAAGAGATGAACAAGGGTTTGAGATGAGATGGTGCTGGTGAAGATGTTGATGAAGATTGGCCCTCCCACAATGAGAGGGTTGTTGGTGATGTCGATGGCGACAATTTCCCCCTCCCGGTGGGAAGTATCCCCGACAGAATCGCTCCGCCGGAGAGCAAAATAGCTCCTGCCCAAGTTCCGCCTCGAGACGGCGGCGCACCGTCCCAAAAGTCTTCTCCTTATTTTTTAGGGCAAATGGGCTTATATACCAGAAAATAGGGGCCAGAGGATGGCCAGAGGCCCCACGAGGTACCAGGGCGCGCCTGGGGGGGGTGGCGTGCCCTGGTGCCTCGTGGGCACCTGGGTGGCCCCCTCTGGTACTTTTTGCTTCCAGTATTTTTTATTTATTCCAAAATAATTCTCTGTGAAATTTCACCTCATTTGGACATGTGCAGAATAGGTATCTTGACATAGTTGTTTCAGGTCTAGAATTCCAGCTGCCGGCATTCTCCCTCCTTGTGTGAATCTTTCATATTAAGAGAGAAAAGGCATTAGAATTGCTCCAAAAAGTGTTATAATGATTAAAAACACTATAAATAACAGTAGCAAAACATGATGCGAAATGGACGTATCAACTCCCCCAAGCTTAAACCTCGCTTGTCCTCAAGCGAAAGCCGATATCGATAATCATGTCCACATGTTTAGAGAGAGAGGTGAAGAGAAAAACAAAATATGGACATAGTAGCATCATGATCATTATTTTAATAGCGATATTCATTATCATAAAACCTCTCATGAGCAAGTAACAATTCATCACAACAATGAAGTATAAGGCATAAACTTTCTTGAAAATTAACAAACTATGTTCTCAGTCAACAATGCAATTGCAAATCACCATATTTTCAGGAAGGGTCTCATGTAGGAGGTTTTTAGCAAGTCCACATACTCAACCATCATATAGTCTTCTATGATTGCTAACACTCACGACATATATATGGAGCAAAAAGTTTCAGCCAGACACATAGAAAGATAGGGGCTTGTGATTTTGCCTCCCAACTCATTCACCTCAAGGGTGATGTCAACAATAATAACTCATGATCGCTCATATCCAACTGGATATATATGCTTAGATCTTTCCCCACCACATGATGCTTACAAAAGAGAAAAATAAAAATAAAGTAGAGGAGAACACTATTGACTCTTGCATAAAAAGTAAATACATAAAAGTAAAGGATAGGCCCTTCGCAGAGGGAAGCAGAGGTTGTCATGCGCTTTTTGTTGTTGGATGCAAGAGCTCTTAATGCAAAGGAACGTCACTTTATATTGCCCCTTGTGATAGCAACCTTTATTATGCAGTCTGTCGCTTTTATTTCTTTACCATCACAAGTTCATACAAAGCTTATTTCCCTTACAATAAAAGTTCAGACATATTTAGAGGCAATTTTTATTGCTTTTTGCACCGATGACAACTTACTTGAAGGATCTTATTCAATCCATAGGTAGATATAGTGGACTCTCATGACATGAAACTGGGTCTAAGGGTTTTTGATGCACAAGTAGTATCTCTACTTGGTGTGGATTTTTGGCTAGCAAAGATATTGGGCAAGCACCACATGTTGGAGGATCTATAACAATATAACTTCTATGTGAATATGAACAAACATAATTCATTACGTTGTCTTCCTTGTCCAACGTCAACAATTTGACATAAAATACTTAATGGGGGCTCACAATCATAAAATATGTCCCAGATAGTATATTTGCATGCGAATCTTCTCTTCCCTTATTAATTCTTTCATGAATTGCATCATTGACTAATACTATGTTTGTTAACTTCCAATAAATTTTACCACTTATACTTTTCTTTATTTAATGTCATTACTTTCCATAAGATTAACATATGATCTTTTTCATTATTTTCATTGCTAGGATTGAGACATGAAAGTAAAGAAGCAAAAACTCAAACTACTCTTTATTATATAACTCTCAACTCGATTACATAGATAGATGGATCACAAAACTAACACTCGAAAATAGATCATACTAAACTTTTATTCAACTAGATCACGAAATAACTAAGGATCGAACTAAAAGTAGGTAAAGATAATAAAAGTGATGGTGATACAATACCGGGGCACCTCCCCCAAGCTTGGCATGTGACACCCTGGTTTTTGGCAACTTTTTCTTTTCAAAATCTTTCTGGCTTTATTTGCAATTTGGAGGGATTTTGAATCTTTTCAGTTGACTTTGGACTTATGAATTTCTCTCAGTGATCCAAAGCCCTCACCATCTTGCCAAAACCGTGTCACTCACCTTCTGGATCAATTTCCAATTCTTCATCTTTCCCAAATATTCATTTTCTTCATTTGCGAAAATCTGTCATCACTATGGGTTACAAAGCAACCTATAGTTCTGGTGATCAGAAAAATCCCAAATTAATCCCACACCTTCTTGTCATTATCTACTCCCACAATCTTCCAAAACATTTCATGGTCCAGTACAAAATTTTGTCCAGAGAACTCCATTTGCTCTCTGGATAGTACTGGCCATTTGTGAAGCAACTCACATTTTCCCAACTCAGAAAATTCTCAGATAATTCCCTGAGATGCTAGGGAACATATCTTGCCACAATATCCAAAAATATCATCTTGCTTAGTACAAATTTTCACCAGCAATATTCTGCCAAGTTTCTGTTCAATTGGAACCTCTGTGAAGGAAGTATCATCTAGAGATATCCAATTGAGCTGAAATTTTTATGGCACCTCCTATCCATCAAATAACCATCCCACACCAAAATTCAGCTCCAGCAGATCAGCCAGATGAGTGCATCAAGCTCATCTAGCTTCTGTTCCAGTAACCACACTTGTACAGCAACCCCATTCAAACTCTGATCAGATTCTCTCAAACTTTGCCAGCTTATAGTCCTTCCAAGATAGATCACCCCAGACATCTCCATTGGCTCCATCTCTAGCTCACCTCTTCTCTAGATCACTCTCAAGTTTGCTGTCAGAAACTGTAGCTGAAGCTACACTTCGAACAGTTCTGTATCTGGCCAAACCAAGAGCACAGAGGGGCTAAATGACCAAAGGAGAACACCCTAGACATGGTGCGCTGGACTTGCACGGCCTTCAGATGCCGGACACCGTGGTGAGCACGGTACTGGCATGCCAGTATGCGTGCTCTGCATCTCGCCGGCGACTGTCGAGGTCATTCCAGTGGCCTCGCACTGCCATTTCGTGTCTGGAGGTGCCGACATCACCGCTGCCGCCCACGTACCCCGTTCCCGCAGCTTCTCCTCACCGGAATCGTCCTCGGCGGCCGCCACGGCACCCGGGCACTGTGCCGCCCGTGCCCGCACTGTGGCCTGCGGCTCGTCTTCTTCCTCCACTAGCCGTCACTGCCCGCCTTAACTCCTCCTGCTCTTTCCTATCCCGTCGCCCATGCCCGGCCAGCCAGCGAGGCGTCCTTGCGCCGGCGACGTGGCCCGAGCCCCGCCGCTTCCAGAGAGCTCGCCCCTCGCCTATATAAGGCCATGCCCAGCCCTCCCAGCTCTCCATCGACCTCCACTACCTCCCAGTCGCCCTCCAGAGCAGCGAGCCAAGGCCGAGAGGCCCTCTGGCCTCACCTCTCGCCGGAGATCCGCCGCCACCCGAGCCCAGCCACCTCGCCGTTCCACTCCTCCCCGGACTCCACCGACTGCACGAGCGAGCTCAGCTCATTCCACTGACCATGCCCGAACCCTTGCCCGACCGAATCTCCGCCGAAATCGCCGTCTCCGGCGACGCCCGAGAACCACCGCCGCCGGAGAGGAAGGGGACGACACCGTCCGACCACCTCTCGCCACTCCATGGGTACGTGCATGTTCGTCTCGATGTGCTCTATCCTTTCCCGTAGTCGCCGGACCTCGCCGCCGTCCGTGTCGCTGGAGCTCCGCCGCTCTCTGTTCCCCTCCCCCTCTCTTTAAATCTGACCACTGGGGCCCGCTCGTCAGTGGCTTACCGAAGCGGTAAGTGGAAGCGCACAGGCGAAATACGCCTTCGACGTGGCCCAGGTTGATTTTTCTGATTTTCTATTTTAGTTCCAGATTTTGACCAGAACTTTCACCAGCCATAACTTTTAAACCATAAGTCCAAATCAATTGATTCTGTTTGCTATGAGTTTGTCTTGAGCTCCTCTATTTGCTGGAAAATTTTGGTATTTTTCCCATGCTCACAGAATTTTTGGTGCACAGAACAGTAATATGTGACATTTTCATTTGCATTTTAAAAATATTTTCAGAAGGAATTTTTTTTGGATTTGAAGCCCAGGAGTTTGTGGACAACCCAACAGAGCAAGGCAAGCCATGTCATCCATTGCATGAAGCATTTCAATAGTGTTGGTTATTTAATTGAATTATATGCATTATTTTAATATGTGATAATTTAGAGTAATTTTATTTTGATGAATAGCTACTGCCATGTTAAGTTATTCATGATATAAACTCATGCTTGATAAATACTGGTTAACACTAAACCTAATTGGTTGATCTAGTGTCACCTATCCGGACTTTCCCGTGCAGCCACATTTGCCGGTATGGGACGGCCTTGACTTGGTCTGGCTTTGTGCTCTTTTATCGGTACCACCACACTAGGGAGGGTTATGCGTGCGTGCTGCCCTGATCAGGTAGGCGACGATAATCCTGTGAGCCCAGTTGAGTTATTTTGCCGGCGTCCCCGTTTGGGACAGTTAGTGGCCACGATGGTGGCAGGTGTCATGGGGTGACACAGGGGCCACCCAAGACATGACCCTGGGAGGGTATGATTGTCGGTGGTACGATAGAGGAGTCACGGGTCAGGCAGGTTTCGTTGAAGCACCATCGATCCACCCGAATGGGATCACGAGGTCGGGGGCTTCATGGTGTGGGTAAAGTGTGCAACCTCTGCAGAGTGTAAGAATCTATTCGAATAGCCACGTCCACGGTATTGGACAGTCCGTACTAGGCCACTGAACGGTCAACCACCCTAGTGATAATAATGATGGAAGAACTTGTCTTATGTTCGGAAGTGCTCAGTGGCTTGTGAGAATTCCGAGGGTTGTGGGACAACCCAGAGAGAGTAGGTTGATATTCGATAACAGTGAGTAAGCAACCCAAGTATTTAACCTGTTAATTGCCATGCTATTGTTTGCTGCATTGTTTTGGTTGCCATGAGCTTGCGAGTACATTCCAAGTACTCACCTGGCGTGTCATGCCAGATGCAGGAGAAGCCGAGGACGGAGGTCCCGATGGTTCATGCTACATTAACTAGGCCGTGTCCACAGCAGTGTCCCTGTGGATGGAGTTTCCGCGCTATGTTCCGCTACGCCGTAGTTCTACCCAGTAGTATCGAGGCCCTGCTATGTTCCATAAATAATGTAGATATTGTCATAGCACCTGATGTGCTTCTGGCCTTGCTATCGATGTAAATTATGAGCTTGTACTCGAGATATTTCAATAAAGTTCAGTTCAGTTTTGTTCCAAGTTGTTGTGTGTTTCCAGAAGACATGATCTCTGGGTTGGAAACACTGGTAAACCTGTTCTCTGAGCCGGGGTGCCACAAAGCTTGGTATCAGCGCCACGCTGACTGTAGGACGCCCTAGTTAATCCTGTGCTAGAACCGCGATTAGTTTAGAGTCTTGGTGTGTCTGGCTTGTTGCATCTGATTGCTGCATGGCATGCATATAGTTTTTATTGTGCTAACCGCTGGTTTGATGAGTGTAGATGGCACCAGTTCCATACCACTACCACCACGAGCCGGCACCGTTCACTTTTCCAGTACTGCTCCGTAGTGTCTGGCTTCGGCTGTATCCCAACGACGAAGACCCAGTGTACCAGGTGTTTCGAGAGAAGCTTGCTGGTTCAGTGTACGAGTATCACGCGGAAGCCTTTCTTACGATGAGTTCAGATATCGGCAGCTACTCCCGTTCTTCCAAGGGCGGAACTGCTTGTACTCCGGAGTTGGCGACGCAGTTTGCTGCGATGGAGGCTCTTACTGACTTGCGCTTCCACGAAGTCGAGATGCAGACTCATCCAGGTTTCTTTCACTGCCCCACCCTGTCGCCTGCGACAGGGCGAGTCCTTTTCGCACCTGTTGATCCGGCGAGTGATCGTGCTGCTGGTGTTTTATCTCGTTATCTGAACGCAAGTTACCATATGATCACTTCACTAGCTGAGGAGCTGACTCATGCCCGCGAGGCACTTGCAGCTGTTGCGGCAGCACAGTCTCCTCCTCCGCCTCCGTTTTCACCTGTGTATACTCCACCCGTTCCACCTTCTGAGACTCCTTCTAGCTCGTTCGGACCGCCAGGCTTTCCGTCTAGTAGCCGACGTGAGACCCCGGCAGAGTGGGCCTCACTCCTAGCTACTCCAGCTGCTCCGATGCTGTGGTGTCGTGCTCCTTCTCCCTCAGAGGGGGAACCTTCTCGTCAGCATCGCCGTGTTTCCTTTGATCCGGAGGCCGAGGTGCACATCATCAGCTCAGATTCCGAGACGGGGTCAGACGACGAGGAGTCTGCAGTTTACCAGTGTTCGTGCCACCGGCGTCACTAGAGTGGAGGCTTGAGTTTCAGTGCATGCATCATAGCATCCCTGCATATGTCAACTGCCGTATGAGCAGTCTAGTCATGATCATCCCCCTACTAGCTTGTCATGTATGATGTTGGGTTGCCTTGTATAATTATGTTGTTCACTTTAGTTTCTCTCTTTTATTTGGCTTTCCTTCTGGTGTCACATTGCCATGCTTTTCCCTTATGGATGTTGCTCATCGATTCGGTTTTTTGCAATGGGGAACAAATTTACGATGAAGAGGTGTAGTAATCAAGGCGGCGACGGAACTCCAGTTCGTCGATCCGCCAGACAGGCAGGACAGTCACCAGAAGACTTACCACCTCCACCACCGCAGGCACCAACCCCTGATCAGATTATGAGAATGTTTGAGGAGAAAAGAAATCAAGATCTCATGGAATTTCTGAAAAGCATGCAGACTATGGTGGGTCAGAATAACCATAATGGGACACACTCTAAGTTGTCTGATTTTCAGTGTACCAAGCCACCCAGTTTTGGTCAGGCTGTAGATCCTATGGAAGCTGATGACTGGCTGAGGACCATGGAAAAGAAGTTGGACATAGACCGCTGTGATGAGTCCGACAAGGTTCCTTTTGTTACTCACTATCTGGAGGGACCGGCAGCTATATGGTGGGACAACACAAAAATAATGTGGCTTTCTTGAGAAGATATATCTTGGGAAAAATTCAAAGAGGTATTCCGCAAGTATCATATCCCTACCGGCATTATGAAGGTAAAGCAGAGGGAATTTCTGGCTCTTACGCAAGGGAACATGTCAGTGGGTGAGTATCTGAACAAGTTTAATAATCTGGCACGGTACTCTATATATGACGTGTCCACCAAAGAAAGGAAGATTGACCGATTCCTAGGAGGGCTGAATCATACCCTCCGTTGTCAGCTCTGTATACTTGACTTCCCTAATTTCCAGACTTTGGTGAACAAGGCCTTCATAGCTGAACGAGAGCACAAGTCAGGATATGATGATCGCAAGCGGAAGTTTGAACCCAAGAAGGACAACCATGAGCAGTTTGTGCAGAAGTCACGTATCTGGCCATCAGGGCCGTCTGAATACAAGCCTGCCAGGAGTAATGGCAACAACAACAACAAGCCTGTCAGCCAGGACAAGACCTTCGGCAAACAGCCAGTGATGGAGGATTGCCGTCGCAACAACACATGCTTTACTTGTGGCTAGAGCGGGCATTACTCCAAACAGTGCCCCACAAGAAATGGGAAGCCATCATCCGACTACAAGCCATAGGTCAACAGTGTTGGACGCCGCCCCAATATGAAATTCTATCGCAGCCAAGTCCATCACATCTCTGTTGAAGAAGCCCGCGAATCCCCAGATGTGGTCCTTGGTATGTTTTCTGTTAACAACATACCTGCAATAATTTTATTTGACTCTGTGGCTTCTCATTCGTTTATTTCGCGGAGTTTTCCCACCTTGCACAAATTTTCTCCTTCTCTTTTGGACAAAATCATGGTGGTACAATCCCCTGGCTCTATGCTCAGAACAAATGTGATATACAAGGATCTGGAAATTTCGATACAAGGAGTAAAGTTCCCAGCTACTCTTGTTGCCATTGAATCCCCCGGACTGGATATAATATTGGGAATGGATTGGTTGGTACCACATCAGGTGTGTATCAACTGTGCCACCAGGAAGGTGACGTTGGTTAACCCGGCAGGACAAACAGTGCAATTCACAGCTAGCAGAATGATGTCAAATAAAGGAATGGCATTCAAAGCCACAACTACAGACATAAGTCTGATTCCAGTAGTCAGTGAATTCCCAGACGTATTCCCGGAGGAATTACCAGGAATGCCACCTGATCGGGAACTAGAGTTTGGTATTGACATTGTTCCCGGGACAACTCCAATTTACAAGAAGTACTACCGCATGCCTTCCCCAGAGCTGGTGGAATTGAAGAAATAGTTGGACGAATTACTGCAAAAAGGGTATATTCGTCCAAGCACTTCACCTTGGGGATCACCAGTGCTATTTGTCAAGAAGAAGGATGGCAGCCTACGAATGTGCGTGGACTACCACCAACTGAATGAGGTCACCATCAAGAATAAATATCCGCTTCCCCGCATTGATGATCTATTTGACCAGTTGAACGGGGCCCGGGTATTTTCCAAGATTGACCTTCGGACGGGGTATCATCAGTTAAAAATCAGAAAAGAAGATATCCCCAAGACAGCCTTCACTACAAAATATGGCCTATATGAATTTACAGTCATGTCATTCGGGCTGACAAATGCTCCCGCCTATTTCATGAGCATGATGAATAAGGTCTTCATGGACTTCTTGGACAAATTTGTGGTAGTCTTCATCGATGATATCCTTATCTACTCAAAAGATGAGGAGGAGCACAAGCAACATCTCCGCACTGTCCTGGAAAGACTAAGGATCCATCGCTTGTATGCCAAATTCAGTAAATGCCAATTTTGGCTGAGAGAGGTGGGATTTCTGGGACATGTTCTGTCAGAACAAGGTGTGGCCGTCGACCCTAGCAAAGTGACCGCTGTATTAAACTGGAGGACACTAGCCAGGGTAACGGAAGTCCGTAGCTTTCTGGGATTGGCAGGCTACTACCGTCGGTTCATTGAAGGCTTCTCAAAAATAGCCAAGCCATTGACAGAATTGCTGAAAAAGAACCACAAATTTGCCTGGACAGAAGAATGTGACAGCAGTTTCATGGAATTGAAGACGAGGCTAACTACAGCTCATGTCTTAGTTCTTCCAGACATACACAAGAGCTTCGACATATACTGCGATGCTTCCAGGCGTGGAATCGGCTGCATTCTAATGCAAGAAGGGAAGGTTGTAGCATATGCATCCAGACAGCTACGACCTCACGAAGAGAACTACCCCACTCATGATTTGGAACTGGCAGCCGTGATTCATGCATTAAAGATTTGGAGGCATTACCTCATTGGGCAGCGATGTGAAATATACACAGACCACAAGAGTCTCAAGTATATTTTCACTCAACCCGACCTTAATCTCAGGCAGAGAAGATGGCTTGAACTAGTCAAGGATTATGACATCGGAATTAATTATCATCCGGGAAAAGCCAATGTGGTCGCCGATGCCCTCAGCAGAAAGCAAGGTACCCTAAATGCATTAATGGAGGGAATCCATCCGAGGCTACGAGAAGAGTTTGCCAAGCTGAACATGGTGCTATGCGGCCCAATAAGCCCGGATACCTTGGAAATTACTCCGACACTCATGGAAGAAATTAAGGCCGCTCAAAAATCAGATGAGGGTATACAAGAGATCAAGGAGCGCATTCCGAGAGGAAAGGCCAAGTCTTTCCATCTTGATGATCAAGGTACCCTATGGTTTGAAAAATGAATATGTGTGCGTGATCAAGACAACTTGAGACAGCAAATACTTAGAGAGGCACACGAGTCTGCCTACTCTATTCATCCCGGAGGAACAAAAATGTACCAGGACTTGCGAGAAACCTTTTGGTGGCCAGGAATGCGAAAGGACATAGCATACTATGTCGCCTGTTGTGACATCTGCAACAGAGTCAAGGCTGAGCACCAGAAACCCGCTGGACTACTGCAACCCTTACCAGTTCCCCAGTGGAAATGGGATGACATATGCATGGACTTCATTGTTGGACTACCCAAGTCAACAAGAGGCCATGATGCTATCTGGGTCATTGTGGATATACTTACGAAAGTGGCCCACTTTCTTCCGGTAAAGACCACTTTCAACGCTTACCAACTGGCATAGCTCTACCTGTCCCGGATAGTCAGTCTTCACGGGGTACCCAAGTCTATCACATCGGATAGAGGCTCCCTGTTCACTTCAGTGTTCTGGCTGCGACTACACCAAGCCCTGGGAACCGTGTTAAAGCATAGTATGGCATATCACCCACAGACAGATGGACAGACCGAACGTGTGAACTAGATTTTGGAAGATATGCTTCGGTCCTGTGCTCTCGCCCATGGATCCAAATGGGAGGATAGTTTACCCTATGCAGAATTCTCCTACAATAACAGTTATCAGTCGAGTCTCAAGATGTCACCATTCGAAGCCCTGTACGGACAGAAATGCCGCAATCCTTTAAACTGGTCTCAGACAGGAGACAGCCGCATCTTCGGCACGGATTTGATGCTCGAGGCTGAGAAGCAAGTCAAAGATATCCACGAGCGTCTTCGAGCAGCCAAGTCCCGACAAAAGAGCTACTATGACTCGAAGCATCGGGAAGTAACTTTTGAGCCCGGAGAATATGCCTATCTCCGAGTTACCCCCATGAAAGGGATAAAGAGGTTTCATACCCGAGGAAAGCTTGCACCGAGATATATCGGACCCTTTCCAGTAATGGCTAGAAGAGGCAGAGTGGCATATCAGTTGGAATTACCACCGGAATTGTCAGACGTTCACGATGTATTTCACATATCACAGCTGAGAAAGTGCGTCGCACCCCCGATCAAACAGGCAGATATGAGTGAGCTGGAATTGACTAAGGATTTGACCTATGAGGAAAGACCTGTCAGAATATTGGATGAGATGGAAAGAACTACCAGGAGTAACACAATTAGGTTTTACAAGGTGTTGTGGGATCATCATACTGAGGAAGAGGCTACCTGGGAAAGAGAGGATTTTCTGAGATCAGCGTATCCATACTTGTTCCCTGAGCAACCGAATCTCGAGGACGAGATTCATTCTAAGGGGGGTAGGTTTGTGACACCCTGGTTTTTGGCAACTTTTTCTTTTCAAAATCTTTCTGGCTTTATTTGCAATTTGGAGGGATTTTGAATCTTTTCAGTTGACTTTGGACTTATAAATTTCTCTCAGTGATCCAAAGCCCTCACCATCTTGCCAAAACCTTGTCACTCACCTTCTGGATCAATTTCCAATTCTTCATCTTTCCCAAATATTCATTTTCTTCATTTGCGAAAATCTGTCATCACTATGGGTTACAAAGCAACCTATAGTTCTGTTGATCAGAAAAATCCCAAATTAATCCCACACCTTCTTGTCATTATCTACTCCCACAATCTTCAAAAACATTTCATGGTCCAGTACAAAATTTTGTCCAGAAAACTCCATTTGCTCTCTGGACAGTACTGGCCATTTGTGAAGCAACTCACATTTTCCCAACTCAGAAAATTCTCAGATAATTCCCTGAGATGCTAGGGAACATATCTTGCCACAATATCCAAAAATATCATCTTGCTCAGTACAAATTTTCACCAGAAATATTCTGCCAAGTTTCTGTTCAATTGGAACCTCTGTGAAGGAAGTATCATCTAGAGATATCCAATTGAGCTGAAAATTTTATGGCATCTCCTATCCATCAAATAACCATCCCAGACCAAAATTCAGCTCCAGCAGATCAGCTAGATGAGTGCATCAAGCTCATCTAGCTTCTGTTCCAGTAACCACACTTGTACAACAACCCCATTCAAACTCTGATCAGATTCTCTCAAACTTTGCCAGCTTATAGTCCTTCCAAGATAGATCACCCCAGACATCTCCATTGGCTCCATCTCTAGCTCACCTCTTCTCTAGATCACTCTCAAGTTTGCTGTCAGAAACTGTAGCTGAAGCTACACTTCGAACAGTTCTGTATCTGGCCAAACCAAGAGCACAGAGGGGCTAAATGACCAAAGGAGAACACCCTAGACATGGTGCGCTGGACTTGCACGGCCTCCAGATGCCGGACACCGTGGTGAGAACGGTACTGGCATGCCAGTATGCGTGCTCTGCATCTCGCCGGCGACTGTCGAGGTCATTCCAGTGGCCTCGCACTGCCATTTCGTGTCTGGAGGTGCCGACATCGCCGCTGCCGTCCACGTACCGCGTTCCCGCAGCTTCTCCTCGCCGGAATCGTCCTCGGTGGACGCCACGGCACCCGGGCACTGTGCCACCCGTGCCCGCACTGTGGCCTGCGGCTCGTCTTCTTCCTCCACTAGCTGCCACTGCCCGCCTTAAGTCCTCCTGCTCTCTCCTATCCCGTCGCCCATGCCCGGCCAGCCAGCGAGGCGTCCTTGCACCGGTGACGTGGCCCGAGCCCCGCCGCTTCCAGAGAGCTCGCCCCTCGCCTATATAAGGCCATGCCCGGCCCTCCCAGCTCTCCATCGACCTCCACCACCTCCCAATCGCGCTCCCGAGTAGCGAGCCAAGGCCGAGAGGCCCTCTGGCCTCACCTCTCGCCGGAGATCCGCCGCCACCTGAGCCCCGCCACCTCGCCGTTCCACTCCTCCCCGGACTCCACCGACTGCACGAGCGAGCTCAGCTCATTCCACTGACCACGCCCGAACCCTTGCCCGATCGAATCTCCGCCGGAATCGCCGTCTCCGGTGACGCCCGAGAACCACCGCTGCCGGAGAGGAAGGGGACGACGCCGTCCGACCACCTCTCGCCACTCCACGGGTACGTGCGTGTTCGTCTCTATGTGCTCTATCCTTTCCCGTAGTCGCCGGACCACACCGCCGTCCGTGTCGCCGGCGAGCATCGCCGGAGCTCCGCCGCTCTTTGTTCCCCTCCCTCCTCTTTTAAATCTGACCGCTGGGGCCCGCTCGTCAGTGGCTTACCGAAGCGGTAAGTGGAAGCGCACAGGCGAAATACGCCTTCGACATGGCCCCGGTTGATTTTTCTGATTTTCTATTTTAATTCCAGATTTTGACCAGAACTTTGACCAGCCATAACTTTTAAAACATAAGTCCAAATCAATTGATTCTTTTTGCTCTGAGTTTGTCTTGAGCTCCTCTATTTGCTGGCAAAATTTGGTATTTTTTCCATGCTCACAGAATTTCTGGTGCACAGAAGAGTAATATGTGACATTTTCATTTGCATTTAAAAAATATTTTCAGAAGGAAATTCTTTTGGATTTGAAGCCCAGGAGTTTGTGGATAACCCAACAGAGCAAGGCAAGCCATGTCATCCATTGCATGAAGCATTTCAATAGTGTTGGTTATTTAATTGAATTATATGCATTATTTTAATATGTGATAATTTAGAGTAATTTTATTTTGATGAATAGCTACTGCCATGTTAAGTTATTCATGATATAAACTCATGCTTGATAAATACTGGTTAACACTAAACCTAATTGGTTGATCTAGTGTCACCTATCCGGACTTTCCCGTGCAGCCACATTTGCCGGTATGGGACGGCCTTGACTTGGTCTGGCTTTGTGCTCTTTTATCGGTACCACCACACTAGGGAGGGTTATGCGTGCGTGCTGCCCTGATCAGGTAGGCGACGATAATCCTGTGAGCCCAGTTGAGTTATTTTGCCGGCGTCCCCGTTTGGGACAGTTAGTGGCCACGATGGTGGCAGGTGTCATGGGGTGACACAGGGGCCACCCAAGACATGACCCTGGGAGGGTATGATTGTCGGTGGTACGATAGAGGAGTCACGGGTCAGGCAGGTTTCGTTGAAGCACCATCGATCCACCCGAATGGGATCACGAGGTCGGGGGCTTCATGGTGTGGGTAAAGTGTGCAACCTCTGCAGAGTGTAAGAATCTATTCGAATAGCCACGTCCACGGTATTGGACAGTCCGTACTAGGCCACTGAACGGTCAACCACCCTAGTGATAATAATGATGGAAGAACTTGTCTTATGTTCGGAAGTGCTCAGTGGCTTGTGAGAATTCCGAGGGTTGTGGGACAACCCAGAGAGAGTAGGTTGATATTCGATAACAGTGAGTAAGCAACCCAAGTATTTAACCTGTTAATTGCCATGCTATTGTTTGCTGCATTGTTTTGGTTGCCATGAGCTTGCGAGTACATTCCAAGTACTCACCTGGTGTGTCATGCCAGATGCAGGAGAAGCCGAGGACGGATGTCCCGATGATTTGTGCTACGCTAACTAGGCCGTGTCCACAGCAGTGTCCCTGTGGATGGAGTTTCTGCGCTATGTTCCGCTATGCCGTAGTTCTACCCAGAAGTATCGAGGCCCTGCTATGTTCCATAAATAATGTAGATATTGTTATAGCACCAGATGTGCTTCTGGCCTCGCTATCGATGTAAATTATGAGCTTGTACTCGAGATATTTCAATAAAGTTCAGTTCAGTTCTGTTCCAAGTTGTTGTGTGTTTCCAGAAGACATGATCTCTGGGTTGGAAACACTGGTAAACCGGTTCTCTGAGCCGGGGTGCCACATGGCACAAGCCAAGGAGAGTGCCCATACCCATGTGCTCAAGTTTCCTTCTTCGGTGATGGTGGTGGTGATGAAGTGGCGAGCTTGTCCAGCTTACGTTTGAGAATGAAGTTTTCCTACCTCAAATCATCGACTTCTTGCTCAAGCTTCAATGCCTTTTTACATAGTGCCTCCTTGCGTTCCTGCAGAAAATGGGACGGGATAAATTGGATCTTAGACTTGTTTACTGTGTTTGGGAGGCTCAACTTCTTGAACTCCACATGCATATCTCCAGCTTGAGGTAGTGGGGCATCGTCTTCATCCGAACTCGCGCCTTCCGTCCCCTTTCTGTTGGCATCTTGCTCCTCCTCCTCGGACCATCCATAGGGGTCTATATCCCCATAGATCTTTGGATTTGCAACATAATGTGATACGAAGCTCTCCCCATCTTAGTCTTGAGACGACATACTTTCAGATCTGCCAAGAAAATAGCACGAAACAAGAATAGAGGATATTTCTGTGATACGGTGGTCAAAATGTCCTGGAGTATATATAAAGAATTTTTATCTTGCAAAACAAGTAATCCAGGAGAAAATGGAGTCGGGAGGGCTCACGTGGGGCCCACGAGCCACCAGGGCGCACCTGGGGGGTGGCGCGCCCTGGTGCCTCGTGGGCACCAGGTGGGTCCCCTCGGCTGCTTTTTATTTTTGTAATTTTTTAAATATTCCAAAACTGACAGAAAATATTTTTATGGAATTTTTGGAGTCGGTTTACTTACCGTATCACATACCTCTTCCTTTTTAGGGTTCTGGAGTGTTCTGGAAGGTCTCCCTTATGTATTCCCCCGGTGTAATTGTTTCAATAATATTATTTTCGTCATTAATGGGAGTACCTGAAATATAATGCTTAATTCTTTGCCCATTCACCACTCTCGGATTAGTGCCTTCGGAGTTGTTAATTTTGATGGCTCCGGAGCGATAGACTTCTTCGATAATATACGGTCCTTCCCATTTAGAGAGAAGCTTTCCTGCAAAGAATCTCAAACGAGAGTTGTACAATAGAACTTGCTCACCCACTTTGAATTCCTGTTTTTGAATTCTTCTATCATGCCATCTTTTAACTTTTTCTTTAAACAATTTGGCATTTTCATAGGCTTGGGTTCTCCATTCATCTAACGAGCTAATATCAAATAACCTCTTTTCACCGGCAAATTTAAAATCATAATTGAGTTCTTTAATTTCCCAATATGCTTTATGTTCTAACTCAAGAGGCAAATGACATGCTTTTCCGTAAACCATTTTATAAGGAGACATACCCATAGGATTTTTATAAGCAGTTCTATAAGCCCATAGTGCATCGTCAAGTTTCTTAGACCAATTCTTTCTAGATCTATTGACGGTTTTTTGCAAAATTAATTTTATTTCTCTATTGCTCAATTCAACTTGACCACTAGTTTGAGGGTGATAGGGAGATACAATTCTATGGTTGACATCATATTTAGCAAGCAATTTACGGAATGCACCATGAATAAAGTGTGAACCACCATCAGTCATTAAATATCTAGGGACTCCAAACCTTAGGAAAATAACTTCTTTAAGCATTTTAATAGAAGTGTTATGATCAGCACTACTAGTTGGAATAGCTTCTACCCACTTAGCAACGTAATCAACAGCAACTAAAATATGAGTATACCCATTGGATTTAGGAAAAGGTCCCATATAATCAAATCCCCAAACATCAAATGGTTCAATAGCAAGTGAATAATTCATAGGCATTTCTTGACGTCTACCAACATTACCAATTCTTTGATATTCATCACAAGATAAGACAAACTTACGAGCATCCTTGAAAAGAGTAGGCCAGTAAAAACCAGATTGCAATACCTTATGTGCAGTTCTGTCTCCCGCATGGTGTCCTCCGTAAGCCTCGGAATGACACTTCCGTAGGATTTGTTCATGTTCATGCTCAGGTATACAATGCCTAATAATACCATCTACTCCTTCTTTGTAAAGATGTGGGTCATCCCAGAAGTAATGTCTTAAATCATAGAAGAACTTTTTCTTTTGTTGGTATGTGAAACTAGGTGGTATATATTTAGCAAAAATATAATTAGCATAGTCTGCATACCAAGGAGTATTACAAGAAGCATTTATGATAGCTAATTGTTCATCAGGAAAGTCATCATTAATAGGAAGTGGGTCATCAAGAACATTTTCCATTCTAGACAAATTATCTGCTACGGGATTCTCAGCTCCCTTTCTATCAATAATATGCAAGTCAAATTCTTGTAGCAATAAAACCCACCTAATGAGTCTAGGTTTAGCATCTTTCTTTTCCATAAGATATTTAATAGCAGCATGATCGGTGTGAACAGTTACTTTAGAATCAACTATGTAGGATCTGAATTTATCACATGCAAACACAACTGCTAGAAATTCTTTTTCAGTAGTAGCATAATTTCTTTGAGCACTGTCTAGAGTTTTACTATCATAATGGATAACATTTAATTTCTTATCAACTCTTTGTCCTAGAACAGCACCAACAGCATAATCACTAGCATCACACATAATTTCAAAAGGCAAGTTCCAATCAGGTGGTTGAACAATAGGTGCAGTGGTTAAGGCTTTCTTAAGTGTTTCAAAGGCTTCTAGACAATCATCATCAAAAACAAATGGAATATCTTTTTGCAAAAGATTGGTAAGAGGCCTAGAAATTTTAGAGAAGTCTTTAATAAATCTCCTATAGAAACCGGCATGACCAAGGAAACTTCTTATACCTTTAATATCTTTAGGACATGGTATTTTCTCAATAGCATCAACCTTAGCTTTATCAACTTCAATACCTCTCTCAGAAATTTTATGCCCCAAGACAATACCTTCATTCACCATAAAGTGGCACTTCTCCCAATTCAAGACAAGATTAGTTTCTTCACATCTCTGCAAAACTCGATCAAGGTTGCTTAAGCAATCATCAAAAGAAGTTCTGTAAACGGAGAAATCATCCATGAATACCTCAACAATCTTTTCACAGAAGTTAGAGAATATAGCAGTCATACATCTTTGAAAGGTAGCAGGTGCATTGCATAAACCAAAAGGCATACGTCTATAAGCGTAAGTTCCAAAAGGACAAGTGAAGGTGGTTTTCTCTAGATCAGATTGTGCTACGGGTATTTGAGAAAAACCAGAATAACCATCTAGGAAACAAAAGTGTGTATGCTTAGACAATCTTTCTAACATTTGATCAATGAAAGGTAAGGGGTAATGATCTTTTCTAGTAGCTTTGTTTAATTTTCTAAAATCAATTACCATCCTATAACCAGTTACAATTCTTTGTGGAATGAGTTCATTTTTATCATTAGGAACAACGGTGATACCTCCTTTCTTAGGGACACAATGAACGGGACTTACCCATCTACTATCAGCTATGGGATAGATTATACCTACTTCCAGAAGTTTTAATATTTCAGTTCTTACCACCTCTTTCTTCTTAGGATTTAATCATCGTTGGTGGTCGGCAATTGGTTTAGCATCAAGCTCCATATTAATTTTGTGCTGACATACAGTGGGACTAATGCCCTTAAGATCATCAAGAGTATATCCAATAGCAGCTCGGTGCTTCCTCAGAGTTTTTAGTAATCTCTTTTCTTCATGCGCTAAAAGGTTAGCGCTAATAATAACAGGATATATCTTCTTTTCATCAAGATAAGCATATTTCAATGTATCAGGCAATTGCTTCAATTCAAATACAGGATCACCCTTAGGTGGAGGAGGACCTCCAAGAGTTTCAACAGGCAAATTGTGTTTAAGGATGGGTGGCTGATCAAAGAACATTCTATCTATTTCATTTCTTTCATTCATATGCATATCATTCTCATGGTCTAGCAAATATTGTTCTAACGGATCAGTAGGAGGTACGACAATAGAAGCAAGACCAATAATTTCATCTTTACTTGGCAATTCTTTATCATGAGGTTGTCTACGAAATTTGGAGAAATTAAACTCATGAGATGTATCACCAAACTTAACTCGAACCTTTTCTTTAACACAATCAATTTCAGCATTAACGGTATTCAAGAAAGGTCTACCAAATATAATGGGACAAAAATTATCTTATTGTGAGCCAAGTACTAGGAAATCAGTAGGGTATTTGATTTTGCCACACAAGACTTCAACATCTCTAACAATCCCAAGTGGTGTGATAGTATCTCTGTTTGCAAGTTTAATAGTAACATCAATGTCCTCTATTTCAGCAGGTGAAATATCATTCCTAATTTCTTGATATAAGGTAAACGGAATAGCACTCACACTAGCACCCATATCATAAAAACCATGATAGCAATGATCTCCAATCTTAACAGAAACAATAGGCATACCAACTACAGGCTTGTTCTTATCTAACTTATCCCGTTCATTTCTAACAGGTTTCGCAATTCTAGCAGCCTCCTCACAAAAGTAAATAACATGCCCATCTATATTATTGACTAAGAGATCTTTAACCATAGCAACATCTGGTTCAACTTTAATTTCTTCAGAGGGTCTAGGTGCTCTAATATTACTTTTGTTAACCACAGTTGAAGCTTTAGCATGTTCCTTAATCCTAACAGGAAAAGGTGGTTTCTCAATATAAGCGATAGGCACAACTGGATCAACATGGTAAACAATTGTTTCTTCTTTAACACTAACGGGTTCCTCAATCTTTTCTTTAACACGGGGATGGTATTTAAACCACTTCTCCTTAGGGAGATCAACATGAGTAGCAAATGATTCACAAAAGGAAGCTACTATCTCAGAGTCAAGTCCATATTTAGTGCTAAACTTATGAAAAGCATCGGTAGCCATAAAAGATTTAACACAATCGAACTCAAGTATTATACCTGACTCGTTACCTTTGTCGAGTTCCCAATCTTCAGAGTTGCATTTAATTCTTTCCAGAAGATCCCACCTGAATTCAATAGTTTTCTTCATAAACGAGCCAGTCGAGGAAGAATCGAGCATTGTTTGATTATCATGAGAAAGCCGAGCATAAAATTTTTCTAAGATATTTTTTCTTGAGAGATCATGATTGGGGCATGTGTACATCATGTACTTAAGCCTCCCCCAAGCTTGAGCGATGCTTTCTCCTTCATGAGGCCAAAAATTATATATATAATTCCGATCACGATGAACCAAATGCATAGGATAAAATTTCTGATGGAATTCCAGTTTCAATCGGTTCCAGTCCCATGTATCGGTATCATCACATAGCCTATACCATGTCAATGCCTTTCCCTCCAAAGATAAAGGCAATACTTTCTTCTTAACTCCATCTCCGGATAAACCTGTAAGCTACAATCCACAAATTTCATCCACGTAGATCAAGTGCATATCAGGATGTATTGTTCCATCTCCTGCATACGGATTAGCTAGCAATTTCTCTATCATACCCAAAGGAATTTCATATTCGATATTTTCAGTAGGTGCAGAAGGTTGAGGAGCAACTCTTGGTGTTTCCGGTCGAGGTGAAGATACCCCGAACAAACCCCTCAAAGGATTACTTTCCATAGTGACAAGTAACAGTAAATTTCAGCACGTAATATAAATGTTTCCTTACCAAATTCCACTCACCAAAGGCGCTTCACTCCCCGGCAACGGCACTAGAAAAGAGTCTTGATGACCCATAAGTATAGGGGATCAATCGTAGTCCTTTCAATAAGTAAGAGTGTTGAACCCAACGGGGAGCAGAAGGAAATGACAAGCGGTTTTCAGCAAGGTGTTTTCTGCAAGCACTGAAATTATCAGTAACGAGTAGTTTGATAGCAAGATAATTTGTAACAAGTGACAAGTAGCAATAGTAACAAAGAGTGCAGCAAGGTGGCCCAATCATTTTTGTAGCAAAGGACAAGCCGGAACGATCTCTTATAGCAAGTAAAGCGTTCTCGAGGACACATGGGAATTTCATCTAGTCACTTTCATCATGTTTGTTCAATTCACGTTCGCTACTTTGATAATTTGATATGTGGGTGGACCGGTGCTTGGGTGCTGTTCTTACTTGAACAAGCCTCCCACTTATGATTACCCCCTCTCGTAAGCATCCGCAACTACGAAAGAAGAATTAAGATAACTCAAACCATAGCATTAAACATATGGGTCCAAATCAGCCCCTTACGGAATAGCGCATAAACTAGGGTGTAAGCTTATGTTACTCTAGCAACCCATCATCTAATTACTACTCCACAATGCAATCCCTTAGGCCCAAAGATGGTGAAGTGTCATGTAGTCGACGTTCACATGACACCACTAAGAGAATCAACAACATACATATCATCAAAATATTGAACGAATACCAAATTCACATGATTACTTATGACAAGACTTCTCCCATGTCCTCAAGAACAAAAGTAACTACTCACAAATCATCATCATGCCCAAGATCAGAGGGGTATTAAATAGCATATTGGATCTGAACATATAATCTTCCACCAAATAAACCAACTAGCATCAACTACAAGATGTAATCAACACTACTAGCAACCCACAGGTACCAATCTGAGGTTTTGAGACAAAGATTGAATACAAGAGATGAACTAGGGTTTGAGATGAGATGGTGCTGGTGAAGATGTTGATGAAGATTGGCCCTCCCATGATGAGAGGGCTGTTGGTGATGTCGATGGCGATGATTTCCCCTCCCGGAGGGAAGTATCCCCGGCAGAATCGCTCCGTCGGAGAGCAAAATAGCTCCTGCCCAAGTTCCACCTCGAGACGGCGGCGCACCATCCCAAAAGTCTTCTCCTTATTTTTTTATGGCAAATGGGCTTATATACCAGAAAATGGGGGCCAAAGGATGGCCAGGGGCCCCATGAGGTACCAGGGCGCGCCTGGGGGGTGGCACGCCCTGGTGCCTCGTGGGCACCTGGGTGGCCCCCTCTGGTACTTTTTGCTTCCACTATTTTTATTTATTCCAAAATAATTCTCCGTGAAATTTCAGCTCATTTGGAGATGTGCAGAATAGGTATCTTGACATAGCTTTTTCAGATCCAGAATTCCAGTTGCCGGCATTCTCCCTCCTTGTGTGAATCTTGCATATTAAGAGAGAAAAGGCATTAGAATTGCTCCAAAAAGTGTTATAATTATTAAAAACACTATAAATAACATTAGCAAAACATGATGCAAAATGGACGTATCAGGTCCCTTCCCGCGTGCAGCCGGCGGCTACCGCTACCTCTACGTTGCCATCGACAAGTTCACCAAGTGGGCGGAAGTGGAGCCCTTCCACACCATCCCGACAGGATCAACCGTCAAGTTCATCAAGAGCCTCGTGAGCCGCTTCGACATCCCTAATCGCATCATCACTAACAATGGTTCAAAGTTCACCAGCGGCCTCTTCAAGTCATACTGCGCCAACCTTGGCACGCAGATCTGCTACGCCTCTGTGGCGCACCCGCGAAGCAACGACCAGGTCGAGCATGCCAACGCAGAAGTCCTCATGGGCCTCAAGACATGAAGCTTCAAGAAAAAGCTCATAGCCTGCGGCAAAGGCTGGCTCGACAAACTCCAGTATGTGCTATGGTCGATATGCACGACAGCGACCAAGCCTACCGACGAAACACCCTTCTTCCTCGTCTACCGGGCAGAAGCGGTCCTCCCTTCTGAGCTCAAGCATGGGTCCCTATTGGGGATGTTTACCAGCATATAGACCCGGCAGGGTGATAACCCGGCCATAGAGCAGGCTCAGCGGGTCAACTCACTGCGGGGCTGAAGGACTGTTGGCGGGCCGGCTTGACGAGGCCTAGCGAGGATAGGCCGGCTTAAGCAATGGGCTAGCTCACGAGGAAGATGAGAGGCGTGAAGGCCGTATTGGAGAACAAGTAGGAAAGAGTAGGAGACGGGTCAAAGGACGACCCAGACTCTCATGTAATCTAGGGTTCCACCTGTATATATAAAGGGGAGCACCTATACGAAAAAGACTAAGTTGCAATCCCTCGAAAGCTAGGTTAGCGACTCCGCATCCTTGTAATTGAGATCTACAGCAATATAATCAAGCAGGACGTGGGCTTTTACCTCCACCGTGAGGGGCCAAACCTGGGTAACCCGGTGTATTCTCATTCCCGATTAACCCCGTTAAGCTTCCACACTTGTGCGATGGCCTCGTCTCCAAGTCATTTCACAAAGGCATCTGCCATGTCAAAACCACGACAGTTGGCGCCCACCGTGGGGCCTACGCACGGTGGAGTTGAGTTCTTAGCGGGATCCCTTCCAAGGTTCGGGAAGTACGCGCTTGGCATGATGACAAAGAGCCGCCGCGGGAAGTTCTACATCAATGATTCATACTGGGGCCCCGACACCGACTCGATCGAGTACGGGTCCCGGGTCCCCTTCGGCAAGATCCACACCTTCATCGGCGTGGTCGGCGAGCCGGCCCCCGGGTTGGAGAATATTGCCGGCGTCGAGTTGGCGCGCCACGCTGGTCAGAACCAGGCGAGACCCGGCCCAGGCGAAGCCGGCCTAAACCATGTCTTCGTAGGTTTCACCCAAGGGGTGGCCTTGTCGGAGAACTCCCTGTCTGAAGATGATACGCTCATCCAGTCTGACAACGAGTCCTCAACGGGAGAAACCGAGCCAATCCTTCCGCTGCATGATGGAGGGCTCGGGCACAAGGACGACGTCTTTCCAGAGAGCCCTAATCCGCCTCGCTTCACGGCGGTATATATGGTGGGTAGGCAAGATCCGGTGCGTGACCCGGCCAATCCGACGGCGTGGCAGAACAACATCCTTGCCGGCTCAGGTGGAGCCGACGCGTCGGCTGCTGGCTCTCAGAAAACTGGGGTTCAGGCACTCGCGGACTTGATGACCATGCTGGCAGCCCTGTTGGCCGAGCCGGTCACTGCGGAGAACGCAGCGGCGCGCAACGCGGAGATCACGAAGTGTCATGAGCAAATGGCCAAGATCCAAGAGGACATCAATGTGGAGAACGCCCGCATGGTACAGGAACAGGCCCGGATTGCCGAGGAGAGGCAGCGCCTGGATGAGCAGGCACATTACTTGAGTTGCTGACAGGCCGACTCGGAGCTCGTCCACAGGAGGCATCATCAGAGCCGGCTTCTGGCTAATCTCGAGCCGACTCAGCTGTTCATCACACCACCGGCTCCGACGAACCCGGGGGCTGGAGTCATCCCCGTGGGAGAGCCGCCTTTGCAGCCACTGGCTCAGCAGCGGGAGCCGGCCCAGCACCGCACGCCAGATCAGCAACAGCAGCCGCCGTCTCGCCGGTTCCAGACCCCAATTGGACACTACTCCAACCCGGTCGATAACGTGCTGGCAGCAACCCACAACTTGGCGGCTATTCCGATCGAGGGGGACGGCCCGATTTAGACCGAGGCCAGGAACGCCATTGCAATGCTCAAGACAGCAGTAGTGCAGCAAGCCAACTACTTGCATAGCCAGCATCGGCTTCACTCGACCCCTCATCAGAGACGCACCAGGAGTCAACGCCCTGAGTCGCCTGCGGTCTCCAGCAGCGCACACCGCAGGAGAGCCGCCCAGCCGCTGGCGGAGCATCACCAGCCCAGGATCCCGCAAGACATTGTGGACGCTGCTCGGATTCTATGAGCGTGGGAGGAAGAAAACGCGCGTGCAGGGCACAACCCGCCGGCGCACGTTAACACGCAGGCGCGAGTCAACCCACCGCCGAGTGTCAACCCGCCGGAAGTGCATCACTAGCCCGAGGCAACCCAGACAGATGGCCGTCTTGGAGGCTCTTCGAGCCACATGATCGGAACTCCCTGCTTGGTACCAGCCCTGCGAGAAGCGCACATACCCCCTGATTTCAAAGGGCCTCACAAGGTTCCTAACTATACGGCGAATCTAGAGCCCACCGAGTGGATCGAGAGTTATGAGCTGGCAATGGACTTGTTGGGTGCAAGTGAGTTAGTGTGTGCGCGTTACCTGCCTCTGATGTTGGAAGGCCCTGCATGCACCTGGATGAAAAACCTACCGGCGAATTCTATCAACACATGGCAGGAACTGAAGGAGCGATTCATCAAGAATTTCTAGGGAACCTGTAAAAGGCCAACCACAATTGTTGATCTTGAGCGTTGTGTCCAGCGCGAGGATGAGTCAGCGAATCACTGGGCTCGCCGGGTTGCGGAGGTTATACATAGCTCAGACAGCATCTCGGCCGCACAAGTAGTGCTCGTGCTGGAACGAACATGCAAGTTTCAGCCCCTGGTCCAGAAGCTAGGGCGGCTCAAGCGAAAGGTCCAAGACATGGGTGACCTCATGGATGTCTTAACCCGATATGCGGAGTCAAATAACACCAAGGATCCGCTATCGGATGAGGAGAAATCCGATAAGGGGAAGAAAGCTGGCAGTAAGGGTCAGCAGCAGAATAACAGTAATGGTCAGAACAACAATGGCGGGAAACGTAAGGGTTACAATGGTAGCTCTGATCTAGTGGTGAACACAAACACAGAGAATAAGGGTCAACGTCAGAACGATGGTTCCAGGAGGCAGTCCTCTGGTAATCGCCCTCTCACTTACGAGGAAGTTCTCAAGGCTCCCTGTCCAAAACACAGTTACAATGGTAAGCCATCCAGTCACTCCTGGGAAAATTGCTATGTCATGCAAGAGTTTGCCAAGCGGGTCTTCCAGAATCATCATAATGGGAGCGGCAATGGCAGACAACCCGCCAACCAGGGGCCCGGCTTCTCAGGAGCCGGCTTGCAGGGGCCCTTCGCAGGACCCAGTTTCCAAGGGAACAGTGGCCAAGGTGGCGGGTTTCAGGGGGCTGGCAATGCTGGAGGTGGCAATCAACGAAACAACCAGGGAAATCAGCATCAAGCTGGTGCGACGGGGTTTCAGAGTAACCCGAAACAGTTAAATAGCGGGCAGTATCATGTTTTCACCACCAGCACCTGCAAACGGGATCGGAAGGTGCAACGACGAGCCGCCCACTCGGTTGAGCCAGCAACTCCTTACTATCTCAACTGGTCTGAACAGCCGGTTACCTGGAGCAGGGCAGATCATCCTGTCCTCCTCGATCACCCTGGCCACCTGGCTCTGGTGGTTGCGCCACAAGTCGGCGGTTATACCCTGACTAAGGTGCTCATGGATGGAGGCAGCAGCATCAACATTCTGTACTATGACACGTTTAGGCGGATGAATCTGTCCGATAAGCTGTTAACTCTGTCCTCTACAGTCTTTCACGGCATTGTTCCTGGCAAGTCAGCCTATCCCATGGGAAGAATTTCCCTTGAGGTGGCCTTTGGCTCAGAGGATAACTGGCGTTCTGAGTTCCTGTCCTTTGATGTGGTTAAGCTTAAAAGCCCATACCACGCTTTGTTTGTCCGGCCGACTTATGCGCGGTTCATGGCACGGCCGTGTTACATTTACCTGAAAATGAAGATGCCAGGACCAAGGGGAACCATCACAGTGGAAGGCAACCGGAAGATTGCACTTGAGTGCGAGGAAGGAGACGCAGCTTATGCCGAGACGGCTTGCGCCGCAGAGGAGTTGTGGTATTATAAGGACAATGTTGACCCGTCTGACAGGACATTCCTGAAGAAGCCAACCACAGAGTCTGACCCTCTGCTCAAGTTTAAGTCGGCCAGAGACACAAAGCAAGTTGATTTCACCCCAGGCAATTCTTCTGAGCAGTTCACCATCGGGGCCAATATGGATCCCAAATAGGAAAGCGCGCTCATCGAGTTCATCCATGAGAACCGGGACATTTTTGCTTGGAAACCTTCTGACATTCCAGGTGTACCGAGAGAACTCGCAGAGCACTCCCTTAATGTGGATCCCAAGTTCAAGCCAGTTCGCCGGTACCTCCGTCACTTTAATGAGGAAAGGTGGAAAGCTATTGGTGAAGAAGTGGCCCGTCTCCTAGTTGCCGGGTTCATCGTCGAAGTCTTCCATCCTGAATGGCTAGCTAACCCAGTGCTTGTTCTGAAGAAAAACGGGACTTGGCAGATGTGTGTTGATTACACATACCTGAATAAGGCTTGTCCTAGTGACCCCTTTGCCTTACCCCGTATTGACCAGATCATCGATGCTACGGCTGGTTGCGAGAGTTTATGCTTCCTGGATGCTTACTTTGGCTATCATCAGATCAAAATGAAGCTGGAAGACCAGGAAAAGACGGCTTTCATCACACCTTTTGGAGCTTTCTGTTATACAACCATGCCGTTTGGTCTGAAGTGTGCACATGCGACTTACCAGCGTTGTGTCCAAAGCTGCTTTCACAAGCAGATCGGGCGGAACGTTCATGCTTATGTCGATGATATTGTGGTTAAGTCCCAGAAGAAGGAAACTCTGTTGGAGGATCTCAAGGAAACATTTGACAATCTCCGTGTCTACCAGATGAAGCTTAACCCGGAGAAGTGTGTTTTTGGTGTCCCTGCAGGAAAACTTCTGGGATTTCTTGTTTCCGAGCGTGGCATTGAAGCTAACCCGGAAAAGATCAAAGCAATCATGACCCTGGCTAAGCCGGCCAATCTGAATGCCGTGCAGAAGCTAGTTGGGCGGGTTGCGGCACTGAGTCGGTTCATAAGCCACCTTGGGGAGACGGCAATTCCGTTGTACCAATTGCTTAAGAATTCAGACAACTTTGTCTGGAGTGATGCTGCAGATCAGGCTTTTGAGGTCCTCAAGAAGCAGTTGTCTGAGCTGCCGGTCCTTGCTGCTCCTCGCGAGAAGGAGCCAATGTTGCTATATATTGCTGCCAATAACAAGGCTGTAAGTGTGGCAGTCATTGTAGAGCGCAAGGAGGATGGCAAGGAGTATCCAGTCCAGCACCCAGTGTATTACATCAGCGAAGTATTAACCGAGTCCAAGCAGCGGTATCCACATTGGCAGAAACTGGTCTACGGAGTGTTTATGGCTAGTCGCAAGCTGAAGCATTACTTCCATGAACATCCAATCACTGTGGTCAGCTCAGCGCCTCTGGGGGACATCATCCAGAACTGGGTGGCCACTGGCCGGGTTGCTAAGTGGGCTATTGAACTCGGTCCGCATCACCTCAAATATGTGCCATGCACCGCAATCAAATCTCAAGCATTGGTGCATTTCATTAATGATTGGACAGAGTTACAGGCTCCCGAAGAGAAGCCAGACACAACATACTGGTCCATACACTTTGACGGCTCAAGGCAGCTTGAAGGCTCGGGGGTTGGAGTTGTGATTACTTCCCCACGAGGAGATAAATTCTATTATGTTTTAAGACTCATGTTCCCCTACACTAACAATGCAGCCGAATATGAGGCCTTGCTTCATGGGCTTCGGATGGCCAAGGAGATGAACCTGAGCCGGGTCAGGTGTTTGGGCGACTCAGACTTGGTGGCCCAGCAAGTTTCTGGTACATGGGATTCCAAGGATCCCCTTATGGTGGCATATCGGCATGTGGTCACAAATATTGCTGGACATTTCAAAGGTTATCAAGTTGATCACATTGATCGCCGGTAGAACGAGGCGGCGGACGCACTCTCTCACTTGGGTTCTCAGCGCAAGCCGGTGCCACCCAATGTGTTCCTGGACGTTTTGCACAACCCGTCTGTCAAGTTACCAACAGAGGGGGACTTGGTTGTTCCTGATCCGGAGGCGGCTCTAGTGGTTGCTGTCCACGCTATACCTGATTAGACCGCCCCCTACTTGGCTTATCTAAGCCGGGGTGAACTGCCAACAGAGGAAATCCATGCTCGACAGATCATCAAATGATCCAAGTCTATGACTATCGTCAATGGTGAGTTGCACCGACGAAGCGTCATTGGTGTTTTTCAGCGTTGTGTTTCACCTAAAGAAGGCTGCGCAATTCTCAATGAGATTCATTCTGGTGACTGTGGGCACCATGCCGGCTCAAGATCACTGGTCGCGAAGGCTTTCCGGCACGGGTTTTACTGGCTCACAGCTCATGCTGACGCAGAGGACATTGTTCGCAAGTGTGATGGTTGCCAGAAATATGCACGCCAGGCCCATGTGCCGGCTCAAGAGTTGAGGATGATCCCGATTACTTGGCCTTTTGCGATCTGGGGGCTTGACATGGTGGGACCCTTCAAGCGTTCGAAGAATAAGCATACTCACCTATTGGTCGCAGTGGATAAATTTACAAAGTGGGTGGAAGCAGAGCCGGTCAGCAACTTCGACGCGGCTACAGCTGTCAAGTTTCTGAAAAAAGCTGATATTTTGATTTGGCTACCCGCACAGTATCATTACAGACAATGGAACCACTCTTTCCAAGGGAGTCATGGAACAGTTCTGTCAACAGGAGCACATCCGGCTTGATCTAGCATCGGTTGCGCATCCTCAGTCCAACGGACAGGCAGAAAGGGCCAATCAGGAATTGATGCATGGTATCAAACCCTGGCTCATGGTGCCTTTGCAGCGCATGCCGGGTTGCTGGGAAGAAGAATTACCTTCGGTGCTTTGGAGCATACGGACTACTCCCAACAGATCAACAGGCTATACGCCGTTTTTCCTAGTCTATGGTGCAGAAGCTGTACTTCCAAGCGATATTCGTCATGACTCCCCTCGAGTGGCGGCTTATGTGGAATTAGACAATGAGCAGGCTCGCCAAGACGCTTTTGATGCTCTGGAAGAGGAGCGCGAACTTGCCGCGTCCAGATCCGCGATTTATCAACAAGACCTACGTCGATATCACAGCCGTAGAGTTTGAAGCCACACTTTTCAGGAAGGTGACTTAGTGCTCCGTCTGATACAAGACCAGACAGGCATGCATAAGCTTTCACCACCTTGGGAAGGGCCCTTTGTGGTCAGCAAGAATCTCAACAACGGGTCATATTACCTGATTGATATACGTGAGGCAGATAAATTATGTACCTCTGAGGAGGAAACAAGCAGGCCCTGGAACATTTCCCAACTCCGGCCATACTACACCTGAGTCATCGACTGGGTCACATCTTTGTACATATCCTCTATCGTGTATATACCTCTTTTCGATCAAATAAAATAATGAACAGTAGCATTGTATAAAAAAGTGTTGTTTTGCCTCAAAATTTGTGTGCTGGATCTTTATTTGTTGATCTTGGTTACTTGGGGGCTTCCAACTCAATTGAGTTTAGCTTACAAAACCCTTTAACCCGGCGAGATGCCACAAAGTTAGTTAAACCTTCCTGTTAGCAAGATGCTACTCCCTAAAAACGACCCGGCATACGTCTGATGAGTCAATCACATAAGTGACCCTGAATTCATCAGAGTTAAAACTATTGATTGGTTGTGTGAGAGCCGGCTTTCAGAAAGCGAGGACAAACCAACAAGCCAAAGTGCCAGCTTCATGAAAGCAAAATTAGACTTGAGCTTTATAAGCCGGTCTTTCAAGTTGGATCTTACAAAACCGGCGTATTGCCATTATGTTTCTTTTCTGCATTCATCTCATCTCTACATACATGCATGCATTCATACATAGCATTTATTTTATTACATTTTTTCTTGATTCATTACAAACAGTAACAAAGATTACTAGTCATTTCTGTGATTTTGTCACACAGTTATTATCATATGCAGTTGTTATTTTTGCAGCAAAATCACTCTCGTTGCAAAATCCGGCTCTCGAAGCCCAAAAAGAGGATTCACAGAAGCACAAAGTATCTGAAGAAGCAGTAAGCAAGCACAGTACGCGATGGCACTGGCATCAGTAACAAGTGTTTCAAGCTACGCTATTACAAGCCGTCCGTCAACTGCGGCTACGACAAAGATTTTTACAAGTTCGGCCTACAAAAGGATAAGCCGTCGTTTATGTCACCGGGTCAGAGCTGGCGCCAGCGCCGGATGAAGCACCATGTGCCGGCTCTTCGCGGCCGTCGTCATCCTCCCCCTCTTGACTTGATTCGTCGGTCGACCACTGAATTGAGCGCAACGCTTCAAATAGGGCATCGGCGGTTATCAGGGAGGAAGGGTCGACTTCAGGAGCGAAAGATGGCTTACGCATACGGGTTAGGGGCACCGTCTCATGATTAGGTGGCTCTATCCGCTCATTCTCCTTCGAGTAGGGTGCCTGGTACTTGGCAAGATCTGCCTCTTCTGCGATTGCGCTGGCTGCAACCCGGGTTTCTTTGATGCAGCGTTGAAAGTCCTTTTTCGTAAACGGTGAGTCGTCCACATTGAACTCTGGGTACCGACCCACAATCTGAGCCGGGTCGAGCTCTGGCACATATGCCTTGGCTTGAGCAAGTGCTGTTAGAGCCCTAGAGCGGCAGCATGCCTTTTTCCAGTCATCGAACCACCTGGGCATGACGGACAGTTCTTTCAATGTGTCTGCAATCAATTGCGGCGGCGCCTTGGTGTTCTTTGTGGCCATTATGCAACGATAGCCGCCTATGTACAACTGCTCTACAAGGGTGTACACCACCTTCAATTTCACTACTGGTTGCTGCACAAGAGTTTGATTCTTCCGACCTGCAAAAATAAGTATACACGATCAGTCAAGCCGGCTTAGCATATTTAAGTCGGCACTATTGGTGCATGGTGGTCTGTTTTGCTTACCAAAGATGGCCCGGCACATGGCAGTGATCTGGCCTTTTAGAGTTGCCAGTTCTTCAGTTACCGGCTCAAGTTTGGCTTCGGCCTCTTTAGCTCGCATGGCTTGGGCGGCTCTTGCAGCTTCAGTTTCTTGCAAGGTGTTCCTCACAATGACCAAAGACTTATTGGCTGCAGCAGCGGATTCTTCAGCTTCTTTGCGCAATTTTTTTCCTTCCTTGCTTCCTTTCGGAAGAAGGAAGCCTGGGCCTCTACTTGATCCAACATTTCCTGCAGGGTCGTCTGTTATACATCATATATGCATGACCCGAGCCGCCCTAAAGGACAACCCGGCACATGGGGGCTACATGTTTTCGAGCTTAAAGTAAACAGCAAGGCAAGTTCCATGCAGCTGTAGGCACTCTACATGGCACTTGGGGGCTAATGCATAAATTGATCTATCCTGCTAAGTTATAAAGACCCGCCCGTCATGAATGGCGAGCCGGCCTTTGGGGTCGCCGGTTGAAGGTCTGCTTACAAGTTAAATTTTGAAGTCCCGGGTCATCATTCTATAATGACCCGGCCCTTGGGGGCTACATATATATATGGTTCATAAGAAGGTGCAAATTACCTCATATTTCCTCTTTAGTGAGGTTATCATAGCTATTTCTGTGTCCCGGCTTTCAGACAGCCGGTTCAGCACAGCTTGGTGTAAGGATGAAAGCACATTTGCTCCCTTGGTGGTTTTGGTAATTCATAACAACTTATATCTCATTGAACTAATGTCCATTCAAGATTAAGATTTCAGGATGTTCAATGATTGGCATGGCATGGACTAGAGAAGTGGACCCCTCAAAATGCTAAGGACAAGGATTGGCAAAAGATCAAGACTCTACATTTTTGGTTTAGTGATCCAAGATCACATTGAGTCCATAGGAAAGCCAATACTATTAAATGGGGATGAGGTGTTGCTCAATGGTCTTTTTGCTCAAATGCTTAGTGACAGTATTCCTAAACCCTCAACCACTCTCTCTACCCAAATATGTCCTAAACCTAAAGTCCAACTCGGCCCCACCGAAATTTCCAATCCGGCCCCACCGAGTTCATCCAAGACTTAGCCACTGCCAAAACCGTAACAAATCGGATCCACCGAAATGGATCTCGGTCCCACCGAGATGGCCTTGCCAACTCTTTGTAATCGGTTGCATTCACTTCGGTCTCACCGAGTTATGCATATCGGTCTCACCGAGATGGCTTGCCAACTCTCTGTTGCCTTATTGCTTCACTTCGGTCCTACCGAGTTGATGCAATCGGTGCCACCGAGATGAGGATTGCCCTAAGCCATTGCACTTCGGTCCATCCGAGTTGTTCGTATCGGTCCCATCGAGATTCCTAAAGTTCATATCTTTTACACAGTTCGGTGCTACCGAGATGATCGTTTCGGTGCCACCGAGTTGGGTCAAAAGTGTGTAACGGTTGGATTTTGTGTGGAGGCTATATATACCCCTCCACCCCATCCTTCTTAGTAAGGAGAGCCATCAAAATGTGCCTACACTTCCACCATTCAATTTCTGAGACAGAACCACCTACTCATGTGTTGAGATAAAGATATTCCATTCCTACCATTTGAACCTTGATCTCTAGCCTTTCCCAAGTTGCTTTCCACTCAAATTCTTCTTCCACCATAGCCAAATCTGTGAGGAGTGTTTGAGTGATGGGAAGACTATCATTTGAAGCACAAGAGCAAGGAGTTCATCAACAACACACCGTCTATTACCTTTTGGAGAGTGGTGTCTCCTAGATTGGTTAGGTGTCACTTGGGAGCCTCCAACCAGATGTGGAGTTGAACCAAGAGTTTGTAAGGGCAAGGAGATCGCCTACTTCGTGAAGATCTACCCCAAGTGAGGCTAGTCCTTCATGGACGTAAGCCATGGTGGAATAGACAAGGTTGCTTCTTCGTGGACCCTTCGTGGGTGGAGCCCTCCGTGGACTCGCGCAGCCGTTCCCCTTCGTGGGTTGAAGTCTCCATCAACGTGGACGTACGATAGCACCACCTATCGGAACCACGCCAAAAACCACTCTGTCTTCATTGCGTTTGAAATCTCCAATCCCTCCTTTACATGCATATGCAATTGCTTACATTCCACTGCTATACTCTTAGAATTGCATGTGTAGGGTGATGCTTGACATGTACTATTGCTAAAATCTGCCCACAACTAAAATTGGGAAAAGGTTAGGTTTTATTTGGTCAAGTAGTCTAATCACCCCCCCCCTCTAGACATACTTTCGATCCTACAAGTGGTATCAGAGCTTTGGTCTCCGTAAGCCTTGATTTCCATAGCTTTGGTGATCATAGCCTTGGTTTCACAACCTAGGAGAGTATGGCGTCTAGTGAGGGTAACTATCACCGTAGAGGTCCATATTTTGATGGTACAAACTTTGCTAGTTGGAAACATAAGATGAAAATGCATATTCTTGGTCATAACCCTGCCGTTTGGGCTGTTGTTCGTGTTGGCTTGCAAGGTGACTTCTTTGAGGATGGCAAGGAACCGGATCGTGAAGCAACCCCGGAAGAATTGAAGATGTTGCAATACAATGCTCAAGCTTGTGACATTCTATTCAACGGTCTATGTCCCGAGGAATTCAACAAAATCAGCCGCCTCGAGAATGCAAAGGAAATTTGGGATACTTTGGTTGATATGCATGAGGGTACCGAGTCCGTCAAGGAATCTAAGTTGGATGTGCTTCAAAGCCAACTTGACAAGTTCAAGATGAAGGATGGTGAAGGAGTCGCTGAGATGTACTCTAGGCTTGCTCTCATCACAAATGAGATTGCCGGCTTAGGAAGTGAAGAGATGACCGACAAATTCATCATCAAAAAGATACTTAGAGCTTTGGATGGAAAATATGATACCGTCTGCACATTGATCCAAATGATGCCAAATTACAATGATCTCAAGCCCACGGAAGTCATTGGAAGGATTGTCGCTCATGAAATGTCGCTCAAGGACAAAGAGGAGCTGCACAACAAGTCAAGTGGCGCTTACAAACCTCAACCGATGCTCCAACAACTTCAAGTGACCAGCTAGTATCCAATGAAGAGATTAGCCTAATGGTGAAAAGGTTCAACAAGTTCTACAAGAATAAAGGGAAAGAAAGAAGCTCTAGCTCAAGACACTATGAGAAAAGATCATCAAGTCGTGACCGTAATTGTTACAATTGTGGAAAGCCCGGACACTACTCAAATGAGTGTATGGCTCCCTACAAGAAAAGAGACGAATCACCAAGAGGAAGACATAGAAGAGATGAATCACCTCGTAAAGAGAGAAGGAGTAGAGATGATTATTATGAAAGAAGACACTCTCGAAGAAGTAAGGATTTGGAGAGGAAGGACAAGTCATCAAGGAGCTACACAAGAAGAAGACATCAAGCTCATGTTGGTGAATGGGTTTCCGGCTCCGACTCCGACAACCAATCCGAGAGAAGTTATCACTCCAACTCCGACTATAGTCAAGATGAAGGTGTTGCCGGACTTGCACTTGTGTCATCCAAGTCCTACGATCTATTTGACTCACCAAATGAAGGAATTGGAAGATGCTTCATGGCAAAAGGCCCTAAGGTATCACACCCTGAGTATCTTGATTTTAATAGTGATGAAGATGATTTGCTTGGTGATGATGATTTACTTGTTGATAGGGCTAGTGATGTGAGCTATAATGAAAATGCTAGTAATCATGATAGTCAAGAGGAAACGAGTGACAATGCTATGAAGGAGATTGAGCGTCTAACTAAAGAACTAAATGCTCTTAAGTTAGCTCATGAAACAACTCAAGAGGATCATAGAGAACTTCTAAGAACTCATGAGAAGCTACGTTTCGAGAAGCTAAATTTAGAGCAAGAGCATGAGTTTCTTAAAGCTATCAATGACGATCTTCGAAAGAAGAGTTCTTCATATCTTGTCAAACGTTTACTCTTGTATACCTTTATGCCACAAGTTAAACCTAAGCAAACTAGCAACAAGGGTAAACATGGTTCTACCTCTAGTAGTAACAATAACAATGCTAAATCCAATGTTGTTGCTTCTAGTAGTTCTATTGATTCCACTAATGATTCTCTTAGCCAAGTTACACTTGAGCAAGAAAATATGCTATTGAAAGGAATTATAGAAAAATGTGTCTACAAGAGTCTTGCCGGGAGTAAACAATTTGAAGAAATTGTACGCAAGCAAGGAAGGCACCGGAAGAACCAAGGTGTTGGTTTTGAACGAAAGTTCAATGCCGATGGAGTTGAGTGGTAAGAAGGTCAATACCCCAAGACGAAGTTTGTTCCTCAACAAGAGAAGTATGACCCTACTTCCTTCAAGGGAACACAAGCTCAAGAAGACCTTCCACCACAAGACCACAAGCTAAAAGGCAAGGACAAGCTTCAAGAAGAGATTGATTCATTTGAAGAAGCTCCTCAAGCCATGGTCAAGTGGGTTCCCAAGACTTCATCAAGTTCTACTTCATCAAGTGCTACTACAACTCCAAGGATTCCCATCAAGTTGATGTGGATCCAAAAGAAGAAGAACTAGAGAGTTCTTGAGGGTGACTCCGCCAACAAACTTCACTCATATTCTTTATGGCAAGGACTTGTGCAACCAACTTCCACATTTTGCACTAGTTCATGGAGTCACAAACCCTCTTGTTGGTAAGGCAAGGGACAAGGTAATCAATGCATTCATGGACATCATCATATGTGTATTTCACTCTGTGGCACCCCGGCTCAGAGCAACCGGTTTACCTTGCATTGCCAGCCAAGAGATCAAGGCTTCTGGCAATACACAACAACTTGGTACAGAAAACAACCGCTTTATTGATCTCTTAGCGGAAACATAGGTTTACATCTTACATGATGAGCGAGGCCAAGCGGCACACACGGTGCGGCTGCACTTATGTACATTATTTAGTAGACATGGAAGGGGCCTCGATGAAAAGGGAACTACTACGCGGCAGCGGAACGACGGGGTAGTGGAACTCCATTCCACAGGGACACTACTGGGACATGGCCTAGATCGCGACATACTGCTCAACATCAACTCCTTGCACGGCTTCTCCTGCATCTGGCATGATAAGCCAGGTGAGTACTTTGAATGTACTCGCAAGCTCACAGCAAACAAAACAAGTGCGGCAAACAATAACAAGGCATTTAACAGATTTAATGCATGAGCATGATGCTACTCAACATGAGATGTGCGTGAAACATTGCCATGGTCTTCGGGACCAACTTACCATCTCGGGGTTACCGCGTAACCACCGTTCATCACTTACCAACGTGATCCTTACTTGATCACATTCATACCTTTCATAGTGATCCTCGATCACCGTTTCTGCATGTGCCATCTTGTGAATCTTAGTGTGCAAGTTAATTATTTCTGTTGACCCACGGTGTGACCTACTACGAACTGTGTCCATATCCGAGGATGCGGCTATCGATAGATTATACACTCTGCAGAGGTTAGTACACTGTACCCACACCACGGAATTCATGGCCTCGTGCTCCCATTCGGGTGGACCAACGACATTCCGACAAAACCAATCTATTGCATGACACTCTCTCGGCCACTCCGACAAACTCCCCTTTGGGCTATGTCCTGGGTGACTCTGATGTCAACATGTGACATCTGCCACCTCTGTGGCTGCCACCGTCGTGGCCAAACATCAAAACTGTCCCAAACGGGGACCTCGATACCATCAAAACTTGGGTCCTCAAGGTTATGACTGCCTACCGGGCCAGGGTTGCGCCAGAGCACAACCTTCCCTCGTAGGAGGCACCGGCGAGAGGCATGACAATAGACCACATTAGGGCCTCCCCATCCAGGCAAGTGTGGTTGCACTGGTGAGCTCGATTCGGTGGCACCATGACTCGATCAACAGCATGTTCAAGTTGGATTATTATCAAGTTTAACTTGAAAAGAAAATGATTTGAGCCATAGTGAATGAATGGGTGCATGGGTCACGGTCATGAATAACAAATGCATCATGTTGTCATATGAGTATATGCCATGATACCTACTGCACACTAGCAAGAAAGCATGTATCCTACTGCATAAATTATCAGTATGACAGAACAAAGTTTATGCAATAAGATTTATATAGCAAATCATTTTAATAGTGAATAAAGGATGAATTTAATTCAATTAAACCAAGTCATTGCAATGCCATCCTAGCATATGAATATTGTGGTTTGCCTTGGTTCAGAGGAGTGTCACAGTACTCCTGGCCTTCTCCAACACAACTAGGTTCTTCTGAAATTAAATTAAATGCAAAAAGAAAATGTCACATAACACTGTTTATTGCACTAGAAATTCTCAACAGCAAGAAAAATTCTGAAACTTGGCATAGAGAAACTTTGGAATTTTATAAACCAGTAGCAAAAAGAATCAAATCATTTGGACTTATAGATTAAAAGTTATAGCTGGTCAAAGTTGGATTAGATCTGGTCAAAATCTGAAATAAAAAGAAAAACTAGAAGCGGCCACATCGAAAGTGTATTCGGCGAATACGCCTCCACTTATACCGCTTTGGGCGGCCGAGTGAGAGGCTGACGAGCGGGACCCGCTGGCTGGGTTAAACAGAGGAGAGGGAGGGAACAGGGGGCGGCAGCACTGTCGTCGGCGTTTCTCCGGTGAGGAGACGTCGGCGATCACCGGAGAGGAGGGGAACGGGACGAGCTCGACGAGACGGTCAAGTACGTACCCGAAGCGCGGGCTGGGGTGGTCGGACGGAGTCACGGCGATCTTCTCCAGAGACGGCGGCAGCGGAGCTGATCGGAGTCGGAGTTTCCGGCGACAATCCGGTGAGTTCTTGCTACCGTCGTGCTCAGGAGGTTGCTACGGTCTCGTTGGTGGCAGTGGTTGGAGCTGAGGTGGTCTATCTTGAGTGCTCGGAGGAGGGGGATCCGCGGCGGTCGCCGGTGAGGTTCGAAGGCTAGAGGCCTTCCCGGCGTTGCCACCAGCTTCTAGAGTTCGATTTGAGGGTGGAGAGGTGGGTTGGGATGGCTAGAACGATCGGGGGAGTGCTCTATTTATAGGAGGAGCTGAGGCAGAGCTCGGGCTCCGCCGGAGTAGAGTGACAGGGCGAACTGGGGGCGGTGAGGACTCGGGCTGCGGCGTGGGGTGAAGCAGAGGAGCATAGGGCGACGCGGTGCACGCGTGCGGCCACAGTGGCACGCACTATGCGCGAAAAACGGGCACGCGAGCTCACTGTTCCCGCCGCTAGCTCTCGGCCTCTTCCGGCGAGCTGCATTCCGGCGTCGGGGAGGAGCGGGGAGGGGATTGGGTGGCGCACGGGGGTTGGCTGCGGCGCTAAGACATGGAGAGGTGTCGCGGGGAGGGTGGTTGGACGGCGGCCGATCGGATCCGACGGGCAGAGCGCACAGAGCGCGTGCATTGCACCCTGCCCGCACGCGGTCACCGCGTGCACAGGCACGCGGGGTGCTTTCGGCGCTGCCAAACCGTGTCCACCGTGAAGTCCTCTCAAAGCTTTGCCTAGAAATGCGCTGGGCTTGCCAAATGGCTCACTTGAGGTGACAAGAGGGAGCTGCAAAGTTTCTGGACAGAAACTTGCTCCAAATGCTGAGGACAAACGGCTAAGATTCTGGGGCTGGTTTTAGGCGTTTAAGCATTACTTAGGAAGGTCATTAAGTGGTAAAAATTTCAGATTAAAAAGATCAAGGAATAATATAGTTGCTTCACAAAGTGACTTTTCTATCCAGAAGCAAAAATATTTTCCTGGGCTGAAATTTTCCAAGTGACCATGGGATATTTTTGCATAGGAAGGTGAGGCATGACCCAAAGAATATTTGGGAATTTTTTTGGAATTTTTTGGGCAATAAAAATAGGGGTTGCTTAAGAGCTTAGTGAGAAAAGAGACATTTTCAGAGAGAAAAAGGGTATAATGCCATTAAATAAAAATACCCAATGGCATTATTATGAGAGGGATGAGGTCCAGGGAAGGTTTATGGATGAAGGAACCCACTTGGAAGAAAATCAAAAATAAATCCAAGTGGTAAGTCCAAAAGAAATGACTGGAAAACCCAAATGCAAATAAAACATTCAATAAATCCAAATAAGTCCAAATAAAAGAAAGAGGCAAAATCCAGGGTGTTACACACTCTATGTCTATGGATATCCTTGTATGTTCCTTGTGTGGGACTAACCCATGTAGGTATTGAAAGCACAAAACTCCAAAGGATTGCTCCCAATTTTTGATGGTCTACATCAACATTGAGCATCCACATCTTCAACATCTACATGAAGTCATCATCGACAAAACCCAAGGTTAGTTCAACCCTCTTAGGGGGGATATCGCATCTAGGGGGAGCTTTGCTCTAAAAATTGAGCTAAAGCAACTCTAATGATGTGAACACATTAATGCTTTATGTAAAAGTGGTAACCCAACTTGTGCTTAAACGATGAGTATGACCTATGATCAAATGTTCTCATTTGGCTCCTAAGTCAATATACTCATATATAGATGACCTAGTCATCGCCATTGCTTGATAGATGCTAGAATTGGTTGTGCATGTTTGACACATATTTCTTTTGCTATCTTATTGTGTGAGCATGTTGATTTGCATGTTTTCATCATTCGAGGACATCCATTTGTTGTTTTGATTGTCTTGGTTTTTCTGGCCAAGTGGATGTACAAGAATGCCTAAGAACCTTCTCTAGCTATCTATGCTTTCTTGTCTCAAATTCTATTCTTGTTGCATCACAAAAATTGAACAAGTCATTTTCGGACCCTCCGGGTGAGGAGCACTCGGAGCCACCGATCTAAAAGGGCTGAACCTCCAAAACCTTCTAATTGATTTTCGCCGAACCAACTCACTCAAACTCGGTCGAACCGAAATCATATAGACTGATCTAGGCTTTCATCTCGGTGCTACCGATTAGACCAACTCGGTTGGACCGAGTTTCTGTAACTGCAAGAAGTTGCACGTCTCGGTGCTACCGATTTGTTCCACTCGGTGCCACCGACAGCGAATGGGTATATATTCCCAGCGAACCGTGCGGTTGAAAATTTCTTCAAACATCACGCGCCCGCGCCCCATTGCTGCCGCCCCTTTGGTCTTCGGATCGTCGCCGTCGTCTCTAGCGCACCCTCGCCGCAGGATTCCGTCGCCGTCAACGGTAATCTCCACCGCCGTTGCCGCCGTAGAGAAACTCCACCGAGTTAGGGTGAGTTTCGATCCCTTTCGTGCTTCCCTTTTCCGATTCAATGCATGATTGGATTGCCTGTAATCTTGCCACGAATGCAATCCTCTTTCCACCAGATTAGTTCGTTTGAACGAGATTCGAGCAAAAAAATTAGGGTTAGGTTTCCGCCGAACGCATCTCGGACCGACCGAATAGGAATTTTCGGTCCCATCGATTTGGCCCTGGCCATAGCACTAGTACATCTCGGTGCCACCGAGTTGTGCAAATCGGTAAGACCGAAAGTAACGTCTCAGTGAAACCCTAGCATCTTAGAGCCACCGAAACCCATCTCGGTCTGACCGAAATGGCGTGCCATGTCTCTGTAGTGTGCTTCGGTGTCACCGAGATTACCAACTCGGTCCATCCGAACTGCATTCTGTGAAAACCTAGAACTAAAGTTTGAACTCATTTTTATGAAAAACTATCTGCTTTTTGTGATGACTCATCTACTCTACCCATACCCATCTATTCACTGGGTCAGCTTAGCAAGATGTCTGATGTCAGTGATAGTCAAAACATGTCAGAGCAGCATGAAGAACAAAGTGAAGGGTCAAGCCATAATGAAAGTTTCTATGAGGGAGAGAGAAGCTCTCCAGATCTTCCTAAAGCTGCAACCAGAACAAGGAAGAAGAAAACCTCAGACGGTGAGGATGAGGATTTTGTTGCCAGTGAGACAGCAACCAAGAAGAAGAGAGTAGTGCTAGCTAAAGAGTACAGCTCCAAGCCTACATCTGTCAAAGAGAGAACAGCGGTAAGGAAAGTGCCAAAACAGTCCATACAATTCACTCTTGAAGAGCCTAGTGAGGCAGCTGCAGGTGCTAAGAAGAAGAGGATAAGAAAAACTACTGCCCGTGTGATTGGCAGACCCTCCATGATGATTGATGAGGAGGAAGAAGAGGAGGAGGATGAGCCAGCTGCTGCACCCCCTGCAAAAGCACATAAGCTCATGTCTGATGCAATCAAGACTGCTGCACCTCCCAAGTCAAAGCCTAAGGCACCAGCACCCAAGAGATCAACTAGGAACATATCTGCTGTAGAGAAGAACAAGGCCCCAGTGCCTGAATCAAATGTTGATGAAGAGCCTCTAGTGCTCAGAAAGTTGAAGCCAAAGATACCAGACCATGACAACGCACACCCAGTAGCTGAGAACATGATGTTGAGAAAGGACAAAGGACTGCGTCAATGGAGATTGTCAGATCCTTATGCTATCAGAAGAAGGACTGCTTGTGATTATCGGTTTCACACCCGTGAACAACAGGACTTTTATGAGACAGTATTGCTTGACAAGAAGCCCATAGTCAGTGACATGAAGTGTGTGGATTGGGAATACATCGATGAGAACGAGGATTATTTCCCCGACGTCCATGAAAGCTTCAGAATTGCAGGAGTTGACGAATTTGTTGGAAAGAAGTTGACCAAGTGGAATGACGAGATGATCATGCAATTTTACTCAACTGCACACTTCTATCCAGATGGCCGCATTGTGTGGATGACTGAGGGTATACGATACCAGTCTACCATCTCTGAGTGGGCAAATCTTCTTGGTGCACCCAAGGAAGAGGAGGATGATATTTACATATATGCCAAGCTCAAGATGGATCACAACTCAATGGCCAACATGTCCACTGCAATTCCTCAGAAGTATCTTGAAACACATAAGCTTGGATCAGTGAAGCATTTGCTACCAGGTCTGGCCACCTCAAACACAATCTTGCGGTACACCTTGTTACCCAAGTTAGGCGATGATAAGATGATTCGTGGCCACTCCATCAACTTGCTGCACTTATTTGATACTCCTCAGAAATTCAAGGTGATGAGCCTGATAGTAGAGACTATCAAGAGGACAGCAGCAGATCAGAAGAGATCGTGTGGTTATGCTCCACATATTCAGGTGTTGATCAATTCCAAGGTTGGAACCAGCACGTATCTTCTTGATCGAGAGCATTTGCCACTCCGTCCAGAGTTTGAGGACAACGTCATAGTGATGGATTCTTCGCATCCCACTTCTGCACAAGCTCAAGAGGAAATCCGCAAAGCCCAAGAAGCTAAAGCAGCTCAGGAAGCAGCAGCTCCCAATGCTCCAATTGCGAATCTCAAGACACTAAAGGATCAAATGCAATATCTGCTAGAAGCCACTCTGAGGATTGAGCGAAGTTTGGCCAACCTCACCCAGACCCAGGCTAGTTTTGAGCGGATCATTGAGACCAAATTTCATGATTTGGATGTCAAAGTGACTGAGATTCAGACTTCAGTGGAATAGCTGCAAGGAGATGTAGATGCTGTCAAGCAAGCCAGATCAGATGATAGTGAAGATGAGAGACTGACCATAGAGCAGTTTCAGCAAGTGCCTAGGGCTGCCAGGTCAGCTGCGATACCAGTTGTGGATCCACGGACCACAGTATCTGCACCAGCCGCTACAGCCACAGTGCCACCACAGGTCTCAACTCCACTAGCTCAACAAACATCGTCAGAAGCATTCGCGGACGCTCTCATCTCAACGCCATCTACGCACACCGGAGCTGCCAGCAGGAGGTCGCCTTCAGGAGCTTCTGAGGACCGTGCCTAGAGAGTCGATTAGTGCTATACTCATTTGAACTTTTTGGTACTTGTTGTCAAAGGGGGAGAATCTGTATAGATCATAGGCTTCGAGAGAGAGAGAGTTTCTTGCTTTTGATTTGCTTCGAGAGTTTCTTGTGCTACTTGTTTGTTTGATGCTACTCTGTTTTATGTGTGCTTGCTACAGTATTCTGTCGTTTATGCTTGTGAGATACTATGTTGATAGATCGTACTATGCTCATTGTGATGATCCATGTTTATCTCTGTCATTATCTGTATGATCATTCATTTATGTATCATTCCTTATGTTGGTGATGCGTGCTTACCTTTCCAATCATATCATTTTGCGCGCTCCACCAAGATGTATGTGACATGGGAGAGTAACCCATGAGCCTAATCGATTGTGCATTTGCATTCAAACGCAATTTTTTTAATAATGCACAAATTTAGGGGGAGCTCTCGCTTATCAGATACTTCTCAAAGCGATGATGTATTTCTTTCATTTAAATCATTTGTTGAAGCTTTGATCTATATGTTGTCATCAATTACCAAAAAGGGGGAGATTGAAAGCACATTTGCTCCCTTGGTGGTTTTGGTAATTCATAACAACATATATCTCATTGAACTAATGTCCATTCAAGATTAAGATTTCAGGATGTTCAATGATTGGCATGGTATGGACTAGAGAAGTGGACCCCTCAAAATGCTAAGGACAAGGATTGGCAAAAGATCAAGACTCTACATTTTTGGTTTAGTGATCCAAGATCACATTGAGTCCATAGGAAAGCCAAAACTATTAAAAGGGGATGAGGTGTTGCTCAATGGTCTTTTTGCTCAAATGCTTGGTGATAGTATTCCTAAACCCTCAACCACTCTCTCTACCCAAATATGTCCTAAACCTAAAGTCCAACTCGGCCCTACCGAAATTTCCAATCCGGCCCTACCGAGTTCATCCAAGACTTAGCCACTGCCAAAACCCTAACAAATCGGATCCACCGAAATGGATCTCGGTCCCACCGAGATGGCCTTGCCAACTCTCTGTAATCGGTTGCATTCACTTCGGTCTCACCGAGTTATGCATATCGGTCTCACCGAGATGGCTTGCCAACTCTCTGTTGCCTTATTGCTTCACTTCGGTCCTACCGAGTTGATGCAATCGGTGCCACCGAGATGAGGATTGCCCTAAGCCATTGCACTTCGGTCCATCCGAGTTGTTCGTATCGGTCCCACCGAGATTCCTAAAGTTCATATCTTTTACACAGTTCAGTGCTACCGAGATGATCGTTTCGGTGCCACCGAGTTGGGTCAAAAGTGTGTAACGGTTGGATTTTGTGTGGAGGCTATATATACCCCTCCACCCCATCCTTCTCAGTAAGGAGAGCCATCAGAATGTGCCTACACTTCCACCATTCAATTTCTGAGAGAGAACCACCTACCCATGTGTTGAGATCAAGATATTCCATTCCTACCATTTGAACCTTGATCTCTAGCCTTTCCCAAGTTGCTTTCCACTCAAATTCTTCTTCCACCATAGCCAAATCTGTGAGGAGTGTTTGAGTGCTAGGAAGACTATCATTTGAAGCACAAGAGCAGGAGTTCATCAACAACACACCGTCTATTACCTTTTGGAGAGTGGTGTCTCCTAGATTGGTTAGGTGTCACTTGGGAGCCTCCAACCAGATGTGGAGTTGAACCAAGAGTTTGTAAGGGCAAGGAGATCGCCTACTTCGTGAAGATCTACCCCGAGTGAGGCTAGTCCTTCGTGGACGTAAGCCATGGTGGAATAGACAAGGTCGCTTCTTCGTGGACCCTTCATGGGTGGAGCGCTCCGTGGACTCGCGCAGCCGTTACCCTTCGTGGGTTGAAGTCTCCATCAACGTGGACGTACGATAGCACCACCTATCGGAACCACGCCAAAAACCACCGTGTCTTCATTGCGTTTGAAATCTCCAATCCCTCCTTTACACGCATATGCAATTGCTTACATTCCGCTGCTATACTCTTAGAATTGCATTCGTAGGGTGATGCTTGACATGTACTATTGCTAAAATCTGCCCACAACTAAAATTGGGAAAAGGTTAGGTTTTATTTGGTCAAGTAGTCTAATCACCCCCCCTCTAGACATACTTTCGATCCTACAAAGGAGCTGGCGTCTTGGTCTTCAAAAGCAGGAAATTCAAGAGCCGTCTTCCCTTTATCCTTCGGGGCCGGCTCAGGCTTGGCAGGAATTTTGGTAAGGGCGGTAGACGCTTCTGGTGTAGTTTGCTATTCTCCGGCCACCACCACTTCATCCTGAGCCGGTGCCACGGGCTGCTCTTCAGGCAGCTCCTCAGTTGGATTCTCTCTCTCCTGAACAACAGGAGAGGGAGCGCGAGCCGGGCTTGAGGTATTTTGCGGCGGTGGGCTATTCTGGAATGCCGCCTCATCCTGGGGGACCAAGGTGGCCTCTTCTTGAGGGCCTGTTTGAATGACCGGATCAGATGACCCGGCAGCTGCTTTCTTCTTATTGGCCTTGGTGCTGTACAAGGAACAAGGAGTTATTCCTTTAAAGGGTTAGGAATAAGAAATCACTGTCACAAGAATGGTTACAGTACTAACCCAGGGTTGATGTTGAAAGCCGGCGCCTGAGTGGCGCTTGACTCGCCTGAGGAGGGGACGTCTGATATTCCGAGTCATTTAAATGTAAGGGCTCCTTAAAACGACCAGCTAGAGGAAAAGAGGGAGTTGGACTAAGAAGCACCTCTGCCCGCGCTCTACGGGATGGCGGCTCGTATGGAAGCCCGCCACTTAACTCGCCTTCACTGTTCCGGGTCTTCCTTTTGGAGGTCCCGGCTTGATGTGTTTTCTTCAAAACAAATTTGGGATCCAAATGAGCGTCCTGATGTGAAAAAGGGACCTTACGGACGGAACCCGGGGCTTCCTTCGAACCTTGCGGATTACAGCCCAGGTTTTCTTCCGAATAGGTATTGGAGAGTCAGAGTCTGAAGAGATCAAAGTCACCTCTGGCTCGTTGGTGTGGCTAATTTCAGCTTCATCCTGAAGAGAAGGGGCATCAGCAAGTTGAATAAAAAGATGACCAAGCGAGTCGAGTTCTACCTCAGCCTCATTTTGTGCAGCCGGCTCATCAGCATCGACCGACTCATCCTGTTGCTCCACTGGAGCGGGGGCGGGTTGTCGAGGTTTCTTCTTTTTCCAAAACTTGTCGTCTGCCTACATTTGGGATGAGTCGGCGATTATGATTGAAATGGAAACAACGAGTCAAGAACAGAATGAGAAGGTGCAAGTACTTACTGAAGGCACGGGGTTGGTCAAGCAGAAGGGAGCTAGCCCAGTTTTGTTGCATTTCTCTTGGGGCTCTCCCAGCAATATCTTGCTGGCCTTATTGATGTCACCCACAGACAAATTAACTTGGCTGAAGCGTTGAACGTCAGCCGTCTCACCAGTATAATTGCACATCAAGTCACCCCTCTGGCCATGGGGTTGGATTTGCCAGCTTATCCAGCTCCGGGTTAGGTCGATCCCGGTGAGGCCGTTAGCAGTCAAGGCCCTTGACTTGGAATAAATAGGGCCAAATTGCTTACGCTCTTCTGCTGACGGCCAACCCGGAAAAGCAACTGTGACGTTGAGCCGGTCCAGTCTGTAATCCGGTAGGGGGTTTTCACCTTGAGGAGCAGTGTTTTTGCAATAGAACCAAGTCTTGTTCCAGCCCTTGGGATGACTCGCCAGCTTGGCCTCAGGAAAGGGACTGTTTTTTCGCCTTTGAATATAAACGCCACCGACCTCTAAGCTGGGACCATCGGTGAACTCGGTCTGATGGTTGATGTAGAAGATTTCTCGAAAGAGAAGGACAGTTGGCTCCGTCTGGAGGTATACTTCGCAGAAGACTTGAAACTAGCAAATATTGGTGATTGAGTTTGGACCAAGATCCTATGGCCGAAGGTCGAAAAAATTGAGAATATCATGGAAGAATTTTGACCCGGGCGGACGGAAACCCTTCTGAAGACGATCTGCGAAGATGACCACTTCTTGCTTAGGTTGGGGAGAACTCTCTTCGTCAGGTGCTCGCCAACTGGTTGTTTCTTGATCCAGCAAGAGGCCTTGCCCCACGAGCTCGTTCAACATAAGAGTTGAGACCTGGGAGCTGACCCAGTTGCAGGCCTTGTTGGTCATGGGGGCCATGGCGATTTTAGATTCCAACTGCAAGGGAATAACAATGAGCCGGCGCGTTAAGCTCATGAGGGACAAGCCGTCGGGGAATTTAAAGGTATAACCCGGCAAAATGGTAAGACGAACATGATTGCTAAAAGCCATGACACGAATTTATGCAAGCTGCCGAAAGCAGTGATAAGCCGGTATAACAGTGAGCCGGAGCTGGTAATTCAGTGGTGTTCTGGGTTTTTTGCTAAGTGTTGGGCTGGCTGCAAACAAGAATCCGACGGAGCGGCTACCATTACGGATCTGAAAATACTTTGAAGAAGAAAGTTTAAAGACCTAAACATGGATGAATACGAGAGCCCGTTTGTCAATGCGGGTCTGTTGAAAGCAGAACAGGGGTCTAGATGGGAAAAATGGTATTGCCGCAATACTAAAAGTGCCCATTTAGGTGGTTCATGTGAATCTAGATCTGCTGACGAACGGGGAAGATGAACACTGACAGATCTAAAAGAGAAGGATTGGGGCGTACCTATGCACGACGGAGGTGGCCGGAGTGTTCTAGATGAGCTCCGGTGGCGACTGGGGCGACGGAGAGGACGCGGTCGAGGTGGTCGGAGAGCTCGAAGGCGGCGGCGCTTCGGTTGCAAGAGGAAGCGGACGCGAGGAAGAAGAAGAGTAAAGGGTAAAAAGTGACAGTGGGGGTGAGCTGTCCTCTTTATAGGCACAGTTAAAATTGGAACGTCGGGTGCGGAGCCCCAGGCGGCGCAGTAATTTTCGGCTGCGGGCTCCTCGATTTTCGCGCCTGACAAGACCATACAAACCCACTCAAAGATATGGCATGCTGTCATCCCGGATTTTGCGGAAGTGGATTGAGACGTCATCAGGAAAAGGAAATACAGAATGCTAAGTCTGAACCTGAAGGAATGACCCGTCGATCTACTTAACCCGAAAAATCGAGCTGGTCAAAGACAGCGTTCTAAGGGACCGGCTTGGGAAGCACTTGGAGATTATCTTACTAATGTTTTGTTTTTCCAGGATGAAGTTTAACGTGAATAAATTCAAGTCAAACTGAGGGCTAATGATGGGGACGTTTACCAGCATATAGACCCAGCAGGGTGATAACCCGGCCATAGAGCAGGCTCAACGGGTCAACTCACTGCGGGGCTGAAGGACTCTTGGCGGGCTGGCTTGATGAGGCCTAGCGAGGATAGGCCGGCTTAAGCAATGGGCCGGCTCACGAGGAAGAAGAGAGGCGTGAAGGCCGTCTTGGAGAACAAGTAGGAAAGAGTAGGAGACGGGTCAAAGGACGACCCGGACTCTCATGTAATCTAGGGTTCCACCTGTATATATAAAGGGGAGCACCTATACGAAAAAGACTAAGTTGCAATCCCTCGAAAGCTAGGCTAGCGACTCCGCATCCTTGTAATAGAGATCTACAGCAATATAATCAAGCAGGATGTAGGCTTTTACCTCCACCGTGAGGGGCCGAACCTGGGTAACCCGGCGTATTCTCGTTCCCGATTAACCCCATTAAGATTCCACACTTGTGCGATGGCCTCATCTCCAAGTCCTTTCACAAAGGCATCTGCCATGTCAAAACCACGACAGTCCCCGCGAGTCCTCGCCTTTGATGAGGCTCACCAGGATGGCCCGCGGGAAGCTGATCTGCTCCTCCTCGAGGAGGCACGTCGCCGGGCCGCCATCCGCGCCACCCGGTATCAGCAGGCGTTGCGTAGCTATCATAGCCGCAACATACGCCCCCGCACCCTTGAAGCTGGCGATCTTGTCCTGTGAAGGATCCTCTCCAGGGAAGGACTCCACAAGCTCTCGCCCATGTGGGAAGGCCCGTTCAGGGTCGTGCACGTTTCCCGGCCTAGCACAGCACGGCTGGAGACGGATGAGGGTGTTCCGGTGCCAAACACATGGTACATCCGACACCTCTGCAAGTTCTACCCGTGACCTCACGGGCACGAACGAAGAGGAGCTGTACATGCTCCGGAGCCTCTCTTTGCGGTGCTTGCTGAGGCCACGAGAGCTCCCGCCCACAACCTAGTGGAAGCCCCATGCTCAGACATGGTGTACCGATCAAATTGAGGGCGCCGCCTGGCCACACCATCCTCAAGCCGACCCATGCCTATCACGGCAGCCTCGTCTTTTTGGTTGTGTAATGGAACCTTTTTATGCAGTAGTAAAGTTTTATTTCCTAAGTATTATGTGTGTTTGGTAAGCAATTTTCCTCAGGAGGCTGTGCGCGCTCGCGATCTCCCTCCTACGTATCACGTGAGCGGGGGTTGGACATGGTGCCTACGCTCGGGCCAGGCCCAGCAGTGCCGCTAAACCCAAGTGACTGAGCTCTGGCTCGCGGGCCTGCTCCCGTGCCCGTCACCTCACCAAGGTCCTTGGTACTTTGTCTCCTCGCGTGACACCCATGAGTGAACTAGCGAGCGCGCGCCGCTACACTACTTGCAAAACTTGTCGAAATGCGGTTGTCGTAGAAACAAGGTACACAGAAGGCCTCGCGAGCGTTGCTTCACGAGGTGACCCATGGCACGTCGCCCCTCCAAGAAGCCCGCAGGAGGCCTCACGAACGCTGGCTCGCTAGGCGGCCTGCGGCGCCCATTTCCACCAAGTGCCAGCGGGAGGCCTCATGAGCGAGCGCCTCGCGAGGCGCACCTCGCAAGCTGCGGCACGCCAAGCCTCACCCTCAGCGAATAAGCTAAGTCCAAAAGTCTCGAGAGTTTTCCTTAGTGCCCCTCAAACTCCCTCTCCCTCGCAGCCTCGCTGGGCGCGGGCGTTTTTCCTTTGCGCAAGCCGCTTGCGCATCAAAGGGGGGCTTCCTGAGCATCGCGCCTCGGGAGCCCTTACCACCTCGCGGAGCCCTACACCCTCTGGCCTTGTCTAGGCACGCGTCCTAACATACCAGTGATGGTCGTAGCTCGCTCGGGGGCTGGGTCCTAACGATGTAGAGCGCGAAGGCAAGCAAGAAGGAAAAACAGGCCTCGCGGGGGTGCCTCACGAGGAGCATACGTTGCAGCAAAGCATTAAGTACTTAACTTAATCATAAAAACCATGTATTTATGCCCCCACGGGGCTACATCCACTGTGATATAGGACAAAAGGAAGAGAAAAAGGCCTAGGCAGGTGAGGCGTTGTCGCCACCGTCGTCTTCGCCATCGCCATTGCCAGCCTCGCCGGAGCTCTCATTGCCGTGGGAGAACTTCTGGACGAGGGCATCCACGTGCTCCCGCACCTCCTTCTCGAGGCTGTCGTGGAGCTCCGGAGGGACATGGATCATCACCCTATCGAAGTCGAAGGAAGCGTCGGCGCGAAAGAGGTTGGAGAAGACCCGCGTCGCTGCCTGGCTCAGGAGGTCACGGCACTCACCCTCGATGATACCGTTCATCTTCGCGGCGCCCTCCTCCAGCCTCCCCACGAGCTTGGTGAAGAAGTTGAGGTAGCCGGCATCGTCATCTTCAAGGGGATCCTCGAGCCTCTCAACAGCAAAGCAGGAGAGGGCGGCGCGGGACCGCTACGCGAGGGCGCGGCACATCTTCGTGCGCTCGTGCTGCCGCCCCCGTGCCCGAGCCGCCTCGTCCTTGGCCTTCTCGACGACCTCGGAGACGCTGCCCACCTGCGCCTGCAAAGATGCCAGCCCCCCCTCAGCGTCTGACTTGGCCTTTAGCACGAGCTTCCTGCTGGCCTCCACCTCCTTCAGCACCTCCTTGAGTCCGGAGATCTCCGCCTGGAGCTCCTCACGCTTCTTGGTGAAGCGGTCCTCTTGAAGCTTCAGCCTTTTGCTGTAGTCCTTGGCGAGGGCCTCACAATCACTCTTGGTCTTTGCGTCGGCATCCGCCTGGATCTTCTTCTCTTTCTCCGCCAGCTGTGTGTTGGCCTTGACGAGACGTTCCTGGTAGGAGGCTTGGGCGGCCACCACCTGGCGGTCGAGCGTCGTCAGCCGCTCGCGCTCCACGTCCTACTCACCCGCCGTCCTTGTGAGCTCCCGCTCATGGATCTCGGCGTCCGCCTCGCGGAGCGCAAGGGCTTCCTCAAGCTTGTCGAGTTTGCCCACGTGGGAGGCAAGCTGCTCCTCGCGGGCTGCGGCGGCGTTCTCCCGTGTTTGGAGCTCCAGCCCCCTGGCAACGGCCCGCTTCCGGAGCACCTTCTCATGAGCCTCTGCCATTTCACGCCGCCTGTCGGCCTCGTCGGCCTCCCTGACGGCGTTCTCAAAGATTTCCTTGGCGTCCTGGGTGGCCTTCTCGCGCTTTTCCCGCGTGGCTTCGTCCTACCGGCGACCCAACTTGATGGCCACGTCAAGCTAGCGCCACCCCTCTGCGAGGCGCAGGCGCTCGTCGGCGAGGCGAGCCTCCTCCGCCTGGAGGTCCGCCTCAAGGGTGTCCAGCGCCGCCCTGGCACCCTGCAAGGCGCCGTGCTTGAGCACGGCGCTGTCGCTCACGAGCTGCAGGGCCTAGCCGGAGCGCAGCTCGGCGCCGCCCTGCTACTTGTAAACTGCGTTGGGATTTCCCTGAAGAGGAGAGGATGATGCAGTATAGTAGAGATAAGTATTTCCCTCAGTTAAGAACCAAGGTTATCAATCCAGCAGGAGAACCACACAGAACCTCGTTAGCAGCACCTACACACACAAAAGCAAACACTTGCACCCAATGCAAATAAGAGGGTTGTCAATCCCCTTAGCGGTTATTTGCAAGGATTAATTCTGATAGTGATAGATAGAAAAGTAAATTGCAAAAAAAATAAAAAAAAAATTGCAGCAAGGTATTTTTGGATTTTAATATATGATAAAAGTAGACCCGGGGGCCATAGTTTTCACTAGAGGCTTCTCTCTCGAACACATAGCATACGGCGGGTAAACAAATTACTGTTGGGCAATTGATAGAAAATCGCATAGTTATGACGGATTCATGGCAATGATCATGTATATAGGCATCACGTCCGAGACAAGTAGACCGACTCCTTCTTGCATCTACTACTATTACTCAACCCATCGACCGCTATCCAGCATGCATCTAGGGTATTAAGTATAAAACAGAGTAACGCCTTAAGCAAGATGACATGATGTAGACAAAGTAAACTCAAGCAATATGATTAAACCCCACCTTTTTATCCTTAATGGCAACAATACAAATACGTATCATGTCCCTTTCTGTCACTGGGATTGAGCACCGCAAGATTGAACCCATCACAAAGCACCTCTTCCATTGCAAGATAAATCAATCTAGTTGGCCAAACCAAACGGATAGATCTGAGAGAAATACAAAGCTATAACAATCATGCATAAAAGAGTTCAGAGAAGACTCAAATATTTCTCATGAATAATCTGATCATAAACCCACAATTCATCGGATCCCAACAAACACACCGCAAAAGAAGATTACATCGGATAGAACTCCAAGAACATCAAGGAGAACATGGTATTGAAGATCAAAGAGAGAGAAGAAGTCATCTAGCTACTAGCTATGGACCCGTGGGTCCGTGGTAAACTACTCACACATCATCGGAAGGACAGCAAGGTTGATGAAGAAGCCCTCCATGATCGATTCCCCCTCCGGCAGAGTACCAGAAAAGGCCTCCAGATGGTATCACGGAAGAACAGAGGCTTGCGGCGGCGGAAAGGTTTTCTCTTCTGTCTTTTTGGTATACGAGGAATATTTTAGAATTTATAGCGCTGGAATTAGGTCAAGAGGTGCCACGAGGGACCCACAAGCCTGGGGGCACGCCTACCCCCCTGGGCACGCCCTCCGGGCTTGTCGCTCCCTCGTGACTCTTCTGGTCTTCTCCCGAAGCTTCTAGGGTCCCTTCTGGTCCAGAAAAAATTAATCCAAAGTTTTTCTTCATTTGGACTCCATTTGATAATGATTTTTTGAAAAGGCAAAAATAGGCAAAAAATAGCAACTGGCACTGGGCACTAGGTTAATAGGTTAGTCCCAAAAAAATGATATATAATTGCATATAAAACAACCAAGATTGATACTATAATAGCGTGGAACAATCAAAAATTATAGATACGTTGGAGACGTATCAAGCCGTCCGCCGTCACGGCCTGAGAAGGCCCGGCGCCGGATCCCCTCCGGGCCTCCAGGTCCGCGCTCCCCGTCGGGAGTGGCGTGCCTGTCGCCTCCTCCTCCTCGACCTGCCGCGCTGGCGCACTCCGCGGGCTCGTCGCACCTGCGCCGGGAGCCTCGCGCACTGGCGACCGCCGAGGGCTCACCGAGCTCCTTTCGCGGCCTCGCTCTCCCTGGTGGGGCTGGAGCTTGGTGGAGGAATTGGCTCTTCTGCCTCCACCATCGTCGCATCACCTCCCGCGGTTGGTGATACGTCTCCGTTGTATCTACTTTTCCAAACACTTTTGCTCTTGTTTGGGACTCTAATTTGCATGATTTGAATGAAACTAACCCGGACTGACGCTGTTTTCAGCAGAACTACCATGGTGTTGTTTTTGTGCAGAAATAAAAGTTCCTGGAATTGGGTGAAACTTTTTGGAGATTTTTTATGGAATAAATAAAAAATACTGGAGCCAAGACCTACTGGAGGGGGGCCACCTGCTGCCCACGAGGCACCAGGGCGCGCCACCCCCCTGGCGCGCCTTGGTGGCTTGTGGGGCCCACGTGGCTCTGCTGACGCTAATCTTAGGCCTATAAATTCACAATTCCAGAGAAAAAAATAAGAGAGGAAGTTTTATTGCGTTTCACGATACGGAGCCGCCGCCACCTCCTGTTCTTCATCGGGAGGCCAGATCTGGAGTCCGTTCGGGGCTCCGAAGAGGGGGATCTTCCGGCATCGTCATCATCAACCATCCTTCATCACCAATTACATGATGCTCACCGCCGGGAGTGAGTAATTCCTTCGTAGACTTGCTGGACGGTGATGAGTTGGATGAGATTTATCATGTAATCGAGTTAGTTTTGTTAGGGCTTGATCCCTAGTATCCACTATGTTCTGAGATTGATGTTGCTATGACTTTGCTATGCTTAATGCTTGTCACTAGGTCCCAAGTGCCATGATTTTAGATCTGAACCCTTTATGTTTTCATGAATATATTTGTGTTCTTGATCCGATCTTGCAAGTTATACGCACCTGCTATGTGTTATGATCCGCATACCCCAAGGTGACCATAATTGGGATTCTTTCCGGTGATTGCCATAGTTTGAGGATTTCATGTATCCACTATGTGTTAATGCTTTGTTCCGGTTCTCTCTTAAAAGGAGGCCTTAATATCCCTTAGTTTCCTTATGGACCCCGCTGCCACGGGAGGGTAGGACAAAAGATGTCATGCAAGTTCTTATCGCCAGCACGTATGAGTATATACGGAATACATGCCTACATTACATTGATGAATTGGAGCTAGTTCTATGTCGCCCTAGGTTATGACTGTTACATGATGAATGTTATCCAACATAATCACCGATCCAATGCCTACGAGTTTTTCACATATTGTTCTTGCTAAGTTACTACTGTTGCTACTGCTGTCACAATTGCTACTACTATTGCTGCTACCGTTACTGTTACCGTTACTCTTATTGCTACTGCTATCAAAGTATCATACTACTATGCTACTGATCACTCTGCTGTAGATATTTAGTCTCCAGGTGTGGTTGAAGTGACAACTCAACTGCTAATACTTGCAAATTTTCTTTGGCTCCCCTTGTGTCGAATCAATAAATTTGGGTTGAATACTCTACCCTCGAAAACTGCTGCGATCCCCTATACTTGTGGGTTATTAAGACCTTTTTCTGGTGCCGTTGCCGGGGAGCGTAGCTCTATTTGCTGAGTCACTTGGGATTTATATCTGTTGATCACTATGAAGAATCTGAAAGACGCTAAGACCAAGATCGTTCCCTCTAAGACAAGGGGAGGTAAGGAACTGCCATCTAGCTCTACACTTGATTCACCTTCTGTTTGAGTAAACTTGCAACACCACCACCTGCTATTAATTCTGATATGTCGCAAGTTATTGATGATACCACTTCTACTATGAATGATACTCATGATGATGCTAGTACTATGCTTGATAATGCTGTGCCACTTGGTGATTTTATTGCTGAACAAATTGCTACAGCTAAAGAAATTGAAAATGCTGGAACTCTTGAGAATTATGATTCACCTATTATGCCTAGCTCTCCTACTAGAGTTGAAACACCTAATGAACATTGCTTTGATAGGGAGACGGCGAGAGCCATTCCTGCTTGTAATGATAGAAACGAAGTTATAAAATTGCTTGCTGAAATGAAAGAAAAATCTATGAGGGAGAGAATGAAATATGATCCTAAGTTTGCTACCTCTCCCATATTTGTTACTGATAAGGATTATGAATTCTCTGTCGATCCTGAGTTGATTACTTTGGTTGAATCTGATCCTTTCCATGGCTATGAAACTGAAACCGTTGTGGCACATCTTACTAAATTAAATGATATAGCCACCCTATTTGCTCATGAGGAAAAAATTCGCTATTACTATATTCTTAAGCTATTTCCTTTCTCATTAAAGGGTGATGCTAAGGAATGGTATAATACTCTTGCTCCTGGTTGTGTGTGTAGTCCCCAGGATATGATTTATCACTTCTCTGAAAAATATTTTCCTGCTCATAAGAAACAAGCTGCTTTACAGGAAATATTTAACTTTGTGCAAATTAAAGAAGAGAATCTCCCTCAAGCTTGGGGGAGGCTTCTCCAATTACTTAATGCTTTGCCTGACCATCCTCTTAAGAAAAATGAAATACTTGATATCTTTTATAATGGACTAACCGATGCTTCTAGGGACTACCTAGATAGTTGTGCGAGTTGTGTTTTCAGGGAACGGACTATTGAACAAACTGAGGAACTATTGAATAATATATTGAAGAATGATAATGATTGGACACTTCCCGAACCACCGCCTAAACCCACTCCGAAGAAGAGGGTATTTTATTTCTCAGTCCTGAAGATATGCAAGAAGCAAAGAAATGTATGAAGGAAAAAGGTATTAAAGCTGAAGATGTTAAGAATTTGCCACCTATTGAAGAAATACATGGTCTTGACACACCGCCACAGGTAGTAGAGGTAAATTCTCTTATAAAGTTTGATGAAAGTGATATTCCTTATAACAAACCTCCTAGTCAATGCTTGTATGAATTTGACAATTATATTATTAAGCAAGATCACTTCAATGCAAATGTTATGAAACAATTGAAACGAAATGCCTACAAGATTGATCGCTTGAGTGAGTTGTTATTTAGAATTGCTAATGATGTTAAAGGTGTAAGTAAACATGTATCTATGGTTCACACCCAATTAGAACAAGTTGCTAAATCTCAGAGTGAATTGCTCAATGAAGTGAATAACAATATGAATGATCATGCTGTTAGAGTAATGACTAGAGGAGGTCGAATGACTCAGGAGCCACTTTATCCTGAAGGTCACCCTAAAAGAATTGAAAAAGACTCTCAAAGAATTAATGTTGATGCACCTAGTCCATCTAAAAAGAAAAAGAAAAAGAAAAATGATAGGACTTTGCATACTTCTAGTGAACCCGAGGTAGAAAAACCCTTGGAGGATAGTAATGATGTTTCTAATTCTGATGCTGAAACACAATCTGGTAATGAACATTCACCTGATGATGATAATAATGATGATGCTCATGTGGATGCCCAACCAGATAATAATAAAGAACTTGATAATGATGTTGAAATAGAACCTGATGTTGATCTTGATAACCCACCTCCTAAAAACAAATGTTATGATAAAAGAGACTTCGTTGCTAGAAAACATGGTAAACAAAGAGAACCATGGGTCCAAAAACCCATGCCCTTTCCTCCAAAACCATCTAAGAAAAAGGATGAGGAAGAATTTGAACGCTTTGCTGAAATGCTTAGGCCAGTCTTTTTGCGTACTCGTTTGACTGATATTTTAAAGATGGCCCCTTATGCTAAATATATGAAAGACATTGTCACAAATAAAAGAAAGATACCTGAAGCTGAGATTTCTATCATGCTTGCGAATTATTCTTTTAAGGATGGAGTACCTAAGAAACTAGGAGATCCAGGAATACCAACTATACCATGCTCCATTAAAAGAAACTATGTCAAAACTGCTTTGTGTGATTTAGGAGCCGATGTTAGTGTCATGCCTTTCTCTTTATATAAAAGACTTGATTTGAATAAACTCACTCCCACTGAAATATCATTGCAAATGGCTGACAAATCAACTGCCATACCTATCGATGTTTGTGAGGATGTGCCCGTTGTAGTTGCAAATGTTACTATTCTAACAGACTTTGTTATACTTGATATGCCCGAGGATGACAACATGTCGATTATCCTTGGTAGACCCTTTTTGAATACTGCAGGGGCTGTTATTGATTGCAACAAAAGCAAGGTCACTTTTCATATCAATGGTAATGAACACATGGTGCACTTTCCGAAGAAACAATTTCAAGTAAATGGTATTCGTGTTATTGGAAAGACTCCGACAATCACTATTGGAAGTTTTCAACTCCCTCTTCCTACTGTCTTCAAGAAATATGAAACTCTTATTATTGGGGACGTACACATCCCCGTTGAGGTAACCTAGTGTTTTACGAAAGTTCTTCGGTTTCATGTTACTCAAAAATGGTTTGTTAATAAGACTTGATCAACCTTATTAATGGATTATTTTTTAGAGGCATGTGGTCGATGAATTTAGCAAGCACAACCATCTGTACCCACTTTTTCTTTTCTGTTAATTATAGTTTAATAAAATAAAATGCCATGATTATCCTGTTTTCTGAATTATCCGTGCAATAAAAAATGTCCCAAAAATAAATGTGCTCAGAATGCAATAAAATTTTGACATGAATTTTTATAGAATATTTAAGAATTTCTGGCACTAAAATCATACCAGGGGATGCCCCAGGTGCCCACGAGGCACCAGGGCGCGCCACCCCCCTGGGGCGCACCCTGGTGGCTTGTGGGCCCCACAAGGACCCCCTCACCTATCCCTTCAGCCCACTTCGTCTCTTACCTCTAGCAAAAATTCCTGGTAGCTCTCACTCTCGTGTTCTTGCTCCCAAACCTGAGATTTTCGATCTCTTTGCTCAGAGCTCCGTTTCCGAAACTGTTTTGGGGGATTGCTACTTGGTATGTGACTCCTCCATTGCTCCAATTAGTTTTTGCTCTAGTGGATTATATTTTGCATAATTAGCTGCTCTTGGTGCTACTGAAAATGAGCTTGCATGTTGAATTTTTTGAGTTCCAAGTAGTTTGAATGCTTGATATAGCCTCTAGACATCCATATGAGTAGTTACTATCAATCTTGTGAAGTTTTGTTAATATCTTTTTTGTGGCCCAATTTTTTTTCAGAAATTTGTCCTTAGGAAAATGAACTTTTTCTGGAGGAGTTCTTCGAGGAGGAGGTCCTCTGAAGCGTCATCAAGTGAGAGCTCATCACGCTAATCGTATGAGGAACCAAGTGCAAGTTCGGTGAGAGGTGCCGGGGCAAAATCTTGTCGATGGCCGTGTGAGGAGTTCATGTTGGGTACAGGGATTAAGGAGGAATTCGAGCAATATATTCAGAACACTGAGCTTTCCGCCTTCCTCGCAGGTAAGCCTCCGCAGCACTACAACTTCACTCATTCATTCACTCAACATTTTGCGTATAATGTTCATAATTCTAGAATTTCGTTTCATCTCTATAATAAATCCTATAATATGTCATTAGAAGAATTCTGTGATGCGTGCAAAATTCCATATTGGGGTTCGTTAGATGAGCCATCCAAATATGATTATGAGTTGTTTCTTAATGGCCTTTGCAGCGGTGAGGATAGGGGAGTTACGCAGGCCAGAATAATTAGCATCCACTTTCCTGCTATTCGGTATTTTGCACTTTTTAATGGTAAATGCATTGTTGGTAAGCAAGACTGCAGTGCACTTTGTGCCCCTGATCTGAGTCTTATTCATACAGCTTTGACTGGCAGCAAGTATTATAATCTTGGGGCTATTGTCGCACGTAGGCTGCAGCGTAACGCCGGTAATGGTGATTTGTATGGAGGAATTTATGCCTCCCGCTTAGCTGCAAAGTTAGGGGTCTCACCCAATTTCAATGATCCCCTCTTACCTGATAAATATTTGAATTTCAAAACAATGCGAGAACATAAGTTTTTAAAACGCGATGCACACGGATATGAATATAACTTAGTTTTTAATAAATATCGATCTGTGTATGTTGCTTTGCCTGCTCCTGCCCTCTTTGATTTTCAAAACAAACAGAGATATTTTCTATTGGAGAGCGAGGTGCACGAGTACAAGGCGGCGGTTGAGGGTGCCCATCTGGCTGAGGAGGCGGCTCAGAATGCCTCTACGAGCTACCACTTTGATTATTACCCAGACGAGGGATGGTGATGACCAAGATAGGCAAAATCCTAAGCTTGGGGGAGTATGTAACTCTCACCGACATTACATTCATGCACATTCATTTCAGTTGTCGGTGTTCATACTTTTTCATTGTATTATCCATGTTAATTTTTTTCTCGCTTTCTTTTTGTGTGTTTGAAAAACTTTGAGAAAATCCAAAAACATTTCTCATTTCTTTTCGGTTTTTCTTTCTAGCTTAATTAGTTGTAGTATTAAAAGAAAACCCAAAAAATTTCCCGTTTCTTCTTTTGCTTGTTGGGAGCTTTCCCGTGTAAACAGTTTTTCTCCTTTTTGTTTTGTCTTCTTTAAATTGCATCCTTCAAGAAAAAAAACTAAGAACTCCAAAAATATTTCAGTGTGTTTCTCTGAAATTCTTTTCCTTTGTTGAGTCATTGTAAGGAGAAGACCACGATGAAAATGTTGAGTGGCTCTCATATGCATTATTGTTGATCTAACAAAGAGCCCATATTACCTTGTCTTCTCCTTTGAATAAAATGCTTGCAGATTCCAGCTTAGTCCACGACACACTTGCACTATTTTTATTTTCATATCATTCGGTCGTGCAAGTGAAAGGCAATAATGACGATGATTTGATGAAGTGACTGTGGCAAGGAAAAGTGGGTATGAACTCAACTTGTTTTTGTTTTTGTAAATATGTTTAACTCCGTATCCATGATTCAGCATATTATGATTAAACATGTTTATGATGACAATTAGAGATTATAGTTGCTCATGCCATGCTTAAGTAGCTAGGAGTGGATAATGATTTATCTTGGGTGTCAACATGCATTAAAATGTTCATGATGTAGTATGATGATATGGTATCCTCCTCTGAATGTTTCAAGTGGCTTGACTTGGCACATGTTCATGCATGTAGTTGATTCAAAACCAACATAGCCTCCACGATATTTATGTTCATGGTGCTTATATCCTACTCATGCTAGTATTCAATGTTGATTATTCATAATGCATGATTATGACCGTTTTCGCTCTCTACATGGTCGCTTCTCAACCTATTTGCTAGCCTTCGCCTGTACTAAGCGGGAATACTGCTTGTGCATCAAAACCTCTAAACCAAAGTTATTCCAGATGAGTCCACTATATCTACCTATATGCGGTATTACTCTGCCGTTCTAAGTAAATTTGCATGTGCCACCTCTAAATAGTCAAATGAACATCTGTTTTGTGTGCCCGTACCGCTCATGGATTGACAGGGGGCGGTCAGTATCTTCCATGCTAAGCGGGTTATTCTCATGATGAGTGTTTATTCACTCGTCCTTACACGAGAGGGGCTGGTAATCGGGATGCCCAGTCCCATTATTAAAACTACAAAATAATGAAACAAACTCCCCCGGAAAGTTGTTGGTATGGAGGGCACCCGAGGATTCGGCTAGCCATGGCTTGTGTTTGTTGGTGGAGGGGGAGTAAACTTTACTTTATCGCTTGGGAACCGCCGCTAATGTGTTTAGCATGGAAGATATTGAAAACTCTCGGTCGTGACGTTGACAGGAAAGGCATACCTCCCAAAATTATATTTATCTCTGATTTGAGCTTCGAGCTCTGGCACCTCTGCAAATCCATGCTTCCCTCTGCGAAGGGCCTATCTATTTACTTTTATGTTATTTTACTTTTATTGTTGAGTCACCACCTTCTCAAATAAGCACCGGTCCTGAGAGCACTATTGTCATTCTCATGCATCTTGTATAGTTAATGTTGTGTGCATCATGACTGGATCTCTTCTACCATGAATTACAATGTTTAGTCGCTGCTTGAACTTTAGAGGTGCTTTGCATTTATGTTTTGCGGTCTCAGAAAGGGCTAGCGAGATATCATGTTGTCATATTATATCATGATTGTTTTGACAAAGTGTTGGCATTTGAGATATCTTATTATTGCTCGCTAGTTGATTATGCCATTGATATGAGTGAATATAATTGCTAAGAGTTATCATTTGCATGGTTAGTTATAATCTTTGCTGAAAACTTGGGTGCTATTTACGCATATATATAGATACAAGAACAAAAGAGTTTGTAAAAGTTTTTCTTTATCACTTTCAGTTTGTCAACTGAATTGCTTGAGGGCAAGCAATGAGTTAAGCTTGGGGGAGTTGATACGTCTCCGTCGTATCTACTTTTCCAAACACTTTTGCTCTTGTTTTGGACTCTAATTTGCATGATTTGAATGAAACTAACCTGGACTGACGCTGTTTTCAGCAGAACTACCATGGTGTTGTTTTTGTGCAGAAATAAAAGTTCTTGGAATTGGATGAAACTTTTTGGAGATTTTTTATGGAATAAATAAAAAATACTGGAGCCAAGACCTACTGGAGGGGGGCCACCTGCTGCCCACGAGGCACCAGGGCGCGCCCTGGTGGCTTGTGGGGCCCACGTGGCTCCGCTGACCCTAATCTCAGGCCTATAAATTCACAATTCTAGAGAGACAAATAAGAGAGGAAGTTTTATTGCGTTTCATGATACGGAGCCACCACCACCTCCTGTTCTTCATCGGGAGGCCAGATCTGGAGTGCGTTCGGGGCTCCGGAGAGGGGGATCTTCCGGCATCGTCATCATCAACCATCCTTCATCACCAATTTCATGATGCTCACCGTCGGGAGTGAGTAATTCCTTCATAGGCTTGCTGGACGGTGATGAGTTGGATGAGATTTATCATGTAATCGAGTTAGTTTTGTTAGGGCTTGATCCCTAGTATCCACTATGTTCTGAGATTGATGTTGCTATGACTTTGCTATGCTTAATGCTTGTCACTAGGGCCCAAGTGCCATGATTTCAGATATGAACCCTTTATGTTTTCATGAATATATTTGTGTTCTAGATCCGATCTTGCAAGTTATATGCACCTGCTATGTGTTATGATCCGCATACCCCAAGGTGACAATAGTTGGGATTCTTTCCGATGATTGCCATAGTTTGAGGAGTTCATGTATTCACTATGTGTTAATGCTTTGTTCCGGTTCTCTATTAAAAGGAGGCCTTAATATCCCTTAGTTTCCTTATGGACCCCGCTCCCACGGGAGGGTAGGACAAAAGATGTCATGCAAGTTCTTATCGCAAGCACGTATGACTATATACGGAATACATGCCTACATTACATTGATGAATTGGAGCTAGTTCTGTGTCGCCCTAGGTTATGACTGTTACATGATGAATGTTATCCAACATAATCACCGATCCAATGCCTACGAGTTTTTCACATACTGTTCTTGCTAAGTTACTACTGTTGCTACTGTTGTCACAATTGCGCTTACTATTGCTGCTACAGTTACTGTTACCGTTACTCTTATTGCTACTGCTATCAAACTATCATACTACTGTGCTACTGATCACCCTGCTGCAGATATTTAGTCTCCAGGTGTGGTTGAAGTGACAACTCAACTGCTAATACTTGCAAATATTCTTTGGCTCCCCTTGTGTCGAATCAATAAATTGTAGGAGATATGCCCTAGAGGCAATAATAAATGTTATTATTTATCCCCATGTTCATAATTAAGTTTATATTCCGTGCTATAACTGCTATGGTTCTCGAGTCTACAATAACCACGAGGCTCGGAGGAAGACTCATATGCACGTGTGGAATATTAAACGATAAAATGTATTCCTAGTCTGGCCTCTAAGACTAGCTCAAGCGTTGCATGATGGTTCTGTTTTCCTGATCATGGGCATGACTATGCCGGCAACTTTGAGGGCACAATGTTGGTAGAACACCTGTGGTTGAATCGACCCGAATTAATGTTATGCTATGAGATACATTCGTCACAAGTTAATGGTTTATAACACAGAGAAAGTTAACGTTTGCATAATTCCTTAGACCATGAGAGTATCGAGTTTCTTCATGCTTGCTTCATGAACTTTGGGGTTTGTTAAACGTCATCCGTAAATGGGTGGCTATTACGGCGGCTTACGGGTTCATGGAAAAGTATGTCAAGTAACTTGATAGCTCAAGATTGGGATTTTCTCCTCCGACGATGGAGAGATATCTCTGGGCCCTCTCGGTGTTACGGTATCCACCATCGTCTGTCCGGACACAATGTGATTTGATCACAGGGATGCCGGAACACGGGAACGAGAAAAGAGAACAAAACCGGTAACGAGGTAACTGGCATAGTGGACAAGTTGTTGGTTCACGGGGATGCCGATAAGTCTCACCTCGGGTGTTTGTAACATATCGCGAAGCAACAGGAATAGCACACAGCAACTGGAGGTTCACTCGAATATTTATTCGTGTGGGTATAGGGGTCAATATGGGTGTCCACGGCTCCGATGTTGATCATTGATCGGAAAGTGTTCCGGTCATGTCTATAATTCACCGAACCTATAGGGTCACATGCTTAAGGGTCATGTATCTGCTGAATACTAGACAGGGAGTCTGAGAGAAAGTCACCGGAAAAGTTTCGGAGAGAACGGAAAAGTTCCGGAGAGAGAACACCGGAATAGTTTCGGTAAAACTGAAAAGTTGTTTCAGGGTATACCATTAAGTCAAATTGGTTTCGGCACATGCCTGAAAATTCTTGGGGGGTGCCAGAATTGTTCTGGAAACTTCTGGGATTTTTCCGGAGAAAAAACCCGGAAATGTTCCGGAGCTGCCGGAACCGCTTTGGTTCCTTTTCGCAGATTAAAACCACTAATCCGGAATTGTTTCGGAATGCGTCCAAAATTATTTTAGTGGGTACTGGAAATGTTCTAAGACCTATAGAAATATTTTCGGATTTAACGTTCGCAGAAAATGGTTCGTGAATAGTGGAACACTATTATGAATAGTGGAAACACTATTGGGAGAAAATATCTCATGAATAGTGGAAACACTGTTGGGAGCAATATATCTCATGAATAGTGGAAACACTATTATGAATAGTGCGAAAAAATCTGAGGGCATTTTGGTATTTTCGGAGCCACCCTACCCCTTGGGTTTTCCTATAAATAGAGGTGGAAAGGCACTCTCCACACTCACTCTTTCTCACATACACATGCCATTGCAATGATCTGGCTTCTTCTCTCCCTCCCCGCGAAATAGTTTCGTAGAGCCGAAAGGCTGTCTGGGTTCCGGTGGGAACTAGTTCTGGACGGCGAAGCCCTGCCAGATAGATGACACCGTATGTGTGCAACCCCATAGAGAGGTCGTAGGTTCGATCTTTTTGCCCGAGGGGTTGTTCGAGAGTGCCTCCCGAAGGGCTGTCCGAGTTACCGTCCAAGTTCGAGAGTGCCCCCCGAAGGGCTGTCTGAGCTACCGTCCGAGTTCGAGAGTGCCTCCCGAAGGGCTGTCCGTGACACCATCCGAGGGACTGTCCGACCGCCTCTCGGAGGGCTGTCTGAGGGACTGTCCGAGGGGCAGATGAGGGAGTACATCCTCGTGGTTGGGAGGTTGTAAAATCCTAGCTGCGGGGATCTGCACCGCCGATCATCATCGACTCTACTTCCGCTGCGCTACAAGTCGGTAACGAAAAGATCAAACCTTGTATGCATCTTCATAGTGATCATGGGCGTGCTCGTTGTACCGAATTTTTTTGTTTTCTGTTGCGTTCCCCTACAATGGAATCATGAGCCGTGCTATGCGTAGATGCAGGTTACGATCTAGAATACATAGAGATGTATGGGTGTTGCACAATATAATTTGTAGTAGATGAGTTCTACTACTGATAATAATTTGTGCGGGTAGCAGATGAAATCTGTTACCCGATGTTCTTGTTGCTTCCCTGGAATTTGCATATTTCTGATCTTGATAATAGCATGGTGGAGTTTCAAAGTTCTGGCAATCTGCGATCCTGATTGATCAACGAAGTGCTAACAGTTCGTTGAATTCCACCATAGTTAGAGAGAAAGATGAAATTTCGCAGACAAAAGGGCGATGCAGATATGATCTGCACGGGGGTCATGCGTATGACGAAGTTCAGTATGGGGCTCGAGATTTTATTATCTCATGTTTCATACACCCCGCAAAGTTAAGCTAGCGACTTGAATAATCATACTTGATGATGAACGTTGGTAGCTTCGGTTTGTTTCGAAACCATAGAAGCCACGGAAATTAAAATTTTGCATAAACCGATTAGAGGCGTCTAACTTGGTTTTGCAGGATGTGCATGTGATGTGGTATTGCAGTGCTCATATTAATTTGATTATGTTTGAGATGACTATATGATGTAAAATTAACATGACCTGCGTGTCATGATTCGGCATGATGTCTGGAGCCATATGATTGTCACTTTAATGACCTGCGTGTCAACCTTGAGCAATGCACTTATTTTATTAGCTATAGAGATGCAATATTATCTGGTGCATCGACAAGGTGGTGGCAATCTTCGCGAAGGTGAATACCGACGCAAATGCCGAAGACGAAGAAATTAAAGACTTCTCCGTCAGAAAGGGCTATACCATATCATGCTATTATGAATTGCCTGAGATGTCTATCCCTTATGATGCACCCTTTTTGATTGCGCGGTAGTCGCTTTTTATTAGGGTGATCTCTCACTTAAAATATCAAGTAGTTAGTGTTCTCCCAAGTGTAGCACCGTCCCGGCACCTATCTCTTCGGGGCTTCACATGATCTCCATGGGTGCGAACGATTAGAGAAGTGTGAGGCGGGTGAGTTGAGACCTCGCAGCGAGATCACTTGGTTGTCTTGACGTTCAGGCAGGACAGTCCTGAGCTCGGAACACACGCATCGAAAGATGAACAAGAATCACATAGAGATGTGATCGGCAAGTTTGCCTACCGATTGAAGTTCGCTGCATTTGAGTTCATCTCGAACCGTGGCGTTGAATGGAAATGCGGGTCTTGAATCACTCACAGTCAATTATGAGAGATATTGATTTGAGTGGGAGCGCACTGTAGAATTAACTTGTTTAATCCTCAGTGCAATTAATTATGGACACTGTCTAAGTGTTATATGCATAATAGTTATAGAAGAATGGCTCGCGTTTCCACCTTCCCTGTTAAAATTGAATAAGCTGTTAAATATCTGGTTAAAACTTTACGGTTGGTAACGTAATGTGAGGATTGTCCTCAAGAGTGCCGAGAAGGACTTTGTCCTATCGCATGCTTTCGGTATTCTCCCGCTAATGCTATGGATGATGTGACTCTCGTCCTTCAATCCAAAAGCTAGAATTCCGTTATGGCAAGTGCAATATGTTTGCTTCCATGAGACCCGAACTTCAAAAGTTTGGGATAGCTATGTGATATTCATGGAACTGAAAATTAGTTTCAGATACAAACAAAGGCTAAAAGATATGAGATATTCAAAGCAATGTTTGTTTGCAAACTATTAGTAAAAGGGTTTACTATACATTTGACTAATACAAGAGGGATCCAGAAGAACGCCTATCATATGATGAAGGTGAATAAAACAACAACTTAAAGAGAAAGGAAATGTCCAAAGGGTGTTAGTGTGACTTACACACCTAGGAAGTCCGGGGCTAACGCCACTCTTAAGTTGAGTGCTTCTTCTGAGAGTAGGAGAAATACTGAAAGTTAAACTGTTAGAAGTATAAAGGCAAAAAGAGAGAAGACTGGAATGTCTAGCTCATGTATGAAAGTCATACAAGCTATTGATGTATAGAAGGCTGGTCAAAGAAATAGTTCTTGGGAATTGTGATTAAATTGTTAGTCACTAATTCTTGGGTATTGTGAGTTGATCACAAAAGATACCCGCTCGATTGCATTCTGCTGCAACTCGATGCAAGAACTACTACGGCCTAGAAGACTTGCCGGAGTGAGGTTTAGATATGCACTGGGAACATAGTAAAAGTTGCTATACTCGGTACATTACCTATGTATTTACTTTCATAATTCATTTTAGAGTTTTTACACACTCTAGCCCATTGCATAATGTTTGTTGCAAAAGGGTTGTTCATAAAAGAACAATTGTTGTTCAGTGTTATGAATAACATAAGGGCCATACTTCCATCATGAATGGGATGTATGTTATGAATATTGATGGTAATATGATACATCCATAACACTGACGCTAAATGTCGCAAGACTAAGAGAATACCACACATGTGTGGCACTGCATTTGGTCACATTGGAGAAACCCGCATGGAGAAATTCCATAATGATGGATTTTGAAGTCGTTTGATTATGTATCATCTGACACTTGCAACTTTCCTCCGAAAAGTGAAGTGACTGAAATACCATTCACAGGCCATAAGGAACGAGCAACGAACTTATTGGTGATCATACATTTTGATGTATGTAGTCCGATAAATGTTGTTGCTAGCAGTGGATTTATCTATCTTCAGAAATGACTTAAGTAGATATATGGATATTTACTTGATGAGACGTAAGTCTGGATCTTTTGAAATCATTCATAAGGTTTTCAATATGAAGTAGAAATTATTGTAACAAGAAAATTGTGTTTCTACAATTTGATTGCGGAAAGGAATATTTGAGTTACAAGTTTAGCGATTGTCTGATGAGTTGTGAAAAGAGTTTCATAACTTACACCTCACGGAGCACCACTGTGAGTGGAATATCCGTGAAGATGTAATCAAACCATTTATAACTTGGTAAGATCAAAGATGACATAAATCAATTTGCCATTATCCCTTTTAAAAGTAATGCTTTAGAGACTGCGGCTTTTACACTGAAAAGAGCACCATCAGATTTGTTGAAATGACGCCATGGTATGGTAACCCCAAACATGTTATGTATTTTCTTAACATTTGGAATATGGGGCTTGTGTAAAATATTTACAAACCTATTCCAAATCAGACAAGTGCTGCTTTGTAGGTTATCCCATGTTATTGGGAATTCCTCCACCACTATACCGAGGCAAAAGGTTTTGCCACAAAATGGTATGCTTTTGAAGAAAATGGTTCTTGCAAAAAGGTGAGTGGGAGGACAGTGCAACTCGACGAGATAACAGTATCTTCGTCATCAGTTCAAAGAAAAAAACATTGGAAGTAATTCCAGAGTTTCCTACTACGACTGATACAAAAGCCTCTACATGAGATGTATGGACTTCGGTCGAACTTGCAACTGAACCACGTAGGCAAAACTCGTGCAAACCTCTCAGGTGCGCAAGCGAGATATTGTTGTTAGACAACAGTATACCTACGATACGCAAGGAAGCGTTGATGGGCCCTGACTCCGAAATTGGCTAAATGCCAATATAATCCGAGATAGTTTCCATATAAATGATTCAAGATTATATCTTGATAAACCCTTCGGAAGACTTAGAGTCTAACGAACATTAATGGAACTATAAACTGATGTGGATAAAATGTTTTATCCATAAAGCTCGACTTGTTGCAATAACAAATTCAAGAAGTTGACTACGATGAGATTGTCTCACCGTAGTGATATTTAAAGTCAGATCGGGTTAAACTGGCAATTAATACATATTTCAATCTTGAGATACGATACATGGATGCCAAAAGGATTTCCATGTGATGGAAATGCAACCTTGGACTTGCATGTGATACAGTCCGAAGTATTTTGTCAATCCAGAGGATGCTAGTAAGTATGCAAACTTCAAAGTTCCAGCAATGGACAGAAGAGAGCAAAATGGAGTTGGAATCTTCGTTTTTGATGAAATAGTCAAAAGAGTTTGATTTCATCAATGGATAATGAAGATGCTTGTGGTTACAAGAAAGTAAGTGGGAGCGTAATAATATTTCTAAAACTTTGTGTGCTTGACACATTGTTGATTGGAAATAATATAAATTTCTTGACACGAATTAGGACTTCATTGAAAATAGTTTTTTGATGAAGTGCTTGGGCTGAATAGCCTTGATATTAGGCATATTTATCTGCGAGATAGAATTGCCTAATAGGCTAAGCCAAAAATACATATTGACAAGATGTTGAAACAGTTTAGCATAAGAACGCCAAGGAGTGATTCTTGCCGAAGTCACATGGAAAGAGTTTTGCAAGACTCGGTGTCCCAAAACACTGATGAGCAAAATACATGATGGAGATTCCACACACTCTTGTGTTTGGATTAATCATATATTCCATGGTATGTAAAACAACTAGGTATGTCCGATACTCCCAAGCTGTTGTGAGTATAGATACCAAAGTGATCAAAGTACTGATCATGGGACAACAGTGGAAAATATCATTGAGTACTAAAGTAGCACTGATGACATGTTTTCTCGCAAGTGGAAATTATGAAGTGCTCATTGTAATTAATTACATCGATACAGTCTTCATCAATGCTCCATGCGATTTTTGATTTAAGGGTTTTGTGTAAATACACGATATGGTGGCACGGTAGTTGGAAATTGTTCCAAACAAGTTACTGTGGCGATTTCTATAACAAAGGCTAAGTATGTTGACGCTTTAGAAGTGACAAAGAAGATGTTGAATCATATAGTTCATTCATGAACTTAGTATGGTTCCAAGAAGGCTTTGGTCAATGGGACACTATTGCAGATAGTTGCTCCATAGCTCAGTCTGAGGAATCAAGGTTTGACCTGTGATTCACATATATACAAAGCCAAGTCCACACAAAATATGAATTTTGTGAAAGCGTGAAAACACGAGGAGATGCAAAGATAGACACGGAACTGAAGTTGTCAAATCCGTTGGACATCAGGCTATACCACAAGCGAAGCATATTTTACACCGGTATGACATATGTGTAAAGTGATTTAGCATTGACTAGATTATTGACTCTAGTGCAAGTGGGAGTCTGTAGGAGATATGCCCTAGAGGCAATAATAAATGTTATTATTTATCCCCATGTTCGTAATTAAGTTTATATTCCATGCTATAACTGCTAGGGTTCTCGAGTCTACAATAACCACGAGGCTCGGAGGAAGACTCATATGCACATGTGGAATATTAAACGGTAAAATGTATTCCTAGTCTGGCCTCTAAGACTAGCTCAAGTGTTGCATGATGGTTCTGTTTTCCTGATCATGGGCATGACTATGCCGGCAACTCTGAGGGCACAATGTTAGTAGAACACTTGTGGTTGAATCGACCCGAATTGATGTTATGCTATGAGATACATTCGTCACAAGTTAATGGTTTATAACACAGAGAAAGTTAAAGTTTGCATAATTCCTTAGACCATGAGAGTATCGAGTTTCTTCATGCTTGCTTCATGAACTTTGGGGTTTGTTAAACGTCATCCATAAATGGGTGGCTATTACGGCGGCTTACGGGTTCATGGAAAAGTATGTCAAGTAACTTGATAGCTCAAGATTGGGATTTGCTCCTCCGATGATGAAGAGATATCTCTGGGACCTCTCGGTGCTACGGTATCCACCATCGTCTGGCCAGACACAATGTGATTTGATCACAGGGATGCCGGAACACGGGAACGAGAAAAGAGAACAAAACTGGTAACGAGGTAACTGACATAGTGGACAAGTTGTTGATCCACGGGGATGCTGATAAGTCTCACCTCGGGTGTTTGTAACATATCGCGAAGCAACAGGAATAGCACACAGCAACTGGAGGTTCACTCGAATATTTATTCGTGTGGGTATAGGGGTCAATATGGGTGTTCACGGCTCCGATGTTGATCATTGATCGGAAAGTGTTCCGGTCATGCCTATACTTCACCGAACCTATAGGGTCACACGCTTATGGGTCATCTATCTGCTGAATACTAGACAGGGAGTCTGAGAGAAAGTCACCGGAAAAGTTTCGGAGAGAACAGAAAAGTTCCAGAGAGAGAACACCGGAATAGTTTCGGTAAAACTGAAAAGTTGTTTCAGGGTATACCATTAAGTCAAATTGGTTTCGGCACACGCCTGAAAATTCTTGGGGGGTGCCAGAATTGTTCTGGAAACTTCTGGGATTTTTCCGGAGAAAAAACCCGGAAATGTTCCGGAGCTGCCGGAACCGCTTTGGTTGCTTTTCGCAGATGAAAATCACTAATCCGGAATTGTTTCGGAACGCGTCCAAAATTATTTTAGTGGGTACTAGAAATGTTCTAAGACCTACAGAAATATTTTCGGATTTAACGGTCGCGGAAAATGTTTCGTGAATAGTGGAAACACTTTTGGGAGAAAATATCTCACGAATAGTGGAAACACTATTATGAATAGTGGAAACACTATTGGGAGAAAATATCTCATGAATAGTGGAAACACTATTATGAATAGTGTGAAAAAATCTTAGGGCATTTTGGTATTTTGGGAGCCACCCTACCCCTTGGGTTTTCCTATAAATAGAGGTGGAGAGGCACTCTCCACACTCACTCTTTCTCACATACACATGCCATTGCAATGATCTGGCTTCTTCTCTCCCTCCCCGCGAAATAGTTTCGTAGAGCCGAAAGGCTGTCTGGGTTCCGGTGGGAACTAGTTCTGGACGGTGAAGCCCTGCCGGATAGATGACACCGTATGTGTGCAACCCCGTAGAGAGGTCGTAGGTTCGATCTTTTTGCCCGAGGGGCTGTTCGAGAGTGCCTCCCGAAGGGCTGTCCGAGTTACCGTCCGAGTTCGAGAGTGCCTCCCGAAGGGCTGTCCGTGACACCATCCGAGGGACTATCCAACCGCCTCCCGGAGGGCTGTCCGAGGGGCAGATGAGGGAGTACATCCTCGCGGTTGGGAGGTTGTAAAATCCTAGCTGCGGGGATCTGCACCGCCGATCGTCATCGACTCTGCTTCCGCTGTGCTACAAGTCGGTAACGAAAAGATCAAACCTTGTATGCATCTCGATAGTGATCCTGGGCGTGCTCGCTGTACCAATTTTTTTTTCTGTCGCGTTCCCCTACATAAATTTGGGTTGAATACTCTACCCTCGAAAACTGTTGCGATCACTTGGCGCCTCGGGAGGCGCGGTCCCTTTTCCGGAGGCCTCCTCCCGAGGCTCGTCCTCCCCAGCCGGCGGAGGCAAGTCCACGCGTGTCTCGGGAGGAGCCACTTGCTCCTCTTCCACCTCTGCGCGCCCCGTCTCGGCCTCAGGGTGGCGGGTGGATCCCTCCTGCTCTTCGGCGCCTGCGGTGGACGCCGAGGCCCCCCTCGAGCTTAGGGCTTCCCTCTTCTTCTTCACGGGCTCCCTGCGTGACGCGAGGCTCAGCCTGGACCTCAGGAGGCGGAAAACAAGATTCGAGGCGGGGGGCAAGGCTCAAAGTGAAAGGCAATAGGACAAGGCAAGGAAACTTACTCGTCATTGGGGACCCATCTTCTCTTCTTTAGCTTCGGCGGGCAGCTGCCGCTGCCGCTGCCGCTTCCGCGCGGCTCGCTGGAGCTTCCTCTGGAGGGATCGGCGCGAGGCCTGCCGGGGTCCTCCTACGCCGGGCCAGTGCCGGTTTTCTCCCTCGGGGGCTCGACGGCGGCATCGCCGGTGCCGGCGGGCTCGACGGTCGCATCGCCGACGCCGGTCTTCTCCACAGGGGGCTCAGCCGCCGCGTCAACGGTGCTAGTCCTCTCTGCGAGGGGCGCGTCGGCCCCCGCGCTGGTGCTTCCTTCACCTCCCGTGTGCGCAGGCCGGGAGGGCATGACCACGAACCATTCGTGATCGTCGTCGTCATCGTTACAGAGCTCGGCCAGCAGCTGGCGGCGGGTTCACAGGGCCGCCCCACCGTCGCTCTCCTCCGTGGCACTTACCGAGGCTTCGGCATCGTCACGGCCTCCTGAGCCAGGCATCACCACGAGCGGGTTGTCGCGAGGCCCCTCGTGGCCCTCCGGGATCAAGCCCACTAATCGAAGCGCGACATCTCATCGACCAGCTCACCCCTGTTGCTGTAGCGGTACAGCGGGAGCGCCTCCTTGGGCGGGAGCTCCGCGTCGTCGCCAAACAGGATTTGCATGACCTCCTGCACCACCTCCGTCGTGAGGTTGTCGACGCTCAGCCTCATCTTGTCCTGGGGGGCGGTGATCTCCCACATCGGGCGTGAGCGCTTCTGGAGGGGAGCTATACGCCGGTGCAAGAACTCCTTGATGACCATTACCCCCGTGAGCTTCGCGGCCTTCAGCTCACTCATCCTCTCCCAAAGTGGCGCCAGCCTCCCATCAGTGAGCTTGTCGTGCCCCCATCCAGAGCTCTTCACGGCGGGGGCCGTCGGCAGCATCTGTAGGGGGCTGTACTGGCCTAAATCCATGTAGATCCAGTGCTCCCGGTAGCCCTCCACCTTCTTCGTGATCTTCATGGGGATGATGCGGCCCGCCATGCCGTCGACCATGCGGAAGGAGACGTACCCGGAGCGCTGGTTCCCCGCGGGCACCCGCAGGCTGTAGAAGGTGCGGAAGAGGGCCACGGAGGGCATGGCGCCCAGGAAGCCCTTAGAGAGGAAGGCGAACATGGCGAGGAGGAGAATGGAGTTTGGCTGGAGGTGGAGCGCGTGGATCTGGTAGTGGGCGAGGATGGCGCAGAAGAAATCGGAGAAGGGGGGCACAAGGCCGGCGAAGACGGAGTGGAAGAAAAAGGGGAAGGTCGTCACCTCCAGATCAGGCGGCGGGCGTGAGCCCAGCCAGATTCGTCTCGCCTTCCACTCATTGTGGTCGCAGGCGGTCATCGGGCGTACCTTATCTAGCCCCTCTTCGTTGACAATGGTGGAGCGCAGCAGGGCCGGCTCCAGAGCCGCCACGGCCGGGGCCACGGCCGCCGCCTTGCCCTTCTTGCCGGCGGGCGTCATGGATGCGCGAGGAAGCTTCGGAGGCGAGAGGAGGAGGAGGATGCAAGGAGTCGGGCACAAGGGAGGCGAGAAGGAGCAGAGGAAAGCAATGATGACGTTGCGCCCCGCGCGGGTCTGTTTTATGGCAGCGCGGGCGGTTACCCAGGCATAGTGGAGGAAGTGGGGGCGTCCCATGTCCCATCATGCGCCACACATCCCTGCCTGGGCCCGGCAGTTTACTTAGGCCCCGCGCCATTTTGTTCCCAACGGGCGGAAGCCTGCGTGTCGCGGGCCCGGGGGCTACTGTCCGCCCAGTGGGAACCAGGGTACCACGGGTCGTCTGCCTGTGGCCCAGTAAGCAACGCTTGGCGAAGGCCCAAGAGGCGGCCCAGCTGTGGCCGCCGCGAGAAAGACGCCTCGCGAGGCGCCAGCCTCACGAGGACCCTCTCCGCAAGCGATGGACCCACCGAAGATCATCTGCAGCGGCAGGCAGCCTCGCGAGGCCCCCCCTCTCGAGGCCACCCACGCGAGGAGCCGCTTGGCGCTGGCCACGCGGTCACGTGCCCACCACGTGGGTGACACTCCTGCGCAGGACAAAGACAGTGATAGGAGCCGTACCAGCAGGTGCGGTCAGGGAAGATTTCCTCTTTGGTGATAAAGGGGCAGCACCAGCTGCCCTCCCACAAAGCAAGTCCCAAAGCTTACCTGTTTGGTGCAAGAAGACCAAGACGACGAAGCGCGCCAGGGCGGATGTCACCGTCGAGCCCACTAGCGCGTCATGGATAGCGTCTTTGCAGGCGAAGACCGCCTTTTGTCAGGATAAGACTGGGCGCCTGTCCCCCTTCAAACTGTCGTTGTGTGGCAACCCTTCCTAGCAATATTTTTGGGGGAAGAGGACCAAGGCAGCTATAAAAGGGGTAGTGCCGCCACCGTAGAAGGGGGTCGATTCCACCTTCTTCAACCTTGTACGCGAGAGCACTCTCGTCCACCATAATTCCAAACACAAGCAGGAGTAGGGTTTTACACCGCCTAGTGGCCCGAACCTGGGTAACTCTTGTGTCCCTGCCGTGCCCTGTGTGTGCGCGCTCTATCGCCGTGCTCCGCTCGCCGTAGCCTCGCTGTGGTCACCGTCGAGTCGTTAGGTAGCGAGCTAGCCACTAGTGTTCGAACCAGGGTCCCTGGAGCCCAGACTCCGACAACGGCATATCAAAATGCCACCCTAGCCATATCAGCTCGCTTCGAGGGCTTGGAATTCCATCATATCCCACAAGATAGCAACCAAGCCGCCGACGTTCTCGCAAGAATGGGCGCAAAATGCGACCCGGTACCAGAGAACACGTTCTTGGAACAGCTTTTTAAGCCGTCCGTGATCTGGCAGGTCGGAGATACCACATCGGCCACCATGGACTCCGGAAAGATCAACTCTCCGACAGCCGAGAAGGACGAGGGTATAGTTGGAGGCTCATCTATTGAAGAAACATCCTTGGCTCACGAAGTCATGGCAGTTATTGCCCCATGGACCGAGCCCTTCCTCGGATATTTGCTCCGTAACAAGCTACCCGAGGACCAAACTGAAGTGCGAAGAATATTTCACCGACCAAAGGCCTATCGGGTCCATGAAGGGGATCTTTACAAAAGAAGCGTCACCGGTATCCTCCAGAGGTGTATAATCGAGGAGGAAGGGCGCAAGCTCCTTCCCAAAATCCATTCCGGCATGAGCGGCCATCACGCCGTAGCTCGGTCCTTGGTCAGCAAGGCTTTCCGAGCTGGATTTTACTGGCCTACCGCCAAGGAAGACGCGAAAACTCTGGTTCAGCGATGCCCCGGCTGCCAGGTTTTCGCCAACCAAAGCCACATGCCCCCCATGGCTCTTCGGACCATTCCGATCACTTGGCCTTTTGCGGTCTGGGGGCTGGATATGGTCGGCCCTCTTAAAGGGGGTTCGGGTAAAAAGAAATACTTGCTCGTCATGATAGATAAATTCACAAAATGGATCATGGCAAGAACAGTAACTACAGCCGAGGCGGCGCCAGTTGTAGAATTCATCTCCAGTATAGTGCACCGTTATGGTGTTCCTCATAGTATAATTACAGACAATGGCAGTAATTTCACTGCCAATGAGGTGCAGGCATGGTGCGCCAAAATGGGCATCCAGCTCAATTACGCCTCCGTCTATCACCCCCCAAACCAATGGGCAGGTCGAGCGGGCTAATGGACTCATTTTGAGAGGCATCAAGCCATGCTTAGTCCGATCCTTGAAGGAAGCTGATTCTCGCTGGGTAGAAGAGCTCGACTCTGTGTTGTGGGGCTTACGTACCACGCCCAACCGGTCCACAGGCTACACACCATTTTTCATGGTGTACGGAGCCAAGGCTGTCCTACCATGCGACCTCATTCATGACGCACCTCGGGTGCGGATGTACGAAGAGAGGGAGGCCGAGCTGGATCGGCAGGACGGCCTGGATGCCCTCGAAGAGGAAAGGGATGTTGTTCGGGCACGTTCCACATTCTACCAACAACAAGCACGGCGCTACCAGAGTGGGGAGGTCAGGACGAAGGCGTTCAATAAAGGAGACTTGGTCATGCGGTTTAATCCAGAGAAGCAGAAGGATAAGCTATCCCCGAAATGGGACGGACCGTTCATCATTGACCAAGTACTCACCGGAGGCGCTTATCGTATTCGAGACCCCGAAGACAACAGGTTGGTCCCGAATTCCTGGAATGCCGCCCAACTCCGACGCTTTTACGGTTAATTAAAACCGTGCTTGGTTTACCTTTCCGGTTACCCTCCTATCTAATATATAATAGATATGAATTTCTCCTTTCAAGTTGTTAAAACTTTTTGGATAGATGTGTTCGGTAAAGCCGAAGTGATTATGTTCCTTCGGATCCATTCTATTTGTATGGCACACAATACACTAGTTGCTTTTTTTTTAAACTGCGTGAATTTTTGAAGAACTTTCGGTGCCTCCTTCCAATAAAATCGTTGTATGCCTTTATATGCATTGACTTGACTTAAGTTTTTGCCAAACTGGGTTGCCTGGCTCCTGTGCTTGCCCCCTACGTTCCCAATTTTTGGCTAGGGGGTAAAGGGAGCACCTCTGCGATTGTTGCCTCCGGGTCATCTGGATACGCACCTCAGACGGGTGAAGCTGAAAGCTAGCGTTCTTAAGAAGATAGTTGATCGGCTCCGATGGAAGTAAATTTAATCGGTTTTATATAACCAATCACCGGGGGCTTTATGCTCACCTCGGACATATGTCCCGACTTGTTTCAAAATAGGCAAAACATTTAACCCGAGGAAAGGAACTGATAGCGGAACTATTTTTCTTGGAGGGTGTTTCTTACGCTTCGACGTAATATAACACAAGCTCTAGCTCACTTTGCCTTTCGAGCCCCATAGCCAGATTGCCTGCTATCCGAAATACCTGGTTTAGTTCTCGCACCAAGAAGTAGGAAGCACACCTCGGCTTATGGCCCAGGAGGGAGAAGCCGAAGGCTGGCTAGCAGAGTTCGTACAACAGTAGCTTTTGTAATACCATAAAGTACATCGATACATAGAGTTATGACAACATATCTTAAACTTTATCTAGATTGTCTATTAACGACTTGAGGGAGCAGTCTTGCTGCGAAAAGTGCGCGGCCTCCATGACATCGTCATAGACTAGAGAAGTTGGCACCTCTTTGCCGTCGGCACCAATTGGGCCGACCTCGGCGAGATGATTTGGCTCCAACTTTGTGTACCAGGTTTTGACCATGGCGCACGCTTCCCTCGCGCCCTCCCGGCAAGCCGAAATCTTCCAGCCTGTACTCGGAGCCGAGCCCCTTTAAGGCGGTTGGCAAGCTCGGACATGTCCTCGAGCACACGCTCTTTGGGCCATAAAGCCTTGAATACGACTGTTGACACACGAACGCGTCACGCGTACCCTCGACGCCAGGGGTGATGCACCGCAGCTCACGTCGAAGGAGGTCCGTCCGGCAGCACGGTACGCAAGCAAACCGGCGGACTCTTTTGAGACCCGACGCACCGCTTCTCCGGGATGGAACCCGTCAGGAGTCACGGATGGACGATGGGCTGCCCTAGGTCGATTCGCTCGCCCCTAGGGCCTCGAGGTTCGCTGCACTTCAATACGAAGAACGAACGAAGAACGAGAAGAAAGATACAAGGGAGAGGGATAAAAGTAGGGTAAAAAGATGTAGATTGATTTGTTCGATTGTGTGTTGTTCAATCGGCCGTCACCCCCAACATATATAAGAGGCGGCTGGACTTCCCGTACAAGCAAAGGATTCATCTAGGCTTTCCTTACAAGAAAATTACATCAATTCACGTCCTAGAGTCCTAGTTCTGGTCCCGCTCGGATTCAGCCCGAATCTGGTCCAATCTTCTGTCTTGCTCCTTGCGTGGGCCGTGGAATCTGCACACGACCTCCGATGGAGATGGTCCAAACACGAATTTTGTGCGCTTCGACGAGGCCAATAATCCGTATGTTGATCACTTTTCCAAATAAGGCCATCTTGAATACTCCACGGGGTCATCTTTAATTTCGAGTCGGACTTGGTTATGTAGCTGACTGGACCGTCCGACTCTTGTAGCGTCTCTTCAAGTCGTATACTATGTCGGATGATGATGACTCCAAAAGCAAAGTTGACCGTTTCGACGTTACGAACAACTTTCATGTTGAACACTTTTTCATCTGAGGCCATCTAGATAATTATTTGAGCCCATCTTCAGCTTCTGGTCGGATTTGACAGTTTCCACCCCGGCAAGCGTTTCCCGGCAAGCACCCCGGCAAGCTTCACCCCGGCAAGGTTTCCATCCCGGCAAGCTTTCACCCCGGCAAGGTTTCCATCCCGGCAAGATTTCCCCGGCAAGGTTTCTATCCCGGCAAGCTTTCACCCCGACAAGGTTTCCATCCCGGCAAGATTTCCCCGGCAAGGTTTCTATCCCGGCAAGCTTTCTGACTGTACCTTGCGGGTCTTTTTTGAGGCAGTAAACGACCTCGGATGATGATGACTCCAAAAGCAAAGTTGACTGTTTCGACGAGACGAACAACTTTCATGTTGAACGTTTTTCGATCCGAGGCCATCTTGAAGGGCTAATTGCTCACGCATTGCATCAGACACCCATCAGACATGTGTCTGATGGGGCGCGCGATATTTCGCCTCTTGACAGGGCTGCATTCAGATAGCTCTAACTTTTGCATACGAACTCGGATTGAGACGATTTTTATATGAAAATCGACCGATTCGACGAGACGAAGACAATTCATGTAGAAAGTTTTCTCATATGAGATCATCTTGAGGGCGTAATCCGCCAAATAGTGTTCTGGATACAAAATCCCAGTACTTCGAACACAACTTCGGCCTTAGAGATGAGATCGGATGGCTATGGCCCAAACTTCAAAGTTTCTCCTTTCGATGATACAGAACTTTCTCACTTTGAATACTTTTCCATTTGAGGCCTTCTTAATTGTGTTTTGGCTTCGTGCCAAAAACTGGTGTCAACAACGACCTTCATCGTTGTCCGAGCTCGCTCATGCACCTCGGCAAGCTCCGTCAGGGCATCTTCGTCATGGGGGCTCCTGGTTTCTTTCAGCCGACCTGTCAGCAATACTAAATGGATTACATATTAGCACATGACAGGAATCAGAGCTTTTGTTGCCATATGGGAGGTACTCACCAGATATTTCTTCATCCGCTCTCTTATTCTTCTCTTCGGCAGCGGCCTGTTGAGCCTTGAGGCGGTCAATCTCTTCGGCTTGCTGCGCACTCTTTGCTTTCAGCTCCTTCGTTTCATCCTTGCTTCAGGATAAAACAAGGTGCTCGGCCTGCTGCTGTGATTCTGAATATACCAGGTCCTCACGGGCCTGTTTCAGATCCTTTTCCATTTGACCAATGACTGTCGCCACTATGAATTATAAGGCAGTTAGTCTTCGAACCACTGCACTTTAAAACATAATGTGCTATAAAACCAGATGCACTTACCGTGCGCTTCTCTGGTAAAGGATTTGACTTGCGCAACCTCAGCATGCGCATCGTCAAGTTGGGTCTTGGCCTGTGTTAACTCTGCGGAGAGGCTCGCATTTTTCTCCCGCGTAGCCTGCAAATTGTCATTAGTGTTTGTCAAAACTGTACATAGTCACCCAAGCCCACATTATGGCGTGGGGGCTGTGGGCTCTACAAAGATCATTACCTATGGCAGAAAATGAATCCACCTGTCGGATGTCCCATCTGACAAGTGTCTTGGGGGCTCCTGCTCAGTCGGTGGCCGGTTTAACGTAATTCAAAACAAAGATTCAAAAATACAATTACCTGCAGGCATGTGGACAGGACGTCCACCGCTTTCTCAAAAACATTACGGGTCGCGCCGAGGTAGGCGTCCACCGAGCTGAGGGCGTTGAACTCCTGGCTCGAAAAGAAGGGACTCCTTAGAGAGGCTCTTTGGCACCTATGGTTCATCGCGCTTTCGACCTCGGAGGTTGTAACACCCCAAAAATTAGGTTATCGATTTTTGTGCTGTTATTCCTTCCTAGCTTTCCTCTCCCAAATTTTTCCTCTGGAATGTAGTGAGTAACCAGGTGAATCCAGACAATCCTCGGCCTCTCCATACCTTTCCCATGCTCAGGTGCCAGCCAAGCTCCCGTCAGTAAACCCCGAACCTCATTCAAACCCTAGTTCCAAAATATTGGAACTGGAAATCCTGCCTTTGTGTTTACAAAGGAGCTATCATTTTCCTTGCTCTGTTGGTCCTCCCTAAATTTCTAGAGATCCTCCTTCACCCATAAACCCTAGATGTGCAAAAATATTGCCAAGTCATATGCAATATTTTTCATCTTGAATTAATTCCTTGTTTTGCCTTTCTAAGGAATTAAATCCAGGAAACTACTTGTCCATCTCCAAAGTTCATGAAAACTTGTGGAGATATTCATTGTGATCATATTGAGATCTCACAAAAATATTGGCCATAATAAAATAAGGGAAATTGCATTTTCCTATTTAAAGCCAATATTTCAATTTGGGGCCTTTTCAAAGGAACTGCCATTTTGGTAGCCAGGAAAAATCCCAAATAATTTGTGGAGCTTCTCCTATCCATATATTCACCATTTCCATCAAAATCTTAAGTTCCACAATTCAAATTTTGAGCACAACATCCATTTGCAAATTCTGTCCAGATTTCCAGTTTGCAAAGGAAGTGCTTGCTCCTTTGATCTTTTTGGTCTGAAAATTTTTAGGGTGGTTAACATTGATAAATCACCAACGGATACCAAAAACCAGCCCATTTTATTTAGCCAGTCTTCTCCAGTAAATTATCTTAGTTTCTGTTCGGATTGCATCTCTGTGAAGGAAGTACCCGCATAGATGATCAAAATTAGCTGAAATTTTTCCAGCTATCTCTCATGACCATATCATAACCCTACACCAAAAATCAGCCAAGTCTATCTAGCCATTTGACCCCAGCATCATCATTTCCATTTCTGGTCAGATTGCAAGGTTACAAAGGAAGTACCAGATAACCTTGTCCATTTGAGCTGAATTTTTGCCAAGATGATCACCTTGGTAGATGTTTATCCCCTGCCAAAGATCAGGCCAAGAGAAGCACTGTGGTGGCCACACCACATGTCCAAACTTTGCTGTCATTTCACCTTTGAGGCCAAATCATCTACTCCAGAACCCTCTATTGTTGTCTGGTAGTACAGATCATCTATTTGAGGATCAATACATCTCCCAGACACGGTTTGGCATGAAGTGCGGCGTGGCAACGCCATGGACACGCGGTGACTACGTGCGGAGCACGCCAAAGCAGTGCACCGCGTGCCAGAGGCGCCGGGAGCCGTCTCCGGCAAGCCACGGCTTGTCCAGGAGCGCCGGAGAGCTCCCCACCGCACGCATGCCTCTCTCCCCCTTGTCCCCTAGCCCATGGACGCTTCTGCCGACGCCGATGCTCCGTCGGAACACCGCCACCTCGCCGCAAGTCCAGGAGCTTTGGCCGACGTCGCATAGCCCTCCCCGAGCCTATTTAAGCGTGCCCTCGGGCTCCCCTTCTCACCAGCAACCCCCCAGCCTCTTGCTCGAGCTCGTGGAGCTCCCCTTCCCCTTCTCGGCCACGGGTCCGCCACCGATACCATCGAGCAAACCGGCGCCCTAGCCATTCCCTCCCCTCCTCTTCTGCACCCTCAGTCGCCCCAAGAGCTCGCAAAGCCGCCGCCGTCTTCGTTTTGGCCGGAGAAGCCTCGCTGGAGTGGGTTCATCCAACACCCGAGGCCGCCTCTTCTGTTGCCATGACCATCCATTCCCCGAGCTTCCCCGAGCTTCCCCGAGCCCCTGGTGACTACCCCTGGGCATGGGGCGGCTCCGCAAGCTCGCCCGGCTCGCCGGCGGGCGCAGCCGGCGGGAGGAGCGCCGGCGTCAAGCCTGGCCGGACGCCTCTGCTCTGCCTCTGTTTCCCGTCATGACAGAGGAAAGGGACGACCAGTGGAGGAGAGAGAGAGGATAAGGGCGGGCCCGCGTGTAAGTCTCTGTGCGCTGACCTGGCCGGGCTCATTGACTGAGTTAAGTCGAAGCGTATTTGCTAAAATACGCTTTCCCGTGGTCAAAGCGTACTAAGCTGCGGCATAAGGAGGAAATACGTTTTCACTGCAGTGAAAACGTAAACGCTGAAATGCGCTTTCAGCTCAGCCCGCAGCTGAAGTGGTTATTTAGTGAACGTTCACCCGTTAAGAGCTAAGGTGGACAGTTTTCTGTCGGTTTTATCGCTTAACGAACGAACGGCCGTTTCTCTTCAACCGTAACTCCGATTAAGGTAATTCCAACGCCCACGTTTTCAGTTCGTCGAGACCGTTCTGATGGTGTCCATTTCATAATGTTTTCACACTATGAAAATGACCATTTTGCCCTTGCCCTTCAATCAGCCCCTTCGAGAGGGAAAGTTTTCCGGCAAATCTTTCCGCGAGCCCATCGCACTTCTTCCCGGTGACTCCATTAACCCCAAGGCAAGCCAACCTCTTATCATGAGCTCCGGACTTGCGTGATGACTTTGCTTGCACCCTGTGTGTGTGTTGTAGTATATTTCAGATCATCTGTTAGTCTGCACTGACATAGCCCTGTTATTTCATCTGTGCCAGCTGCTAGTGTTATTTACCATGTAATATCATGAATTGCTTTCATGTCATATCTTTCCATGCTAGTAACAATACTTTTAATACCATTATCATGTTAGTACTATGATTTGATCTCATGCCATGATTACTATTATGATTTTGCTATGCTGTTGTTAAGTGATTGTTCCTGCTAATAAATGTTGAGGTTATGGTACGATGATGGAAGGTTAAATTGAACTTATAAATTAAACCTCCTCCATCATCGATGGGATCGAGTCATAGTGCCACAGAACCGAGCTTACCCGTGCAGCCACATTTGCCATTATGGGACGGCCTTGACTTGGTCTAACTTCGTGCTCTCTTATCGATACCACCAAAGAGGGAAGGTTATGCGCGCGTGCTGCCCTGATCAGGTAGGCGGCGATAACCTTGTGAGCCCGGTTGTTTGTTTAACCTGGGAGTCCCCGTTTGGGACAGTTTAGTTGGCCACGACGGTGGTCCATGGTGTGGGAAAAGTGCGCAACCTCTGCAGAGTGTATGAATCTATTCGAATAGCCGAGTCCACGGTATTGGACATAGTTCGTACTAGGTCACACTATTTGGTCTTGATCGATCTGGAGGACGAACCTGTTAGTATAAACTTGTTAAAGAATGTGCTACTAAGTAAATGTGGTAACTTGGACTATGGGATAATTGTGAGCAGTCACCATGTTGTTCTGACATGATCACGAGATGAGATCTCGGTGAGTCATCAGTTAGCCTAGAAGGGCAGTAAAACTGAATGATGTCGCAACACATTACTTTTATGCTTCACGGAAGGTAAGAGTAGTGTAGGTTCCAGTTTGGTTTTTGGATACCATGTCTCATAGAAATAGCCATGCCATGCCATGATATGTAGTTGATATGTCTGATTCATGTTATGCCATGCTTGATCCATGTTTTCCAGTTAATTCCATGCCATGTTTAGAATAAATCCTTATATAAGCATAGGGCTTGCTTTGACATCTGCTTGTTTGGATGCTATGTATTTGGTTGTCTTGCGAGTACATTCAAAGTACTCACCTGTTCTTGCACGTGGCCAGTTGCAGGAGAAGATCCGTCGTGCTAGATCGTAACCCAGCCAGTCCTGTGCATTGTGGAGCCCAGCCAGAGACGTCGTTGCCACTGAACCAAGACCACCGCTGCCATTTAGTTAGCTTGGAGCCATGTAATATTGTTGTAAGCAACAGTATTGTAATACTCCATTTCATATAATAAAGCCATTTTTGTGCCTGGAATTGCTGTATCATGTCTCAGACGTGCACCATGTCTTATCCTGGGGCTGGCGTGCGTCGGCCCTCTATCGGGGTGCCACAGGACGTGGTATCAGAGCCAGGCTGGCTGTAGGTTACCCTAGCATTGAGCCACCCCTATTTTCAACCGGTAGTGAGCCCAATAGATTTGACCCATCCCTAGCATTCGACACGGCCACTATTGATCAACAGGCGGCGCAGTCGGAATTGACGTGCCCCTACCCAGCTATCCGCCCACCCAGCCATCCCTGGATTGGACCGCGACCCTACCCAATTGTCGGCCGTGCCGGCGTATCCCCTACCCGGCCCGAGAAGGATCCACGCCATGCTGGTATGTCCGAGCCTGGCTGCCTATTTAAAACCCCTCCCACCTGCGAGTCGCAACCCTCTCCATTCAGTAAGCCAGATTCCCGCAAGAGAACCCAAGCCAGTATCCTCCAACCAGCAGCCATGGCTAGTTCTTCCAGAGTACCCACTTTCCACAGCCGAACTTTAGCCAATGGTTATGCTGGCTTTCCGCATATTCTTTCGAGTATGCTCACCCAAGCCCTTGGCTGTAGTGCTAGACCAGTGTGTCTGGTGTTCCAATCGGAACCCCAGATCTCTCCTTTGCCGATACTATGCGAATGTGCTCTTATATGCATTATATGCATTCTGCATTTGCTTGCATATTAGTTTGAATAGATTGCGCGTGTATTGTGTGAGCAATGTCTGCACGCCAAGTTCATCCTCCTGAGTACAGTCGCAATAGTACTTGGGTAGTATGCAAAGCCGGATACCCATACCCATCTGTGCTTACTCCGTTTGCCAGTTTTCCGAACCCCGCATTCTGGAAAACCCGTTCTACTCAACGGTTCCCCAGTCCCTAAACCTTTTTCCCAAGAGCCTAGTTGCAATCTCGGAGAAATTCTGAGAAATTTTATTGCAGCATAAACCATTACAACCCCTCCAGTACAAGATTAAAACCCCGATTTTACCCCAACACCCACTCATTGTGGATATTGCTCGACGAGGAGTTATCAGCAGCGTAGTCTCCGCATTGGTAGAGCTCCACTGACCACACCGCACTAGCCACAGACCCAGCGGTGCCTCTGTCACCGTCTTGCGTGACACTGGACAGGCCGCCACCTCACCTCGCCATGCCACGTGCTTATTCCGCCGGCTTGAGACGGTGAAGGAACCAGCGTGGATGATCACCAGCCACCCTGCCAGCGTCGTTCTCACCTTGACCCGCCGCAGCAGGACCATCGTTGTTGTGAGCCCGCTCCAGCAGGATGAGCTGCAGCAGGCAGAGCGACAAGCCGATCAGAGTAGCCAGCAGCGCAGTGAGGAACCATCGTAGCCCCACCAGGAACACCGCATCACCGAAGGATCTCGGCTCGAGCTCGTCCAAACCGAAGAGATGGAAGAGAGGCATGGTGTGTGTTGGACAGAGCCGCGTTGCCGTCGTCTTTTATAGCCCAAGCCCGGTGTACGGTGAGCAAGGTCCAGGAGAACCGCGCGTCGCTCGATCACCGGCGTCCAGGAGGCGAATCCGCGAGCAGTGCCGACCGCGCTGGCCCGCGACGGGAGTGCTCTCTGCGTCGACCTCGTGCACGCCGCGCACAATTGTCGTATTGTGCTTTATGCCCTAGGAGCTAAGACCACCGTTGCCATTTAGTTAGCCTTGGAGCCATGTAATATTGTTGTAAGCAACTGTATTGTAATACTCCATTTCAAATAGTAAAGCCATTTTTGTGCCTGGAATTTTTGTATCATGTCTCAGACGTGCGCCAGGTCTTATCCTGGGGTTGGCGTGCGTCGGCCCTCTATCGGGGTGCCACAGAGGTGGTTGGTGAGCATGTCCCCGAGGCGGATGGTTGTGGCCCTTGAGGAGTGTTCCCTGCGTGCGAAGGCAGCTCCATATTGGTCATCGGGGCCGAGGCGGTGGCTCCCTCTGCTAATGGTGTATCAGCAGAGGGTCTGTGCACGGAAATAAATTGTTAGCCTTGTGACCCTCGGTCTTCAACGAACAGCGTAATAAGAAACACAGGTTACCTGTTTTGGGTAGGGGCGGTAGGCTCTATTCCCGTGATTACCTCTGCTTCCGGGGTCTTTTGTGCGGTGGCCGGAGGGCCCCCTTGCGGACCGTGCTGCCACGCGCGTGCTTTGAGCGTCGGCCCTTAGGAAGAGGAGTCAGGGTGCCTGGGGTCCCGCGAGTTGAAGCTCTCTTTCGAGAGGAAGGAGGAGGAGGCTTTACCGATGAAGATGGACGCATCCCCGGCAGGTCGGGGATGATGGCCACACGTGAGCCGTCAAGGCTCTCCTGATAGAAGGTGCCCTCTCCATACAGAGTGGATATCTCTTCGTCTTCATGGAAGACAGGATCATCATCTCGCCGATATCTCTCCGGCTTAGGCGCCGGGCTGTTCAGGGTTTCAACCCGTCACCTCCATTTCTGTTCGGGCGAAGTGAACAGTTGTCATAGAAAAGCAAAATCAACTTGTTCGGATGGACGAGAAGATGACATTTAACTTACCGGTTCGGCGGGGTTGTAGTAAGATAAGCCGTCTATGAACTTTCGCTTGGCGAAGTCCACGGCTTCTCCCTTGTATATGCCAGCCAAGACTGCGCCAAATGCCGCATCATCCCGGAAACTTTTCCGGATAGACCGCGTGGCATCGTCGTCTCCATTGTACATAAACAGTGGATGTTGACGCTACCGAAGAGGCTGAACTCTTCGGATAATGGTTGTTGCCATCACGTCGATAATGGTAAGGCCGGTGCTTGTTAGGCACCTCATCTTGGCGGCTAGGGACGCTACTTCCGAGTCGTCCTGCTGAGAGGGGCTCCGTGGTCTCCAACTAAAATGCTTCTTCGGCGGATCCGAAGAGAAGGTCGGAAGCCCGGGCCGAACTGGATCGTGCAGCAGAATGTCTTCCATGTAAAACCATTCGGATGACCATCTGTCGGTGTCCTCTCGAGCTGCGTGGGGCCCACAAGCTCAGGGGGCGCACCCCTCGAGCTTGTGGCTCTCTCATATCTCTTCTGGCCACCTCCCGAAGCTTCTAGGGTCCCTTCGGGTCCAGAAAAAATTAATCTAAAGATTTTTTTCCCGTTTGGACTTTATTTGATATTGATTTTCTAAAAAAGCCAAAAACAAGCAAAAAACAGGAAATGGCACTTGGCACTGGGTTAATAGGTTAGTCCCAAAAATGATATAAAATAGCATACAATTGCATATAAAGCATCCAAGATTGATAATATAATAGCATGAAACAATAAAAAATTATAGATACATTGGAGACGTATCAATGATTTCAACATAGTGAAGTTCTTCGAAATCAGGTCTTTGCTTGATTTCTTCTATGACTGCGTCAAATGTTGCATCAAGAGAACTAAGCAGTTTGTTGACAATATCTTTTTCGGTGATATCATTTGCTCCCCATTGATGCAGTCTTTCGACAATGTTGTTCAGGCGATCAGTGAGTTCTATGACGCTTTCCTTTCAAAGGCTTCAAAAATGAGCGAACAAGGCACGAAGTGTGACACCCTGGTTTTTGGCCCTTTCTTCTTCTTTTGGATTTCTTTGAATTTTATTTGGAATTTCTTTTCCGTGGCTTTGTGGTCTTGAAACCTGAGAAGATCATCTCTTCTTCCTCTCCCAAGTGGCTTGTCACTCTCAAATCTTTCCCAATGCCAGGTCATTTCCATCTTAGCCCAACTCCAAATTCTTTTTCTGGGGAATATTCCTTTTTCTATTAAAGGAATAACCCTGTTTGCTCTAGGTTGTGAAGCAACCTATATTTCTGTATTTCCTAAAATTCCCACAAAATTCTCAAAATTCATTTGACTCATATGGACCTTGGATATGTAAAAATATTCAAGATTTCATGCCCATGGTGAGCACACCATCCAATCTTTTTTTCTGGTCATAATTTCAGTTTGTGAAGCAACTATATTTTATATGGCTTTATAAATTCTGAAATTTTACCAGGACATTCTCCTACCTATATAACCTCCCTCAACCAAATTTGGGCTTATTTAATTCATCCAATATTTCTCAATATTTTCCCCAAGTTTTTGTCCAAAGGAAAGCATTGTGAAGGAAGTACCATTTTTATTTATCCAAATGGTATGAAATTTTTACAGTGCCTTCATATGCCCAAATGATCATTCTCCACCAAATTTTAGCTCAATACCTTCATCCATGTGAGCACAGCTTCAACTTTCACATTTCTGTCCAGTGGGGCACTTTGTGAAGGAAGTGTTAGCTATCTTCATCCAATTGAGTTGAAACTTTTCCTAGATGATCACCTTAGTGTGTGATTACCCTCAGTTCAATCTCAACTTCTATCCCCAAGTGAACCTTCCCCAGCACACTCCAAACACCTTGCTGCCAAGGTGGCTTTCTGCACACAGCTCATCCTCCAGAGCCGCCCATTTGATCCTAGCCGTAGATCTCACCTTTTTGAGCTGTGGGTGACTGTTTGACAAGCTCATTCGGGCAGAGCCGCGCCAGAGCACCAGTGCATGCGGTCACCACGCGTAGAGCGCGTGCACTGTGTCCAGACCGTGTGCTCTGGACGTCGGGCCCCTCTGCCGCCGTCCAAACCATGAGCTCACGCCACCAATCCATGTCTACAGCGTTGCTCGATCTCTCCTGCGTTAATGCACCCCCTCTGGACCCCTCTACCCCTCCTCTTTCCTCCCCAGCGTGCCAGGCCACACCGCGTGCCCGTGGCCATCGTCGTGTTCCTCCTGTCTTCTTCCTCCTCGAGCTCTCTCGAGCCTTTGCGAGCTTGTCCTCGTTGCGTGCATCCTCTGGCAACCCTCCCCTCTCCCCTCCGCGTGCCCCTCCGAGCTCCAGAGCACTGGCACACACGTCGCCGTGGCCACGACTTCGCCGGGCTATAAATAGCCATCCCTGAGGCCTCCCGAGCATCTCATCCTCCTCACCACCCTCCTAAAAGCCTCCCTAGCCTCTCAATTCGTCGCCAGAGTCCCTCCTCGCCTCCCACGGCCGCCATGGCCACCACCTCCATTCGCTCAAATTCGGGCTGACCGAGCCGTCTCTCTCCCTCTCACCAACTCCAGAGCTCCCCTCGACCTCCGCGAACCGCCCCATACTCTCAGGTCGTCTCCGGGGCGCCCGTGTGCTCGAGGCCAACCATGGCCGACGGCCTCCTCCGCGGCCACCGAAGCCGCCGCCACTTCGGCCCTCCTCGGCGTCCGTGTCCAGCCGAGACGGAGCCGGCGCTCCCTCCCGAGCTCGTCGGTGGCCGGAGCGTCTCCGGAGATGGCCGGAGTCGGCCTAACGAGCGCCGGCGCCGGCGGCCTCCCTCTGCTCTGCGGGCGAGCGTCGAGGAGAAGAAGAAGGAGGCGGGAGGAGAGACAGAGATAGCGTGGGACCCACCTGTAAGCGACACAGAGGCCGGTCCAGTCAGCATAAGTGGAGGCGCACTTCGTGAAATACGTTTTCGTTCTACGAAAGCGTAATCTGGTATGGCTTCGGAGAGGAATACGCTTCCCCCGCCCGAAGGCGTATTCTTCAAATGCACTTTCTATTCTCAGTCGCCAGCCAAAACCTCTAAATTGCGGACGTTCGTCCGTTAGCAGCAGAAAAGCACAATTTTTATTTGTTTTCTGCCTAACGAACGAACGGCCGTATTTTCGCAACCGTAACTCCGAATCAGGTGATTCCAAAGCCCACGTTCTCTATTCGTCAAGCCCGTTCTGTTGGTACCATTTTCATGATTTTGTCACATTTTGAAAATGACCATTTTGCCCCGGCCCTTATTCAGCTCCGCCGGGAGAGAAACTTTTCCGGCAATTATTTCCGTGAGCTTCTCGCACTTCTTCCCGATGAATCCTTCATCCTCAGGCAAGCCACAACAGCCACTTGCATGATGGCCTTGCAATAGCCATGGTTTTCACTTGAATGTTTGAATAATTACTTTGAAATTATTTTGTAAATGCTATGTATATGCTTGTGGATTCATGCTCATCCTTATGCCATGTTCATGTGCATCCAGATATTTACTTGTTAGTAGTATTATTCTCATGTTCCATTCTTGTATTCAGTTCATATGCTAGCGATCATGATATGCTCACATGAGTAGTTATGGTTTGTTATGTAAATACTTGTGATATTCATGATCATCTTTATGCCATGCTCATGCGCATCCCGTAGACTAAATGATTTATTGTTGTTGATGTTATGATAAATGGTTATATTGCACCTCCATGCTTATATTGACATCATGCTCATATGCACAATTATTTCATCATGTTATTTTGTTATGGCTTAGCTCATCACCATTCAATTTGAACCTGACATTAATCAAACTTGAACAAATCTGTTGGCTGAGTCATAGTGCCACCGAATTGAGCTCACCAGTGCAGCCACATTTGCTTTATGGGGAGCCCTAATGCGGTATATTGTCATGCCTCTCGCCGGTGCCTCCAACTAGGGAAGGTTATGTGCGCGCGCTACCCTGATTAGGTGGGCGGCCATAATCTTGTGTGCCCAAGTTGTATGGTACCATTGTCCCCGTTTGGGACCGTTTGTTTTGTTTTGCCACGACGGTGGCCGGCCATGAGGTGGCAAGATGCCAAGAGTTGGCATCGGGGCCACCCATGACAAAGCCCAAAAGGGGAGTTTGTCAGAGTAGCTGGGAGAGTGTCATGCAATAGATTGGTTTTGTTGGAATGTCGTTTGTCCACCCAAATGGGAGCACGAGGCCATGAGTTCTGTGGTGTGGGTACAGTGTACTAACCTCTGCAGAGTGTATAATCTATCGATAGCCACGTCCTCGCTCATGGACACAGTTCGTAGTAGGTCACACTATGGGTCAACAGTAATATTAACCTGAATAATAAACAACCCCGGTTCCATGAGAAAAGAAGTTGGTTGATCTTTATGTGGTCATGCGATGATCATAGGTAGAGATCAAGCTCCTTGTGGTCATGTGGTGATCACGGTGGTATAGTTGATACCGAGCTTGGTTGATCCTGAGGTGATCATGTGATGTTCACGACGGTAAGTTTGTTACATATGGTGGTTATGAGATAACCTCCGAGAAGAGTAAGTTGGTCCAACGGACCTTAAACATCGACCCCCCCTCTCATGCTAGTGCTAGTATAATCATGTTCATATCCCGATTAACATGTACATGTCATGCTCATCTCATACTATTATAGTTGTATCATGCTCATCAATTAACCTATAAATGCCATGCTGTTGGTTGTCTTGATTGCAGTGAGCTTGCGAGTACATTCAAAGCACTCACTTGGCGTGTCATGACAGATTGCAGGTGATGCCGTGATTGATTGCTTGTCGAGGATCCCGAGTTTGCGCTCTAGGATGTGTCCCAGCCAGAGTCCCTGCGGAGTGGAGTCCATCACCTTTGTCGTTGTCCCACTGCCAGAAGCTATTCCGCTATGAGATGTTCCGCTGCTAGCATAGAGCTACCTTAGCAGGCGTAGTGTCGCCGTGCCGATGTAATCTTTTGTAATACTCAAACCCTTGTACCCCTATTATTTGTAATAAAGAGCTGATTTGTTCTATGCCAAGCAGTGCCGTATTCCAGAAGACTTGATCTCTGGGCTGGAATGCGGGGTGTTCCGGTCTCTCAGAGCCGACGTGCCACATGAAGAATATCAGTGTGAGCATCGGTTCTTGCCGTCTGGATCTCATGAACATTTTCAATGGCATCCCAGATTTGCTTGGCTGTATCAAGGTGTCTGAACCGAATGAAGATGTCTCTGAAAATGCTGCCACAGATGATATCTTTCGCTTGTGCATTTAGCCGAATGTTAGCTTCATCTTCTGGAGTGGGTGTCTCTGGGTGTGAATGGTGTATCTGTTCTCCACAATCTCCCATAGTTCAACACTAATTGCTTGAATTCTAATTTTCATTCTTCCTTGCCAGTATACATAATCATTTCCATCGAAGATAGGAAAACTTTTAGAGTGCGAGGATCTACCTGCATACGACATACTCAAAACTCCAAGGTTGTTACACCTTTAATGAACAGAGACAGAGAGAACCTGCTCTGATACCAATTGTTAGGACCGAGAGTATATCGATCAGAGGGGGGTGAATGGGAGATTCAAAAATTCTTCTGAATGTTTTGAATTTATCCCACGCATAGCAGCGGGAAAGACTTGATAGAAAAATGACTAAGTGAGAATCCTACCGAGGAACAAATCTTTTGAGATAGGAAGCGATGATGATACGAGCATAGTACAAAACAGGCTTAACTATCATGATGGTAAAGCAGTACATTACAAGTTGCAGTATCATGAGAGAAAACTAGATAAGAACAACGAGGTACAAGCCATCGATAGAAATACGAAGTAATATCGAGGGATATCTAAACAAGCAAGAAATGATAAGTAGATCGAGCTCGAATGATAAAAGATCAATGAAAAACTATCAACACAGAGCACAAAGAGTAGCTGCAGAAAGTAATGCAGTGAAAAAAGTGAACCAGGGATGCTCGATGGCGACAGATGGATTTGGTAGACCAGTTCGCCCTTCCGCCAAAGGACTACGTTTGGTTGGAGGGACTTGTGATTGAACACAGGAGCAAACCTCTCTCCGTCCTATTCTCCTTCAACTAGGAGCTGAGCAGACTCCAGTTGATTTCACTCGTGGTAGATGCTTATCGGCGATCTCCAAACCTTCGACAGACTTTCTTGTGAACCACAACGACTCTTGGTTGCTGAAGATCTTGCTCGGTGAAGACAACAACTCTTCAACACTAGAGCCGACACCTATCCGTCTAGAGAGTGTGCAGCTCTCAAGAGTAATAGGTACAAGAACTCTGACTCAGAACTACTGTGATGCTCAACACTGTCTAAGTTTTGGTTCTTGGTTTTTCTCTCGGTGGATTTTAAACTCAAATCTCTCGGAGAGGGGATGCTCAATCAATCTTCTCAGAAATCTTAAGCGGAGCAGCCAACGAACAACATCTGAGTAGGGTGGCTATTTATAGCCACAACCTTCCCTGAAGAAAAATGACCAAATTGGACATGTGGGATAGCTAATGGCCGAACGACACGAGTCCAACGGTCGGAAATTGAGCACAACGGTAACATTCCTTGCAGAGCAAGAAATGCTAACTCCTCAGTCTGAAAGATATCTCTTGCAGCAACGAAGAACAACGTCTTCTGCTGACAGGTAATCATTCGAAGCATAAAGAGATTTCTCTCAGTCTTTCATAGGTTTGGCTAAGCATCACAGCAGATCAAAGCATCGAGAACCTATACCCCTCTTAATAGTACGGAGGTCCTATGACTAAAAAATATAAAAAACAACGAAAGTAAATGCTACCTCTTCACTTCGTCCTCTTCACTTCGACTGCAGTCAATTTGTTTGGACGACTCCGAACATGTATTGCTTCACATCAGCAATATTTTAAGGGGTCAACTTCTTCTCATTAATCTTCTCGCCTATACGGCTTCGATAGATATGACTCAATCAGATCTGCAACACAAATGTCCTTCGGTGAAGTTCCTTGAACTTGACACCAAAGACAGCATTCTCTTCGGTTCTGCATGGACTATTTCTCTCTGTGTGCTCTAGCAAACAAATCAGTCCATGCCTATTTCTGTCAATAATTTCCAAAACACAAGAGGGCAAAGTATTGCACCAACACATGGCTACTTCTGGAGGCGACCTCATCCGTGAAAGACAATGTTTTAACCGACATCTAGATCACGCGGACCTGGGTGGAGTGCCGAGTTTTTCCCCTGCAGGCTCGTGCGGCGCTGTTGAGTGATTACAGCGGGCCGACCGACCTTGCCCGGGCCTCCCGTGGCGACCTCTCAGAGGAGGAGCTTCAACGCCGCCTTGCTTAGCTGTCGGGGCTGGAGGGCAACAAGGTGCCCATGGTGGTCGCGGTCGAGCCTTTCAGCCGTGCGGCTCCACCTAAGGAGGCAAGTTCTTCTAACTTTGTGTTTCTTTTTTTACTAGAGGGGAGGTCGGATGTTTGCCTCTGACCTTGAGCGCTTTAACTGTAGCAGCAGTTTGCGGGGTTTGCCGCTCTGCTTTTGGAGCCCTCGCTTCCTGGGCTGGACCTGACCCCGGAGGTGCAGGCGCTCCTACAGCCCACCCTAGAGCACCCTCCTCCTCTTGGTCGAAAAGGGAGGAAGGCCGCTTCTTCTACGGGCAGAGGGGCGGACAGCGGGGTGCCTGATGAGGACGTCGCACTGGGTGAGGTCTCGTCTGCGCCCTGCATTGCGGAGGACGAGGAGGCCAACCCGGTGGCCCTGGAGAGCCCGACAACCCCTGTGGCTACCAAGGGAGGCGCCAAGCGGGCCTCTCTTAGGGGCGGGCTTCCCGAGGATGAGCCGGCGCACCCTGAGATCCGCCAACCTCACGGTGCTCCGGTTTCTCCGAAGCTAAAGGTGCCGCTGGCCGTGCCTATGGCCAAGAGGCGAAAGGTTGCAGTAGCTACAAAGTATGTTGACGCAGTCTTTGTGACTTTGTCGTGTCTTGGGCGTTTCAGTGAGGCCTGCCTTAGGCTTTTTGTATAGGGGGGCCACAGCCCCTGAAGCGCCGGCCTCTGATGTTGTGGAGGCGATCGCGCCACGGCCGTCCGGCTGGTCTCCATCAGTTCCCCTGGAGATCGCCCCGCTTATCACCGGTAAGCATGTCTGAAGACTGCACTTGTGTTGTGGGCTCCTCTTCTCATCCTCTGGTTCATGTTTCGCAGCGGCGAACGTCCTTTCCGGGCTCCCTACCAGTGCTGTCGTCGCATCGACCTCTTGTGAGACTAACAATGCGGAGGCCACGCTTGCCCGTGGAGGAGAGGTCGACCTGAGCCGTCCTGCTGCTGCTGCAGCCCTCGTGTCCTCGGCGGCACTTGTTGCCGTGGTGACTGGTGCCCGGGAGGTTCTGAGCACCCAGATGGACGGGCTGGTTATCCTTGTAGAAGCCAGCTGTCAGGTAGTGCCCTTGTATCTTGGGTTATGTCAGGTAGTCAGTAGCCCCCGAGGCCAGACGAGATGTCACCTTTGTACTCTCGTTCGGGCTTGTTGTTTATTCCCGACAATTTGCTTTATGCAGAAGGGGGCGGCTCTGGAGGGTGAGGTCGTAGCCCTCAAGCGCCAACTAGAGGTCCAGCGGCAAGAGGTCGCGCGTCTGTCGACGACGTCTGCTGGATCCATCTGTGAGTTGTCATGCTTTGTCTGACCTTGTCTGGTGTTACCACCTTTGCATTGTGTGGAGTTTTTGACGTTTGCCCTTGTTGCGCAACGGCTGAGGAGGCCGCGTCCTTGCGGTGGGAGCTGTCTGAGCCGGAGAAGTCGGTGGCGAGCTCTAGACTTTGGTGGGCGTCACGGATGACGAACTCAAGGAATATCGGCAGAAGGTATCCGCCCTTGAGAAAACGCTGGCCGGCAAGGACGCGGAGCTGCTGAAGCAGGCGGCTGACCTACAGAAAAGGAGGCCGTCGCCTAGCGGGCTTGCGAGGCTCGGTCTGCTGCGGAGGACCGGGTGAAGCAGCTCATGAAGTGGCTCCAGGATCTGGAGGCCGCCGCTATGCGTAAGCCCCTTTGTCTTTCTTTGTGTTGTTTCGCATGGCTTTTGCTGAAGCTTGATGCGGAGTTCCATGTGCAGTGCCCCTTCCGGACGTCACCCATGCGGATCCGGTCAGGCATCTTCAACATGTTGCTGACCTCGCACAGCGGATGCGTAAGGCGCTGGGCACGACCTGCGGGGCGCTTTACCGTGGCGAGAAGGACCTCGGCGACACCTTGGACGGCGTCGTCAAGTTGTTAGAGAAGGCGCCTGACCAGCTTTTGGACTGGCTATACTCAGCGGCGTATGAGGGCGCCAAGCAAGTGCTTGCCAGTGTGAGGGCACATCTTCCGGACGCCGACCTCGGCGTCATCGTCCATGGCACTGTTGGGTGTCCGCCCCCGGATACCTCAGAGGTGGAGGTCGGGGCGGAGGCTGAGTATGTTGCTGACGCCTGCAAGCTAGAAGAGATTCTGAAGCGGTGCTCAGTAGGTGGCGGGGGCCAGCAGGCCTTTTCTAATGTTTAAACAGCATGACTGTATTATGTATATTATGCTTTGTTTGTGTTAATATGATTGTCTCTTGCCTAAGTTGGACAAGCATCCAATGCAGCTGTCGAGAAATGCGACCCCGTTGCGCCGAAAGCGTCAACATGTTTGTGGGAGGCCCCTATTTGAGCCCGGCAAAACACAGAACGACCGTGAGTCACTGCAAACCTTTTGGCTGGGTAGTATTCTCAGCTTAAAGGCAAAAGAGAGGGGTTGGCCATAAGTCGATCCACAAGGGAGGCCCCCGGGTTAGGGAGGTCCCGGCACTACAAAAAAAACACTTCCGTGATGATACGTCTTTGTCACAATAGGTCAAGTTTCCTGTCATGCATGTACATCCGTGACAATTTTATGACAGAATCAAGATAGTCATACCTGTGCTGTCGTAGAAGTGTTCAATGACAATACTGAAATTATCATCATGGAAGTGTCCACTTCCATGACGATAAATGTCGCGTCATGGAAGTGTTTTCGTCAAGGGTAACCGACACGTGGCATTCACCATAACGGGTCGCCGTTATGTTATCGGGTTCCGGTTTGGATCCGATAACCCGTTAGCAGCCCTGACCAATTACGATTATCCACGTGTAAATTTCTCATTCGCCGGCGGAACCACGTGTCAGCTCAGCATTGGGACAGATGTCATCCATTCATTGGACGTGAGACACCAATGATACGTCGACACGTGGCACGACACAATAGTGGCCCATTTATGTTAAAAAGGCCGGCCTATTTGACGTGGTCAAAAGTAAGTGGGCCGGCCCATGGAAAGCATGTTAACGGCCTGTTCGCATATAGCCCATTTACGGCCCGGGTACTCACGGCCCGTTATGGCCTTTCAAAATTCGGCCCAGTAGCGCCATGTGGGTCGTGCCTTATGATTTCAGCCCGTTGTCACTTTCGGCCCATCTATGGCCCGTGACGTCTTTCAGCCCATATTAGGCCTTTTGTTTCTCTGGGCCCATTGACGGCTCGTGGTAATTCTGGCCCATCATGAAAAGTAAACAGCTTTGAGCCCATTAACGGCCCATGATTCAGTTGGCCGTTTCCAGCCCGTGTTTTCTTTCGGCCTTCTAAGGGCCCATAAAATCTTGGGCTCATTTCCGGCCCTCGATTACTTATGGTCTGTTACTGGCCTGTTGTCGGGCCCATGGAACCCGGGATATCTAGGCCCGTCTACCTTTGGCCCAGCGCGCAGCGCCTGGCATGGGCCCAGCGGGCCGTCACCACCGAACTCTCACCAAGACCCCTCATGAGGCCCTGGCCTCCTGAGGCCTCCCCTCCTCAGGGAGTAGCAAGCAACGCTCAGCACCACCATCAATGGTCTCGCGAGGTCCTCTCACTAGGCGGCTTCCCGAGTGGCCTCGCGAGGTGGCTTTCCGAGGTGGCCTCCCGAGGCCCCCTCCCGCAGACGCTCGAGACGAAGGTTGTCCGCCTTGCCGCGCGGCCTGGAGCCCGTCACGTGGGTGACACGCGCGGCGACGATCGGCAACAGAAGCCGCGCCAGCAGGCACGGATGAAGATGGTTTCCTCTTTTGTGTTAGGGGAGCAGGGCCAGCTATCTACTCTCCAAAGCAACCCCAAAGGTTGCCTGCTCGGCGAAGGAAGACCAAGACGACGGGCGCGCAGGGCGGAGGTCATCACCGAGCCCACCCGCGCATCATGGATCATGCTTTGGCAGGCGAAGACCACCTTTAGTCAGGATAGCATGAGCGCCTATCCCCTTTCAAAATCGCCAAGTGCGGCAACCCTTCCCGCCTAAGTTTCCAGGGGGAAGAGGACCATGGCCGATATAAAGGGCAGAGCAGCCGTTGAAAAGAAGGATTGGCCCTGGTTTTGACCATCCTCAACCTTGTACTCACACACGCACCAGAGCAATACCAGACAAGTAGGAGTAGAGTCTTACACCACAAGGTGTCCCGAACCTGGGTAAGCCGCTGAGTCCTCGCCCCATCCCTCGCTATCGTGCACTCGCCGTCGCCTCGCCGTCGCTTAACCGTGGTAGGAGACAAAGTAGGTAGAACAAGCTCACCCCAGTGTTCGAACATTTGGGTCCCCGGAGCCCCGCTTCCGACATTTGGCACGCCAGGTAGGGGTGTGCTACTGTTCTTCTGCTCCACCCTTAGCTCCACCAACCCCATGGCCGACGCACGTCGTGAGCGCGCCGAGCGCAGGGCTGGCCGCGTGGCTCAGACGGAGCCGGTGGCCCGCGGCGATCGCCGCCGTCCTAAAGCCGAAGCCGCCGCCACCGACCCCGCTGCCCGCGAGCAGCAGGACTCCTCCCTGCACCCCTCCGTGCGGGCGAACGGCCACACCGCCACGGCCTCCTCCCTTGCCCACCATGGACCACCGAACCCGCAGGCAGCGCTGCTCATGGCGTGTGAGCTGCTCCGCTACCGTCCGGCTGACGCCGCCTACGACGCCTGGCTCGGTCGCATCGCCGGGCTCATCAACGTCGCCGGGGACGCTCCGACACCTTCTCCCTCGCTCCGCCCGCCGCCGTCTCGTGCTGGGGACCTGGCGCACGGCGCTCCTCCGCCGCCTCCTCTGCGCGACGAGCGCGCCAGGCCCCAGCGCAGCGCCTGGGCTCGTGATCCATCCGTGGCGCATCCTCGCCGGACCAAGACGAGGCTAGCTGCCAGATCATCCGTCACGCGCCCCCCGACTCGCGGGTGCTCCTCGAGCGGCAGCGCCAGCGCCAGGACCAGGCCATTCAGGACGTCGCAACGGCCGGGCGTCAAAACCGCGCCGCCCTCGCTGGCGGCGTCCCCTCGAGCGGCGTGGGCTGCCGTGCCTTCACCCGTGAGCTGCGTCGCGTGGTCTGGCACGCGAAGTTCAAGCCTGAGCTGCCTCCGCGCTACGACGGCACCCCCAACCCCACGGAGTTCCTCCAGCTCTACGCGCTGAGCGTCGAGGCGGCGAACGAGGACGACAAGGTCATGGCGAACTGGTTCCCCATGGCCCTCAAGGACGGCCCGCGCTCCTGGATCATGAACCTCCCCGAGGCTTCCATCTCGTCGTGGGCCGAGCTCTGCAGCCAGTTCATCGCCAACTTCAAGGGCACGCAGGACCGCTCCCTCACCATCAACGACCTGCGGCGTGTTTGACAGCGCCCAGATGAGACCCTCCACAAGTACATGCAGCGCTTCAGTCAGGTGCGCAACAAGATCCCGCGCGCTTCCGACGCGGCCGTCATCTCCGCGTTTTCCACCGGCGTCACGGACATCAAGATGCGCGAGAAGCTCACCATCAACGGTGAGCTCGACTCCGTGCTCGAGCTGCTCGACCTCGCCGACAAGTGCGCCAAGGCTGAAGAAGGCCGCCTCTTCGTCCACAACGACCCCGACGCGGCGCTCGACGGCGCCAAGGCCAAGAGCAAGGACGTCAAGCGCAAGGGCCCTGCCGTACTCGCGGCGGAGCCCGAGCAGAAGCGCGGCCGCGACCGCGATGAGCCCAGGAAGGACAACCGGCCACTCTGCGCTTTTCACAACGTCCGCTCCCACAGCACCGAAGACTGTCAGGAGCTCAAACTGCTCCGCGATGAGCGCCAGAGCCGCCGGGACGACCGCAATGGCCGCGGCGCCGGCCGTGGAGGTGGCCGCAGCGGCAGCCGCTGGGACAGCCGCAACAATAATGGCAACTACCGCCAGGGCTGGCACGATCAGCCTCGTGAGGCCGCCTGGCGCGATCAGCCGCGTGAGGCCGCCTGGCCAATGCCGCTCTCCCGCCGCTGCCACCGCCACCCCGACGGAACGACGTCAACCAGGCTGACAAGGGCGCTGGGGGCTACCAGGAGCCTCGCGCGGTCGCCTGCATCCTCGGCGGGTCCAGAGCCCCCGCGTCCATCCGCCACTTCAAGCAACTCTCTCGCGAGGTGTATGCCGCCCTCCCGAGGCCAGAGGCTTTGCGGCCCCTCAAGTGGCCGCAGTACGCCATCACCTTCGACTCCAAGGACCACCCCAAGAACATGGCCTCCGCAGGCGCGCTCCCCATGCTGTGCACTCCCACCATCAGCAACGTCCCGGTCACCAAGACCCTCATCGACGGGGGTGCCGGCCTCAACGTGCTCTCCGTCGAGACCTTCGAGACGCTCCAGGTGCCCTACGACCGGCTGATGTCGACGAGGCCCTTTTCCGGAGTGACCGAAGGCTCCACCATTCCGCTGGGGCAAGTGTGCCTCCCCGTCACCTTTGGCACCCGCAAGAACTACCACACCGAGCTCATCGACTTCGACGTGGCGCACATCGGCCTGCCTTATAACGCCATCTTGGGCTACCCAGCTCTCACCAAGTTCATGGCGGCCACCCATCACGCCTACAACGTCCTCAAGATGCCCGGCCGCAGCGGCATCATCACCGTCGCTTGCGACGAGAAGGACGCGGCCAGCACCCTCGAGTGTGCCTACAAGGTTGCCGCTGTCGCGCACCCAGCCAACGAGGACGCGGCCGAGCCTTCCGAGGCCACGCCCGCGAAGAAGAAGCAGTTGTTCTCTCAGGACCGCGCCGAGACGAAGAAGGTGTCGGCGGACGGCAGCGGCTCCGGCCCTGCCTTCACCATCGGCACAGGCCTCCCTCCTGCATAGGAAAGCACGCTCGTCACCTTCCTTCGGGCAAACTCGGATGTTTTCGCCAGGAAAGCATCCGACTTGTCCGGTGTCCCGAGGGAGGTGATCGAGCACCACTTAGCGGTGTGCCCCAATGCACGCCCAGTCAAGCAGAAAGCACGGCGCCAGGCACCAGAGAAGCAAGACTTCATCGTCAACGAGGTTCAGAACCTCCAAGGAGCCGGAGTCGTTCCTGAGGTGCGCCACCCCGAATGGCTCGCCAACCCAGTCGTCGTCCCCAAGAAGGGCGGCAAGGAGCGCATGTGCGTCGACTTCACCAGCCTCAACCAGCTCTGCCCTCGTGACCCCTTCCAGCTGCCGCAAATTGGCCAGGGCATTGGCCCCGCTTTCGGCAGCACGCGCATGCCCTTCGGGCTGAGGAACGCCGGCGCCTCTTTCCAGAGGCGGGCACCCTTCACGCCAGGTCCTCGTGAGCCTCCTACTCCTCGCGAGCTCCCGAGGCCTCGCGAGCACCTTGGCCCCGGAGGAGCGGACTCTCTTGGCGCGCCTCGCCAAGCGGCCTAACGTCACTACAGCGCGGTTCTGCCAGGTGCGCCCGGCGCGTCGCCTCTCGCCGCGCCTCTCGAGTTTCGCTCCCGGAACCTTATCCTTTTGGTTGTGTAACGAATTTTACTGATTTCGCCCTGATGAGTTATGTTACCTGCTTAATTGCATGTTAAGTTCAGTGTTGACCAGAGAGCGCCACACGCTCGCGACCCCTCCCCTGACCGTTTTTGCGAGCGGGGGCTAGGCACGGTGCCTGTGCTCGGGTCTGTCCCTGCAGCGCCGCCAAATCCAAGTGACTGAGCTCTGGCTCGCGGGCCTGCTCCCGCGCATGTCACCTCACCAAGGTCCTTGGTGCCTTATCTCCTCACGCAACGGCCAAGGGTGAGTTAGCAAGCGTGTGCCACTCCTCCAATTGCGAAATATTTTGGCATGCAGCCCCTCAGGAATCGAGCTGCGCGAAGACCTCGTGGGCGGCCTCTCGCGAGCCGGCCTCGTGGGCGCAGCTCGGGAGCGGCAAAGGCTGGCTCGGCGAGTGGCGGTTCGTGTTGTGTCCATCCGCACGGCGGCAAGCAAGCCTACCGGCGAGACCCCCGTCTTCCTTGTCTACAGCGTGGACACGGTTACCCTCTGGAGCTTAAGCACGGTCCCCTGTGAGCCCTTGCCTTCGACAAGGTGCGTCAGGACGGCTCGCGGGAGACCGACCTGCTACTCCTCGAGGAGGGCCGCCGCCAAGCCGGCCTCGCGCCACCGCCACAGCCGCGGCGTCCACCCTCGCACTCTCGAGGTCTGCGACCCCGCCCTGCGCAGAATCCTCTCCAAAGAGGGGCCCCACAAACTGCCACCCATATGGGAAGGACCTTTTCCGGGTTACTCATGTCTCCAGGACTGGCTCAGCTCAGCTGGAGACGGAGGACGGAGTTCCTGTGCCTAACGCCTGGAACATCCAACACCTCCGCAAGTTCTACCCGTGACCCTCACGCGTACGAACGAAACGGGGATGTACACGCCCCGGAGCCTCTCATTGCGTTCGCCTGATGGGCCCGCGAGAGCTCCTGCCCATGCCCAAGTGGAAGCCCCATGCTCCGCGCTGGCGGAACGATCGACCCGCGATCATACCCACACCCCTGTGGAAGCCCCATGCTCCGCGCTGGCGAAACAATCAATTGAGGGCCCCCCACGGGTTGCACCAACCTCAAGCTGACCCGTGCCGGACACGGCAGCCGCATCTCATTTTAGTTATATAACGGGTCGCTATCTTACTTCAGTAAAGCTCGGTTTCTTCCATGGCATTTCATCTTGTTCTTGCTTCACGAGCCTCGCACGCTCACGACGTCCCTCATGAGCCTCACACGAGCGGGGGCTAGACACGGTGACTGTGCTCGGGTCAGTCCCAGCAGCGCTGAAAAACCCAAGCAGCCGGGCTCTGGCTCGCGGGCCTGCTCCCCGTGCACGCCACCCCACCAAGGTTCTTGGTGTTTCGTCTCCTCGCGTGATGCCCATGAACAAATCGGCGAGCGTGCGCCGCTCCCTTGTCATTGAATACTCTACATGCAGCTATCTCAGGAGCAGGTTCATGGAGGGGCCTCGCGAGGTTGCCTCGCGAGGTGGCCCCATCAGGCCCCGCCTGGGGAGATCGCGCGAGCGGAACCCTCACGACTCGCTATACCGGCAGCGGCTATGGCCCGCTCGGGGGCTATGTCCTAACGACGCAGTGCACCATGACAAGCAGAAAGAGCAAAACGGACTTTGAGGGAAAGCGTTACGAGGGCACGGGCATACGATACAGTCAGGGGCAAGCACTTAAAATGTAAAGCATTGTCCTCATGCCCCTATAGGGCCACGATCGGCTATACGCAGGATATGGGGAAGGACCTAAGAAGACATGTCGTCATCACCGCCGCTGCCACCGTCATCGTCACCTCCCTCAACTCCGCTCGAGCTCTCGCTGGGAGCGAAGTGCTCGTGCAGGGCGTCCACGTGGTCCTCCACCACCTTCCCAAGAGTGTCGCGGACCTCCTCCGGGACGGGAGCTATCACCTTGCCGAAATCGAAGTTGGGGTTGGCGTCCAGAAGATGGTTGAAGATGGGCGTCGCGGCCTGGGTGAGGAGGTCGCGGCTCTCCTCCTCGATGATTCCGCCTACCTTCTTGGTGCCCACCTCGAGCTGCTCCACGAGCTTGGTGAAGAAGTCGAGGTAGCTGCCGTCGTGGGTCTCGAGGGGGCTGCTACCGTCCTCCTTGCAAATGGAGCCCAAGGCGCGGCGGGCCCGGAGCTCGAGGGCGCGGAACATCTTAGAGCGCTGGAGTTGCCGCCCTCGCGCTCGGGCCGCCTCGTCCTGCGCCTGTTCCACGACCGCAGCGACACCCCCACCTGGTGCCGAAGGGAGGACACCTCGGCCTCGGCATCGGCCCGGGCCTTCAGCGCGAGCTCCTGCCACTTTTCAGCTTTGGCTAGCATCTCCTTGAGGCCTGCGATCTCGTGCTGGAACTCCTCGCGCTTGGCCTTGAAGCGGTCCTCCTGCCGCTTCAGCTTCTGGCTATTCCCGCTGGCAAGCACTTCGCGGCTCTGCGCGACCCTCCTGTCGGCGTCCTCCTGGATCTTCTCCGCCTTAGCGGCCAGATTGGCGTTGGCCTTGTTTAGGCGCTCGGCGTAGGAACTTTGGGTAGCGGACACCTCTCGCTCCAATGTCTCCAGCCGCTCGCGCTCCAAGTCCTGCGCAGATGCCGACCGCGCGAGCTCCCGCTCACGGATGTCAAGGTCCGCCTCGCGGGCCGCTAGCCCCTATTCGAGGGCGGAGATGGCGTTCCTTCGTGCCTGGAGTTGTCGCTCCAGCAAGGCGTTCTGGTCCTGGAGCTCCTTCCCGCGGGCCTCAGCCGCCTCGCGCCGCCTGTCAGCCTCGTCGGCCTCCCTGACAGCGTTCTCGAAGATCTCCTTCGCGTCCTGGGCGGCCTTCTCGCACTTCTCCCGCGCGGTGTCGTCTTGACGGCGGCTCAGTTTGATGGCCACATCAAGCTGGTGCCACCTCTCCGCGAGGCACTGATGCTCCTCGATGATGTGCGCTTCTTCCGCCCGGAGGTCTGCTTCCAGTTGGTCAAGGGCAGCCCTGGCGCCTTGCAGGGCCCCGCGCTTGAGCACGGCGCTGCCGCTCATGAGCTGCAGGGCCCAACCGGTGTGCGCCCGAGCGCTGCCCTCTCGCGAGGGCCCGCCGCTGCCGGTCGGGAGCGAAGGGCGCGCAGGGGCCCCCTCTTCGTTCCGATGGGGCGACGCACTTCGTGGGCTTAGCGACCCCCCGGCCTGCGGGGCCCCGCGAGCTGTCGAGTATGGCTGGCCTCCCGCGACATCGCCGTCGACAGCGTTCCGGGGGGTGGAAGCCGACGTCTCCGCCTCCGTCACCACGGTTTCCGCCCCGGCGGTGGGCGCCCTAGGAGCCGCGGAGCCGCCCCTCGACGACGCGTCCCGTGGCTCGCCTGCTCGGGTCCCCCGAGCCGCGTCCTCCCGCGGGTCAGAAGGGACTACCTCCTCCTCAGCCCTCGCGAGGTCAGCCTCAGCGGCGAGGCTGCTGGTGCTCTCCTCGCACCCCCCCGGTCCTAGCAACCGGCGGTGTAGCCCCCGCCAGGCCAGGGGACCTCTCCTCCTTCTTCTTCTTCTTGCTCGAGGAAGTCCTAGAGATGGGAAGAGAAACAAGGAATCATGCGCGCGCGACACACCGGGCGCAGGAGAAAGGAAGGCAAGCGCTTACTGGTCCCAGGCAAACCACCTCCTCTTCCTCAGCGGCCACGGAGGAGCGTTGCTGCCGCCGCCTTCGCCGGGCCCTCTCTCGCGATCGACCCCCCTCTCGGGAGGGCCGCGGGATCCGCCTTCGCCACCGCTTCCGGAGCCCCGCAGCTTCACAGCTGTCGCACGGGGGCTTCCTGCGCCCCCTACCCGGATGGACGCGGCAGGCGTGGCCTTAGGCAGGGTGGTGCCATCATCGTTTTCGAGCTCGCGGACGAGTCGGCAGCGGGCCGGCCGAACCGGGCCGCCTCCGCCCCCCGCAGCGCCCGCCGAGGCCTCGGCGCTACCGTACTCGCCTGAGCCAGGGACCACCAGGAAGGGGTTGTCCCGGGGCCCTTCAAGGCCCTTTGGAAGCGGCCCCCACTAGTCGAAACGCGGCATCGAGCCAGCCAGCGTCTCCTTGTTCGCGTACCGGTACAAGGGAAGCCCATCCATGAGTGGCTCGCTCGTCTCTTCGCCGGTCAGGGCTTGGAGCACCCCGCTCAGCACCTCCGGCAGCAAGCTGTCCGTACTCAGCCGCATCGGGTCCTCCGGGCCGGTGAAGGCCCACATCGGGCGGGAGTGCCGCTGGAGGGGAGCAATGCGGCGCCGGAGGAACTCCCTCACGACCATGACCACCGTCACTTTCGCGGCCCTCAACTCGGCCAACCTCTTCCATACCCGCGCCAGCCTCGGGTCAGCGAGCCTTTCGTGCCCCCACCTGGAGCTCCTCGCTGTCAGGAACGACGGCAGCTACAGCAGGGGGCTAGATTGGGCCGCGTCCACGTACACCCATTGCCGCCTGAAGCCCTCGACCCTCTTGGAAAGCATCATGTCGATACCATCGCCCGCCGTCTCGTCTACGACACAGAACAAGACGCATCCGGTGCATTGGTTCGCCGCGGTCAGCTGCAGGCTGAAGAAGTGGCGAAAGAGCGCCACCGAGGGCGTCACGCCAAGGAAGGCCTCGCATAAAAAGGCAAAGGCAGAGAGAAGAAGGACGGAGCTCGGCTCGAGATGCAGCGCATGGATTTGATACTGGGAAAGGGCGGCGTTAAAGAAATCAGAGAATGGGGGTAGCAAGCCCGCGAAGAGCGCCGGAAGGAAGAGGACAGTAGAGGTGGCGTCGAGGTCGAAGGCCGGGCAAGAAGCTGGCCAGATGCGAGCGGCCCCCCATTCGTTGGAAGCGGTCGCGGTCATTGGAGGCACCTTGCTGAGTCCCTCGGCGTTGATGATTGCGGGCCTACTCAGGGCGGGCTCAGGCACCGCCCCTTCAACCCCTGTATCTGCTGTCTCTTCCTCCCTTCCGAGGGCGACATGGCGGCACAGCAAGGGTTTGGGGCGACGGAGTTCTGGGAGAGGTAGAAGGAGCCGTGCGTGGGAAGGAAGGGCGCAGAGAGGTGGAGAGTATGAAGGAAGGCAATGGTGGCCTCGCGTCGCCCGCGCCAAGATTTACGTCAGCGCGGCGGTTACCGAGACGTCGTGGGGAAGTGGGGGCGTCCCCCGTCACATCATGCACCACGCGTCGCGCCTGGCCACAGGCGATTAGGGCCCGCGCCGCTTCGCCCCTCGGTAGGCAGGAACGCGCACGCCGCGGGCCTGGGGGCTACTGTTGGGCCCATGGAACCCGGAGTATCCAGGCCCGTCTGCCTTTGGCCTAGGGCGCAGCGCCTGGCGTGGGCCCAGCGGGCCGTCACCACCGAACTCTCACCAAGACCCCTCGTGAGGCCCTGGCCTCCTGAGGCCTCCCCTCCTCAGGGAGTAGCAAGCAACACTCAGCACCACCATCAACGGTCTCGCGAGGTCCTCTCACTAGGCGGCTTCCCTAGTGGCCTCACGAGGCGGCTTTCCGAGGTGGCCTCCCGAGGCCCCCTCCCGCAGACGCTCGAGACGAAGGTTGTCCGCCTTGCCGCGCGGCCTGGAGCCCGTCACGTGGGTGACGCGCGCAGCGACGAACGGCAACAGAAGCCGCGCCAGCAGGCACGGATGAAGATGGTTTCCACTTTTGTGTTAGGGGAGCAGGGCCAGCTATCTACTCTCCAAAGCAACCCCAAAGGTTGCCTGATCGGCGAAGGAAGACCAAGACGACGGGCGCGCAGGGCGGAGGTCATCACCGAGCCCACCGGTGCGTCATGGATCATGCTTTGGCAGGCGAAGACCACCTTTAGTCAGGATAGCCTGAGCGCCTATCCCCTTTCAAAATCGCCAAGTGTGGCAACCCTTCCCGCCTAAGTTTCCAGGGGGAAGAGGACCATGGCCGATATAAAGGGCAGAGCAGCCGTTGAAAAGAAGGATTGGCCCTGGTTCTGACCATCCTCAACCTTGTACTCACACACGCACCAGAGCAATACCAAACAAGCAAGAGTAGGGTCTTACACCGCAAGGTGGCCCGAACCTGGGTAAACCGCTGAGTCCTCGCCCCATCCCTCGCTATCGCGCTCTCGCCGTCGCCTCGCCGTCGCTTAACCGTGGTAGGAGACGAAGTAGGTAGAACAAGCTCACCCCAGTGTTCGAACCTTTGGGTCCCCGGAGCCCCGCTTCTGACACCTGTTATGCTAATGAGCCAGATTCAGCCCGTGGTTACAATCGGCCCGTTTGTGGTCCGTTAACCCGTTGGGCCATTTTCAGCCCATCATGTATTCCGGCCCATTAACGACCCATTAGGACTGTCGATAGAATTAAGCATGTGATGACTTTCGGCCTGTTGTGCTACAGGCCCTTAAACGGACCATTCCCACTATGGCCCATTTACGGCCCATAAGGTGGTCCGCTTTTGGCCCACGGATCCTACGGCCCATAGATGGCCCTTGGGCACTACAGCAGGTAGCAGGCCCATGGTTACCACAGGCCGTATGTGGCCCATGGTTATTGCGGCCACTAACAAACCGCGGAAAAAGATGACTACGAGGAAATAAATAATCAAGCAACTAACGCTAGGCTATTACGGCGATTGCCCACATTACATCCACTGGGCATCAAAGTTCACCACCCGTGCAAATATAGGGAACACCCTACACTATACAAAAATAGCTTGTTGTTTTCTTCAGCCGGTCGTTGCCCGTTAAGAACAAATTTTGTAACGCAACAAAACAAATTACAGCCATATAACAAAAGGAGGGTTGGCATAAAAGTAAATGCACCATCAGAAGTTCAGAACCTCGGATGATTGGACCTGACTAGTACGTTTTCATGTTGTAGTGTCTGATGGAGCACCATAAACTTCACTGTCATTTCTCCTAGGCTCCTGAACAACATAGCAAATGTCTGATAGTCTGTTAGTGGAGAGATACTGACCCACTGCAGCAAGAGGTGACATTGTGGTTATGGTTGCCTCATCACCTTCAGGAGGTTGTTGCGGTTCCACCATTTGTTCCATAGCTTGCTGAAAAGTTGAGTTTGTACATTAGTAGTACCAGAACAGAAGTTATTAATGAGGCAGCAAAACCAAACAGAATAGCTTTGGTTTATATACAGAACTTATTTTGGTGAACCCATGTAAAATATTAGTTGTATTTTACTGCAAAGTACATAATAAAACCAGGTTCCAAACATGTGACCATATACCATGGCTAATGTATTGTCTATTTCTTCACATTGTATTGACAGCTAAGATAAAGAGACAAAATTTATAATACGGTGAGCATAGTATGACATCATTCATATCACAAAACTACTAAGATCAGACAAACAGGCAATTGTAACATTGTGTGCAGCACGGAACTAGATTATAGATCAAGAGCAAAGGAACATCGTTCCTCTCTTTTAAACCTTGTAAAGTGCAATGATATGTTCAGACAACTGTGTATAAAATTGAAAAGAGTAATAGGCATTGGCTGCAAACCATGCAGTTCAATGCACCACAAGTTAGAGTAACCAGTAGTTCAAAGGGTCTGAGGATTAAGGACTTACTACAGCGGCTTTGACTGGTGTAGTCATGTCCTTCGTCTTGCTAGTGTGACAGTCCTTGAAGTTTTCCACCGCATTTGGTTCAGGTTCTTTTTGGTCCTTGCGGGCTTTCCTCTACATTTGGAACAAGTCAATATAGATCTGATAATATGGCACAGCCAAAAGAGTGAAACAACAGCTAGTTACCAGAGCCTCGCAGTGTGCAATATAGCTACGAGATCCTGTCGTCTGTTGGAATTTCACTTTCGTACGGTTGGCCTTGTTCTTTGAACAGTTCACCTAGAAGAAGATAGATTTGTGAGGGACATGTGATCTGATCACATCTATATAACATACTTGATACTTTGGATCAGACCAGTGTTTAACAAGGGTTGTCCAGTCTTCATCCGTTATATTTTCCACTGGAGATGTTTGGGCAAGTTCATTGTTAGCCTTGCCTTCAAAGTGAGTTTTCCTCAGATTATACCGATACTGTCGCAGAGCAGACTTGAAAACATGAGTGCATGCTTGTCGGGTTGCATCATCTTGCCAATCCAACTTGAACCTCATCTGTTCAAAATTATAGGAGTCTCATTACCAGCAACCTAGAAAGTATGGGACAAAGCAAGACGATATTACCAAGTTCCACAAATAACCATACTTACAGATAAATGGTCGAGGAAGGTGTTAAACTGGATTTCGTCTTTGTCATTCCTGTACTAAATCCATGTTGGGAGGATACGTGCATGACACCTAACAGCAACGGCTGCCTCTGATACTAACTTGGCAGACTCTGTAGCATCACGTGGCCTTTTTAAACCTGACTCAAAATGGATCTCCATTCTTCCTCCTTTAGATTTAGTTAACCTATCGAGCATTATCCCTTATGTCTGTTTCCTCTTGCGCCTAGGTGCTAGTTCAAGAACGAACATGGGAGGTGCTAGTGTACATCAAACTGTGAGACTACATATAAAGAAGCATGCAACTGTAACTTGACTCAATCAACTACTGTCTTGGTGTTGAAGCTCACAAGGTTCATCTGATCTTGCCAAGTCCTCTTGTGCCAAGAGTGCTTCGAAAGTAGTGTCAGGTGGCAAAGGAGCATGGGAACTTGCCGCTAGCAGAGTTGACGAACGAGTAAGTCGTGCACATGTTGGTACTATGGAAGAAGGTGTTGCAACCACTAGGGCTGTCGTTGCTTGTTTGGTTCGTTTGTCTTTGGTACGTTTTGCAGGCGGTGTAGCAGGGGATACTGTGTTTGTACATTTATCCGGTGGACTTCGACCTTCTCTTGCACTATCAGTACCAGCAGAATCTGCAGAGCCGTTCCGCTTCTATTTCCGTGCCTCCCGAGTAGTAACACCATCCCCTACCATTATGTGTACCTTCCTCTCTTTTTTCCATGTCAAGTCAAACCCACGAGAAAAAGGAATAAAAATTTAGTTCTTCAGAACTAATTGATGTGTGATTCAGACGAACTGAACTTTGATGTTAGACAACCGCATGATAGGAGGATTTAATACGTACGAAAAATAGGGCGGCATGAGATAATCAGACCTATGATGCGTAAACTAAGCAGAAGGCATTTCAATAAATTAGAAGCAATGCAATGGAAGCTAGACACCATATGAAAGATGCTACAAATATCACTCTGTCAAGTTAATAGTGTCTCGTCATAAGTGGCATTTAAACAAATGTTAAGCAGTGCAAGCAATAAATCATATGCAAGATCCAAACAATATCACACTACCAAGTTAAAGGTGTTTCGTCATAAGTGATTGATGCAGGATAGACACGAACAGTACTTCGATGTTAGAACATGTAATAGACAGATGTAGTATATGCAAAAAAAAAGGAAGACATGCCATGTTAACATGTATAATGTGTAAACTATGCAGATGCAATTTAATCAAATTAGAAGCAATACAAGCTAGACACCATATGCAACATGCAAGCAAATATCACACTGCCAAGCTAGAGAAAGCACCTGGGATGCTGGAGTAGGGTTGTTGGGCACATCATATTTACTTGGAATTTTTACTGCACTAGCAGTAGTAGCAGAATCTCTAGAGCGCCTCCTTACCAATGGCGCCAGATGACCGCCATCAGCCCATGCCTTACTTTTTTCCTTCCTATCTCTTATTTTTTTGCCTTGTCAAGTCAAACCCACAAAAAAATGAATAAAATTCGCTTTTCAGAACTCATTGATGCATGATGCTGACGAACACTACTTTCATGTAAGGCGACCGCATGATAGGAGGGTTGAATATGTAAGAAAAAAGAACAACATTGCATATTCACACCTATGATGTGTAAACTAAGCAGCAGGCATTTCAACAAATTAGAAGCAATGAAAGCTAGACACCGTATGAAAGATGCAACGAATGTCACTCTACCGAGTTAAAACTGTCTCGTCATAAGTGCCATTTCAACAAATTAGAAGCAGTACAAGCTAGAAAACAATGCAAGATGCAACCTATATTACACTCCCAAGTTAAATGTGGCTTATGATAAGTGATTGTTGCAGGTTACACAACAGTAGTACTTTGATGTAAGAACATGGCGTGATAGACAGATATTGTATGTTCTAGAAACAGGAACACGTGTCTTATTCACAAGTATAATGTGTAAACTAAGCAGATGCAATTCAACAAAATTAGAAGCAATACAAGCTAGACATCATACGTAACATGCAACCACATATAACAGTGCCAAGTTAGAGCGAGCGCCTGTGATGGTTGGGTAGGGGAGATGTGCTCATCATCAACACAACTACGGTTACTGTCTATGCATGTGTTGTCTTGCAAATCTTGTTTAGAGGATGGTGGAGTAGAATCTGTAAAGACCCTCCATTTCAGTTGGTCGGAAGGAGCACCATCGTCCACTGCCTTGCTAATTTCCTTCCGCTTTATTGATTTTGCATTGTCAAGTCAAACGACAAGAAAAAAGGAATAAAAATCACTCTTCAGAACTCATTCATGCATGATACTGATGAACACTACTTGGATGTAAGGAAAACACATGATACGAGGATGGAATATGTACGAAAAACAGGACGGCATGGCATATTCACACCTATTTGTGTAAACTAAGCAGAAGCCATTTCAACAAATTAGAAGCAATGCAAGGTAGACACCACATGAAAGATGCAACCAATATGACTCTGCCAAGTTAAAAGCGTCTCATAATAAATGGCGTTTCAACAAATTAGACGCAGTACATGCTATAAATCATATGCAAGATGCAACAAATATCAAGCGGCATATACTAAAGGTGTCTCGTCATAAGTGATTGATGCGGGATACACAAGAACAATAGTTTTATGTAAGGACATGATTAATAGACAGATGTAGTATGTACCAAAAACAGGAAGGCATGTCACATTAATAGGTATAATGTGTAAACTAAGCAGAATAGCAGATGCAATTTAACCAAATTAGAAGAATTACAAGCTAGACACCATATGCAACATGCAACCACATATCGCACTGCCAAGTTAGAGCAAGCACCTGCGATAGTGGTGTAGGGGAAATGCGGTCACCAACTACAGAGCTACATTGACTATCTTCATCTAGCCTTGCTGTTTGTTGAGAATCATGTGGGAGGATGACACTGCACTCTTTAAAAGAGTAGCGCGTCTCACACTAACCCACCCGTCTGACTGTCTCATCATAAGTGATTGATGAGGGATACACAAGAACATTAGTTTGATGTAAGAACATGGTTAATAGACATATGCAGTATGTACCAAAAACAGGAAGGCATGTCATATTCACAATATATGGATAAGCAGATGCAATTTAACCAATTTAGAAGCAATATACAAGGTAGACACCATATGCAACATGCAACCACATATGACACCGTGAAGTTAAAGCAAGCACCTGCGATGCTGGTGTATGGCGAATGGGGTCATTAACTATAGAGCTACATTGACAGTCTTCATCGAATGACACTACACTCTTCTTTAGAGCGTCAAACCGCGCCTTTCCAATCCCCGATGCAGACTGGAGCGACAGCTGTGTTTTCTTTTTAGAATACTGTGGTTGAGATTCTGAAATACCCATGCGTAATAAAACAATAGTGAGAGAGTATGGGTGTAGTTTGTGCACAAGTAATGCAGTGTAAAAGTATCAGATAGCAGGTGGGTCAAAAATAAATGACGGCAGACATATGATAGCTCTACAACACGCATGGCACACGAAATTAGATTCTAGGCTTTTGAAATATGAGCACAGGGATGGCTGGGAAGTGCAGGTAATCCTCCAGCAAACCACCACATGTGGTCCTATGAAAATAACAATCGATTGAAAACAAATAGGTCAGTCGATTTTTTCTGCACCGTCCGATCTACAAGGAACGGGCAGATGGCCTTCATCTACCTCCCACCAGTCACTGTTGATGATCTTCCTCGAACCGCCAGTGACCACCGGCTCAGATCCCTGCCTCCGCCGCCCCGCCCTCCCCTCGACCTCACCCCACCGCCATGTTTGGCAGTGCCCCCCGGCCATCCCTTTAAGCCCGGCAGACCTCCAGATCGGGCGCCAGCAGCTCCTGCGCCACACACACCTCTAAGATAGACACTGAGGCGCTGCTTCCCCGGTGAACAGGCGGATTAGGTGCTCCGCGCGCCTCCACGGGTGGTGCTTCCTTTAATTGGGAATCAACTGACACTGAATTGAAATCCAGGCAGGCGACGAACCTCTAGCTAAAGTGAAATAGTAAATGGGGGGGAAACCTTGTGCATCGTGAGTTACTTGGAACATCTAGTATCAGGAAGAATGTGCAGTAAGAAGTGGTCAACTAGTTTCCTTCGTGGGATGAATACCGTGCGAGCAGACATGTAAGATTTGCAATAATAAGGGAAGAGGAGTACCAATATCGGCTTGCCATGATGTGTCCTTATGATTTTTCGACGATCTTCTTGTGGTTCGCTGGAAACCAGATGTTGTGGAGGACGGTGGAGCCTTGGACGCACCCATGGGCAAGTTGTTGAGTGTGGTGCGGTGGCCCTCTGTCGGCGACGGAGAAGCAGATCCGAGGCGACGAACGACGGCGTAGCGGGAACAGCTCCGGTGCGGTGGACGGTTGCGACATTGGAGCAGCAGCGGTGAGGCGCAGGACGGAGGGGTTGAAGTGGCTCGGGTACGACGCACGTCCACGTCATGGAGGCAGCTCTGCCTCGGCTTCAACTGCAAAGTCCTGGAGGGCGCTGCGGTTGAGGTTGCGGTAGACGACGACGTAGGGGTATCGGCTCCGGCGTGATGGAGGAGGGCGGTGGTGGATCGGTGCGATGGGGTGGCGGACGGAGGAGGCTGGGATTTCGCAGCTGGTGGAGAGGGAGTTTTGGCACCCACGGAGTATGAATGGGGAATCAGACGGGGGAGGGGGAAGCTAAGGGAGAACCATGTTTCCGGGACGCGCTTATTTGAAATTTGGGGAAAGTTACAAACTTTGCCCCCATCTAAAATTTCGGACATGCTGCGGGTCAGGGTAGGACGGTAATCTCACGTGTCCAAAATAGTGGGCCGGAGTGATATCGGCCGAGCGCTTCGGCGTTTAGGCGCCCGTGGTATATGAATGTTTTTTGGAGGCGGTTGTGTGGCGTCTCGGTGAAGTTACAAACCTACCCCGGTTAAGACTTCTGGACGTCGGGCCGGTAGGTTTCACGGGTCAGAGTTAGGACGGTAATTTCCTTCTACCAAACATTGGTCTCGCACGGTTTCGGGCGAGGAGAGGCTCTTTTGGCGCTTCGTTCAAAATTTTGAACCAGAAGCATTCACGTTTACAGTACTCTTGAACTACTAGGATTGACCTTAATAGACCTCGTTAAATTTGACCTTGTATGATTGAAAACCTCATTAAATTATGCGCTTCTTTTGAAATTTTGACTCTTGAAAATCCTATAACTACTATTATTTTGGAATGGAGGTGGTAAATTTGAATGTATTTTGTACACGACTATATGTTATTATGTATAAAAGCAAAGCAAAGATTGATGCACCCTTAATTTAGGTATGATTTACAAATGTCATGATCTCGAATTCAAATAATTGAATGCACTTCATGTTGAATTCGAATATTTGAAACCACCTTAAGTTGAATTCAAACGTATGCTAGTTCCTAGCTAGCTATTTAGAATGTTCACTATGTATCTTTTGTATGTATAATGTGCTTTACACACACAACATAAACTATAATCACGTTTATATTTGAATTGCTAAAGCCATGCATTGTCTGGATTACAAAATACTGACTCTATGGATCAATTATGTCGAATAATACCATACACATGCTCAAATTCAACAGAATATGGATGTTTGATACACCAATGATCGTTCCATACGCGAATCGCAAATATCATGATCCCATCCAAATATTTGGATACAATTTATATTTTAAATTGATGTGTACATCAGTCTTTTACGCGTAGATTCACTCTCCCTCGGCCCCTCCTCACACACGTGTTATCTTTCTCTCTCACACATACGCGCACACGCTGTATATCCATCGGCCTTCTCTCTCGCACATCCTCGCACACTCTCCTGAGGTGTCTCTCGCACACACGCTGTCTATATATATCACCCTCCCACCCTCTATATCACAACTATCTACGACCCCTTTCACTAATCTCTATCACAAGAACTCTTTCACAAGCATAGGCACGCACGATCTACATCGACCCTTTTCTCTATACATATACCTGCCTACGTGTCTCCCGGACGCTTAGGCCTATCTCGCACGCATTGTCTCCACCTCTCTTACTAGTTGACGAATATGATTCCAGCAGAGCATCCAATAGGATATCCCTTACAGGTAGGTTGGATGCATGGTAATAAGAGACAAGGATTTACCTTAGTTCGGGCCCTTGCGATCCAGGAAATACCCTACCCCCAGTCATGTATATTTGTGAGTAGGGTGTGTACAAAGTACACTACATGAATACCAAGGGATTCTGTGTATGCTATCGACAAACGAGGCCCCGGGCTTGTATAAACATACCCGGGGCCTAGGGTTACAATTCCTAGCCAGCTTTGTCAGTGGACACAAAGTCCTTCGCGGCTCTGGTTTCTCTGTCTTGTGCGACTAGTCCTCCAGGGGTCTCCGTATAATGTGTCACGGGCGGACCAATGTGGCACAGGACGGAACCGACCGGGGGCCTCACCTCGGCCCACCGGACCTCTCACACCCCTAACCCTAGGTCTCGGTATCTTGTCACACCCACACATGCATACCAGACACACACACCCCACACACTATTTCTGCTCATGTCTCTCTCCCCTTCTCCCTTGCATACACACACTCAAGACCATCTCTCGTCGAGACATATCCTATTGGTCTCTATCTCTCTAGACCTCTCTCATTTCTCGTGCTATCTATCTCTTATCGCACACACACCACCTCTATCCGCGCCTCTCTCGAATACATACACATACCCTCTCCAGGCCCTGCCAAATACGTAAACTACACATTCACACATGTTGCACCTTATCATGTGCTCCATTGATCTAAAAATCCCTCTGTCCACGTTTACTTCGCACACAAGATTCCTTTTGAATTAGAACTACGCAAAGTGTGGCCAAAATTTATTTTATAAAATCTACATCTATACAATATTGAAAAGTTATATGGAGTACGAAAGTTAATTGCATGGTGCATCCAATGATATTTATTCCGCATTGTGAATGTTTATATTTTTATACTATGAAGTTAGTCATAATAAAGAGAAACGAAGAGCATCTCTCTCTCCCCATCGCCCCCCTCTCTACTCCTCTTTCACGTACGCACACAAACTATCTCTAGGCCCTCTAAAAGTACGCCCCGTCACATTCACGCATGTTCCATCTTTCTCTCACGAGATATACACCGACGATCACTGTATTTGAAGCGAAAGCACGATACGATCACTGGACTTCACAATACACTCATTACGGTCACCATATACATTTTGTGGTTGTTATACAGTCACAAGCTCACCGTAGAGATCTGTATTTGTAGAATACACTATTAGTTGACCAGTTAAACAATCCACGTGGCGCATCTAGTGTTGCATCATCAGCGCTCATTATCTCACTACCATAGGGCCTACCTGTCAACGGGTATAAGAATGTAAACAAACGAAAATAAAATATTGCACGGTGGGTATCACTAGTAGAAGGGATTCGAAGTGGCGCAGACAAGGTGGCCTTATATTGGTATGTTGTGCTGGTTGACTGGTTCTTTTAATACAAAGGATCTAGTGTGGTGATTATACACACACGCACGCATGCACATGAACTGCATGCATGCAACACTCACACGCACACACGCACGCATGCATGCACACACGCAGACATGCACGCACACACGCATGCATGCACTCACCACACGACGAACACACACGCTCACGCTCAAATGCTCAACCTACACGTGCATGCACACACATCAGGCCCTGACACACACATACACAGCCAGGTGGTTCGCGCGCAAGGATTTGAGTCTTGTCGCGCCTGCGTAAATTACTGTTTCATGGCAATGATCATGTATATAGGCATCACGTTCGAGACAAGTAGACCGACTCCTGCCTGCTTCTACTACTATAACTCCACCCATTGACCGCTATCCAGCATGCATCTAGGGTATTAAGTATGACACAGAGTAACGCCTTAAGCAAGATGACATGATGTAGACAAAGTAAACTCAAGCAATATGATTAAACCCCATCTTTTTATCCTTAATGGCAACAATACAAATACGTGTCATGTCCCTTCTGTCACTGGGATTGAGCACCACAAGATTGAACCCATCACAAAGCACCTCTCCCATTGCAAGATAAACCAATCTAGTTGGCCAAACCAAATCGATAGATCAGAGAGAAATACAAAGCTATAATAATCATGCATAAAAGAGTTCAGAGAAGACTCAAATATTTCTCATGAATAATCTGATCATGAACTCACAATTCATCGGATCCCAACAAACACACCACAAAAGAAGATTACATTGGATAGAACTCTAAGAACATCAAGGAGAACATGGTATTGAAGATCAAAGAGAGAGAAGAAGCCATCTAGCTACTAGCTATGGACCCGTAGGTCTGTAGTAAACTACTCACACATCATCGGAAGGGCAGCAAGGTTGATGTTGAAGCCCTCCGTGATCGATTCCCCCCTCCAGCAGAGTACCGGAAAAGGCCTCCAGACGGGATCGCGGAAGAACAGAGGCTTGCGGCGGTGTAAAAGTTATTCGGGGTGGCTCTCTGTTGGTTTCCCAATATTTGAGAATTTATAGAAGTGGAATTAGGTCAAACGGAGCCACGAGGGCCCCACAAGGCATCAGGGCGCGCCCCCCTGGGGCCGCGCCCTGTTCCCTTGTGGAGGCTTCGTGAACCTTATGGCCTCCTCTCCAAGTCTCCTGGGTCTCTTTTGTCTAGAAATAAATCTCCAAAAAGTTTTGTGGCATTTGGACTTCGTTTGGTACTGATTTCCTGAAAAACTAAAAACAAGCAGAAAACAGCAACTAGCACTGGGCACTAGGTTAATAGGTTAGTCCCAAAAAATGATATATAATTGCATATAAAAACATTCAAGATTTATACTATAATAGCATGGAACAATCAAAAATTATAGATACGTTGGAGACGTATCAAGCATCCCCAAGCTTAATTCTTGCTCGTCCTCGAGTAGGTAAATGATAAAAACAGAATTTTTGATGTGGAATGCTACCTAACATGTTTCATCATGTAATCTTTCTCTTACGGTATGAATAATAAGATCCGAATGATTCAAAGCAATAGTCTATAGTTTGACATAAAGACATCAATACTCAGGCATACTAATAAACAATCATGTCTTTCAAAATAAAAATGCTAAAGAACGTTATCCCTACAAAATCATATAATCCTGTCATGCTCCATCTTCTTAACACAAAATATTTATCATGCACTACCCCGATGACAAGCCGAGCAATTGGTTCATATTTTTTAACGCGCTTCGGCTTTTTCAACCCCCACACAATACATGAGCGCAAGGCATGGATATAGCAGTATGTGTGGAATAGATCAACAAGGGGAAGTCAAAAATAAGAAGATAGTCTCACATCGACGAGGCTAATCATTGGGCTATGGAGATACCCATCAATTGATGTCAATGCGAGTAGTAGGGATTGCCATGCAACGGATGAACTAAGAGCTATAAGTGTATGAAAGCTCAACATGAAAACTAAGTGGGTGTGCATCCAACTTGCTTGCTCCTGAAGACCTCGGGCATTTGAGGAAGCCCGTCATCGGAATATACAAGCCAAGTTCTATAATGAAAAATTCCCACTAGTATATGAAAGGGACTAAACAGGAGACTCTCTATATGAAAAACATAGTGCTACTCTAAAGCACAAGTGTGGAAAAAGGATAGTAACATTGCCCCTTCTCTCTTTTTCTATCATTTTTTTGTGGGCTCTTTTTGGCCTATCTTTTTTAGAACGGACTCATAGACCTCATCCCCACTTTTTTGAGGACTCATTAGTCTGCACCATTATTTCCTCACTGGGACAATGCTCTAATAATGATGATCATCAAACTTCTATTTACTTATACCTCAAAAGAAAATTACAACTCGAATCTAGAACAAAAATATGACTCTATATGAATTCCTCTGGCAGTGTACCAGGATGTGCAATGATACTAGTGTGACATGTATAAAAATGATGAACGGTAGCTGAGCCACAAATACTATGTCAGCTATATGATCATGCAAAGCAATATGACAATGATGATGTGTGTCATAAAAATGGAACGATGGAAGTTGCATGGCAATATATCTCGGAATGGCTATGGAAATGCCAAGATAGGTAGGTATGGTGGCTGTTTTGAGGAAGATATAAGGAGGCTTATGTGTGATAAAGCGTATCATATCATGGGGTTTGGGTGCACCGGCAAAGTTTGCACCAACTCTCAATGTGAGAAAGGGCAATGCACAGTACTGAAGAGGCTAGCAAATTGCGGAAAGGTGAGAGTGCGTATAATCCATGGACTCACATTAGTCATAAAGAACTCATATACTTATTGCGAAAGTTTATTAGCCCTCGAAGCAAAGTACTACTACGCATGCCCCTAGGGGGATAGATTGGTAGGAAAAGACCATCGCTCATCCCCGACCGCCACTCATAAGGTAGACAATCAAGAATAAATCATGCTCCAACTTCTTAGCATAACGACAGATCATACGTGCATGCTTCGGGAATCACAAACCTTAACACCAATATTCTTACTAAACCACAGTTATCTACTAGCACCTCCCACATATTACCATCTTAATATTGCAAAACTATTGCAAGGAATCAAACTTATCATATTCTATGATCTACATGAAAGTTTTTATTATATCCCTCGTGAATACCTATCATATCAGGACCAAATTCATAACCCGTGCATATTACCATTGCTAATCATTAGACTCTCAAAAAGATATAAGTGAAGCATGAGAGTGCAACTATTTGTTTAAAATATAACCACCGTCATGCTCTAAAAGATATAAGTGAAGCACTAGAGCAACTACCTAGCTCAAAAGATATAAGTGAAGCACATAGAGTATCTAACAAATCACGAATAATGTGTGTCCCTCTCAAAAAGGTGTGTTCAGCAAACATGATTGTGACAAACTAAAAATCAAACAAACTATATCACAAGACGCTCCAAGTAAAACACATATCATGTGATGAATAAAAATATAGCTCCAAGTAAGTTACCGATAGATTGTAGACGAAAGAGGGGATGCCTTCTGGGGCATCCCCAAGTTTAGACGCTTGAGTCTTCCTTGAATATTACCTTGGGGTGCCTTGGGCATCCCCAAGCTTAGGCTCTTGCCACTCCTTATTCCTTTATCCATCGTAGTCTCACCCAAAAATTGAAAACTTCAGCACACAAAACTCAACAGAAACCTCGTGAGATCCATTAGTATAACAAACAAACCTTAAACTTTAGGTACTGTTGTAAATTGATTCATATTTAATATTGGCATAATGCTACTGTACTCCAACTTCTCCATGACTCATACCCCCGATACGATCCATAGATTCATCAAAATTAGCAAACTATGCAACAAAAGCAGAATCTGTCTAAAACAGAACAGTCCGTAAAGATCCGAATTAACGTCATACTTCTATAACTCCAAACATTCTGAAAAATTAGGACAACGTGGGAAATTCATATATCAATATTGTGTAAAAAAATTAGAAGGTTCTGACATTCCAGCGAAAAATCAACATTCTAGCACTGGACGCAAAAGTTTCTGTTTTCAAACAGCATCAATTATACTATCATCCAAATCATCCCAAATGTATTACTTGGCACAAACACTAATTAAAAGATAAAAACACAATCATAACATAAGCTATAATTGTGTAAACACACAAAAACAGAAAGTAAAAACAAAAATTTATTTTATTCATTGGGTTGCCTCCCAACAAGCGCTATTGTTTTATGCCCTAGCTAGGCATAATGCATAGTTTCGAGTGTTGTCATCCTTCATCCCCAAGTCCTTTTTAATTAAATCTTCCAAAACTTTTCTCATTAATTCTCTACTCTCATGCCCTTCCTTTCTAGTAGGTGAGCTTAGGTAATTGAACGTGCTTTGATTGGTAACTTTAACATTCATAACTTCAAACTTAGGATCATCACCATAAACATCCTCATACAAAACATGTATCTCATCATCAATAGGATCTCTAGCCTTACCCTCAAACCATTCTTCAGTAAATCCCTCATCAATTCCTTTAGAAACCCACTCAAATTTATCACAAGCATGGTGGTACATAGTTTTAATTATTTTCGCATATGGAACTCTCCTTCTAATATTCTCACCATAAGCAAAGTAATCTTTAGATTCCAACCTACGAATACTATCTTTATTATGAAGAATTTCCTCTATAGGAGGATGCTCAAAATCAATTATATAAAAGGAAAAAATATCCCTAGCTTCTCGGATTATATAATCAAATTCATGCATAAGGATTATAGTGGCAATTTTTTTAGCCCTAGGATCATGGATGTTGGGGAGCTCATAGTACAGATAAGTATTTCCCTTGGTTAAGAACCAAGGTTATCAATCCAGTAGGAGAACCAAGCAAAATCATGTTAAGCGCACCTGCACACAGAAAAGCAAACACTTGCACCCAACGCAAATAAGAGGGTTGTCAATCCTCATAGTGGTTATTTGCAAGGATTAATTCTGATAGTGGTAGATAGATAAACTAAAATAATAAATAAAAGTAAAGTAAATAAATTGCAGCAAGGTATTTTTGATTTTAATATATGATAAAGGTAAACCCGGGGGCCATAGTTTTCACTAGAGGCTTCTCTCTCGAACGCATAGCATACAGTGGGTAAACAAATTACAGTTGGGCAATTGATAGAAAAGCAAATAATTATGAGGGATTCATGGCAATGATCATGTATATAGGCATCACGTCCGAGACAAGTAGACCGATTCCTGCCTGCATCTACTACTATTACTCCACCCATTGACCGCTATCCAGCATGCATCTAGGGTATTAAGTATGAAACAGAGTAATGCCTTAAGCAAGATGACATGATGTAGACAAAGTAAACTCAAGCAATATGATTAAACCCCATCTTTTTATCCTTAATGGAAACAATACAAATACGTGTCATGTCCCTTTCTGTCACTGGGATTGAGCACCGCAAGATTGAACCCATCACAAAGCACCTCTCCCTTTGCAAGATAAACCAATCTAGTTGGCCAAACCAAATCGATAGATCGGAGAGAAATACAAATCTATAATAATCATGCATAAAAGAGTTCAGAGAAGACTCAAATATTTCTCATGAATAATCTGGTCATAAACTCACAATTCATCGGATCCCAACAAACACACCACAAAAGAAGATTACATCGGATAGAACTCCAAGAACATCGAGGAGAACATGGTATTGAAGATCAAAGAGAGAGAAGAAGTCATCTAGCTACTAGCTATGGACCCGTAGGTCTGTGGTAAACTACTCACACATCATCGGAAGGACAACAAGGTTGATGTAGAAGCAATCCGTGATCGATTCCCCCTCCGGCAGAGTACCGGAAAAGGCCTAGAGGCTTGCGGCGGCGTAAAAGTTATTCGGGGTGGCTCTCTGATGGTTTCCTAATATTTGAGAATTTATAGAAGTGGAATTAGGTCAAACGGAGCCACGAGGGCCCCACAAGGCATCAGGGCGCGCGCCCCTGGGGCCGCGCCTTGTTGCCTTGTGGAGGCTTCGTGAACCTTCTGGCGTCCTCTCCAAGTCTCCAGGGTCTCTTTTGTCCACAAGAAAATCTCCAAAAAGTTTCATGGCATTTGGACTTCGTTTGGTACAGATTTCCTGAAAAAACAAAAACAAGCAGAAAACAGCCACTGGCACTTGGCACTAGGTTAATAGGTTAGTCCCAAAAAATGATATATAATTGCATATAAAAACATCCAAGATTGATACTATGATAGCATGGAACAATCAAAAATTATAGATACGTTGGAGACGTATCACCCGCCGAATTGAGCCTCCGCCGCCAGTGCTTCTTTAGGATCGCCAGGTTGAACCGCTGGTCCGCCTACACCATGGGGGACCCGGACGCCAGCACGAAGTCGACGTCCATCGTCTCCTTCACCACGGGGGCCTTCTGCGCCACGACCTCCGCCATGGACATTGGATCGCCTTCCTCCTCGGAGCTCGGCTCCAGAGGACTCAGGGATTGGCCCGCCGCAAAGCGAGCTTGGGAACGGAGGTCTGTGGCGCCTACCGCCACCGCGATTTCTGCGCGGCGCTCCAGCGTCAACATCTCGTAGTACGTGATCTTGCTGCGCACCATGGCTATCCGATGAACTAGGGGAAGGCTGATGCAGGCTAGGGGATCGAAAGGTGGGAGAATGGGCTGGGAGGTAGGGTTTTGGGGCAGTGGTGGCCGGCCGGCAAGTAGCTGGTGTAGGCCGAGCAATGAAGGTTCCGGTGTGAATAGTGGTACGAGGGACGACCGGTCTATCGGTTTTGACTGTGCGGAGTTTGCAAAGCGAGACGGCTGGAGCCTGGAGAGTTGTGGGGTGGGATGGGACCAAAGTTCTGAAGTTTGACATCGCAGACGTCCGGACCTCCCCACCGTTCGGTCTGTGGGATTTGTTTTTTTTGAGATGTTGTAGGTGGGATTTGTATCCGAAAAGACTTCCGCAATCGGGCGTGCCAACGCGCGGATCCCCTTCTCGCAACCTCAATCAACTTCCGACCAAGTTTGTTTCTTTCCGAATTAATAATTGCAGCCGTTTCCATGTATTTACAGTGGCCCCACCTCCTCCTTTGACGATACAAGTAGCACATGGTTGCATGCATGTTGGCCCACTCTACTTTCCATTTAATCCTCGCCTGGTGAATGCGCATGGACCTTTCCATCCCCAAGTAATCGCCCCCCTGATTTTCACTTGGGTGGGGCCCGCCCTTTCCTTAATTATCAATAATACACCCTGATGAACTTACTTAATTAGGACAAGCCCAGCCGGTCGGAAATCGTGCGCCCCGACGCGCGCGCGCGTTAGCCATTCTCGTTTGTATCAATGGATTGCTCGAAGCAGCAAAACCAAGTGTTACGTACACAATAGGAGTACTTGAAGTATAGAAGTTCATTCCCTCAAAAAAAAGAAGTATGGAAGTTCAAAAGGAACTGACGGTGTACATCACACTTGTCGCGTTCGCGTTGCACCCCGACACGGTCGGTCCGGCACATCGCTCACCGAATAGAACGCGCTTCGTCTTGCGTTTTTGCTCGCTTGCGGGACCGCAGTTGAGAGCAAACCGACGGTAGGCAAACTTTCCCCCTCCATCTCCCCCTCCCCCGCCCGCGTCGGTTGAATTTAGAAGAGAGAGATGACTGATGTAAAAAAACACACTAGAAGAGAGAGACGAGGAGGGAGAGATTGTAGCACGGATTCCAAGAAATTTGTTGAGAGTATGAGGTGGGCCATGTGTTAATAAACACTCCATACTCTAGTGCAGATGCCTCCATCCTGGTTTATTGGTCCCCTTCGTATTTTGTGTCAAATTTTGACCTTAGATTTAACTAAAATAATATTAATGCATGTCACCAAAAATAATATCATTGGAAACTATGTTCAAATACGAATCGAACGATATAATTTTTGATGACATGCATTAAATAAAATTCAGTTGAAATTATGGTCAAAATTTGGCATGAAAAACGAAGGTAGTACTAGTACTAGTACTCCTACTGCTATTGGACTGGCTAGACGTGGCAAAATCCTAGTAGCAAGTGCATGCGCGAGAACAAACATTCACGTGTTTGAATACAAATTGGAAACCATTTTCTGTTTGAATACAAATTTATGTACGTGCTTGTACATGGTATATTGTAAGTTGAAAAGCGAAACAAAGATTGAATGCCCTTTACATATGATTTGCAAATGCTATGATCATCGGTTCAAATATTTGAATCCACTTTAGGTTGAATTCTAATATTTGAAACTTTTTTTAGGTTGGATTCAAGTACCAAGTGTCTTCTTATGCATAATGTGTCTCAGACACCCAACATAGAGTGTTGTCACGTTTTTTTCTTTGACGCACGCTCTCTCTGTATTGCACACCCACTCGTTCTCTCTCGGTTTCATCTCAGGGTCTCTCTCTCTCTCTCTCTCGCACACACACACGCATAGCACCTCTCTTCCTCTTTGTGCATGTCACACATGATCGACCTCTCGAGGTATCGGGATTGTATCTCGCTCATCAGGTGGCTCTTCGACACACGCCTAGGTCACTCTACCATGCATTAATTGTAACCAAGCCTTTCATCTATCTTTTTTAAGCATACATTCATCTTTCTCTACACCCCTATGTACATCAGTCGATCGATCGATCTCCGGACCCACCCTAGTCCTCTTTCAATCGGTCTACAGCTAGATGGCACATGACCGACTAGTGTACACACAAACACCCCCCACTCTCCACCTCACACGATCATTTTTATCATAGACACACACCAAAACCTTGATTTGCACGACACACACTTGATCTCTCCACATCTATCGATCTCGTCAAGGTGTGTCGGGTCATGAACCGAAGGGGTTTGTCACTACTAAGATGGGGAGCGACACGTAGTGGACGGCTCACAAAACCGACCTAGGTAACTATTTTTCCAAGCAACTTACATAGTATAGTTACTACAGCCGGAAAATGGTAAGTTGGACACCTAAATGCGAGCACGAAGTGGGCACACCTCGATTATTCCTTCAAACAGCCGGACACCTCAATCAGCACACCTCAAATACATACAAAGACAGGCAACACACATTGTTCGGCTACTTAATCAAGCGTTACACTTCACGAGTTGAAAAGGAAAGGGCGGTACACTAATTATACCGGTACATATGCTAGTATGAATAACTATTGTACACGTGGGCTACTAGGCTGGATATAGGTGAGGTGCCAACTTCATACTATATGCTTTCGGTCTTACGCTCTACAAGTGTTACGGTTTACAAGTTCGAAATGAAAAGGCGGTGCACTGACAGCACCCCTGTCGCGTTCATGTCGCACCCCCAGACGGTCGGTCCAGCATGCTTCTGACCCAAGGGAACGCGGGTCGTCTTGCTTTGTCACTGACATGTGGGATCGCATGTGAGCAAAGGGCATCTGCGACGTTGCCATGCCCGCAGCTGACTACCCTGGCCCATAAAAAACCCTCGTCCCTCGCCCGCGTGCGTCCCCCCCCCCCCCCCCCCGCCGGCGCCAGCTGCCCGCATTCATGCCGTCCATCCGCATGCCACCATTAAGCAGGCTCGCCGCCCGAGGTACGAACTTCGGCTACTCATTGACGCACCCGGACGCTTGGCCTCACCGGTATGCGCTACTTAAAGGCAGCAACACCCAGCTAAACTCCACACCAGAGCACATCCTCCTCCCTGGTACCACATCCACCATGACCGCGGGCGGGAACGCTCTGCGGGAGAGCTTGTCTTCGGAGATGAAGCTCGAGGTCGCCGCCCTTGCTCAACCCGCCGCTCGCAACGCAATGCCGGCGTAGCTGGATGCGGACGCGGCCGCACAAGCGCCGGCCGCGCCGGTGGCCGAGGACAAGACCTCCGCCAGCCGCGTGTTCTACGGGCCGTCGTCCAACGTTTGGGGGCGCATATGGCACGTGAACAGCGACGGACCATCCACGTCCATCATCGACCTCATGTACACCGGCACCGCCGAGGTCGCGGACTCCTCCGAGGATGAGTAGGGCATGGGAGGTGGCAGGGCATGGTGTTCCAAGTGGGCCGGTTCGTCTCCCGTGTTCTACTCTTCCTCGCCGGAGACCGCACCTTTACTTCACGGGTCTTGAACCCCTCCACCGTTCATGGAGACGACAGATGGAGGACGTGGTCGCCGATGCGGAATACAAAGGAAAGTGGACGTACGCCGTCACCGTAGGATAGGTTTAGGGTTGGGTTTCTTTTCTTTTTTTGTCCTAAAAGTTCGAAATGTAATGAAAATTTGCTGTCTTTGCATGAATCTCGTCCGATTATATGAACTTTCACAATAAAAAGATATGTTGTATGAAAATATATTGAATAATGGTTCTAATCGTATTTACTTCGTATTGCAGTTGTCATTGTCTTTGTATGTATAAACTTGGTCAAAGTTTAGAAAGTTTGACCCGAGACAAAGCTAATATGTGAAGTAAATAAATACAGAGGGTTTACATACACAATTTCTCTTAGGCCCTCCAAAAGTACATCCACTACACATTCACGCATTTCACGTCTTTCTCTCGCTGTGTCTGTCAAACCAACTAAGCCAAACTCCCAGCATATCGCGCGGGAAAAGACCCGCCCGCGCCGTTTTAGTCGGGATTTGTATCAATGGATCGCGCGAAGCACCAAAACCAAGTGTTATGCTCTACAAGTTCAAAAGGAAAAGGCGGTACACTTACAGCACGCCTGTCGCAGTCGCATTGCACCCCTCACACGGTCGGTCCTGCACACTGCTCACCCAAAGGGAACGCGCTTTGGCTTGCCTCTTCACTGACACATGGGACCGCAATTGGAGAAAGCAACCATTCGCCAAACTCCACCGCCCACCATGCGAAAATTCCCCCCAAATCCCAAAGTCAACTCCCCTTCGGCCAACTAGCCAATAATATTCCCCAAACCCCCCTCCCCCAACGCCCCTCCACTCCATTCGCTCTGCCAAACTAGCCCTCCCCACTGCGCCGATACGTCGGCACCACGGTTCTTCGAGGGGACGCACGGCGATCCTCTCGATCCCACAGTACGCCCTCGTAAACTGCCGTCCTCCAGCCACACTGCCACCGCTGGCGACGTTCTTTTGGAGACGCACGGCGGTCAGCTTCTCGCACGGTACGCGCATTCTAGACTGAGACCCCGTGCATGTCGGAGTAGCGCTGGATGTTTGCTGATAGACGCTGTTAATCTCACTGCTTGCCGAAATAGTTTACACTCAATATGCTCTGCTTAAAAAGCTACCTTGCCCTGTTCTGCACTCAATCTGCTTTGATGAGATGGCATGCCACGCCTGATTAGTTGCTAAAATATCCTGCCATATTTTAGGACCATGTATGTATTGTGAAGTAGATTGCCAAGGTCTAGTAGCCAATCTGTTAGGTGAAATAGCTCAACACCGTTTTACACTCAATCTTTGTTGCTGAGATGGCCTTCGATGGCTGTGTGCTCGGCCTCATTGATTGCTGAAATAGCTTGCCATAATTTAGCAGTCAATCTGTTTGCTGAATTAGCTTTACATATATTTCGTTACTTAGATCTGCTTGTCCAAATATCTTGCCATAGCTTTAGACATCGACCTAGGTATTTTTTCTGGACTTTATAATGAAACATATATGTTTTTCCTGTAATATCTTGTAGAAGAACTAATTTGTATGTCTGACAGATGGACATGACTTGGATAACTTTTGCTCGACGATTCTCCCCTGCATATGTCGAGGGGGTTCAAAACTTCATGAACTTTATCAGAGCTGAGTACGGTGGTCCGAAAGCAGATGTGCGCTGTCCGTGTAGCAGTTGTATGAATTCAGTTTTAAGACCCTAGTTAACTGTGCAAAATCATCTACACTTGTATGGGATGTCAGTCACATATACTAGGTGGGTTCATCATGGTGAAGCTGTGAACGTCAATGTCACTGACTATGTGGAAGCAGCAGATCACCATCTTGATCTGCCTGAAGCCCAGGTGGAAGAGGAGGAGGAGGAGGATGTGGCAGCGGAGCCAGTGATTTTGACCAAGATTGAAACAATGCTATGAAATGCTCGCGATTTCGAGAACTTACACCTGTACAAGAAAAACGGTGGGCCCGCATGTTGGAGCAATGCAACATGGTAGTCACCGCAGGTTGTAAGCTGTCAGTATTCTCAGCTATGGTCAGCTTTCTTCAGGTGAAGACATCTCAGCGGATGACCAACAAATCATTCAATGCGATGATGGCCGCGTTCCACGATTGTTACCCGGCTGTGTCGGAGCTGCCACACACCTACAGTAAAATGAAGAATTTCCTCCGTGCGGTTGGAATTGGATATGATATGATCCATGTTTGCGAGAATAATTGTGTTCTGTTCCGGAAGGATTATGCCAACTTAAGTGAATGCCGAAAATGCAAATTATCAAGATGGAAAGATGGCGATGATGTGAAGAGGATTCCTCATAAGGTTCTGAGACATTTTCCAATTATACCAAGATTGCAGAGGTTGTTTCATGATGCTCAAACAAGAGAGGGTGTACTATGGCATTCTAGGAACCAGGAGCACAGAGATCTGAATGTAATGAGCCATCCATCTCATGGTAGTGACTGGACAAACTTCAATCTAAAACACAAAGAGTTTGCTGCTGAGCCGAGAAACATTAGACTTGGCTTAGCTACAGATGGATTCAACCCATTTGGCCACTAGAGCGTGACATATAGCATGTGGCCAGTGCTTGTTATCCCTTACAACATGCCGCCAAATGTCTGCACCAAAGAATCAAACTACATCATGGCCTTGCTCATCCCAGGTCCAAAAAGTCCTGGAAAGGATTTTGATTTATTCATGGAGCCTGTTGTGGAGGAACTTCAAAAGCTATGGAGGGGTGTTCTCACTCGAGACCTATATAGCAGCCCACCAGCTAATTTCATTCTGCATGCTGTTATAATTTGGTGCATCCATGATTATCCGTCTTTGGGCACTATGTCAGGGTGAACGACACATGGTTACAATGCATGTGTTCGACGTGACAAGAATCTGCTGTCATACCCAATACTTAGCAAGGTTTGTTTCATTGGACACCGCCATTTCCTTGACAAGGACAAGCTGCATCTTAGAAAATACCGAAAACCTGTGTTCAATGCAAGTCATGAAAACCGTGATGCACCAGTGAGGCTCACCAGCGATGAGTTGCAAGAGGAATTAGAGAAGGTCAGGCATATTACACCAGGAAACCATCGCGATAATGGTAGCGGGAAAAGGAAGCGTGGCAAGGCAAAAGAGAGATTATTGTTTACCCACAGGTCCACTTTGTGGGACTTGGAGTATTGGAAAGATTTGGATCTGAGGCATAATCTTGATGCGATGCACATCGAGAAAAATATATGTGACAGCATTATCGGCACACTTCTTAATATTGAAGGCAAGAAAAAAGATACCTTAAAATCTAGGATTGATTTGACACACCTGGATATCAGATCTGATTTGCAGGTGGATAGCACTGGTGAATCACGGGATATGGCACCAGTTGTGTACGTCTTGGACAAGCAAAAGAGAAAAGAATTCTGCAAGATCCTGTCACGTGTGAGATTCCCACATGGATTTGCTTTCAACCCTGAAAGGAGAATTAGTGCAGATGGAACCAAGGTACAAGGGTTGAAAACTCATGACTGCCACGTCCTACTTTAAAGGGTTTTACCTGTTCTCCTTAGAGGATTGGGCTGCCCTGACTTATACAGAGCAGTTGCAGAGTTGGGACAATTCTTCAGGGAACTCTGCAGTAGAAATATCAGGATAGATGATGTGAAGCGTCTTAAAGAGAGGATACCAACTGTCCTATGAGACCTTGAGAAGATATATCCTCCAACCTTCTTTGATGTGATGGTGCATTTGGCTGTTCATCTACCTGATGAGGCACTACTTAGAGGTCCAGTACAGTACGGATGGATGTACCCTATTGAAAGGCGGCTAGGCACTTTCAAGGGCTATGTTAGGAACAGAGCTAGACCTGAGGGTTCCATTGCAGAGGCCTACATTGCTATAGAAGCGTTGACATTCTGCTCAAGATACATTGAAACAGCTGATCAGCCTAGCAAAAAGGTGGGCGAAAAAAATCCTGAGCTCAATGTTTTTGATCCTGCTGTTCGAGTAACAGGGAAGAGTCGACAAGATGACAAACCTAAAGATTTGGACAAAATGGTTTGGTATGTGTTGAATAACTGTCCTGAGATTCTACCTTATATCAAGTAAGTGCTAAGTACTGCAGCTTATACATCGTAATCTACTAAACTTGCAGCACATTCTTATATATTTAGATGTTTGGCGCGATCACTATGTTCCGCAGCGTGTACGAAGAGGAGTTACTGGCGCAAAATCCAAGAAACATTGACAAACGGGTTAGGGAAGGATTTGTGAAATGGTTGAAGAGCTGTGTAAGCTTTTGAATTGCACTGTCAGTTTTTTTAATATATAGAGTACATAACATGATCAGCTTGTCTATTTTCTAACCATAGGTTAAGGAGATGCGCGTGGAGGGGCAGGCAGTTAGTGATACCCTTTATGCACTAGCAATGGGTCCTGATACTCGGGTAAGACATTATGCATCTTGCGTTGTTGGAGATGTGCGCTACGACACCCTTGCACGCGACAAAGGCAGGAAGACACAAAACAGTGCCGTCATGAGCATGGATACGCATAAGAAAGTGACAACTGAAATGTATGCTAACAAAACAGACATTGTTCAGTTGCAGTATATCTCCAGTTTCGAGGTTCATCGGTGCGTGGTTCTGTTTTGCTGTCGTTGGTATAACCAGTTTACCAGGACCTCAAAACCCAAAGCTGATGATTATTTCAAATCCATCAATGTCAAGGCGGCGTACCGCACCGACGAGCCTTATATTTTGGCAAATCAAGCAACACAGATATTTTTCTTGGAAGAGACATATGCACGTAGCCAAGACTGGAGAATATTGCAAAAGTTTGAGCAGAGGAATTAATTTAATGAAGTCGCACAACAAGATGATGCTTACACTGCTGCTGATGTACAGGATTCCACATATGTTTATGATATGTTTGCGGACCATCACATCAATAAGGCTGGAGAAAAGATTGCCTATCAGGCTGTGGAAGTAGATGAGCTAATCAATAAGAAGCCAACGTTTCGAGGACATTGATGCTGAAGAAGAAGATGACACTGTGGGGAATTACGATTCAGACTGACACACATGGTGAAGATGTTGACGCTGCTCCTGCGGATGATGATTAGATTGCTTTTGTCATATTTGCCTATGAGAAGACGACTTATTATCTACTATGTTAAATTGTGTTTGCTATGACAAATGAAACCTAATGAAGTAGTTGTTCAGTGAGAACATCACTTATTATGTATGTTGATTTGCGTTTGGTGATTGTATGACGACTAAAACATGATGATATTGTTGTTTAGAAGTACTCATATTTTGCTGTGAAACTTGTATTTGATGATTGTACAACCGCAAATGTAGTTGATGGCAGTTTGTTGTTGGACTGCAATTTGCTGAACGTCTTGCAATGGGAACATAGCTGACCCGACAGATCCTCTGCTTATCTATTTATTTATTAGCAAAAGGGGATGCCCCCCGATTCCCGTTAATATAGAAATCATTAGATGTTCACAACACTAGACACCCAGCCTGCTAAATAGGTTTCATTCATTACTACTTTCAGCAAAGTGCTCATGTCAGAGCCACTGAATACATCATAAGTGCTACATACACTGCAAATAAAGAGACAATCATCCTACAGAGCACAACGATCTTGCCCATTATCTTCACAAGCTCTTTCATCTCCTCATTGCTGCCAAGGTTGTTCACCAGCTGTTGCTTGGCCATGATCTGATGAACTGCATCGTCTTTAACCTTCTGCTCTGCATCTTCCGCTTCTATCGTTCCTTCGGTTATTTGTCCAACACCCCAGCCTGCTGGTATTGGGATTCGCTGGCTAACCAAATAATCCACGTAGTTCCATTCCCCCACATCTGCAACTTCCCAGAAATACAAATCACAAGAATCCTCCCTTTTCTGCACGAATCAAATTCAAAGATCATCAACCAAACTCTTAAAAAATAAAATTCAGCAACTGAAAGCAGGCGAACAACATGACCATATTACCCCATTATTTGGGCATTTGTAGAAGACTCGGCCAGGGTTGAGGGTTGTAGTTGAGACGCGATGGATGACTCTGCGTGATTTGCAGCTGTGGCACCACACCAACGGCAGCGGGGTGCGGTGAGCAACCGGCTGCGGGGAGTGTGTCGGCGGGGGTGTGATGAGACCCACAGGCGGTGGTACGGGTGGCGACTTTGCGCACATCTGGTTGTTGGCTCGATCCCTGCTGAAGAGAAGGTGGACGAGCCAGCGGACATGGTTGCTGCGGCCGGAGCTTCTAAAGCTAGGCAGATTAACTAGAGAAGAGGAGAACCGAACGTTGGCTATGTCAGTTTCATTACTTGCAGAGTTGTATAACACTATATATAGACTAGGTTTGGATTCAAACCAGTTACAGTAGCACGTCTCTCTTTTTTCTAACAGTCAGGAACGTCTCTTTACTGCCAGACTAGCTTGTTCTGTACGCCTTCTCAAGTCTTTGATTTTCGGGAATGTTATCTGGCGAATGTTCCCTGGGAGGAGGATGGCAAATGAACGCATTTTCCTGGCAGTTTTAGTTGCGACGCAAGATCAAACGGTGGCAGTTTCGGGAATGTTATCTGGCGAACGAGCCCAGTTTTTCTTTTCTTGCAAAAAATGTATGCAACGTGGTGTCGGCTTAGTCAACAAATGATTCTGCCAATGTTGACCGTTGGATTGACATCCAACGGCTGTCATGTTTCTTCAGTCTCTTCTTCCTCCAGCCGCCAAAACCAAACCAGCGCTGGCGGGACCGCCTGCTCCCGCCTCCCACGGCTGGCTGCGCTACCGCGCATGCATCGCCGCCCCATCGCACCCTAAAACTCTGGCCAGGCCATCCATCTACCCCACACACCTCGTGTTATTCTCCGGCGAAGTCAGCCCCACCCCGCACTCGAACCAGTCAACCCTCGTACTCCCCTCCGCCTGCGACTACACTGCTGCATCTTCCCCGGCTCCTGTTCGCTCCTGTCCGAGGCCTCGCCGTCGTTCTCCGCCTTGGTTCGCTCGCCGCGACGCTGCCCTCTAGCGTTGTCAACATGGTCAAAAACCGGGAGGAATCAGGAGATGATTGTACGTGGAGAGAATGACAGTAGGGACCCACCAAAGTCATGGCAGTACGCAAGCAAGTGCCTCCTTGTTACAAGCCAAAATAAATGCGTCCTCCTAATGGTTTCCTAACATCTAGGTCCCACCCCATTGTGAACGTATAGTCAATAAACGAGAGAATTGCACAACGACCGGCAGACACCAGGGACCCAGCAGCTCGCCCAGTTGTTTTCTGTTTTTTGAGATGGACGGAGCAGGATATCAACTGGGTTGTGCGGGGGTTGTACCCCGTCTAGCCCAGGCTTTTATTTTCTGTTTACCACATGACCAGCCCAATTGTTTTTTTTTCTTTCTGAAAATGGCTAGCCCACTTCTACTTTTTTGCAGAATACCCAACCGAGGCCTACTTGCTTAAACCATCCCTGCGGGGCTGCAAATCTTTCAAGACGAGGAGGGATGTATTCGAGGCTTGCCCAAAAATGGGCTGTAAATTTTAAAAACAATACATCAAACCAGCAATTAGTTTCAAATTATGGTTTTTTTATGATTTCCAGATTTTAAATTTCATTGATTTTTTTGCGGGAAAATTCTATTCGATTTTAAATTAATATATATTTATTTTTCAAATTAGTTTGAATCGGACTCGAAATTTTGGGATTAAAAACAGTTCGGACCCCACCGAAATATGCAAAATTTCATTGAATTTTTTAACCGTGGCCAGAATATGGGCTGTAATGCTAGCAAAAAGAATATGGGCTTCAAAAAAAATCCGTAAGAATTAGCAAATGCGCTGTAAATTATTAAAAATAATGGCAAATGGGTTGTATGCTGTTTGCCACAGATTTGGAGGCAGACTTGTGGGCCTACTATGTTGACACGTACGCAGGGCTTTGTGAACTTAATCAACAAACGATTCTAGCAGCAGTGACCGTTGGATAACATCCAATGGCCGTTGTAGGATCGAAAGTATGTCTAGAGGGGGGGTGATTAGACTACTTGACCAAATAAAAATCTATCCTTTTCCCAATTTTAGTTGTGAACAGATTTTAGCAAGTATGACAAGTCAAGCATCACCCTACACATGCAATTCTATGAGTGTGGCAGCGGAAAGTAAACAATTGCATATGTAAGTAAAGGAGGGGATCGGAGATTTCAAACGCAATGAAGACACGGTGATTTTTGGCGTGGTTCCGATAGGTGGTGCTATTGTACGTCCACGTTGATGGAGGCTTCAACCCACGGAGGGTAACGGTTGCGCGAGTCCACGGAGGGCTCCACCCACAAAGGGTCCACGAAGAAGCAACCTTGCCTATTCCACCATGGCTTACGTCCATGAAGGACTAGCCTCACTCGGGGTAGATCTTCACGAAGTAGGCGATCTCCTTGCCCTTACAAACTCCTTGGTTCAACTCCACATCATGTCGGAGGCTCCCAAGTGACACCTAACCAATCTAGGAGACACCACTCTCCAAAAGGTAATAGACGGTGTGTTGTTGATGAACTCCTTGCTCTTGTGCTTCAAATAATAGTCTCCCCAACACTCAAACAACTCCTCATAGATTTGGCTATGGTGGAAGAAGGATTTGAGTGGAAAGCAACTTGGGAAAGGCTAGAAATCAAGGTTCAAATGGTTGGATTGGAATGTCTTGATCTCAACACATGAGTAGGTGGTTCTCTCTCATAAAATGTATGGTGGAAGTGTAGGCACGTTCTGATGGCTCTCCTTTGTGACGCCCCTGCTCGACCATGCACTAATCATACATGCAAATGCACACGATCGAGATCAGAGACTCACGGGAACATATCACAACACAACTCTAAACACAAATAAAAGTCATACAAGCTTTATATTACAAGCCAGGGGCCTCGAGGGCTCGAATACATAAGCTCGAGTCATACAAGCGTCAGCGGAAGCAATAGTATCTGAGTACAAACACAAAGTTAAACAAGTTTGCCTTAAGAAGGCTAGCATAACAACGACACTGATCGAAAAGGCGCAGGCCTCCTGCCTGGGAGCCTCCGAATCTACTCCTGGTCGTCGGCCTCCACGTAGTAGTAGGCTCCACTGGAAGTGTAGTAGCAGTCGTCGGTGGGAGCAGCTGACTCCTGGGCTCCGCCATCTGAATGCAGCAATCGGGTATAGGGGAAAAAGAGGGAGCAAAGCAACCGTGAGTACACATCCAAAGTACTCGCAATACTTACATCAGACCTATTCTATTTATGCATCGGTATCAAGGAAAGGGCTGTATCAGTGGACTGAACTACAGAAATGCCAGAATAGAGGGAAAGGCCTAGCCTATCAAAGACTAGCATCTTTAGTGTCATGCAGCATTAGAAGAGTGCATATTAGTACATATATAAAGTAGTAGCAATAAGTAGTAACAACGCCCATAGATCCTTCCTCGACTCCCTGTGAGAAAACGATCCCGGAGCCAACATAGTAACCAGTTCTAGTTGTAGAAGATCGGGATATTTTCCGAGCGTCCTGATACCGTGGACACGGCTATTTGAATAGATAACTTCCCTGCAGGGGTGCACTACTGTTACCCAACACGCTCGATTACATCTGGCCGAACACACTTGCTGGGTAATGCCCGGACTCGGGTGATCGACACGACGCAGTCCTACCTAGGCTCAGCAGAGAGGTCAGCACGCCGGTCTAAATCCTAAGTGCGAAGGGGTCTTGGGCCATCGCCCTTTGCACTCCTGCATGTTGCGAGACTGGCCGGGGCCCAGGCGCGACATTGTATACACAAGTGACGTAACCAGCCCACCCCAGCAATCAGCCCGCATCTCTGAGCTGTGATGTCTGAAGAGCTTTCGGCTGATACATACGACGTAGAGGGTCACATAACCATTATCCCACGTTGTGGTAGTGCGTATATAGCCAGCGGCTAACTCAGATGAAATACCCAAATCCATTACTGCGTTGGCGGCTCGCGGTGGCGATCAGTACTCCTATCGTCCCGTCTCGAGGAAGTGCAACAAGGGTCAGGCCCATCCTTCTCTAGGGCGGTCTCTACCTGCCCGGCCGCGCCTCATAATTATCTCGCGAGTACCCTCCAGGTCAACCTGACTCCACATTTCCCCGCGGGTACCCCTCGGGGTCGACCTGCCTGCACTAAAGGTCTGAGGTAAAGTCGTGGTAACCGTGTGTACAAAAAATTAATGGGAACCCGAGGAATCACCCTCGATGGTTTCCTACTCGTTGTAATCCGTCAAGGAGAACCAGGAGGAATCACCCTCGATGGTTCTCACTTGAGGGGTTGCACGACAGAGTCATCATCGGGAAGAAGAGAGCGAGGAATCACCCTCTGCGATCACCACCGATGTGCTATACTACAGAGATATAATCAGGAGTGCAGTACGAGGTATCACCCTCGGCACTTGATAGTAGCCCTGCAGAGCCGTACAACTAAGGGGGTGTGCGGTGATGTGACGGTCTCTGCACATCGATCACAAGGATCGAGGCACTGGTAACAAAGTGGGGCAACAGGGACAAGGGTGAGGGGTCACTGATGGATCACTAACCAACCTAGTCTAAGAAGTTTAGGATAACAGGTAAAGTAACAACAGCAGGTTACAAAAACAGGCTATGCATCAGAATAGGAGCAAGCAATTACAGTAGAAAAATCTAATGCAAGCATGAGGGAGAAGGAATAGGCGATATAGGAATGATCAAGGGGTTTTGCTTGCCTGGAAGCTCTGCTGAAAGGGGTTGGTCGTCAGGGGCGTAGTCGTACTAGGTAACAACGTCGGTCTCAGGGTCTACCGTAGAGAAGAGGGGGAAGAAACAATAAATACAAGCAATAAATGCAATCACAGATGCATGGCATGGCAGCACGTTATTCGAGGGGTGCCCTAATGCAGTACTACGCAAGTTAGTCGGAGCGGGAAATTATCCGGGAGCGTTCTCCCAGCTCCGGGTGATTATCGGTATTTTAAACCGAAGGGGACGGTTCCATGTTCAGTATGTTAGAGGGGTGTGGCAGGTATGGGGGTAGGATATTCGGATTAGTCATATTTTTCTGATCATTTTTCATATATAAATTATTTTCATCCGAGTTACGGTTTATTTTATATGATTTTTCAAAGTTTTAATCATTTTCTGGAATTATTTTAATTATCAATTTCGAATTATCCAAAACAGTGTACTGTGACGTCAGCATGACATCAGGGTGGCGTCAGCGGGTCAAACCTAGCTGACCAGAGTCAAACCTGACCAGTGGGTCCCACTGGTCAGTGACTCGGGACTAAACATAGTTTAAATTAAACTAAATAGAGGTTAATTAGGGTCGGGCCCCACATGTCAGTGGCTGATTAACTAATAATTTTAATTAACAGATTAATTAGCGTTTTATTTATTTATAAAAATGTTTATATTTGCGCGGGGTCCACCTGTCAGTGACTGGTTAAACCCGGTCAGCAGGTTTGACCAGGTCAACCCGCTCAGCGGACCCACTGGGCCCACATGTCAGCCTCACAGGGGAGGCCACGTGGGCGCCATGTCGGCGTCGTCACCGGAGTAACTCCGGCGAGCCGCGAACGCGGCGGAGAGCTCCGGCGAGGTGCGGGATTCGGCTACGGTGGGTTTCCGGACCCGTGGTTAGGCGCGTTCGACGCGGCTCGACGTCGCGCGTGCGATGGTGGCGACGGATGGCGTCGGGGATGACCGGAACGGCGCCGGCGATGAGCGAAAGCGACACCGGAGTTCGGGCTCGAACGGGATCGGCGTTAGAGCGCACGGGCGGCCAATCTAACTAACTAGGCGGGGTCTACGGCGCACGAGGAGCTCGCTAGGGCAGTCAGGCGAGCTCGAAGCGGCTTGGAAGCACGACATCGGCAGCAATGGCGGCAGCCAGAGCACGGCTGCGGTGGCGGCCGCTGGCGTGCGCGCGAGAGCTTAGGGAGAGAGGGAGAGGGAGGCGGAGCTCACAGGGAGCCCTCAGAAGTGCAAGGCGTGCTCGGGGACGGCTCGACGGCGGCGAATCGAGGCGGCGATCACCGGTGTCCAAAGGTTGAAGGAGAGGTCGAGGTGGTCGACTTGGGGCGGCACCGGTCAAATGGGTAGGGGCAGTCGACGCAGTCGAGGGCGGCGAAGCACGCTCGCACGGTGGCGAGGCACAGGGGTGAAGGTGGCCGCACCGTTTACGGCGGTGAGGCCATGGCGGCGTCGGGTGAGGTGGCAGAGAGCGAGGGAGAGGGAGGAGAGGCGTCAGGGTTTGCCAGGGGGGTCCGGGGCGGGGTCCTTATCCTCCACGGCGGGCGCGGCGTCGCGCTGTCGAGCGAGGAGCGAGGGGGGCCAGACGCGGCGAGCGCGGGCACGGGGACAACGCGCGCGGGTGAACAGAGGAAGGGGAAGGGAGGAGTTGGGCTGGGCCGGCGCAGTTGACTAGAGCCCAGGCATAGTGGCCCTTTTCTTTTCTCTTTTTCATTTCTTCTGTTTTCTATTTTTATTTCTGCTTTGCATAATGTTTGGCCACCATTTCACTTTTGAAAAATAGGTGACTTAGCCATATAAATATAGTACAATTTCTAGCACTGCCATAAAAAGGTTTGGAGTCCAAATGTTTTCATTTGAGTTTTATTTAAATGAGAATGGATTAAATATTGCTATTTTGGTACTGTTTCATGATGTTAGAGTCATCTAAATAATTTAATTAATGTTGATTTTATTTTTACAATAGCTTTGGGATTATTTGCGATATTATGAACTATTTAGTTCCTAGATTTGAACAACTTTTAAATTCACTTTAAATTTGAAATCCATTTCAAAGTGGAATTTGAAATGAGATATGAGATCAAAGGTGATCAGGCACTGTTAAGCATGGTGACTTGGCATGATTAAGAGGTGATCACTGTGCTTAATACGTGGGGGTGTTACAATTCTCCTCCTCTAAAAGAAATTCTCGTCCCGAGAATTTAGGAGGTGGGCTATGGGGTATTTTCGGGATCAAGGATGTACAGGAGAGTCAGGTTTCGATCTTGTGGAACTGTGGTTAGTTTGGGTTAAGAGTAGGAAGGGCGGTGACATCTTGCACGGCCATGATAGTAAGGCACGTCAGAGGATAATCATTTGGGGGTGTTAGCTTAAGCAGGAAATTATCACTACTCAGATAAAAGCTAGATTACAAGAAAGGTTAAACAGACCAATGGAAAAGAAAAGGTGATGATTAGATTAAACAGACCAATGGAAAGGAACAATTGCAGACAATCCAGCTCTCCGGGTGGATGTGATCATGTGAACCTAATGTCAGAGTTAGCAAAAATTTCAACCTGAAAAGAAGAGAGAGTAGAATCCCAGAGTAAAGGTGCGGAATAAAAGATCATAATACCACCCATTGGCGACGTGGGCCCGTAAGCCACACAGCCATGTTAGTAAAACAGTTTTCAAAGTCTAGACTCAACTTCGGCAAAGGAGTTGGAAAGGGGCTTCCTACAGGCAGTCGGCTCTGATACCAACTTGTGACGCGCCTGCTCGACCGCGCACTAATCATACACGCAAATGCACACGATCGAGATCAGAGACTCACGGGAAGATATCACAACACAACTCTAAACACAAATAAAAGTCATACAAGCTTTATATTACAAGCCAGGGGCTTCGAGGGCTCAAATACATAAGCTCGAGTCATACAAGCGTCAGCGGAAGCAACAGTATCTGAGTACAGACACAAAGTTAAACAAGTTTGCCTTAAGAAGGCTAGCATAACAACGACACTGATCGAAAAGGCGCAGGCCTCCTGCCTGGGAGCCTTCGAATCACCTCCTGGTCGTCGGCCTCCACGTAGTAGTAGGCTCCACTGGAAGTGTAGTAGCAGTCGGCGGCGGGAGCAGCTGACTCCTGGGCTCCGCCATCTGAATGCAGCAATCGGGTATAGGGGAAAAAGAGGGAGCAAAGCAACCGTGAGTACTCATCCAAAGTACTCGCAAGACTTACATCAGACCTATTCTATTTATGCATCGGTATCAAGGAAAGGGCTATATCAGTGGACTGAACTGCAGAAATGCCAGAATAGAGGGAAAGGCCTAGCCTATCGAAGACTAGCATCTTTAGTGTCTTGCAGCATTAGAAGAGTGCAGATTAGTACATATATAAAGTAGTAGCAATAAGTAGTAACAACGCCCAGAGATCCTTCCTCGACTCCTTGCGAGAGAACGATCCCGGAGCCAACATAGTAACCAGTTCTAGTTGTAGAAGATCGGGATATTTTCCGAGCGTCCTGATACAGTGGACATGGCTATTCGAATAGATAACTTCCCTGCAGGGGTGCACTACTGTTACCCAACACGCTCGATTACATCTGGCCGGACACACTTGATGGGTAATGCCCGGCCTCGAGAGATCGACACGACGCGGTCCTATCTAGGCTCAGCAGAGAGGTCAGCACGCCGGTCTAAATCCTAAGTGCGAAGGGGTCTTGGACCATCGCCCTTTGCACTCCTGCACGTTGCGAGACTGGCCGAGGCCCAGGCGCGACACTATATACACAAGTGACGTAACTAGCCCACCCCAGCAATCAGCCCGCATCCCTGAGCTATGACGTCTGAAGAGCTTTCGGCTGATAAATACGACGTAGAGGGTCCCATAACCATTATCCCATGTGATGGTAGTGCGTATATGGCCAGCGGCCAACTCAGATCAAATACCCAAATCCATTAGTGCGTTGGGGGCTCGCGGTGGTGATCAGTACTCCTGTCGTCCCGTCTCGAGGAAGTGCAACAAGGGTCAGGCCCATCCTTCTCTAGGGCGGTCTCTTCCTGCCCGGCCACGCCTTGTAATTATCTCGCGGGTACCCTCCAGCTCAACCCGACTCCACATTTCCCCGCGGGTACCCCTCGGGGTCGACCCGCCTGCACTAAAGGTCTAAGGTAAAGTCGTGGTAACCGTGTGTCCAAAACATCAATGGGAACCCGAGGAATCACCCTCGATGGTTTCCTACTTGATGTAATCCGTCAAGGAGAACCAGGAGGAATCACCCTCGATGGTTCTCACTTGAGGGGTTGCACGACAGAGTCATCATCGGGAAGGGAAGAGCGAGGAATCACCCTCTGCGATCACCACCGATGTGCTATACTACAGAGATATAATCAGGAGTGCAGTACGAGGTATCACCCTCGGCACTTGATAGTAGCCCTGCAGAGCCGTACAACTAAGGGGGTGTGCGGTGATGTGACGGTCTCTGCACATCGATCACAAGGATCGAGGCACTGGTAACAAAGCGGGGCAACAGGGACAAGGGTGAGGGGTCACTGATGGATCACTAACCAACCTAGTCTAAGCAGTTTAGGATAACAGGTAAAGTAACAACAGCAGGTTACAAAAACAGGCTATGCATCAGAATAGGAGCAAGCAATTACAGTAGCAAAATCTAATGCAAGCATGAGGGAGAAGGAATAGGCGATATAGGAATGATCAAGGGGTTTTGCTTGCCTGGAAGCTCTGCTGAAAGGGGCTGGTCATCAGGGGCGTAGTCGTACTCGGTAGCAGCATCGGTCTCGGGGTCTACCGGAGAGAAGAGGGGGAAGAAACAATAAATACAAGCAACAAATGCAATCACAGATGCATGGCATGGCAGCACGTTATTCGAGGGGTGCCCTAATGCAGTACTACGCAAGTTAGTCGGAGCGGGAAATTATCCGGGAGCGTTCTCCCAGCTCCGGGTGATTATCGGTATTTTAAACCGGAGGGGGCAGTTCCATGTTCAGTATGTTAGAGGTGTGTGGCAGGTATGGGGGTAGGATATTCGGATTCGTCATATTTTTCTGATAGTTTTTCATATATAAATTATTTTCATCCGAGTTACGGTTTATTTTATATGATATTTCAAAGTTTTAATCATTTTCTGGAATTATTTTAATTATCAATTTCGAATTATCCAAAATAGTGTACTGTGACGTCAGGGTGGCGTCAGCGGGTCAAACCCAGCTGACCAGAGTCAAACCTGACCAGTGGGTCCCACTGGTTAGTGACTCGGGACTAAACAGAGTTTAAATTAAACTAAATAGAGGTTAATTAGGGTTGGGCCCCCCATGTCAGTGCCTGATTAACTAATAATTTTAATTAACAAATTAATTAGCATTTTATTTATTTATAAAAATGTTTATATTAGCGTGGGGTCCACCTGTCAGTGACTGGTCAAACCCGGTCAGCAGGTTTGACCAGGTCAACCCGGTCAGCGGACCCACTGGGCCCACATGTCAGCCTCACAAGGGAGGCCACGTGGGCGCCACGTCGGCGTCGTCGCCGGAGTAACTCCGGCGAGCCGCGAACGCGGCGGAGAGCTCCGGCGAGGTGCGGGATTCGGCTACGAAGGGTTTCCGGACCCGTGGTTAGGCGCGTTCGACGCGGCTCGACGTCGCGCGTGCGATGGTGGCGACGGATGGCGCCGGGGATGACCGGAACGGCGCCGGCGACGAGCGAAAGTGGCGCCAGAGTTCGGGCTCGAGCGGGATCGGCGTTAGAGTGCGCGTCCGGCCAATCTAACTAACTAGGCGGGATCTACGGCACACGAGGAGCTTGCTAGGGCAGTCGGGAGAGCTCGAAGCGGCTCGGGAGCACGACATCGGCAGCAATGGCGGCGGCCGGAGCATGGTTGCGGTGGCGGCCGCTGGCGTGCGCGCGAGAGCTTAGGGAGAGAGGGAGAGGGAGGCGGAGCTCACACGGAGCCCGTAGAGGTGCAAGGCGTGCTCGGGGACGGCTCGACGGCGGCGAATCGAGGCGGCGATCACCGGCGTCCGAAGGTTGAAGGAGAGGTCGAGGTGGTCGACTAGGGGCGGCACCGGTCGGATGGGTAGGCGCAGTCGACGTAGTCGAGGGCGGCGGAGCGCGCTGGCACGGTGGCGAGGCGCAGGGGCGAAGGTGGCCGCGCCGTTTACGGCGGTGAGGCCACGGCGGCGGCGGGTGAGGTGGGAGAGAGCGAGGGTGAGGGAGGAGAGGCGTCAGGGTTCGCCAGGGGGGTCCGGGGCGGGGTCCTTATCCTCCACGGCGGGCGTGGCGTCGCGCTATCGAGCGAGGAGCAAGGGGGGGCCAGACGCGGTGAGCGCGGGCACGGCGGCGGCGCGCGCGCGGGTGAACAGAGGAAGGAGAAGGGAGGAGTTGGGCTGGGCCGGCGCGGTTGACTAGAGCCGAGGCACAGTGGCCCTTTTCTTTTCTCTTTTTCATTTCTTCTGTTTTCTGTTTTTATTTCTATTTTGCATAATATTTGGCCACCATTTCACTTTTGAAAAATAGGTGACTTAGCCACATAAATGTAGTGCAATATCTAGCACTGCCATAAAAAGGTTTGGAGTCCAAATGTTTTCATTTGAATTTTATTTAAATGAGAATGGATTAAATATTGCTGTTTTGGTATTGTTTCATGATGTTAGAGTCATCTAAATAATTTAATTAATGTTGATTTTATTTTTACAATAGCTTTGGGATTATTTGCGATATTATGAACTATTTAGTTCCTGGATTTGAACAACTTTTAAATTCACTTTGAATTTGAAATCCATTTCAAAGTGGAATTTGAAATGAGATATGAGATCAAAGGTGATCAGGCACTATTAAGCATGGTGATCACTGTGCTTAATACATGGGGGTGTTACATCCTTACTGAGTAAGAAGGGGTGGATGGGTATATATAGCCTCCACACAAGATCTAACCGTTACACACTTTTGACCCAACTCGGTGGCACCGATCAGAAATCTCGGTGGCTCCAACCTATGTAAAAGATATGAACGTTAGGAATCTCGATGGGACCGACTGGAACAACTCGGATGGACTGATGTGCAATGGTTAGGGCAAACCTCGTCTCGTTGGCACCGATTGCATCAACTCGGTGGGACCGAAGTGAAGCAATAAGGCAACTGAGAGTTGGCAAGCCATCTCGGTGAGACCGATTTGCAAATCTTGGTGGGACCGATGTAATTGCAAATGATTACAGAGAGTTGGCAAGGCCATCTCGGTGGGACCGAGATCCATATCGGTGGATCCGATTTGTTAGGGTTTTGGCAGTGACTAAGTCCAGATGAACTCGGTGGCTCCGGATAGGAATTTTCAGTGGGGCCGAGTTGGAATGTAGGTTTTGGACATATTTGGATGGAGAAAGTGGTTGAGGGTTTTGGATCACTAAGCACTTGAGCAAAAAGACCATTAAGCAACACCTCATCCCCTTTTAATAGTATTGGCTTTCCTATGGACTCAATGTGATCTTGGATCACTTAACAAAAAATGTAGAGTCTTGAGCTTTTGCCAATCCATGTCCTTAGCATTTTGAGGGGTCCACATCTCTAGTCCTTGCCATGCCAATCATTGAACATCCTGAAATCTTTATCTTGAATGGACATTAGTTCAATGAGATATATGTTGTTACAAATTACCAAAACCACCAAGGGAGCAAATGTGCTTTCAGCCGTGCTGCTTCTTCAATCTCTGATCTTCTTGCTCTAGCCGCCCAAACCAGCGCTGGCGGGACCGCCTGCTCCCGCCTCCTGTGGCCGGCTGTGCTGCCGCACAGGCCTCACCGCCCCCTCATACTCCCACCGCTGGCCAGGCCATCCCTCTACTCACTCACACCTCCTGTTATTCACCGGCGACACAGGCCTCACACCGCAGCCGAACCAGTCAACCCTCGTACTCCCCTCATCATGGGCATACACTGTTGTGGCTTCGCCGGCTCCGGGTCATTCCCTTCCTGGGCCTCGCCGTCGTCCACTGCATTGGTGCTCTCAGCGCAGCGTGGTCATCAAACGACAGCCATCGGAAGAGGGGTGTACGTGGAGAGGCTGACAGTAGGGACCCACATGGTCCATGGCCGCACGCAAGCAAGTGCCTCCTTCTTACGCAAAAAAATGATTCCTCCCCCTAACAGCTGGGACCCACCAGCTATATCTTCGCACGGAAGGAAGTTCCTCCTTATTACGCGAAAAAAATGATTCCTCCCCATGACAACTGGGCCCCACCATATTTGGAGGCTGACTTGTGGGCCTACTAAGTTGACGCGTACGTAGGGCTTTGTCAACTTAGTCAACAAACGATTCTAGCAGCAGCGACCATTGGATGTTAATCCACCGGCCATGCTGCTTCTTCAATCTCTGGTCCTCTTGCTCCAGCCGCCCAAACCAGCTCCGGCGGGACCGCCTGCTCCTGCCTCCCGTGGCCGGCTGTGCGGCCGCACAGGCCTCACCACCCCACCCTACTCCCACCGCTGGCCAGGCCTTCCCTCTACTCACCCACATCCCCTGTTATTCTCTGGTGATGGCAGCCTCACACCGCAGCTGAACCAGTCAACCCTCGTACTCCCCTCCGCGTGGGCATCCACTGCCGCGTCTTCCTTGGCTTTGCGTAGTTCCCTTCCAGGACTCGCCGTCGTACACTGCCTTGGTGCTCTCGACGCGGCGTGGTCAATGTGGTCAATGAACGACAGCCATCGAAAGAGGACTGTACGCGGTGAGGCTGACAGCTGGACCCATGATACGTCCCAAACGTATCTACTTTTCCAAACACTTTTGCTCTGGTTTTGGACTCTAATTTGCATGATTTGAATGGAACTAACCCGGACTGACGCTGTTTTCAGCAGAATTGCCATGGTGTTATTTTTGTGCAGAAATAAAAGTTCTCGGATGGACCTGAAAATTTACGGAGAATATTTTTAGAATATATAAAAAATATTGGTGAAGAGATTTACCATAGGGGGCCCACCAGGCACCACAAGCCTAGGGGGCGCGGCCACCCCCCCCCCTCCACAGGGCTCGCCTGGTAGGCTTGTGGCCCCCTGCCAACTCCGTTTGCCCTACCTCTAGTGCTATAAGTACCTATTCATGGAGAAAAAAATCAGAGAAAAAAGAATCATCGCATTTTACGATACGGAGCCGCCGCCACCTCCTGTTCTTCATCGGGAGGGCTGATCTAGAGTCCGTTCGGGGCTCCGGAGAGGGGGATCCGACGCCGTCGTCATCATCAACCATCCTCCATCACCAATTTCATGATGCTCACCATCGTGCGTGAGTAATTTCTTTGTAGGCTTGCTGGACGGTGATGGGTTGGATGAGATTTACCATGTAATCGAGTCAATTTGTTAGGGCTTTGATCCCTAGTATCCACTATGTTCTGAGATTGATGTTGTTATGACTTTGCTATGCTTAATGCTTGTCACTAGGGCCTGAGTGCCATGATTTCAGATCTGAACCTTTATGTTTTCATGAATATATTTGAGTTCTTGATCCTATCTTGCAAGTTATATGCACCTATTACGTGTTATGATCCGCATACCCCAAGGTGACAAGAATTGGGATTCTTTTCGGTGATTACCGTAGTTTGAGGAGTTCATGTATTCACTATGTGCTAATGCTTTGTTCCAGTTCTCTATTAAAAGGAGGCCTTAATATCCATTAGATTTCCTTATGGACCCCGCTACCACGGGAGGGTAGGACAAAAGATGTCATGCAAGTTCTTACTATAAGCACGTATGTCTATATACGGAATACATGCCTACATTACATTGGAATTGGAGCTATTGTTTATCGCCCTAGGTTGTGACTGTTACATGATGAATGTCATCCAACATAATTATCCATCACTAATCCAATGCCTATGCTTTTCGCATATTGATCTTTGCTAAGTTACTTTCGTTGTTGCTGTTGTTACAACCACTACAAAACTGCTTCTGTTACTATTACTGTTACTACTGCTCTTGAAACTATCATACTACTGTGCTACTAAACACTTTGTTGCAGATATTTAGTTCTCCAGGTGTGGTTGAATTGACAACTCAACTGCTAATACTCGCAAATATTCTTTGGCTCCCCTTGTGTCGAATCAATAAATTTGCGTGAAATACTACCCCCGAACACTGTTGCGATCCCCTATACTTGTGGGTTCTCAAGACCTTTTTCTGGCGCCGTTGCCGGGGAGCATAGCTCTATCTGTTGAGTCACTTGGGATTTATATCTATTGACCACTATGAAGAATCTGAAAGATGCTAAGACCAAGATCGTCCCCTCTATGACTAGAGGAGGTAAGGAACTGCAATCACACTCTGCACTTGATTCACCTTCTGTTTTGAGTAGGCTTGCGACACCGCCACCTGTTATTCACTCTGATATGTCGCAAGTTATTGATGATACTACTTCTGCTATGAATGAAACTATTGATGATGCTAGTACTATGCTTGATAATAATCTGCCACTTGGTGAATTTCTTGATGAACAAATTGCTAAAGCTAAAGAAACTAAAAATGATGAAACCCTTGAAAATTATGATTCACCTATTATGCCTAGCTCTCCTACTAGAGTTGAAATGCTAGATACATCCGATGGTTATGTTTTTGATAGGGAGACAGCTAAGGCAATTCTTGCTTGTAATGATAGAGATGAGGTTAGAAAATTGCTTGCTGAATTGAGAGAAAAATCTATGAGGGAGAGAATGAAATATGATCCTAAGTTTGCTACCTCTCCCATATTTGTTACCGATAAGGATTATGAATTCTCTGTCGATCCTGAATTAATTACTTTGGTTGAATCTGATCCTTTTCATGGTTATGAAACTGAAACTGTTGTGGCACACCTTACTCAGTTGAATGATATTGTCACCCTATTTGCTCATGAGGAAAAAATTCGTTACTACTATATTCTTAAGTTGTTTCCTTTCTCATTAAAGGGTGATGCTAAGAAATGGTTTAATACTCTTGCTACTGCTTGTGTGCGTAGTCCCCAGGATATGATATATTACTTCTCTGAAAAATATTTTCCTGCTCATAAGAAACAAGCTGCCTTACAGGAAATATTTAACTTTGTGCAAATTGAAGAAGAGAATCTCCCTCAAGCTTGGGGGAGGCTTCTCCAATTACTTAATTGTCAGGCCCATTTCTGGGATAAATCACAGAAGAGCCTCAAGTGATACCAGCCCCAAGATCAACTGGTAGGCTTCCCTAATATAGATAACCAGTACAAATATAATATTACACAGGGTTGAGTCAGCGTGCTCAACAATTATTACAAGCTTGCCAATATACTACGGTGGTGGAATAATACAGTGGTGTGGTGGTGGTACAATACTGATACAATAAAATAAAGTCAAGCGTCAGTGTGAGGCTTGGCTATTTTATTGGTGTAGCGGAATCACAGCGGATGATACATGTGGCAGACTCCAAGATCACAGGTTGACTGGCTAGGACACCTCTAAGTGTCAGGCTCGCTAGCGCAATCTCCTTCCACAAGCTCGTCCTCCTCCAGGTCTGGCCAATGAAATAGCCAGGGACAAGCCAGTGAGTACGTTTGAATGTACTCGCAAACATTATGAACAAAAGATATACCGAATGCATATGCTCATGATGGATTAAATGCTATGCTCATGCTGATTGAAATTTAAAACATGGCATGATAAATATTAGCATGTGCAGAAAAATTAAATTGTTAGTGATAAACCAAGAAAATTAAAAGTGGACAATCGGGCGAGACAGGACCGCCCGAGTATCCAAGAGAAATGCCAAACGGGTGTCTAAAAGAGAATCGGGCGAGACAGGACCGCCTGAGAACTCAAGCGACGCCACGAGAGGTCTTGAAAAGAAATGCCAAACGGGTGTCTAAAAGAGAAATCGGGCGAGACAGACCGCCCGAAAACTCAAGCGACGCCACGAGAGGTCTTGAAAAGAAATGCCAAACGGGTGTCTAAAAGAGAAATCGGGCGAGACAGACCGCCCAAAAACTCAAGCGACGCCACGAGAGGTCTTGAAAAGAAATGCCAAACGGGTGTCTAAAAGAGAAATCGGGCGAGACAGACCGCCCGAGAACTCAAGCGACGCCACGAGAGGTCTTGAAAATAAAACTGGGTGCCCGGGGTAGTCTAGCCAGCCCCTGAGACACTCAGGAAAATAAAATTAAGAGAAACGGGTTAGTCCACAATAATATGCATAGTAACAATAATATTCACAACCACAATATTCATGATCACAAAAATATCCATGACAGCGTTAGTGATGAAATAATAATATTCTGTAAAATAATTGCTGCTCAAAATTAATTATTTTCCTCCGAAGACCGACACCGGACTGACACTTGACCCTTCCCAGCTAACGTCCTTGACCACGGACACGGCTATTCGAATAGTTATAACTCTGCAGAGGGTGTACTCTTTACCCACGTGTATGAGATTTCTTTAGTCAACACCGTGGCACTGACTAATTCCCACTACGGTCTTTGGGTTGAAAACACACCTGACTAGCACACACCAGATTAACTTTCCGGATGCCAGGAATCACCCAGAGCACCATTCAAGAAAAACTCTAAGTCGGGGAGACTACAATCTCGATTAGCATGGGATCACTATTCATATGCACGGATTACAAGGGGTGCCCCCCTCTCGGCCCAGCCGGAAACACCCATGCCCCCTGACCTGATGACGGGAATTAGTCCATGGCCATGGAAACCCTCATCATGGCCCTCTATGTGGTGTGTACACAGACAGGGGTTAGCAACTTACTAAACCGTACTTCCCTCGCGGGAAGACTCGTGGCAGCACGGTGTTTAGCTAGGTGTGACGGAACAAGACTCGATCTAGGTCGACTCTGGAGGTGTTGTTATTATTAAGACCGGCATGTCCCACATGCCACGGTGACACCGTCGTGTCCCAACTCAGTCCGTGCTCACCAGCACGTCCAAGACAGGAGCTGCACTCCTGGTTGTCTCACAATCTTTTATTCACGGTGGAGTGTTACTTGAGTGAAGTGCAAGCAAGTGCAAATATGATATGACTATGCATGCATGCATTATTTCCACACATATGATGCAAACTCAAACCAATGCAATCATGCAATGCAATCCACCATATCCCAGTTCAAAATGCTTGCCTTGTCCAAAGTAGTCAGAAGAAGAACCCTCAAAATTCCCGGCAAAGTTTCCCTCTTCGTTTTTTGAAAAATTCAAATTCAAATTCCAATTAAAAATTAGGCAACAGTACCAAAACTTGTCTCAAAATATTTTTAAATAAATACTAAAAAAACTAGAGAGAAAAATAAGAATTTCAAAAAAAGAATCAACTCAATCAGAGTTGTGGTTTAAAAGTTATTAAACTTTTAAATCCAGGGGTCTTTCTGCAAAACTGCAGGTCCCCGTGCTATTAAACAGAAAACGGTTCGGAAGTAAATACGCTTCCTAGAGCGGAAAGCGTAAAGCGCCAAAGTACGCTTTCGATTTAAAACAGAAAAAAAGAAAACGCTTCGGGCGATATACGCCATTCATCAGAGAAGGCGTAAAGTGCAGAATACGCCTTCAGTTAAAACGCAGAAAAAAAAAACACTGACGGGTGGGGTCCACCCGTCAGGTTTAAATTTGAAAGCGCTCGCGCGCGTGCACAGAGGGGCGGCGGAGATCACCGACGACAATCGTCGGGGTTTTGGGAGGCGGCGATGATCGGGATGTGTTCAGGGTGGAACTCCGCGTCGGTGGGTGGCGGTGGTGGTCGCCGGCGAGCACCTGAACGGCGGCGATGTCGACGGCGGCGGACGGTGGTTCGGGCGTGATAGGATCTTGCCGGAGAGAGCTCGGGAGGTCAAATTGGAGCGCGGGATCGAAGTGTTGGTGCAAGAGAGAGCTTCTGGTGGAATTAGAGCGGTGGAGATGGAGTGATGGCGTCGTGCGGATCGGGGAAGGTGGCGGTGGGTCGGTGGTCGGAGAGGAGGAAGACGACCTCCCCGAGGTCGGGTGAGTGCACTGAAGGTCGATTCGGGGGTGGTGTGGGTGGTACGAGGAGTGAACGGAGCTCGGGAGCTCCTATTTATAGGCGATCGGGGAAGATCAGTGAGGGCGGATCACGTCGGAGTTACTCCGGCCGCCGAAGTTGGTTTGGTCGGTGGTCAAGGTTCAACGAGTGATCGGAGAGGTTATTGGTGTACTCCAGAAGCATCAACGAGGATGGATTCGGGCTCTACGGCCTTATCCACGGCGAGGTGCCCGTACGGGTGCGGCGGCGGCATCCGTCTCCGGCGACTGCCAGTGGGGCCCTAGGCGGTTTGGGCGGTGCGGCGATGACGCGGAGGAGACGCCGCGTGGAGGAGATTAGGTGAGGGGAGCAGCAGGGGGAGTGAAGATGTCAGGCGCCAAGCTGATCCGATCGGCTCACCGCAGTCGAGGACGGTGGCCGTTGCACCGGCCACCTCCTGTGCTGTCGGTGACGACCACTGACCAGTGGGGTCTCAGGCGGCTCATTGATGAGGAGAGGAGGCGTGGAGGAGAAGGAGAGGTGGTGGCGTGCGAAACACGGCATCGATCTCCCCTGCCGTCTGAAGAAAATTCAGTTAACTGAATCCTGACAGTGATGAACAGCGTGCACATGAGGTATATGGTGAAATGACAGAGGGGTCTAGGCATTTTAGGAATTTTGAGGAATTTTTGTGGTGAGGTGTTGATGCATATAAGAGAGTCTGGCAAAGTTTCGGAATTTTTGGACCTATTAAAAATAGGTTTGTATCAGAGAGATTGTTTCTGGTCCAAAATTGAACTGAATGAAATTTGAAAATTTTGAATTGTGGAACCCAATGTTTTTGGTGAAATGGGTTTTGGGTACTGTCTAGTTGTTGGGGAAATTTTGGTGGAGGCAGAAGACTTGTAGAAAATATGGTTCCTTTGTAAACCAAGGAAACCATGAATAAAATAAATTCCAACTTTGGAATTTAATAAATATTGCAGAAATATTTTTGTAAGGTGGAAAGGAGTTGGATAATGTCCTCGGAGGTGTTAGTGACTTGAGGGATAATTTAGATATGATAGAAAAATTATTGGAGGATTTTAGAAGGGCTAGAAAGGAAATGAAAAGGCCATTTCCATGGATTAATTTTAATTATTCCAGAAACTTTTCCAAAGAGAAATATTTTTTTTATCTTCCAAAAATAAGTGCCCAAAAATTAAATCATCCAAATCAGAACCATTTAAAATTTTGGAAACCCAATTAAAAATAGAAATGAATATCAGAACAGAAGAAAGAGAAGAAGAAGAATTGGGTCAAAATAATTTCAAAGTATTTCTTTTAATAAAAAGATTTGAAAATCCAGAGAGAAAATTTTGGGGTGTTACAACACCTACCCCCCTTAAGAAAAATCTCGTCCCCGAGATTTCAGCTGTCCCTCAAACAGGTACGGATATTCAGTCCTCAGGTGATCCTCTCTTTCCCATGTTGCTTCTTCCTCGGTGTGATTACACCACTGAACTTTGTAAAATTTTATCACATTCTGCCGGGTTCTCCGTTCAGACTCCTCCAAAAAATTTATAGGTCGTCCTCTATATGTGAGGTCTGGTTGAATATCCAGGTCTTGATGTTGGACTTGCTTTTCTGGGTTACTGACACATCTCCGTAGCTGTGAAATGTGAAACACATCATGAACATCCGATAATTCTGCGGGTAAGTCCAGCTGGTAGGCAACCTTGCCTCTCCTTGCAATTATCATGAACGGTCCAATAAACCTCGGTGCCAATTTTCCTTTAACTTTAAATCTCTGTAGTCCCCTCATTGGGGATACTCTGAGGTACACGTATTCATCGGGCTCAAACTGATCTGGCGGTGTTTTTGGTCGTAGTAACTCTTCTAACGGCTCTGAGTTGTTCTCAGTCTGTCTTGAATAAGTTTCACTTTTGTTTCCGCCTCTTTGAGAATTTCCGGGCCAAATTTCCGGCTATCTCCGGTCTCGGACCAATTGAGTGGGGTACGGCATCTTCGTCCGTATAGGGCTTCGAAGGGTGAGATTTTTAAACTGGCTTGATAACTATTGTTGTATGAAAATTCTGCATATGGCAAACTTTCTTCCCAGCTGATTTCGTAAGTAAGCACACATGCTCTTAGCATGTCCTCCAATATTTGATTTACCCGTTCTGTCTGTCCTCCTGTCTGTGGGTGATATGCTGTGCTGAATACCAGTTGAGTCCCTAAGGCCTGCTGCAGGTGATCCCAAAACCTAGAGACAAATTGAGTGCCTCTGTCAGAGACTATGGTCTTGGGTACTCCGTGTAAGCAAACAATTCGGGAGAGGTATAACCTTGCAAGCCTCTGTGTTAAATATGTGGTTTTTACCGGAAGGAAGTGTGCCACCTTGGTTAATAAATCCGTGATAACCCAGATAGCATCATTTCCGTGTCGTGACCTTGGTAATCCGACAATAAAATCCATTCCTATCACATCCCATTTCCATTCAGGTACTCTGAGTGGCTGCAATAATCCTGCTGGCCTCTGATGTTCTGCCTTTATACGCTAACAGGAGTCACACCGTGCGACATATATGGCAATATCCCTTTTCATCCCATGCCACCAAAAAAATTCCTGTAAATCCTTCTACATTTTTGTTCTCCTGGGTGAATGGAGTACGGAGTTGTGTGGGCTTCTGCCAAAATTTGTTGTTTTAGCTCTTCCTTGTTGGGTACGCATAACCTTTTTCCGTACCATAGGATTCCCTGACTATCAATGGTAAACTCAGATGCCTTGCCAAAATTTACCTTCCTTTTAATTCCTTTGATGCTGGGGTGTCCTTTCTGAGCTTCTTTGATCTGATCCTCTAATGTTGATTTTATTTCTAAACTGGCAATGGTTCCTTCAATTACTAGAATCATATTAAGCTTAGCAAATTCCTGGTTGAATTCATGCCGTGAGAATTGCACACTATCATTGTCGGTGCATGGATTTCTGCTCAGAGCATCTGCCACAACATTTGCCTTACCCGGGTGGTAATGAATTCCCACATCATAATCCTTAATTAACTCAAGCCATCGACGCTGTCTCAAGTTTAATTCTGGCTGGGTGAAGATATACTTAAGACTTTTGTGGTCCGTGTATATCTCGCATCTGTTACCAAGAAGGTAATGTCGTCATTCCTTGAGTGCGTGTATTACTGCTGCTAACTCCAAGTCATGGGTAGGGTAATTTTCTTCGTGTCGTCGTAGCTGTCTTGAAGCATATGCCACGACCCTTCCTTCTTGCATTAATACACATCCAAGTCCTTTCCTGGAAGCGTCACAATATATTTCAAAAAATTTGTGCACATCTGGCACGATTAAAACAGGTGTCGTGGTCAACCTTTTCTTTAATTCTTGAAAACTCTTCTCTCAAGCTTCGGTCCATTCAAACTTCTTATCTTTCTTGAGCAATTGAGTCATGGGTTTGGCTATGGTGGAAAATCCTTCAATAAATCGTCGGTAGTAGCCAGCCAAACCAAGAAAACTTCTGATCTCAGTCACGTTGGTGGGTTGCTTCCATCCTAAGACATCTTTTACTTTACTCGGGTCCACTGCTATCCCATCCTGTGTCAGTACGTGTCCCAAAAAACCAACTTCTCGTAACCAAAATTCACATTTGCTGAATTTGGCATGTAGTTGATTTTTCCGTAATTCTTCCAGGACTATCCGAAGATGTTGCTCATGTTCTTCTGGCGTCTTGGAATAAATAAGTATATCATCAATAAATACAACCACGAACTTGTCCAAGTATTTCATGAAAACCTTGTTCATGAGATGCACAAAATAAGCAGGAGCGTTGGTCAGACCGAATGGCATCACTGTGAACTCATATAATCCGTATCTGGTGGTAAAGGCAGTCTTGGGTATGTCTGACGATCCGATTCTTAATTGATGGTAGCCTGACCTCAAGTCTATTTTTGAGAATACCTTGGCTTCTGCCAGTTGCTCGAACAAGTCGTTGATTCTTGGCAGTGGATATTTATTCTTGATGGTAGCCATATTAAGTGCCCTGTAATCAATGCATAACCTCAGGGTACCATCCTTTTTCTTAGCAAATAAAACCGGCGATCCCCATGGTGATGAGCTGGGTCGAACATAACCTTTTTCCATTAATTCCTTAATTTGCTTCTTTAGCTCAGCCAATTCTGTCGGAGCCATACGATAAGGCTTCTTATAAATGGGTGCCGTTCCCGGCGCTAGCTCAATAACAAACTCAATTTCGCGATCCGGTGGCATGCCTGGTAGCTCCTCTGGAAATACGTCAGGGTATTCGCACACCACAGGAACCTTGCTCAATTCTGTCATATCCACTTGATTTAATTTTCCATGTGAAGTAGAAATCTTTCTTGTGCCAAATTTTATTGACTTCCCTTGACAATTTGTGAGAGTCACTGTATGGTTGTAGCAATCTATAAAACCATTATTTGTGGTCAACCAGTCCATTCCCAAAATAACGTCCAGATCGACTGCTTCCAGTACAATGAGATTGGCTAGAAACTTCATTCCTTTGATTTCAATATTTACATCCTTGCAGTACCATTGAGTGCTTTGCTTCGATCCCGGGGACTGAATAACCATCGAATTTTGCAAAGGCGAAAAAGAAAACTGATTCTCCGAAGCAAATCTTTTAGAGATGCGTGAATGGGAAGCTCCAGAATCAAACAAAACTGTAGCATTAATTGTGTTGACAGGGAACGTACCAAACACGATGTCCGGTGCGTTTTGTGCTTCCTCAAAGGTCATGTGATTCACCTGTCCCTTCCTTTGGTTGTTATTGGGGTTGTTGTGTCGTGGGGCTGCATTAACACTGCGGCCATTGTTGTTGGGCTTCTGAATATTATTCCCCTGCTTTGGGCATTGCCTGGCAAAATGCCCTTCTTCTCCACAGGCATAACAGGTAATGCCAGGACGGAACGTTGTGTCCTTGGTCCTGTTGTTGAAGATGCTGCGACTCTGCTGCGGTCGTGGTGTTGGAACTGTTGGTCGTGGTGCCACAAGCCTCTGAAATTCATTTCGGGGCCTGTTGCTACGAACCTGTACTGACTGGGTCATACGGCGTTTGCGTATTTCATTTATGTTGCGGTGCTCATTCTCCAGAATAATGGCCTTGTCTACCAGCGTCTTGAAGTCTGGAAAGGTGTGGACCACCAGTTGGCATTTGAGAGATGGAACGAGTCCATCTAGAAATTTCTCCATCTTTTTGTTTTCTGTCATGTACTCATCATTTGCATATCGGGCCAGTTGAGTAAATTGATCCAGGTGCTGTGTTACCGTGGTGCCTCGCTGCCTGAGATCCTCAAACTCCCTTTTCTTCATTTTCATAATACTGTTGGGGATATGTGCTCCCCGGAAATTTTCCTTGAACTGTTCCCATGTCATATCTGCTCCGTTGGGGTGAGTGTGGCATATATTTTCCCACCAGGATGTTGTTGTCCCAGAAAAATAGTGCGGCGCATATAGCACTTTTTCCCAGTCCGTACACTGAGCGATGTTCAGTTTCCTTTCCATATCACGCAGCCAATCATCTGCCTCCAGAGGTTTGTCTGTGTGAGAAAAGACCGTTGGATTGGTCCTCCGTAGTTCAGATAATTTTGATCTGTGTTGATTTTGTCCTTGTTTCCCATATTGACTAAATGCTGCATCATCTCTTGGTGTTGTTGCTGACTTTGCTCGTACAAACGGCATACTTGTGAAAATGCTGAGTCGTTGCTCTGTTGACTTGTCTGTCCCTGTGTGAAATTATTTCCCATCTGTCCAAAGTTGTACTCTGGCGGACTGGGCATGGAACGTGTCCAGGGACGATGCATTTTCTTTCTGGGGTATTTGTGTAACACCGATGAGAAAAGAAATCATAAAGGCAGAAAATAAATTTTTGAGAGACTGAAAATAAATTTCCCCCCAGAACATAAATACAACAAGTTATATTATACATGCAGGGTTTAATTATGCTTGCCATATTTAATTATACAAGCATGGTTCAATTTTACAAGCATGACTTAATTATACAATATGCTTGCCGTAGCTATACTCTACATGACCACTTATTTAAAATAGCATACTACTCCGTCCTCTCAGCGTGCTGCGGTCCGAGTCTACTACTCGCCATCTTACAAAAAAAAGAGAAGAAACAGAAAATAAATATCTTACAACCACATCTTAGAAAAGACTACTGCAGTGCTGACGTTCGATCTGCTCTCACGGAGTGTCCGGGACGCTGTAGGCCCCGCTGAGGGTAAGTCCCAGCTAAGGTGCTGCTGACTCAACCTCCTCCTCCTCCTCAGGAATGGTCTCCAGTCGGGCAGAGGTTGATGCCACGCCTGTCCGTGGTGGCACTGTGCTCGTGGGCGGAGAAGCTCTAACTGGAACGGGTGCAGCCAAGCGACTAGCCTCAATGCTCGGGGATGAGCGTCGGACTACGGGTGGAGCGGGGGGATCATATGGTGGAGTTGGAATGCGAGGAGCGCGTGGTGATGGAGAGCGAAACTCACTCCTGCGAGGAATCCTCGTACGAGCCAAGTCCACTCGTGCAGCAAGATAGTCGTCCACCACTGAGGTGAAGACTGACTCTAGTGCCATGATGTACTGAACCAGGGGCTCAATCGCCTCATCCATTTCTCCCGTGGTGCAGGAGAAAGCGTAGTGACTAGTGTATGGAACATGGCATGGAAGGTAGTGATAGGGACGTGTCTGCATGATCGGAAGTATGTCCCTGAGACGGGCGATGGCCTCTCGGGCAGCCATCAGGATAGCATGCCTCTCAGTAGGCATGGCTCTCCCCACAAAACGATAGTTGCGGTGAGACTCAGCTGATCCACCCCGAATATATACCAAGGCCTGGAACATAATCAGGGTGTCCGTGATCCTGTCGGGGTAGATGGTGTACTCTGGACGTCCCGGAGACCTCACCGTGACTCTGGCGATGATGTCGAGAAGACGGGAAAATCCCGCAGGCTCGTTGGCAAAAATCTGGGACGGACAGCTGCCGCCAGACATCTACAGCAGTAGACAAAAATCCAAATAGTCATGTCATAAGTATATGATGACCAAGGAAAATTGTTACAATGCATGAGATGCATGCTAAAAATGTTAGTACTGACTCTATTACTAGCGTTCGTGCCTAGGGGTTTCCTATAGTCAGCCTGGCTCTGGTACCAAGGTTTGTCAGGCCCATTTCTGGGATAAATCACAGAAGAGCCTCAAGTGATACCAGCCCCAAGATCAACTGGTAGGCTTCCCTGATATAGATAACCAGTACAAATATAATATTGCACAGGGTTGAGTCAGCGTGCTCAACAATTATTACAAGCTTGCAAATATACTACGGTGGTGGAATAATACAGTGATGTGGTGGTGGTACAATACTGATACAATAAAATAAAGTCAAGCGTCAGTGTGAGGCTTGGCTATTTTATTGGTGTAGCGGAATCACAGCGGATGATACATGTGGCAAACTCCAAGATCACAGGCTGACTGACTGGGACACCTCTAAGCGTCGGGCTCGCTAGCGCAATCTCCTTCCACAAGCTCGTCCTCCTCCAGGTCTGGCCAATGAAATAGCCAGGGACAAGCCAGTGAGTACGTTTGAATGTACTCGCAAACATTATGAACAAAAGATATACCGAATGCATATGCTCGTGATGGATTAAATGATATGCTCATGCTGATTGAAATTTAAAACATGGCATGATAAATATTAGCATGTGCAGAAAAATTAAATTGTTAGTGATAAACCAAGAAAATTAAAAGTGGACAATCGGGCGAGACAGGACCGCCCGAGTATCCAAGAGAAATGCCAAACGGGTGTCTAAAAGAGAATCGGGCGAGACAGGACCGCCTGAGAACTCAAGCGACGCCACGAGAGGTCTTGAAAAGAAATGCCAAACGGGTGTCTAAAAGAGAAATCGGGCGAGACAGACCGCCCGAAAACTCAAGCGACGCCACGAGAGGTCTTGAAAAGAAATGCCAAACGGGTGTCTAAAAGAGAAATCGGGCGAGACAGACCGCCCGAAAACTCAAGCGACGCCACGAGAGGTCTTGAAAAGAAATGCCAAACGGGTGTCTAAAAGAGAAATCGGGCGAGACAGACCGCCCGAGAACTCAAGCGACGCCACGAGAGGTCTTGAAAATAAAACTGGGTGCCCGGGGTAGTCTAGCCAGCCCCTGAGACACTCAGGAAAATAAAATTAAGAGAAACGGGTTAGTCCACAATAATATGCATAGTAACAATAATATTCACAACCATAATATTCATGATCACAAAAATATCCATGACAGCGTTAGTGATGAAATAATAATATTCTGTAAAATAATTGCTGCTCAAAATTAATTATTTTCCTCCGAAGACCGACACCGGACTGACACTTGACCCTTCCCAGCTAACGTCCTTGACCACGGACACGGCTATTCGAATAGTTATAACTCTGCAGAGGGTGTACTCTTTACCCACGTGTATGAGATTTCTTTAGTCAACACCGTGGCACTGACTAATTCCCACTACGGTCTTTGGGTTGAAAACACACCTGACTAGCACACACCAGATTAACTTTCCGGATGCCAGGAATCACCCAGAGCACCATTCAAGAAAAACTCTAAGTCGGGGAGACTACAATCTCGATTAGCATGGGATCACTATTCATATGCACGGATTACAAGGGGTGCCCCCCTCTCGGCCCAGCCGGAAACACCCATGCCCCCTGACCTGATGACGGGAATTAGTCCATGGCCATGGAAACCCTCATCATGGCCCTCTATGTGGTGTGTACACAGACAGGGGTTAGCAACTTACTAAACCGTACTTCCCTCGCGGGAAGACTCGTGGCAGCACGGTGTTTAGCTAGGTGTGACGGAACAAGACTCGATCTAGGTCAACTCTGGAGGTGTTATTATTATTAAGACCGGCATGTCCCACATGCCACGGTGACACCGTCGTGTCCCAACTCAGTCCGTGCTCACCAGCACGTCCAAGACAGGAGCTGCACTCCTGGTTGTCTCACAATCTTTTATTCACGGTGGAGTGTTACTTGAGTGAAGTGCAAGCAAGTGCAAATACGATATGACTATGCATGCATGCATTATTTCCACACATATGATGCAAACTCAAACCAATGCAATCATGCAATGCAATCCACCATATCCCAGGTTCAAAATGCTTGCCTTGTCCAAAGTAGTCAGAAGAAGAACCCTCAAAATTCCCGGCAAAGTTTCCCTCTTCGTTTTCTGAAAAATTCAAATTCAAATTCCAATTAAAAATTTGGCAATAGTACCAAAACTTGTCTCAAAATATTTTTAAATAAATACTAAAAAAACTAGAGAGAAAAATAAGAATTTCAAAAAAAGAATCAACTCAATCAGAGTTGTGGTTTAAAAGTTATTAAACTTTTAAATCCAGGGGTCTTTCTGCAAAACTGTAGGTCCCCGTGCTATTAAACAGAAAACGGTTCGGAAGTAAATACGCTTCCTAGAGCGGAAAGCGTAAAGCGCCAAAGTACGCTTTCGATTTAAAACCAGAAAAAAAGAAAACGCTTCGGGCGATATACGCCATTCATCAGAGAAGGCGTAAAGTGCAGAATACGCCTTCAGTTAAAACGCAGAAAAAAAGAAAACGCTGATGGGTGGGGTCCACCCGTCAGGTTTAAATTTGAAAGCGCTCGCGCGTGTGCACAGAGGGGCGGCGGTGATCACCGGCGACGATCGCCGGGGTTTTGGGAGGCGGCGATGATCGGGATGTGTTCAAGGTGGAACTCCGCGTCAGTGGGTGGCGGTGGTGGTCGCCGGCGAGCACCTGAACGGCGGCGATGTCGACGGTGGCGGACGGTGGTTCGGGAGTGATAGGATCTCGCCGGAGAGAGCTCGGGAGGTCAAATTGGAGCGCGGGATCGAAGTGTTGGTGCGAGAGAGAGCTTCTGGTGGAATTTGAGCGGTGGAGATGGAGTGATGGCATCGTGCGGATCGGGGAAGGTGGCGGCGGGTCGGTGGTCGGAGAGGAGGAAGACGACCTCCCTGAGGTCGGGTGAGTGCACTGGAGGTCGATTCGGGGGTGGTGTGGGTGGTACGAGGAGTGAACGGAGCTCGGGAACTCCTATTTATAGGCGATCGGGGAAGATCAGTGAGGGCGGATCACGTCGGAGTAACTCCGGCCGCCGAAGTTGGTTTGGTCGGTGGTCAAGGTTCAACAAGTGATCGGAGAGGCTATTGGTGTAGTCCAGAAGCATCAACGAGGATGGATTCGGGCTCTACGGCCTTATCCACGACGAGGTGCCCGTACGGGTGCGGCGGCGGCATCCGTCTCTAGCGACTGCCAGTGGGGCCCTGGGCAGTTTGGGCGGTGCGGCGATGACGCGGAGGAGGCGCTACGTGGAGAAGATTAGGTGAGGGGAGCAGCAGGGGGAGTGAAGATGGCGGGCGCCGAGCTGATCCGATCGGCTCGCCGCAGTCGAGGACGGTGGCCGTTGCACCGGCCACCTCCTGTGCTGTCGGTGACGACCACTGACCAGTGGGGTCTCAAGCGGCTCATTGATGAGGAGAGGAGGCCTGGAGGAGAAGGAGAGGTGGTGGAGTGCGAAACACGGCATCGATCTCCCCTGCCGTCTGAAGAAAATTCAGTTAACTGAATCCTGACAGTGATGAACAGTGTGCACATGAGGTATATGGTGAAATGACTGAGGGGTCTAGGCATTTTAGGAATTTTGAGGAATTTTTGTGGTGAGGTGTTGATGCATATAAGAGAGTCTGGCAAAGTTTCAGAATTGTTGGAGCTATTAAAAATAGGTTTGTATCAGAGAGATTGTTTCTGGTCCAAAATTGAACTGAATGAAATTTGAAAATTTTGAATTGTGGAACCCAATGTTTTTGGTGAAATGGGTTTTGGGTACTGTCTAGTTGTTGGGGAAGTTTTGGTGGAGGCAGAAGACTTGTAGAAAATATGGTTCCTTTGTAAACCAAGGAAATTATGAATAAAATAAATTCCAACTTTGGAATTTAATAAATATTGCAGAAATATTTTTGTAAGGTGGAAAGGAGTTGGATAATGTCCTAGGAGGTGTGAGTGACTTGAGGGATAATTTAGATATGATAGAAAAATTATTGGAGGATTTTAGAAGGGCTAGAAAGGAAATGAAAAGGCCATTTCCATGGATTAATTTTAATTATTCCAGAAACTTTTCCAAAGAGAAATATTTTTTTTTGATCTTCCAAAAATAATTGCCCAATAATTAAATCATCCAAATCAGAACCATTTAAAATTTTGGAAACCCAATTAAAAATAAAAATGAATATCAGAACAGAAGAAAGAGAAGAAGAAGAATTGGGTCAAAATAATTTCAAAGTATTTCTTTTAATAAAAAGATTTGAAAATCCAGAGAGAAAATTTTGGGGTGTTACATTAATGCTTTGCCTGATCATCCTCTTAAGAAAAATGAAATACTTGATATCTTTTATGATGGACTAACCGATGCTTCTATGGACAACCTAGATAGATGTGTTGGTTGTGTTTTCAGGGAACAAACTGTTGGACAGGCTGAAGTACTATTGAATAATATATTGAGAAATGTCGATGATTGGACACTTCCTGAACTACCATCTAAGCCAACTCCGAAGAAGAGAGGTATTCTATTCCTCAGTCCAGAAGATATGCAAGAAGCTAAGAAATCTATGAAGCAAAAAGGTATTAAAGCTGAAGATGTTAAGAATTTACCACCTATTGAAGAAATACATGGGCTCGACACCTCGACACAGGTAGTGGAGGTAAATTCTCTCACTAGATTTGATGAAGGTGATATTCCGTATAATAAATCTGCTAGTTAATGCTTGTATGAATTTGATAATTACATCATTAAACAGGAACACTTTAATATGCATGTTAGCAATCAACTAAAACGAAATGCCATCATGATTGAACGCTTGAGTGATTTGATGTTTAGAACTGCTAATGATGTTAAATGCTTGAGTAAACATGCTTCTATGGTCCAGACTCAGTTAGAACAAATAGGTAAGTCACAAAATGATTTGCATGATGAGATGAATAATAAAATGAATGATCATGTTGTTAGAGTTGTTACTAGAGGAGGTAGAATGATTCAGGAGCCCTTGTATCCTAAAGGTCATCCTAAAAGAATTGAACAAGATTCTCAAACAAATAATATTGATGCACCTAGTCCATCTAAGAAGAAAAAGAAAAAGAAAATGATAGGACTTTGCATGCTTCTAGTGAACCTGAGATAGAAAAACCTCCTGAGAACCAAAAAGATCTTTCTATTTCCGATGCTGAGACACAATCTGGTAATGAACATACACCTAGTGATAACGATAAGGATAATGGCAATGATAATGATAATGATGATGTTCATGTTGATGCTCAAACAGATAATGATGTAGAAATAGAACCTGCTGTTGATCTTGATAATCCACCTCCTAAGAATAAAAGATATGATAAAAGAGATTTTGTTGCTAGAAAATATGGAAAAGAAAGAGAACCATGGGTTCAAAAACCTATGCCTTTTCCTACTAAACCATCTAAAAATAAGGATGAGGAAGATTTTGAGCGCTTTGTTGAAATGCCTAGACCTGTCTTTTTGCGTACTCGCTTGATTGATATGTTGAAAATGTCTCCCTATGCTAAATACATGAAAGATATTGTCACTAATAAAAGAAAGATACCTGAAGCTGAAATTTCCACCATGCTTGCAAATTATTCTTTTAAGGGTGGAGTACCCAAAAAGTTAGGAGATCCAAGAATACCTACTATACCATGCTTCATTAAAAGAAGTTATGTCAAAACTGCTTTATGTGATTTGGGAGCCGGTGTTAGTGTTATGCCTTTCTCTTTATATAGAAGACTTGATTTGAATAAGATTACACCTACTGAAATATCTTTGCAAATGGCTGATAAATCAACTGCTATAACTATTGGAATTTGCGAGGATGTCCCTGTTGTTGTTGCAAATGTTACTATCTTGATAGACTTTGTTATACTTGATATGCCCGAGGACGACAACATGTCGATTATCCTTGGAAGATCCTTTTTGAATACCGTAGGGGCTGTTATTGATTGCAACAAAAGCAAGGTCACTTTTCATGTCAATGGTAATGAGCATATGGTTTATTTCCCGAAGAAACAAAGTTCGGTGAATGGTATTAATTATATTGAAATGGTTTCAACAATCACTATTGGAGGATTCAAATTTCCTCTTCCTACTATCAAAAAGAAATATGAAATTCTTATTGTTGGGGAGATGCATATCCCCATTGAGGTAACTTAGTGTTATACGAAGATTCTTCGGTTTCATGCCATTCGGAAATAGTTTGTTAATAAGACTTGATCAACCTTATTAATGGATTCCTTTTGAGGGGCATGTGGTCGATGAATTTAGTAAGCACAACTTTCTGTACCCACCTTTTGCTCACTGTTATTTATAGTTGAATAAAATAAAATGCCATGATTATCCTGTTTTTTGAATTATCTGTGCAATAAAAAAATGGCCCAAAAATAAAAGTTCTCAGAATGCCATGAAAATTTAGTATGATTTTTTTTCCAGAATATTTAAGAATTTTTGGCACTGAACACACCCCAGGGGGTGCACCTGTGAGCCACAAGCTCACAGGGCGCGGCCACCCCCTCTGGGTGCGCCCAGCAGGCTTGTGGGTCCCACAGGGACCCACTCACTTATGCCAGCCACCCATCTCCTTCTTCTTCCTCCAGAAAAAATCAAACTTGCTCCCAAGCCCGTGTTCTTGCTCATATTGCAGTGATTTTCGATCTCCTTGCTCGAAACTCCGTTTCCTAAACTATTTTGAGGAATTACTCCTTGGTATGTGACTCCTCCAATGCTCCAATTAGTTTTTGTTCTAGTGCTTTATACTTTGCAAATTTTTGCTACTGTGGTAACCATGTTTATGAGCTTGCATGTTGAATTTGTATGGTCCAAAGTAGTTTTGATGCATGTTATAGCCTCTAGATACTTGTAGGAGTAGTTGCTATCAATTTTGTTGAGTTCCGTTCACTTTTAGGTTGAGTCACTAAAAATTTCAGAAATTTTCAGAAAAAGAAAATGCTCAAGTGGAGGTTGAGGGGTTCTTCGAACCGGAACCCCAAGGACGCTCCTAAGCCCAAGTATCATCTTCCTCGTGCGGCCGAGGTACGGCCGTGCGAATGGCCATGTAACACGTTCTTAAGGGATGCGGGAATTTTCGATGATTTCTATTATTTGGCGAACAATGCTGGCATTATCCCGTTCCTCGAAGATAAGTGTGACCAGTATCTTCTCCTCACTAATACTTTCGTGCAAAGCTTTCATTTTCATGCTAGGAGAGATACACCCACGGTGTCATTTAACTTATATGATATTCCCAAAGAGATGACACTTGAGGATTTTTGCGAGGTATGCAAACTTCCTAATGAGGGCAGCCCAGTAGAGCCACATCCCAGGGATGTCTCGGAGTTCATCTCTAAGGTTACCGTGGGGGAGTTGAGGGGAGTTTCTGAGGCTAGGGTTGCTAGTTTACATTTCCCTGTTTTGCGCTATTACTCATTATTTTCTAGGAGATGTTTGACTGGTTGGTGGGAGAGTGGAACGCTCAGCTCACCTGACCTTGCTATTTTGCGCCATGCTCTTTACCCCGATAGGACATTCAGTTTGGGTGCTATGGTTGCCCGGCGGTTGCACACCAACCGTTCGAAGGGCGTTATTGATACATCCATTTTGCATCATGTTTTGCTACTGTTATTTATAGTGTTTTTAATCAATATAACACTTTGTGGAACAATTCTAATGCCTTTTCTCTCTTAATATGCAAGATTTACACAAGGAGGGAGAATGCCGGCAGCTGGAATTCTGGACCTGAAAAAGCTATGTCAGAGATACCTATTCTGCACATCTCCAAATGAGCTGAAATTTCACGGAGAATTATTTTGGAATAAATAAAAAATGCTGGAAGCAAGAAGTACCAGAGGGGGCCACCCAGGTGCCCACGAGGCACCAGGGCGCGCCACCCCCCCCCCCCCCCCCCAGGCGCGCCCTGGTGGCTCGTGGGGCCCCTGGTCCCCATTTTCTGGTATATAAGCCCATTTGCCCTAGAAAAATATAGAGAAGACTTTCGGGACGGTGCGCCACCGTCTCGAGGCGGAACTTGGGCAGGAGCACTTTTGCTCTCCGGCGGAGAGATTCTGCCGGGGATACTTCCCTCCGAGAGGGTGAAATCGTCGCCATCGACATCACCAACGATCCTCTCATCGTGGGAGGACCAATCTCCATCAACATCTTCACCAGCACCATCTCATCTCAAACCCTAGTTCATCTCTTGTATTCAATCTTTGTCTCAAAACCTTAGATTGGTACCTGTGGGTTGCTAGTAGTGTTGATTACATCTTGTAGTTGATGCTAGTTGGTTTATTTGGTGGAAGATTATATGTTCAGATCTATTATGCTATTTAATACCCCTCTGATCATGGACATGAAGATGATTTGTGAGTAGTTACTTTTGTTCTTGAGGGCATGGGAGAAGTCTTGCCATAAGTAATCATGTGAATTTGGCATTTGTTCGATATTTTGATGATATGTATGTTGTTGATTCTCTTAGTGGTGTCATGTGAACGTCGACTACATGACACTTCACCATCTTTGGGCCTAAGGGAATGCATTGTGTAGTAGTAATTAGATGATGGGTTGCTAGAGTGACAGAAGCTTAAACCCTAGTTTATGCGCTATTCCGTAAGGGGCTGATTTGGATCCATATGTTTAATGCTATGGTTAGTGTTGGGGATATTCCCCACGGTTTGACCCGGCCAGGAGGTATAACCCGGCCCATCGCTTGGCGGCTCATGGGTCACCTCGCTTACCCGGGCGACCAGGATGACAAGGACTCAGGCCCAGTGTGCAACCCGGCAGGAGGCCGGCTCGCGAAGAGACCAAGCGGCCAGGGCGAGACCCGGCTTAAGGGGAGCCCAATGGGCCGGCTCGAAGAGGAGGAATAAGAAGAGGAACGCAAGACCCGGACTAGTATCCAACTTGTAATAGAAAATAGACCTGTCCTAATCCTACTAGGACTCTACATGTAAGTCACCCCTTCAACTTATATAAGGAGGGGCTAGGCACCCCAAGAGGGATAGGTCAAGTTAGACAGACAAAGCAGTAGCTCTCGAGATAGAGGTAGCAAAGAGCACCCTTGTAATCGAGATCATCATCATCAATATCAATCAAGCAGGATGTAGGCTTTTACCTCCACCGCGAGGGGCCGAACCTGGGTAAACTCGCGTCTCTCGATTCCGGCCAACCCCGTTCAAGCCGCCACCTAGTTGCGATGGCCTCATGACTAAGTCCTTTCATGAGGACATCTTGCCGTGACAAAACCACGACAGTTGGCGCCCACCGTGGGGCTTGAGCGCACGGTGGTGTTATGTTCTTGGAGGGAGCTCTTTAGGGATCGAGAAGCTGAAGATTGATCGGGATGAAGAAGACGAGGTCTGAGTTCAAAAAAAAATTAGGGTTGCGTCGGGTGCGCCGCCTCAAAGTCGCTGGGTTGGCAAGACCGACAGGCGATCCTAACCCAAACCAGATCGATTTTGAGGCATTGTTACGCGTCACAAAAACCGACTGGATTTCCATCGCGTGTCGTCAAGAGTGGCACGCGTCTTTCGTTCATAGCAGGCTTGCTACAGGAACGCCTCAAGTCCCGAGGCTGCCCACGATCTGACGAAAAAGCATCAACATCAACCGTTGAGTGTGGCCCATATCTGTGCGCTACCAGGCGATCGCTTGTGCGTGTGCTGCAGCAGTTGCAATCAAACCTGGAGAAACAAAAGAGGAAAAGCCTCAATTAGTACTTCACGAAGGGTCAAGTCCCAAGCGACCTATCCACTTCGTGACCAGCATTAAAAATTTATGCGTGCCCATGCGTCAATGAAGAACAACATCCAAAAATCTACAGTACCACTTGCATACGCCATCCAAACAATTGAGGGCAACACCAAGTAGTACTACTATTACTCCTACATCTCACGTAAAGTTGTTGCCAGGATTGGACTGACACAAAAAAAGGCACTATTTGGGCACGCACTCCAAAGCTTGATGGATGCATGGGTGGACGTGAAGGACCATTAAAATTCCATGAGCAATTTTGCTACGATCGCTACGTAGACGAAAAGCCAGGTGCTCCCAATACTGTTATTTTCTATCCGTATACGTTAATTCTTTCAAAGAATACTTTTTCTGGCATGTACTGTTTTACGCAGGATAATCCGGATCACGCCAACGCACCGGAAGCACCGGCGTCCGTTCGTTCCGCGCCACCCGACGGGCAGGTGCGCAAGCCGCTGCCCCCGCGGTCCGGTTTACATCAAAACAACATGGTTGTGCTCGCTCGAGCTGCCCAACGAACGTGCGTAAGCCGCCGCCCTCATAGTCCGGTCTACATCAACACGCCCGACGACACCCGCGCCCGCGCCGGCTTACAACACCGCGGCCAACTCGCGCGTCCGCGCTGGCTTACAAACGCCGCAGACCGACTCGCGCGCCCGCGTCGGCTTACAACGCCGCAGCCTACTCGCACGCCCGTGCTGGCTTACAAACGCCGCGGACCGACTCGCGCGCCCGCGCCGACTTACAACGCCGCAGCCGACTTACGCGCCCGTGCCGACTTACGACGCCACAGCCGACTCGCGCGTACGCACTGGCCTCCAACGCCGCGGCCGACCCGCGTGTCCGCATCGGCTTACAACGCCGCAGCCGACTCGCGCGCTCACGCCGGCTTACTATGCCGCGGCCGACTCGTGCATCCGCGGTTTCCAATGCCGCAGCCGACTCCCACGTCTTCATCAACACACCAGGGCCGTGCCTGCTCGCCTGAAGTGCCCAATGGACGCGCGCAAGCTGCCGCCCTCGCGGTCTGGACTACATCAACATGCCAGGGCCACGCCCGCCCGTACGAGCAGCTTAACGGACGCGCGCAGGTCGCCATCCCTGCAGCTTGGTCTACTCCAACAAGCTGGAGCAAAAAAATATATATCTATTATCAGCCTCCGAGGGCATACAACGAGCATAGCGAAGATCATCAACTCGCCACGCACCTTTGGCTTCAATAAATTTCATCTTTCGGCTGTCAACTCTACGTCGGCTTATGCCACAGCCAGGTATGATGAATCTCAAGCCGATTCCTCGAGTCGTCTTAAGACTCGGGGGCTACACAGACATGACTCGGCAGATTCGGCCGGTTTCAATAAATACAAAAACCCCAGGTCGTTACAGGGAAGACAACCCGATGCCCGGGGGCTGCTGCCGTATTGGCGAGAAAGAAAGGTTACCAAAGAAGACTAGTTGCCATTATGCGTAGTCTAAACATTGGTATTTTCAGGGGAATTATCCGCGGTCAAGACCCAACCTGCTACAGGACCTGGCCTCAAGGATGACCCGGCCTGCTCGACAATGATCAAAGGAATGCCGGCTTATCTGGACCCCAGATGTTTTGCAGTAGTAGCATTGTCTCCTGTATATCCTATGCTGAGCTTTTCCATGATCATATGGTTACTTGGGGGCTTTCAACTCATCGAGTTTAGCTTACAAAACCCTTTTAACCCGGTGAAAAGCCAAACTATACTTGGTTAAACCTGCCTGTTAGCAAGATGCTACTCCCTAAAAAGCGACCCGGCGTACGCCTGATGAGTCAATCACAAAGGTGACCCTGAATTCATCAGAGTTAAAACGCTCGATTGGTTGCGTGAGAGCCGACTTTCAGAGAGATAGGACAAACCAAAAGAGGCCAAAAAGCCTGCTTCCACAGGAAACAAAACCAAGACTCGAGCCTTGAAAGCCGGTCTTATGCCATGCCTCGAAAGCCGGCGTTTTTATACTCTGTTATCATACACATACATCATCATACATTGCATCATCATTGCATCATCATACAATGCATCATATATGCATGAACATATTTGTTTATGTTGCAGGAGCCGGTTTTCAAACCGGGTTACATTGTAACTCTGCAGGAACAAACAAATCTTTAATAGCCAAAATGGCTGGATCTTCATCATGGTTTATCATAACCAGTATTAAATGATTGAGATATCAATTCTTCTGAAATCCCGGGTTACAAATCCAGCCGGGTCACATATAATACCAGGTCATCTAATTAACCGGGTTTTGGGTTATTCAACATGTGCTTTGTAGAAGACTACAGCACTTATGGATTTTTTCACACATATTTGCCGGGTTGCACTGCAACCACGGCCAAGGATTTCTTTCATTGTAAAAGCATCATCAGTTCATAGGCAAAATATTAAAGTGCTTGTTGGCATTGGCGGACTATACAAGTTTCACGCTCAAAAACTATTACAAGCCACGATTGGGATATTTTCTGTCAAGTTTTTCAAAGCAAATTCAAGCTTGCAGAGTGATTGATGGTTGAGACCCGGCAGCTGGATCTGTCGGATTAACATTGGTTTGTTCTCATCCTACGTCAATTGCCGCCGGGTTGTCACTTACCGGGTCACCAGGATTTATTTGGTGAGTTGATAATAGAAAGAGTATACTATGCGGCCAGGCAACCCGGTTCTTGGAAGCTACAGTGGATCTGAGTTTATTCTACAGTGGAAGAAATGGACCCGAGTCGCCGCGGGCAATACGACCCGGCACTTGGGGGATACCATATTCAAGTCTATTATTCAGTCCCGAGCCGCCGCAGGCGATCGACCCGGCACTTGGGGGATACCATATTCAAGTCTATTATTCAGTCCCGAGCCGCCGCAGGCAGTGACCCGGCCCTTGGGGGCTACAGCAATCAGCTTTTGATGTATATTATTGGAAGTCCCAAGTAGATACAAGCATGGCACTTGGGGGCTAATGAGACATTTATTTTTCTAAGGATCTATTGACAGAAGACCCGACTCAACATCAATGATGAGCCGGCCCTTGGGGGCTACAGTCACTGACTCTACAGATAGTTCAAGTTCCAGATTGATGAGGAGAGCTAACCCGGCCCTTGGGGGCTGTACTACTTTCAGCTATACATCTACAAACATCAAAAGCTAAGTTAAAGTCCCAGGTTGCTGCATGCAAGACAACCCGGCACTTGGGGGCTACAGCGTTTAGTTGTTTAAACAGATCATAAGGTCCAAATTGAAGACCCGGCCCATCAAATACTGATGAGCCGGCCCTTGGGGGCTACACATGTGAAATGCAAACATTCAGTGACTCAGATGAACAACCGAGATTTCTCCAAAGTTGCAACATTTATATTTAAGCAAGTCTTAAGCTATCACTATGTTCTACTCTTAAGACTTGGGGGCTACAGGTGATATGGATATAAGGGAGGAACACCTTCAAGTTTTCAGTTTTGAGCGAACTGGGTCTCATATTCTTGGTGGAGAAATTTGCAAAGTTTATCTCCTCTAAAGCTACTCATAGAAAGGCCCGGAAAGCCAGTTCAACATCATATGGATTTCTTTTTCCCAAAAATTTCATCAAGCCAAAGCACTGGAAGCCGACTCAATGGCAGATGGGTGTTTTATTTCCCAATATTTTTCCGCAAGGAACCAGCGTGAGCAAGTTAATTGTGAAGCGAGCTTGTCGATGACAGAGGCCCAAAATTTCTAGGAATCCAATTCCATGACCCGGCGATATCAACCTCCGTGACCCGGCAACCTCGATGCTCGTAACTCGACAAGTTCTATATCTACAAGACGGAAGATGACATCGACATGTTAAAGCTTTTGAAAACCGGTTCAATAACGGATGGATTATTATTCCCAATATTTTCCTGCAAAGGACGCGCATCAGCAAGTTGATTGAGAAGCCGGCTCGAAATTATGAGGAAGAAACCCGGATTTTTCCAGAAGCTGGTTCATTGAATAAAGGCGGCCTTTTGGGCGAGCCATTTTCTCTTAAATATATTTTGTTTTCAGGAGCTTAGCATGAATAAATTCAAGTTAACCTGGGGTCTAATGTTGGGGATATTCCCCACGGTTTGACCCGGCCAGGAGGTATAACCCGGCCCATCGCTTGGCGGCTCATGGGTCACCTCGCTTACCCGGGCGACCAGGATGACAAGGACCCAGGCCCAGTGTGCAACCCGGTAGGAGGCCGGCTCACGAAGAGACCAAGGGGCCAGGGTGAGACCCGGCTTAAGGGGAGCCCAATGGGCCGGCTCGAAGAGGAGGACTAAGAAGAGGAAAGCAAGACCCGGACTAGTATCCAACTTGTAATAGAAAATAGACCAGTCCTAATTCTACTAGGACTCTACATTTAAGTCGCCCCTTTAACTTATATAAGGAGGGGCAAGGCACCCCAAGAGGGACAGGTCAAGTTAGACAGACAAAGCAGTAGCTCTCGAGATAGAGGTAGAAAAGAGCACCCTTGTAATCGAGATCATCATCATCAATATCAATCAAGCAGGATGTAGGCTTTTACCTCCACCGCGAGGGGCCGAACCTGGGTAAACTCACGTCTCTCGATTCCGGCCAACCCCGTTCAAGCCGCCACCTAGTTGCGATGGCCTCACGACTAAGTCCTTTCACGAGGACATCTTGCCGTGACAAAACCACGACAGTTAGAGTTATCTTAATTCTTCTTTCGTAGTTGCGGATGCTTGTGAGAGGGGGTAATCATAAGTGGGAGGCTTGTTCAAGTAAGAACAGCACCCAAGCACCGGTCCACCCACATATCAAATTATCAAAGTAGCGAACGCGAATCAAACCAACATGATGAAAGTGACTAGATGAAATTCCCATGTGTCCTCGAGAATGCTTTACTTATTATAAGAGATCGTTCAGGCTTGTCCTTTGCTACAAAAAGGATTGGGCCACCTTGCTGCACACTTTGTTACTATTTCTACTTGTCACTTGTTACAAATTATCTTGCTATCAAACTACTCGTTACCGATAATTTCAGTGCTTGCAGAAAATATCTTGCTGAAAACCGCTTGTCATTTCCTTCTGCTCCTCGTTGGGTTCGACACTCTTACTTATCGAAAGGACTACGATTGATCCCCTATAATTGTGGGTCATCAGTTATCTATGGTGGTATTTATGCTTCCCATCTCGCTAAACATTTTGAGATTCCTATTAGGCACGACGAGAGGGAAGAGAGGCTTTTACCCATTATGCATCTTGATTACGACAGTATGGTTGGGCATGACTTTATTGGCAGGGGCCCTAGATGATTTCAGTATAACTTGGTATTCAGTTAGGGTACTTGTGAGATTATTACTTTGCCTGCCCCTGCTTTGTTTGATATTCACAGGGGCAGATACATCATCATGCCTGAGGACATTTATGCTTATTGGGGCTTGGACCAGCCCCAAGCACCAGAGCCAGCACCTGAGCCAGAGCCGTACCAGGAGCCCATCTATCAGTGGGAGCCTCAGGAGGCCGTTTACCAGTGGGATTCCCAGCAGCCTCAGTAGTATCCAGGAGGTGCTGATTTCGATCCATGGTCGTAGACCAACTTAGGCCAAAAGCCTAAGCTTGGGGGAATACGTATTTCTCACCGACATTACATTCATGTTCACACACTCATTCCAGTTGTCGGTGTTCATCCTTTTTCATTGTATTATCCATGTTAGCTTTATTTTCACTTTCTTCTTGTGTGTTTGAAAAACTTTCGAAAATCTAAAAAAATTAGTTGTAGTTTCTTTCTTGTTTAGTTAATTCATAGTAGTAAGAGAAAACCCAAAAAGATTTCTCGTTTCTTCTTTTACTTGTTGGGAGCTTTCCCGTGTAAATAGTTTTTCTCGTTTTTTGTTTTCCTTCGTTAATTTGCTTTCTTCAGAAAAACCAAAAAACTCCAAAAATATTTCAGTGTGTTTCTCTGAATTTCTTTTCTTTTCGTTGAGTCGTCGCAAGGAGAAGACCATGATGAAAATGTTGAGTGGCTCTCATATGCTTTATTGTTGAACTAACAAAGAGCCACTATAAGAGATGAAATTCCCAAGAGCCACTATAACCCAAGCACCGGTCCACCCACATAACCCAAGCACCAGTCCACCCAACTAACAAAGAGCCACTATAACCCAAGCACCGGTCCACCCACATATCAAATTATCAAAGTAGTGAACGCGAATCAAACCAACATGATGAAAGTGACTAGATGAAATTCCCATGTGTCCTCGAGAACGCTTTACTTATTATAAGAGATCGTTCTGGCTTGTCCTTTGCTACAAAAAGGATTGGGCCACCTTGCTGCACACTTTGTTACTATTGCTACTTGTCACTTGTTACAAATTATCTTGCTATCAAACTACTCGTTACCGATAATTTCAGTGCTTGCAGAAAATACCTTGCTGAAAACCGCTTGTCATTTCCTTCTGCTCCTCGTTGGGTTCGACACTCTTACTTATCGAAAGGACTACGATTGATCCCCTATACTTGTGGGTCATCAAGACTCTTTTCTGGCGCCGTTGCCGGGGAGTGAACGCCTTTGGTGAGTGGAATTTGGTAAGGAAACATTTATATTACGTGCTGAAATTTACTATCACTTGTCACTATGGAAAGTAATCCTTTGAGGGGTTTGTTCGGGGTATCTTCACCTCGATCGGAAGCACCAATAGTTTCACCTCAACCTACTGCACCTACTGAAAATATTTCATATGAAATTCCTCTGGGTATGATAGAGAAACTGCTAGCTAATCCTTATGCAGGAGATGGAACGGTACATCCTGATATGCACTTGATCTATGTTGATGAAATTTGTGGATTGTTTAAGCTTGCAGGTTTATCCGAAGATGGAGTTAAGAAGAATGTCGTGGTTTTGTCACGGCAGATGCCCGAAGGCTTAGGTTCGGAGTCAACGCCATGGAAGTGGACTCAAAGGGGTTAAGCGGGACAAGGGACACGGGTTTACCCAGGTTCGGCCCCTCACGGTGGAGGTAAAAGCCTACGTCCTGCTTAAGCTGTATTGACTGGTATATCGAATACAAAGGGCGGCTTGCTTGCCCTAACTCTTGATCGCTTGATCTCTCTCGCCGTAAGGCTTGTCTGTCTTTCTCCACCCCTCTAACCCGCCGCAGGGGCTCACCTTTATATACACAGGTCGAGGCCCTGGGCTTACAAGAGTCCGGGTCGGGTTGGACAACGTAACCGACCCCGGTTCTACTTTCCTAGTCTTACAATGTAAGTCTTCACGTGGCGGCTTACCTTCTCGGGCCTTGAGTCGCCACCAGGCCTTGGGCCTTCAAAGGGCCCGTCTGTTAACCGTCGTCTTCATGTCTTGCCTTCCTGGGCTTGCTTGGGCTCTTGCGCCATGAGTCGCCAACCGGTGTAACCCGGCCCCTTAAGGGCGGGTCACACCGTGGGGTTATATCCCCAACATTAGGCCCCAAATTGATTTGAACATGTTCATGTCAATTTAAATCCTTCCGTTGGCGAGTCTTCTTTAACTCTTCTGAAATTTAATCTTGGACTGGTCTTTCATAACCCGCCATATTCAACAGTGTGATGTCACCGTGAATCTTCGCCTTAACCCGTCATTCAGGAAATCCAGGCGCCTCCTCAGTCACGATAATTATGTCGCCTCGATCTTCGGGCTTGCCGTTTCACTGTCCCTTCTCCTTATAAATGGGCGCGGGGGTCTCTCCTTTCCACTTACCCCGTCACCTCTCCTTCTTCTTCTTCTTCGCGCCAGCTAGAGTGTGCACCGCAGCAGCCTGAAGCTCCGCCGTCGTCGTTCCTCATCGACAGCCTCGACTCGGGCCGCTGCATCAACCTGACTGGATCAGAGCCCAGCGGCGCATCTCTGCTTTCCGATCAGACATCCAGGTAATGCCCTTTCCCTTCCACGGATTCACATTAGATCCGGTCTGTTCATCGAGCTCGCCGGAGTTCTTTGCCTGTTCTTCGTGTTCCTCGTGCCAAAAGTGATGCTTCAATCCGAATCAAGGCAGAAAATATTGCGGCAGTAGCTAGCTCCCCCTTTGCATCTTGTATGGATCGATTCTGCTTCGGCATTAGCGAGTTGCTGATTTATCTGTTCTTCCACTATCTGTTAGGGTTGATAGTTTTTTCCCTTTCTAGATTGCCTGTAGATCCGAAAAAATTGCGACGGATTGTGAAACTTGTTTGTCCAACACTTAGTGAATTTCTGGCCATCCTTGGATGCACCGATAACTGACCCTCCCTTCAGCCTTTAGGCGGCTTAGCACATATTTTGTAACTCGCCATAGAGTCTTATTACTGCTTCTTTTACGTAACCCGCCAGTCTGCCACCGGCTCTTAATTTCAGAGATTAACCCGCCAATATGTCAAGCGCAACATCGTCTTGTGACTAGGTCCAATCCGGAGTTACCGAAGATCTACTGTTAGACTATGTGAAAATAGGCGTGTTACCGGCTCGGGACGTCATTCAGTGGCGGGCTCCCGGGTTAGAGAAAAGACCCAGACCTCAAGACGGAGAAGTCGTTGTTTTCGCTGACCACCTCGTCCGCGGCTTCAGCCCGCCCGGGTCTAAATTCTTCCGAGATGTTCTGCACTTTTTTAAGCTTCACCCTCAAGACATAGGCCCCAATTCAGTCACCAATATCTCCCAATTCCAAGTCTTGAGTGAGGTGTATCTGCAAGAAGAACCTTCTGTGGATATTTTTCGTGATTATCATTATATCAACCGCCAAACTGAGAAAGCAGGCGGCTCAAGTCTGGAACTCGGCGGCGTGACTATCCAGAGGCGGAGAGATGTGCCTTACCCATCTGCTACCCTGCCAAGTCATCCTAAGAACTGGAATAAGACCTGGTTTTATTGTAAAGACACTTCCCCGGAGGGTGAAAATCCACTGCCGGGTTACCGCCCTACCCGGCTTCCCAGCTCCGGAGAACTTCCAGATAGGCTATCCACTATTGAAAGAGCGAAGTATGCCACTTCCATTGCCAAGATCAAAGCTTTGATTGCAAACGGATTGACCGGTGTCGACCTGACCCGCTGCTGGGTCAGTTGGCAAATATTGCCCCTGAGCCGGCGTGACCGGCTTATGTCTGAATACACGGGTGAACCCAATGACCCCCTCTGCTTCTCAAACACCCAATTGTCAAAACAGGACATCAGCAATAGTGTTAAAAATCTTCTCGGCGAGAAACAGGAGGTTTGTGATAAAACTGGGCTGAGACCCTTCTATGCCCAGAACCCGGCTCCACCTGTAAGAGAAAGCTTCTGAAAAACTCATAATCTTCGTCTTGCTCGTTTTTAACTTTCATCTTTTAACCTCTCTAGCGGCTTGTGCGCAGGCCGGCTCTGATTTTTGGAAAAAGAAACTCAACCCGCCCGTGAGGAAGCCCCGGGCGGGTAAAACCCTTGCTCATAAAAAGAAAAACACCGCCTCCTCCATCCCTGAGTCTAACGATTCAGAGGTAAAGCCTGACTTCTTCTGGCCGTCCCTTTATGCAGCTTATTGATAGTATTTATTCATAGGTCGAACCAGAGACCAGCCGTGCGGATGCCCCTGAGATAACTAATATTTCCTCCGACTTAGAAAGTTCTCCCCCAAAGAAGAAACGGCGGGTCATCCGAAAAGTCCCATTCTCTCATCCTCTTGCTTACTTGGACTCCCGTTTTCTTTTGAAAAAGCAACAGCACACCTCCAGGCGTCGGACCCGGAGCTCCGGCTCTTATGAGCTGATGGCCGGCTTACCCGACTCCCCGGCTTCTCGGAAACGACCTGCAGAGGTACTTTTTACCCAAGTCTGATCATCTTAATAGTCTTGTCTTACAATCTTACCTTTGCCTGAAGAGCTGTAACTTTTCCAGGACTCGCCCCCTTCGTCCGGCGATTCAACGGCCACTAAACTACCTCCATTGAGGATCAACCCAGAGTATGCATTTTTCCTTTGCACTATATTTTTCTTCAATCTTGTCTTTTATTTGACAATTGTTTTTGCTCTCTAGGGCTCAAGCGAAGCGGAAGAAAACCGGCCGGTCTGAAGCCGCCCCCACTGTCCAAGAGCCGGAGAAATCCAATCCGGCTTCCCCTGTACCTCATGCTGAGCCTACAGAAGCTATAAAAGAAACACCTGCCGATGATCCTCAGCCCCACGAGCCGGCTGTTCATGATACGGTCGTTCCTACGAACCCTCCACAACCTGTCTTCCAAACGCCGAGCTCTCCAGCTTCCAAAAACGTCGCTCTTACTGGGGCGGGTTATCAGTCGCCCTCTCATGTGTTAACAAGACACTCCGGCGAGGCTAAAGAGAGCTCACCAGAAAAATTCGACTTTGCATTTCCCTCGTTGGAAAAGATGTCTACGGATGATCTCCATGCTGGCTATTTAAACCGCCTCAGCGCAAGCCACAACATGGAACGAAAACTTGTTGGCCTTATGAAGTGCAAATTTGAGGTACTCCTCCTTTCGTGCTTTCCTTATACTCTTATGTAGCCCCCAAGAGCCGGTTTAATAGATCCACTAGTAGGCCGGGTCTTTCAATTCTTGTCATCTTTTATATTTCTGATACCTGTAGCCCCCAAGGACCGGGTTAATATAGATATTGAGCCGGTACTAATTTGATAGAGTTGATCCAAGTGTAGCCCCCGAGTTTGGGTCATGACGATGAGCCAGAACTTCATTGTAAACTTTGGAGAGCTCTGTGTAGCCCCCAAGTGCCGGCTTAACTTTAACAAAGATGAGCCGGGACTGCCATGTAGACTTAGAGAAAAACACAGGCATTAGCCCCCAAGTGTCAAGTATATTGCTTGCAATGTGCTTGAGACTTGTAACACAATAGTTTCACCAATGTGCGAATCATATCCTGACTGAAAACCTTTAAAACTGTCTTTTGCGTAACGCAGGAAGCTTTAGCAACTGCTGAGTCGAATTTCACTGTGCAACAAGCCGCTAGGGCTGAGGCGGACAATAAATGGCGAGTTGCCGTGACAGAGCTGGAGAAAACCCGGGCTGAACTCGCTGCTTATCAGAAGACGGCTGAGGCGGAAAAAGCTGCTATAACCCAACGAGCCAACGACGCTGAAAACCGGCTTAAGGTTGTGTCCGATGAGCTACAAACTCTCAAAGACCATATCTCCAGAATGACCTCTGCGATCTTCGGTAAGTGCCAAACACTTGAAAATTACCTTGTGTTGTTTGAATAACTCATACAGGCGGCTTATAATTCTTGACTATCTTGCAGGGGAACGAAGCTGCCAACTGTCTTCGGACAGCGTGATTAAGCTGAAAGCCGTCTACTCTTTAGCCGAACAGTTATATTGCGGGACCCTTTGCACTATGAAGGCGATGTTGACCGAGAAATGCATCCCAAAGCATATGAAGGGGGTGATAGAACTTCTATCCACCCTGCCCAAACAGGTTGGAGAACTCAAACGGTCAGCCGCCAGGCAGGGAGCCATGGCTGCTTTAAGCCGGTGTCTTGCTTTTGCCCCGGAGTTAACTACAGCGGAAATGACGGACGGGTTCCCAGCCAAAAAGGTCGACGGCTCAGATTTCACAGAAGCCGACTACGTCAAATGTATGAAAGATTCCCGGGTGCTGGCCTCAAGTCTTGCCAATGAGTTAGACCTTTCCACATACCAGGCGGCTTATGACGCGAAAAACAAACGCGTGCGCGGCCCAACCTTTGAATCGAGGAGCCTGACTCCTGCACGTCGTAAGCAGCTCTTCGCTCCTGACCTTGATGCATCTCCCTTCTTCGACCAGACCCAATTTGAGGTCTTAACACGCTGCAACTGGGATGTCGACAATCTTCAGATCGAAGAGGTCGAAGACCCGGCGAAGGATGACTAGCCAGCGAGCTGTACTTTCGGCTGAAACTGATAACTCGGCCTGTCTGAGCCGCCAAGGCTATCTTTTGTAAAAAACTTTAATCTTGCCTTGTCTTGTACTCCATTGGGAGCTTTTGTAATAGCTGTGGAGATATCTGAAATGCCTGAGTCGTGCCTTCGTGCACGTATAACCCTTTTTGAATAGTCTTGCTGCAATGACATCTTTCATATGCTCTTACTCTCAACCATGCTTTCAATGTCCATGGCGGCTTATCAGAAAAGATAAAACCTGCAAAAATAACCAAGACAGAAAACTTCTGTATTGTTGTAAGGGCAGCTTATAACAGCACAACCCGGAGATGTCTTTCATGGTCTTGCGTCTTGTTTCATAATCTTTCCTTGACCCGGCTTGTCAAAACCGGAATGATATGTAAGTGTGATGTATGATGCAATGCATGACGTATGATGTAATGCACGATGCATGATGTATGATGTTCTCTGCTCTTGCAAGTCATCCAAAAAGGGGGTAAGTGGCCAACTCGCTGCACCCCAATATTGGAGAGGTTATCAAAAGAGGGGGTGAGTGGCTAACTCGCTGCACCCCAATTTTGAAAAAAGGTCATCAAAGAGGGGGTAAGTATTCAACTCGTTGCACCCCAATTTGGAAAAAATCATCAAAAGAGGGGGTAAGTTCTCAACTCGCTGCACCCCAATTTTGGAATAAGTCATCAAAGAGGGGGTAAGTATTCAACTCGCTGCACCCCAATTTGGAAAAAATCATCAAAAGAGGGGGTAAGTTCTCAACTCGCTGCACCCCAATTTTGGAATAAGTCATCAAAGAGGGGGTAAGTATTCAACTCGCTGCACCCCAATTTGGAAAAAATCATCAAAAGAGGGGGTAAGTTCTCAACTCGCTGCACCCCAATTTTGGAATAAGTCATCAAAGAGGGGGTAAGTATTCAACTCGCTGCACCCCAATTTGGAAAAAATCATCAAAAGAGGGGGTAAGTTCTCAACTCGCTGCACCCCAATTTTGGAATAAGTCATCAAAGAGGGGGTAAGTATTCAACTCGCTGCACCCCAATTTGGAAAAAATCATCAAAAGAGGGGGTAAGTTCTCAACTCGCTGCACCCCAATTTTGGAATAAGTCATCAAAGAGGGGGTAAGTATTCAACTCGCTGCACCCCAATTTGGAAAAAATCATCAAAAGAGGGGGTAAGTTCTCAACTCGCTGCACCCCAATTTTGGAATAAGTCATCAAAGAGGGGGTAAGTATTCAACTCGCTGCACCCCAATTTGACCTTGCCAATGACATACTTGTGCACAATCTGAGATACACGAAAAAACGGCAGAGGCCCCGGCTTATGGGGATGCCAATTTTATTTATCATATATGTGATATGTACAACGACTCAAGTGTAATAAGGCCGTAGATGAGCTATGTTCCACGGCCGGCGGGTCTCCTGCCCAGAGGTATTTGACTCGTCTCGCACGTCAACTAGGTAGTATGACCCATTGTTGAGATTCTTGCTGACCACAAAAGGCCCTTCCCATGGAGGAGATAGCTTATGCATATCCGTCTGGTCTTGAATCAAACGCAACACTAAGTCGCCTTCTTGAAACGTCCGGGTCTTAACTCTGCGGCTGTGATAGCGACGCAGGTCTTGCTGATAAATCGCCGAACGAGCCGCCGCCAGATCACGTTTCTCCTCCAGAGCATCTAGCGCATCCTGACGCGCCATCTTGTTGTCTTGCTCAACATAAGCCGCCACACGCGGCGAGTCATGACGTATGTCGCTTGGTAATACAGCTTCCGCGCCATAAACCATGAAGAAAGGTGTATAACCCGTCGATCTATTGGGAGTAGTATTGATGCTCCATATCACTGATGGTAACTCCTCAACCCAACAACCCGGTGTTCGCTGCAAAGGAACCATAAGCCGGGGCTTGATACCTTTCAAGATCTCCTGGTTAGCACGCTCTGCCTGACCATTGGACTGTGGATGAGCAACCGCCGAAACATCAAGCCGGATATGTTCATTCTCACAAAACGTCTGCATAGCCCCCTTGGACAGGTTTGTACCATTATCAGTGATGATACTGTGAGGATAACCAAAATGGTAGATTAACTTCTTAATAAATTGAACCGCCGTAGCCGCGTCACACTTACTGACCGGCTCAGCTTCCACCCACTTGGTAAATTTATCCACCGCCACCAAAAGGTGGGTCTTCTTATCTTTAGATCTCTTGAAGGGTCCAACCATGTCAAGCCCCCAGACCGCAAACGGCCAAGTAATTGGAATCATACGCAGCTCCTGAGCCGGCACGTGAGCACGACGCCCAAACTTCTGACATCCGTCACACTTAAGAACCAGGTCTTCTGCGTCCTTATGAGCCGTCAGCCAGAAGAAACCATGACGGAAAGCCTTGGCCACCAAAGATTTTGAGCCGGCATGATGACCGCAGTCGCCAGCGTGAATTTCATTTAAAATCTCCTTACCCTCTTCTGGTGAAACACACCGCTGAAAGACGACGGTGACGCTGCGTCTATGTAACTCGCCATTGAGGATAGTCATAGATTTAGACCGCCTTATGATTTGTCTGGCCGAGATCTCATCCTCTGGTAACTCACCGCGCGTCAGATATGCCAAGTAAGGCAATGTCCAGTCAGGAGTAGCATGTAGAGCCGCCACCAATGGCCCCTCCGGGTCAGGGACAGCCAGGTCTTCCTCTGAAGGCAGCTTGACAGACGGGTGGTGTAACACGTCCAAGAAGACGTTAGGCGGCACCGGCTTACGCTGTGAGCCGAGTCTTGCCAACGCGTCAGCCGCCTCGTTCTTGCGACGGTCAATATGGTCCACCTGATAGCCTTTGAAGTAACCAGCAATTTCATCCACCGCCTGACGATAAGCCGCCATCCTTGGGTCTTTGGAGTCCCAAGTGCCTGAAACCTGCTGAGCCACGAGGTCTGAATCGCCAAGACATCGAACCCGGCTCAGGCTCATCTCTTTCGCCACGCGGAGACCATGAAGCAAGGCCTCATACTCAGCTGCATTGTTAGTACAGGTAAATATTAGTCTGAGCACATAACAGAACTTATCACCTTTAGGGGAGGTTAAGACAACCCCAGCCCCCGAGCCTTCTAGCTGTCTAGACCCGTCAAAGTGAATCGTCCAGTAAGTGTTATCCGGCTTTTCCTCGGGCGCCTGCAGCTCTGTCCAGTCGTTAATGAAATCCACCAAAGCTTGAGACTTGACAGCCGTACGAGGCACGTATGTAAGGTTGAGAGGCCCAAGTTCCAATGCCCACTTTGCAATCCGACCAATGGCCTCCCTGTTCTGAATTATGTCCCCCAACGGGGCAGAACTCACCACAGTAATCGGGTGGCCCAAGAAATAGTGCTTCAGCTTGCGATTCGCCATGAACACCCCATACACCAGCTTCTGCCAATGGGGGTACCTTTGCTTAGACTCACTCAACACCTCACTGATGTAGTAAACCGGCCTCTGAACCGGATATTCCTTCCCTGCCTCCTTTCGCTCCACAACCACTGCGGCACTGACTGCTCTGTTATTAGCCGCCACGTAGAGGAGCAACGGTTCCTTCTCAATTGGAGCAGCCAAGACGGGCGGCTCAGACAGCTGCCTCTTAAGAGCTTCAAACGCCTCACCCGCCTCCTTACTCCAGATGAAGTTGTCTGTCTTCTTCATCATCTGATACAGGGGGATAGCTTTCTCGCCCAGGCGGCTTATGAACCGGCTTAACGCAGCGATTCGACCCGCCAGGCGCTGAACATTGTTAACACACTTCGGTTCTGACAGGGAGGTAATAGCTTTTATCTTGTCCGGGTTAGCTTCAATGCCTCGCTCTGAAACTAGAAACCCCAAGAGTTTTCCTGCTGGAACTCCAAAAACACACTTGGCCGGGTTAAGCATCATTTTGTAAATCCGTAGATTATCAAATGTCTCCTTCAGGTCTTCGAGCAGAGTCTCCTTCTTCCGAGACTTAACCACAATATCATCCACATAAGCATGAACATTGCGCCCAATTTGATTGTGAAGACAGTTCTGCACACAGCGCTGATAAGTCGCCTGGGCACTCTTGAGCCCAAAAGGCATAGACACATAGCAGAAAGCACCAAAAGGCGTTATGAAAGCCGTCTTCTCTTGGTCCTTAACCGCCATCTTGATCTGATGATACCCGGAGTAAGCATCCAAGAAACATAGGCTCTCGCAACCCGCCGTGGCATCAATGGTTTGATCAATGCGGGGGAGGGCAAAAGGATCAATCGGGCACGCCTTGTTGAGATCCGTGTAATCCACACACATGCGCCACGTGCCGTTCTTCTTCAGTACCAACACCGGGTTAGCAAGCCACTCCGGGTGAAACACTTCGACGATGAACCCTGCAGCCAAGAGCCGGGCCACCTCTTCTCCAATGGCTTTATGTCTCTCTTCGTTAAACCGCCAGAGGAACTGTTTAACCGGCTTAAACTTAGGATCCACATTAAGATGGTGCTCAGCGAATTCTCTCGGTACACCCGGCATGTCAGAAGGCTTCCATGCAAAGATGTCCCGATTCTCACGGATGAATTCGATGAGCGCGCTTTCCTATTGGGGGTCCATATTGGCCCCAATAGTGAACTGCTGTGATGAGTCGCCCGGTTTAAAGTCCACCAACTTAGTATCTTCTGCCAAAAACTTGAGGGGCGGCTCAGATTCCGTGTTGGGTTTCTTCAGAGAGGTCATATCTGTCGGGTCGACATTCTGCTTATAGAAATTAAGTTCTACCTCTGCACAGCTTGTCTCTGCGTAAGCCGCACCACCTTCCTCACATTCCATAGCCGTCTTCTGATCACCATGTACAGTAATCGTTCCCTTCAAGCCGGGCATCTTGAGCTGCAAATACACATAACAAGGTCTGGCCATGAACTTCGCGTAAGCCGGCCGTCCAAAAATAGCGTGGTACGGGCTCTTGATCTTGACCACCTCAAACCATAGAGACTCCACCCTGTAGTTGTGTTCATCACCAAAAGCTACTTCCAAAGAGATCTTCCCGACTGGGTAAGCCGACTTTCCTGGTACCACACCGTGAAAGACTGTTGAAGAAGGCTTAAGATCCTTGTCAAGTAAGTTCATCCGGCGAAAGGTGTCATAGTACAAGATGTTGATGCTGCTGCCGCCATCCATAAGTACTTTAGTGAACTTGTATCCTCCCACTTGGGGGGCAACTACTAAGGCTAGCTGCCCCGGGTTATCAACACGTGGCGGGTGATCCGCCCTGCTCCAAGTGATGTCATACTCAGACCACTTGAGATACTGTGGGAGAGCCGGCATGACCGCGTTAACCGCCCGTTTGTGTACCTTCCGTTCCCGTTTGTCAAGGCTGGTTGTGAAGACGTGGTACTGACCCCCGCTGAGCTGCTTCGGGTTACTCTGATACCCTAACTGGTTATTCTGCTGCTGGCCTCCGCCACCAGACTGTTGGTTATGACCTCCTTTGTTGCCTTGACCCTGGCCGCCCGGCCCTGAGCCGCCCGACGGGCCATTACCGTTGTTACGATGCTGCTGAATGCTGTAGTTCCGGAAATCCCGCATAACGCTGCAATTTCCCCATGCATGATCTGCTTGCTTGCCATTCCGGCTGTGCTCTGGACAAGGTCTATTAAGCATCTCCTCTAGAGGAATCTTACCTCTGTTAAAAGCTTGTCTATAATTCCCATTGCCCTTAGCACGGCTATTCCCAGTGTTGGTATTAGCCACTAGCTCTGACTCGCCTTCCGGGTGTTTCCGCTTTCCAGCGTTGTTACTTCCAGCCGTACCCGGCTGCTGACCCTTGCCATTGTTACCCTTTTTCCCCTGACCTGATTTCTCCTCATCAGAGCCCGGGTCTTTCGTATTGTCAGAATCTGCATACTTGGTGAGAGCCGCCATGAGCTCCCCCATGTCTTGACATGACCGCTTGAGCCGGCCAAGCTTCTGCTTCAGAGGCGTGAAGTGACAGTTCTTCTCCAGAATTAAAACCGCCTGAGCCGCCGTAATCTGCTCCGAAGAATGGATGATAGTAGAGACCCGCCGGACCCAGTGATGAGCCGACTCGTCCTCACGCTGTACACAATGGTCTAAATCCACAATCGTCATGGGCTGCTTGCATGTTCCTTTAAAAATTTTGATGAATTTCGCCCTTAACTCGGCCCAGGAGTTAACGGTGTTGGGTGGCAAACCTTTCAACCATGTGCGAGCCGGCCCTTCCAGCATCATGATGAAATACTTGGCGCAGACCGCATCGCTAACGTCCAACATCTCCATGGCTAGCTCATAACTTTCAACCCAGGCCTCTGGAGGTAAATCAGCAGTGTAATTGGGCACCTTACGAGGACCCTTAAAATCCTTCGGTAGGCGCTCATTCCGCAGAGCCGGTACCAGATACGGCACCCCCACAGCCCTGGAAGTCAACCCCGCTCCCCCGGAAACGGAAGGGGCGACTGTGTGTTCCTGAGACGCCGCCGCTGCCTGCACCGCCTCTTCTCGCCGTGCTCTCGCCTTATCCACCAATGTCTGAGCATCCAGAGCCGCCCGATCCGCTTGCGGCGGGTTACGATGTCGTTCGCTGCTAGAAACCGTCGGCGACTCATAACGCCGGCTGTAGCTACGGCTGTGGAGGGGTGTTGAGTGCACGCGACTCCGGCTGTAATTATACTTCTCTTGCTGGGCCATCGCCGTGCGCAGGTATCCGATGGCGTTCCGCACCTCTTCTGCATAAGGCGCCTCATCGGGGATCGGAATTGTGTCAAGCCTGGTAGCTGCTGCCACCATGTTCTCCGCCGAGTTAGAATAATGACCCGGCGGTGTCGGATAAAGCGGTGGCGGGTTTTGGCCCCGTCGTGGCGGGTCTTGACGCTGAACCGCCGCCCGGCTCCCAGGTATTTCCGCCGTCCGGGTTATGGCCAAAGGCACACCTCGTCCCGTTCCTGGCGTGTTGAAGAGATTCCTAGCTTCATACTGCTCCGACAAGCGGGACTGATGTCTCATCCGCTGAACCGCCGCGGCCGACTGTTGCTCTATCTCGAGGCGAAGAGCGTCCGCCTTAAGGCGCTCCGCCTCAGCATCCATCTGAGCCTTCAGCTCGTTAACTTCTTGCTGGACCGCGGCCATCCGATGCTTCAACCTAGTGATTTCTGCATTGCGGGCTGCTTGGTTCGCAACAGTGACCTCAGTTGCCATCAAGGTTGTAAGCTCGTTCATCAGATCCAGGAGAACTTGAGCCGGGGGCGCGCCTGACCCGGACACGGTCGCACCAGCAGGTGTACTGCCCTGAGCCGCCGCTGAACCGGCCACGAAGACGGCTGCATGACTTGGCGGCTCATAACCCTCCGGCTCATGGTATTCTGACTTGGGGTAAGGCTCGTCGTAGCCCCCAAGCCCTCCATCTTGAAGCTGATAGATCGATTCCGTCTCCCCACACGAAGATTCCTCCCCGGAGTAGTCGTGAGTTTCTTCCTCGGACACAGAACCCTCAAGTTCTACGCCCTGAGTGAAGCCGACGAAGACATGCTTCCTGCCCGGGTCAGAACGGGCGGGTTGCTTGCGCCGGGCCGGCTCGATGATGTTGGTGCAGATGTCCGGCCCGGGTTCAGATCCGCCAATCTTGCCGATGAAGACATGGATTCCACCGAAGGGGACCCGGAAACCGTACTCGATTGAGTCGGCCTCAGGACCCCAGCTGGCATCGTCGATGTAAAGCTTTCCGCGGCGGCTCTTAGTCATCTCGCCGACCACGTATCCCTCGCCCCCGAGGAGAGCACCCTTTGAGAACTCAACACCACCGAGCGCTAGCCCCACGGTGGGCGCCAACTGTCGTGGTTTTGTCACGGCAGATGCCCGAAGGCTTAGGTTCGGAGTCAACGCCATGGAAGTGGACTCAAAGGGGTTAAGCGGGACAAGGGACACGGGTTTACCCAGGTTCGGCCCCTCACGGTGGAGGTAAAAGCCTACGTCCTGCTTAAGCTGTATTGACTGGTATATCGAATACAAAGGGTGGCTTGCTTGCCCTAACTCTTGATCGCTTGATCTCTCTCGCCGTAAGGCTTGTCTGTCTTTCTCCACCCCTCTAACCCGCCGCAGGGGCTCACCTTTATATACACAGGTCGAGGCCCTGGGATTACAAGAGTCCGGGTCGGGTTGGACAACGTAACCGACCCCGGTTCTACTTTCCTAGTCTTACAAGGTAAGTCTTCACGTGGCGGCTTACCTTCTCGGGCCTTGAGTCGCCACCAGGCCTTGGGCCTTCAAAGGGCCCGTCTGTTAACCGTCGTCTTCATGTCTTGCCTTCCTGGGCTTGCTTGGGCTCTTGCGCCATGAGTCGCCAACCGGTGTAACCCGGCCCCTTAAGGGCGGGTCACACCGTGGGGTTATATCCCCAACAAAGAAAGTATTCCCTTTATCTTTGGAGGGAAAGGCAATGACATGGTATAGGATATGTGATGATACTAATACATGGGACTGGAACTGATTGAAACTGGAATTCCATCAGAAATTCTACCCTATGCATTTGGTTCATCGTGATCGGAATTATATATATAATTTTTGGCCTCGTGAAGGAGAAAGCATCGCTCAAGCTTGGGGAGGCTTAAGTACAGGATGTACACATGCCCCAACCATGAGCTCTCAAAAGAAATTATCTTACAGAATTTTTATGCTCGGCTTTCTCATGATAATCAAACCATGCTCGATTCTTCTTCGACTGGCTCCTTTATGAAGAAAACTATTGAATTCAAATGGGATCTTCTAGAAAGAATTAAACGCAACTCTGAAGATTGGGAACTCGACAAAGGTAATGAGTCAGGTATAATACTTGAATTCGATTGTGTTAAATCTTTTATGAATATCGATGCTTTTCACAAGTTTAGCACTAAATATGGACTTGACTCTGAGATAGTAGCCTCCTTTTGTGAATCCTTTGCTACTCATGTTGATCTCCCTAAGGAGAAGTGGTTTAAATATCACCCACCTATTGAATTAAAAGAAGAACCCGTTAGTGTTAAAGAAGAAACAATTGTTTACCATGCTGATCCAGTTGTGCCTACTGCTTATATTGAGAAACCACCTTTTCCTGTTAGGATTAAGGAACATGCTAAGGTTTCAACTGTGGTTAACAAAAGTAATATTAGAGAACCTAGACCCTCTGAACAAATTAAAGTTGAACCTAATGTTGCTATGGTTAAAGATCTCTTGGTTGATAATATAGATGGGCATGTTATTTACCTCTGTGATGAAGCAGCCAGAATTGCTAAACCAGATCCTAAAGATAAAAACAGACCCGTAGTAGGCATGCATGTTGTCTCAGTTAAAATAGGAGATCATTGTTATCATGGCTTATTTGATTTGGGTGCTAGTGTGAATGCTATTCCGTTTACCTTATATCAAGAAATTATGAATGATATTGCTCCTGTTGAAATAGAGGACATTGATGTTACTATTAAGCTTGCAAACAGAGATACCATTACACCACTTGGGATCGTTAGAGATGTTGAAGTCTTGTGTGGAAAAATAAAATACCCTACTAATTTTCTAGTCCTCGATTCTCCACAAGATGATTTTTGTCTCATTATATTTGGTAGACCTTTATTGAATACTGTTAATGCCAAGATTGATTGCGCTAAAGAAACTGTTAGTGTTAATTTTGGTGACATGTCTCATGAGTTTAATTTCTCCAAGTTTCGTAGACAACCTCATGATAAAGAATTGCCTAGTAAAGATGAAATTATTGGTCTTGCTTCTATTGTCGTACCTCCTACTGATCCGTTTGAACAATATTTGCTAGACTATGAAAATGATGTGCATATGAATGCAAGAAATGAAATAGATAAGATGTTCTTTAGTCAACCACCTATCCTTAAACACAATCTGCCTGTTGAAACTCTTGGAGGCCCTCCGCCACCTAAGGGTGATCCTGTATTTGAATTGAAGCAATTGACTGATACTTTGAAATATGCTTATCTTGATGAAAAGAAGATATATTATGTTATTATTAGTGCTAACCTTTCAGAGCATGAAGAAAAGAGATTACTTAAAAATCTGAGGAAGCACCGAGCTGCTATTGGATATACTCTTGATGATCTTAAGGGCATTAGTCCCACTCTATGTTAGCACAAAATTAATATGGAGCCTGATGCTAAACCAGTTGTCGATCACCAACGGCGATTAAATCCTAAGATGAAAGAGGTGGTAAGAACTGAAATATTAAAGCTCCTAGAAGCAGGTATAATCTATCCCATAGCTGATAGTAGATGGGTAAGTCTCGTTCATTGTGTCCCTAAGAAAGGGGGCATTACCGTTGTTCCTAATGATAAAAATGAACTCATTCCACAAAGAATTGTAACTGGTTATAGGATGGTAATTGATTTTAGAAAATTAAACAAAGCTACTAGAAAAGATCATTACCCCTTACCTTTTATTGATCAAATGTTAGAAAGACTGTCTAAGCATACACACTTTTGTTTCCTAGATGGTTATTCTGGTTTTTCTCAAATACCCGTATCACAACCCGATCAAGAGAAAACCACATTTACTTGTCCTTTTGGAACTTATGCTTATAGACGTATGCCTTTTGGTTTATGCAATGCACCTACTACCTTTCAAAGATGTATGACTGCTATATTCTCTGACTTTTGTGAAAAGATTGTTGAGGTTTTCATGGAAGATTTTTCCGTTTACGGAACTTCTTATGATGATTGCTTAAGCAACCTTGATCGAGTTTTGCAGAGATGTGAAGAAACTAATCTTGTCTTGAACTGGGAGAAGTGCCACTTTATGGTGAATGAAGGTATTGTCTTGGGGCATAAAATTTCTGAAAGAGGTATTGAAGTTGATAAAGCTAAGGTTGATGCTATTGAGAAAATGCCATGTCCTAAAGATATTAAAGGTATAAGAAGTTTCCTAGGTCATGCTGGTTTCTATAGAAGGTTTATTAAAGACTTCTCTAAAATTTCTAGGCCTCTTACCAATCTTTTGCAAAAAGATGTTCCATTTGTTTTTGATGATGATTGTCTAGAAGCCTTTGAAACACTTAAGAAAGCCTTAACCAGTGCACCTATTGTTCAACCTCCTGATTGGAACTTGCCTTTTGAAATTATGTGTGATGCTAGTGATTATGCTGTTGGTGCTGTTCTAGGACAGAGAGTTGATAAGAAATTAAATGTTATCCATTATGCTAGTAAAACTCTAGACAGTGCCCAAAGAAATTATGCTACTACTGAGAAAGAATTTCTAGCAGTTGTGTTTGCATGTGATAAATTCAGATCTTATATAGTTGACTCTAAAGTAACTGTTCACATCGATCATGCTGCTATTAAATATCTTATGGAAAAGAAAGATCCTAAACCTAGACTCATTAGGTGGGTTCTATTGCTACAAGAATTTGACTTGCATATTACTGATAGAAAGGGAGCAGAGAATTCCGTAGCAGATAATTTATCTAGAATGGAAAATGTTCTTGATGACCCACTTCCTATTAATGATGATTTTCCTGACAAACAATTAGCTGTCATAAATGCTTCTCGTAATACTCCATGGAATGCGGATTATGCTAATTATATTGTTGCTAAATTTATACCACCTAGTTTCACATACCAACAAAAGAAAAAGTTCTTCTACGATTTAAGACATTACTTCTGGGATGACCCACACCTTTATAAAGAAGGAGTAGATGGTATTATTAGACGTTGTATACCTGAGCATGAACAGGAACAAATCCTACGAAAGTGTCATTCCGAGGCTTACGGAGGACAGCATGCGGGAGACAGAACTGCACATAAGGTATTGCAAGCTGGTTTTTATTGGCCTACTCTTTTCAAGGATGCTCGTAAGTTTGTCTTGTCTTGTGATGAATGTCAAAGAATTGGTAATGTTGGTAGACGTCAGGAAATGCCTATGAATTATTCACTTGCTATTGAACCATTTGATGTTTGGGGATTTGATTACATGGGACCTTTTCCTAAATCCAATGGGTATACACATATTTTAGTTGTTGTTGATTACATTACTAAGTGGGTAGAAGCTATTCCAACTAGTAGTGCTAATCATAACACTTCTATTAAAATGCTTAAAGAAGTTATTTTCCCAAGGTTTGGAGTCCCTAGATATTTAATGACTGATGGTGGTTCGCATTTTATTCATGATGCATTCCGTAAATTGCTTGCTAAATATGATGTCAACCATAGAATTGCATCTCCCTATCACCCTCAATCTAGTGGTCAAGTAGAATTGAGCAACAGAGAAATAAAATTAATTTTGCAAAAAACCATCAATAGATCTAGAAAGAATTGGTCTAAGAAACTTGACGATGCACTATGGGCTTATAGAACTGCTTATAAAAATCCTATGGGTATGTCTCCTTATAAAATGGTTTATGGAAAAGCATGTCATTTACCTCTTGAGTTAGAACACAAAGCATATTGGGCAATTAAAGAACTCAATTATGATTGTAAACTTGTCGGAGAAAAGAGGTTATTTGATATTAGCTCATTAGATGAATGGAGAACCCAAGATTATGAAAATGCCAAATTGTTTAAAGAAAAAGTTAAAAGATGGCATGATAGAAGAATTCAAAAACGGGAATTTAAAGTGGGTGAAGAAGTTCTATTGTACAATTCTCGTTTGAGATTCTTTGCAGGAAAACTTCTCTCTAAATGGGAAGGACCGTATATCATCGAAGAAGTTTATCGCTCCGGAGCCATCAAAATAAACAACTCCGAAGGCACTAATCCGAGAGTGGTGAATGGCAAAGAATTAAGCACTATATTTCAGGTACCCCCATTAATGTTGAAACTAATATTATTGAAACAATTACACCGCAGGAATACATAAGAGAGACCTTCCGGAATGCTCCAGAACCTTGAAAAGGAAGAGGTATGTGATACGGTAAGTAAACCGACTCCAAAAATTCCATAAAAATATTTTCTGTTAGTTTTGGAATATTAGAAAAAATACAAAAATAAGAAACAGCCGAGGGGACCCACCTGGTGCCACGAGGCACCAGGGCGCGCCACCCCCCCAGGCGCGCCCTGGTGGCTCATGGGCCCCACGTGAGCCTTCCCGACTCCGTTTTCTCCTGGATTACTTGTTTTGCAAGATAAAAATTCTTTATATATACTCCCGGACGTTTTGACCACCGTATCGCAGAAATCTCCTCTGTTCTTGTTTCGTGCTATTTTTCTGACAAATCTAGATCGCCATGGCTCCCCAGAAGCTCCGTGCCAAGCACCGCATTGTGCAACCATCGCCGGGCAAACTGTCGGGCCCGTGGAACCTGGGGTATCCAGGCCCGTCTGCCTTTGGCCCAGGGCGCAACGCCTGGCGTGGGCCCAGCGGGCCGTCTCCACCGAACTCTCACCAAGACCCCTCATGAGGCCCTGGCCTCCTGAGGCCCCCTCCTCAGGGAGTAGCAAGCAACGCTCAGCACCACCGTCAACGGCCTCGTGAGGTCCTCTCACTAGGCGGCTTCCCGAGTGGCCTCGCGAGGCGGCTTTCCGAGGTGGCCTCCCAAGGCCCCCTCCCGCAGGCGCTCGAGGCGAAGGTTGTTCGCCTTGCCGCGCGGCCTGGAGCCCGTCATGTGGGTGACGCGCGCGGCGACGAGCGGTAGCAGAGGCCGCGCCAGCAGGCGTGGATGAAGATGGTTTCCTCTTTTGTGTTAAGGGAGCAGGGCCAGCTATCTACTCTCCAAAGCAACCCCAAAGGTTGCCCGATCGGCGAAGGAAGACCAAGACAACGGGCGCGCAGGGCGGAGGTCATCACCGAGCCCACCAGCGCGTCATGGATCATACTTTGGCAGGCGAAGACCACCTTTAGTCAGGATAGCCTGAGCGCCTGTCCCCTTTCGAAATCACCAAGTGTGGCAACCCTTCCCGCCTAAGTTTCGAGGGGGAAGAGGACCATGGCTGATATAAGGGGCAGAGCAGCTGTTGTAGAAGGGAGGAGAGAGACCCAATCGATTCCTTCATCTCCTACCTTGTACCTTGTACGCAAGAACTCTCTTGCCCTTGCAATCCCAACCACAAGCAGGAGTAGGGTCTTACACCGTAAGGTGGCCCGAACCTGGGTAAACCGCCGAGTCCTCGTTCCGTCCCTCGCTAGCGCGCCCTCGCCGTCGCCTTGCCGTCGCTTAACCGTGGTAGGAGGCGAAGTAGGTAGAACAAGCTCATCCCAGTGTTCGAACCTTTGGGTCCCCGGAGCCCGACTTCCGACATTTGGCGCGCCAGGTAGGGGTGCGCTACTGTTCTTCTGCTCCACCCTCAGCTCCACCAGCCCCATGGCCGACGCACGTCGCGAGCGCGCCGAGCGCAGGGCTGGCCGCGTGGCTCAGACGGAGCCGGTGGCCCACGGCAATCGCCGCCGTCCCAAAGCCGAAGACGCCGCCACCGACCCCGCTGCCCGCGAGCAGCAGGACTCCTCCTTGCACCCCTCCGTGCGAGCGAATGGCCACACCGCCACAGCCTCCTCCCTCGCCCATCGTGGGCCGCCGAACCCGCAGGCAGCGCTGCTCATGGCGCGTGAGCTGCTCCGCTACCTTCTGGCTGACGCCGCCTACGACGCCTGGCTCGGTCGGATCGCAGAGCTCGTCAACGTCGCCGGGGACGCTCCGGCACCTTCTCACTCGCTCCGCCCGCCGCCGTCTCGTGCTGGGGACCTGGCGCACGGTGCTCCCCCGCCGGCTCCTCTGCGCGACGAGCGCGCCGAGCCCCAACGTAGCGTGCAGGCTCGTGAGCCGTCCCATGGCGCATCCTCGCCAGACCGGGATGTGACACCCTGGTTTTTGGCAACTTTTTCTTTTCGAAATCTTTCTGGCTTTATTTGCAATCTGGTTGGATTTTGAACCTTTTCAGTTGACTTTGGACTTATGAATTCCTCTCAGTGATGCAAAGCCCTCAGCATCTTGCCAAAATCTTGTCACCCACCATCTGGATCAATTTCCAATTCTTTATCTCTCTCAAATATTCATTTTCTTCCCTTGGGAAAACCTGTCATCACTATGGGTTACACAGCAACCTATAGTTCTGGTGATCAGAAAAATCCCAAATTAATCCCAGACCTTCTTGACATCATCTACTCCCACAATCTCCAAAAACATCTCATGGTCCAGTACAAAGTTTATTCCAGAAAACTCCATTTGCTCTCTGGACGGTACTGGTCATTTGTGAAGGAGCTCATATTTTCCCTACTCAATTAATTCCCAGAAAATTTCCTGAGATAATAAGGAACCTATCTTTCCACAATATCCAAAAATATCATCTTGTCCAGTACAAATTTTCATCACCAATATTCTGCCAAGTTTCTGTTCAGTTGGAACCTCTGTGAAGGAAGTACCAGCTAGAGGTTTCCAATTGAACTGAAATTTTTATGGCATCTTCTCCTCACCAAATAACCCTGCCACACCAAATTTCAGCCCCAGAAGATCAACCAGTTGGGTGCATCAAGCTCATCTCTCTTCTGGTCCAGTAGCAGCACTTGTACATGAACTATATCCAAATCTTGATCAAATCTTCTCAAACTTGGCCAGATCATAGTCCTTCCAAAGCAGAACACCCCAGACATCTCCTTTGGCTCCATACCCAGCTCATGCCTTCTCTAGATCCCTCTCAATTTTTCTGCCAGAGACTGTAGCTGAAGCTACACTTCGGTTCAGAATGAACCTAGTCGAACCAGAGGCGTGGAGAGGCTAAGTGATCGAGGGTCGACGTGCCAGACAAGAAATGCCAGGCTCGCGAGGCCTCTAGGCACCAATGCCCATGGTGAGCACGGCACTGGCATGCCAAATCTCGCGCTCTGCATCGCGCCCGTGCCTGTGGCGTCGCGTCCGACTGCCTCGCACCGCATTAGCTTGTCTCCGTGCGCCGACATCCTCTCCTTCCTCCACCTGGTCGTTCTGGGCTCTTCTCCTCGCCGGAATCGGCCTCAGCGGCCGCCACGGCATCCGCGCACTGTGGCGCCCGTGCGGCCACAGTGGCTCTGCCGTCGTCGTCTTCCTCCCGCTACCCGCCACTGGCCGCCATAACTCCCCTGCTAGCTCCCGTCTCGTCGCCCGCAAGCAGCCAGCCAGCGCGGCGTCCTGGCGCCGGCGACGTGTCCCGGTTCCCGGCCATTCCAGAGAGATCGCCCGAGCTCCTCCCCCTCCTATAAATACCCCTCCCCGGCCTCTCCCGAGCTCATCAACCCACTCCTCCTCCTCCCAATCGTCCTCCCCGAGCCCGAGCCACGGCCGAGAGGCCCTCTGGCCTCGAATCCCGCCGGAGCACCGCCGCCACCCGAGCTCTGCCTCCCCGCCGATTCACTCCTCCCCGAGCTCCACTAACTCCTCCATAGAGCTCAGCTCATCCTCCCGGTCACGCCCAAGCCCTTGCCCGGTCGAATCGCTGCCGGAGTCGCCGTCTCCGACGACCCCCGAGACCCGCCGCCGCCGGAGAGGAAGGGGACGACGTCGTCCGGCCACCGTTCGCCAAGCCTTGGGTACGTGCGAGTTCGTCTCGTTGAGCTCTATCCATTCCCTCTCTCTCCCGACCTCGCCGCCGTCTGTATCGCCGGCGAGCGTCGCCGGAGCTCCGCCGTCTCTGTTCCCTCCCTTCCCCCGTTTAAATCTGACACTGGGGCCCGCCCGTCAGCGGCTTACCGAAACGGTAAGTGGAGACGCCCGGGCAGTTTACGCCTTCGACGTGGCCCCCTGAGAGATTTTCTATTTTCTATTTAAATTCCAGATTTTGACCAGAACTTTGACCGTTCATAACTTTTAAACCATAAGTCCAAATCAATTGATTCTTTTTGCATCTGGTTTGTCTTGAGCTCCTCTATTTTCTGGACAAATTTGGTATTTTTCCCATGTTCACAGAATTTCTGGTGCTCAAAACAGTAGCATGTGACATTTTCAATTGCTTTTTAAAAATATTTTCAGAAGGAAATAACTTTGGATTTGAAGCCCAGGAGTTTGTGGACAACCCAACAGAGCAAGGCAAGCCATGTCATCCATTGCATGAAGCATTTCAATAGTGTTGGTTATTTAATTGAATTTCATGCATTATTTTAATATGCGGTAATTCTTGGTGAATTATTTAAATACATAGCTACTGCCATAATAATTTACTTGCAATTAAATATCCATACTGGTTAAATGCTTGGCCATATTAAACTTAGTTGGTTGATCAGGAGCCACCTACCCGGACTTTTCCGTGCAGCCACATTTGCCGGTATGGGACGGCCATGACTTGGTCTGGCCTTGTGCTCTTTTATCGGTACCACCAAACTAGGGAGGGTTATGCGTGTGTGCTGCCCTGATCAGGTAGACGACCATAATCTTGTGAGCCCAATTGAGTTATTTTGCCGGCGTCCCCGTTTGGGACAGTTTGTTTGGCCACGACGGTGGCAGGTGTCACGGGGTGACACAAGGGCCACCCAGGACATGACCCTGGGAGGGTATGATTGTCGGTGGTACGATAGAGGGGTCACGGGTCAGGCAGGTTTTGTTGGAGCACCACCGGTCCACCCGAATGGGATCACGAGGCCAGGTACTCCATGGTGTGGGTAAAGTGTGCAACCTCTGCAGAGTGTTAAAACCTATTCGAATAGCCGCGTCCACGGTATTGGACAGTCTGTTTAGGCCTCTCTAGGATGATCAACCGTAATGATAATAATGATGGAAGAACCTGTCTTATGTTCGGAAGTGCTCTGTGGCTTGTGAGCATTCCGAGGGTTGTGAGACAACCCAGATGAGAGTAAGTTGGTACTGGGTACCAGTAAGTGAGCAATTTAATCTGTTAACCTGTTAATTGCCATGCTATTGTTTTGCCGCATTGTTTTGGTTGCCATGAGCTTGCGAGTACATTCCAAGTACTCACCTGGCGTATCATGCCAGATGCAGGAGAAGCCGAGGACGGAGGTCCCGAAGGTTCGTGCTACGCTAACTAGGCCGTGTCCACAGCAGTGTCCCTGTGGATGGAGTTTCCCGCGCTATGTTCCGCTACGCCGTAGACTACACAGTAGTATCGAGGCCCTGCCATGTTCCATAAATAATGTGGATATTGTTCTCAGCACCTGCAGTGCTTCCGGCCTTGCCATCGATGTAAATTATGAGCTTGTACTCGAGATATCTTAATAAAGTTTAGTTCTGTTCTGTTCCAAGTTGTTGTGTGTTTCCAGAGGACATGATCTCTGGGTTGGAAACACTGGTAAACCGGTTCTCTAAGCCGGGGTGCCACACGGGATGAGGCCAGCTGTCAGATCATCCACCGCGCGCCCCCCGACGTGCGGGTGCTCCTCGAGCGGCAGCGCGAGCGCCAGGACCAGGCCGTTCAGGACGTCGCAGCGGCCGGGCGTCAAAACCGCGCCGCCCTCGCTGGCGGCGTCCCCTCGAGCGGCGTGGGCTGCCGTGCCTTCACCCGCGAGCTGCGTCGCGTGGTCTGGCCCGCGAAGTTCAAGCCTGAGCTGCCTCCGCGCTACGACGGCACCCCCAACCCCACGGAGTTCCTCCAGCTCTACGCGTTGAGTGTCAAGGCGGTGAACGGCGACGACAAGGTCATGGCAAACTGGTTCCCCATGGCCCTCAAGGACGGCCTGCGCTCCTGGCTCATGAACCTCCCCGAGGCCTCCATTTCGTCGTGGGCCGAGCTCTGCAGCCAGTTCATTGCCAACTTCAAGGGCACACGGGACCGCTCCCTCACCATCAACGACCTGCGGCGTGTTCGACAGCGCCCAGACGAGACCCTCCGCAAGTACATCCAGCACTTCAGTCAGGTGTGCAACAAGATCCCGCGCGCTTCCAACGCGGCCGTCATCTCCGCGTTTTCCACCGGCGTCACGGACATCAAGATGCGCGAGAAGCTCGCCATCAACGGTGAGCTCGACTCCGTGCTCAAGCTGATCGACCTCGCCGACAAGTGCGCCAAGGCTGAAGAAGGCCGCCTCTTCGTCCACAATGACCCCGACGCGGCGCTCGACGGCGCCAAGGCCAAGAGCAAGGATGTCAAGCGCAAGGGCCCTGCCGTACTCGCGGCAGATCCCGAGCAGAAGCGCGGCCGCGACCACGATGAGCCCAGGAAGGACAACCGGCCGCTCTGCGTTTTTCACAACGTCCGCTCCCACAGCACCGAAGACTATCAGGAGCTCAAGCTGCTCCGCGACGAGCGCCAGAGCCGCCGGGACGACCACAATGGCCGCGGCGCCGGCCGCGGGGGTGGCCGCAGCGGCAGCCGCTGGGACAACCGCAACAATAATGGCAGCTACCGCCAGGGCTGGCGCGATCAGCCTCGTGAGGCCGCCTGGCGTGATCAGCCTCGTGAGGCCGCCTGGCGCGATCAGCCTCATGAGGCCGCCTGGCGCGACCAGCCTCGTGAGGCGAATCCTCAGGCTAATGCCGCTCTCCCACCGCCACCCCGAAGGAACGACGTCAACCAGCCTGACGAGGGCGCTGGGGGCTACCAGGAGCCTCGCGTGGTCGCCTGTATCCTCGGCGGGTCCCAAGCCCCCGCGTCCATCCGCCACTTCAAGCAACTCTCTCGCGAGGTGTATGCCGCCCTCCCGAGGCCAGAGGCTTCGCGGCCCCTCAAGTGGTCGCAGTACGCCATCACCTTCGACTCCAAGGACCACCCCAAGTCCACGGCCTCCGCAGGCGCGCTCCCCATGCTGTGCACTCCCACCATCAGCAATGTCGCGGTCACCAAGACCCTCATCGACGGGGGTGCCGGCCTCAACGTGCTCTCCGTCGAGACCTTCAAGACGCTCCAGGTGCCCTACGACCAGCTAATGCCGACCAGGCCCTTTTCCGGAGTGACCGATGGCTCCACCATTCCGCTGGGACAAGTGCGCCTCCCCGTCACCTTCGGCACCCGCAAGAACTACCACACCGAGCTCATCGACTTCGACGTGGCACACATCGGCATGCCTTATAACGCCATCTTGGGCTACCCAGCTCTCACCAAGTTCATGGCGGCCACCCATCACGCCTACAACGTCCTCAAGATGCCCGGCTGCAGCGGCATCATCACCGTCACCTGCGACGAGAAGGACGCGGCCAGCACCCTCGAGCGCGCCTACAAGGCTGCCGCTGTCGCACACCCGGCCGACGAGGACGCGGCCGAGCCTTCTGAGGCCGCGCCCGCGAAGAAGAAGCAGCTGTTCTCTCAGGACCGTGCCGAGACGAAGAAAGTGTCGGTGGACGGCAGCGGCTCCGGCCCTGCCTTCACCGTCGGCACATGCCTCCCTCCTGCATAGGAAAGCGTGCTCGTCACCTTCCTTCGGGCAAACTCGGATGTTTTCGCCTGGAAAGCATCCGACTTGTCCGGTGTGCCGAGGGAGGTGATCGAGCACCACTTAGCGGTGTGCCCCAATGCACGCCCGGTCAAGCAGAAAGCACGGCGCCAGGTGCCAGAGAAGCAAGAGTTCATCGTCAATGAAGTTCAGAAGCTCCAAGAAGCCGGAGTCGTTCGTGAGGTGCGCCATCCCGAATGGCTCGCCAACCCAGTCGTCGTCCCGAAGAAGGGCGGCAAGGAGCGCATGTGCGTCGACTTCACCAGCCTCAACAAGTTCTGCCCTCAAGATCCGTTCCCACTGCCCCGCATCGATCAGATCGTGGATTCCACTGCCGGGTGCGATTTGCTATGCTTCCTGGATGCCTTCTCAGGCTATTATCAGATCAAGATGGCGGCCGAAGACCTGGAGAAGACGGCCTTCATCACCCCATGTGGCGTATTTTGTTACGTCTGCATGCCCTTCGGTTTAAGGAGCGCGGGCGCCACCTTCCAGCGGCTAATGCGCATCACTCTGGGGCCTCGGATGGGGAGGAACGCAGAGGCCTACGTCGACGACATCGTGGTCAAGTCTCGCGAGGCTGGATCCCTCATCGCGGACCTCCAGGAAACATTTGCCAACCTGCGCAAGGTCAACCTCAAGCTCAACCCGGAGAAGTGCATCTTTGAGGTCCCCTCCGGCAAGCTCCTCGGCTTCCTAGTCTCGCACCGCGGCATCGAGGCCAACCCAGAGAAGATCAAGGCCATCGAGAAAATGCGTCCTCCCCGGACCCTCAAGGAAATGCAGCGCCTGGCAGGGTGTATGGCCTCCCTAGGGCGTTTCATCTCCAAATTTGGCGAGCGAGCCCTGCCCTTCTTCAAGCTCCTGAAGAGGTCTGGCTCCTTCAAGTGAACTCCTGAGGCAGACGCCGCCTTTGAAGCCCTCAAGAGGTACCTCACGAGCCCGCCCATCATGGTCGCGCCGCGCTCCCGCGAGCCTTTGCTCCTGTACTTGGCGGCCACCCCCCAGACGGCCAGCGCGGCATTGGTGGCGGTGCGGGAGGAGCGCGGCTGTGCCAAGGAAAAACCCTCGGCGCCCCTTCAGGCTCACGAGCCCGCTGAGCCTCGCGAGCCCCCGGGGCCTCGCGAGCCTCCTGGGCCTCGTGAGGCCGCCATCCCCCGCAAGCCTTCCGAGCCTCGCGAGCCTCCTGAGCCTCGTGAGGTTCCCGAGCCTTCCGAGCCTCGCAAGGTATCTGAGGAGCAAGCTGTTGCAACTACTACGCGCCTCGTCGAGCACCCCGTGTACTTCGTCAGCACCGTGCTAAGGGACGCGCGCGAGCGCTACCCCATGCAGCAGAAGCTCCTCCTCGCGTTCCTCGTCGCCTCTAGGAAGCTGCGCCACTACTTTCAGGGTCATCCCATCAAGGTCATTTCCTCCTACCCCTTGGAGCAAGTTCTGCGCAGCCCCAATGCCGTCGGCCGCGTCGCCGAGTGGAACATCGAGCTGCAAGCCTTCCAGCTGGAGTTCTCCACCACCAGAGTCATCAAAGGCGCGGCTCTGGCCGACTTCATGGCAGAATGGACGGACACGTACGAGGACGAGCCTCGCGAGGCCCAGTCCCTCCTGCCAGGGGATGAGGCGCCTGGCGGATGGACCATGCACTTCAACGGCGCCTTCTCCCGACAGGGCACGGGGGCTGGGGTTATGCTCACCTCGCCAACAGGAGACAGGCTCTACTACGCTGTACAGCTCTGCTTCAAGCACACCGACAAGGTCTCCAACAACATCGCAGAGTATGAGGGCCTCATCGCCGGCCTCAAGGCCGCATCCGCCCTAGGCATCAAGCGTCTGACTATCAAGGGCGATTCGCAACTCCTCGTCAACTTCTCCAACAAAAGCTACAAGCCCAAGGACGAGCACATGGCCGCCTACCTAGAAGAGGTACGTAAACTTGAGAAGCGCTTTCTTGGCCTGGAGCTGCAGCACGTCCCCCGCGGCGGCAACAAAGAGGCCGACGACATCGCCAAACGGGCATCGCGCCACGAGCCCCAGAGCCCCGGCGTCTTCGAGGAAAGGCTCCTCAAGCCATCTGCCGCACCCCCAGCCGCGAGCACGGCGCTCCTTCGCGAGGAACTTCCACCCGCACCACCCACGGGCGCACCAGACTGTGGCCCGACCTCAGGAGCTTGCCTGCTGCTGGCGCTCAAACCTCAGGCGGATAGCTGGGCCGCGGAGCTCAAGGCTTATTTGCTCCGCGGCACCCTCCCGGAGAAAGACTCTGAAGCAGAGCGCGTGGCTCGGCAGGCCACCGCCTACTGCCTGCAGGATGGCAAGCTGTACCATAGGCGCCCCAATGGCGTCTCGCTACGGTGCATCTCTGGAGAGCAAGGGCGCGAATTGCTCGCTGATATCCACGGAGGAGACTGCGGTCACCACTCCTCGTCACGCACCCTCGTCGGCAAGGTGTTCCGCAGCGGTTTCTACTAGCCCACTGCGCTGCGCGACGCTACCGCACTGGTCCAAGCCTGCGAGGCCTGTCAGTTCCACGCCAAGCAGATCCACCAGCCGGCGCAGGGCCTCCAGACGATTCCCCTCTCATGGCCTTTCACGGTCTGGGGGCTGGATATCCTAGGGCCCTTCCCACGCCCGGCTGGCGGTTACCGCTATCTCTACGTCACCATCGACAAGTTCACCAAGTGGGCAGAGGTCAAGCCGGTGCGCACCATTCCGGCCGGCTCCGCCGTCAAGTTCATCAAGGGCCTCATGAGCCGTTTCGGAGTTCCCAACCGCATCATCACCGACAACGGTTCCCAGTTCACAAACGGCCTCTTCAAGTCCTACTGCGCCAGCCTCGGCACGCAGATCTGCTACGCCTCGGTGGCGCACCCGTGAAGCAATGGCCAGGCTGAGCGCGCCAACGCCGAGGTCCTCAAGGGCCTCAAAACAAGGAGCTTCAAGAAGAAACTCGAGGCTTGCGGCAAGGGCTGGCTCGACGAGCTGCAGTCCGTGCTATGGTCCATCCGCACGACAACAAGCAAGCCTACTGGTGAGACGCCCTTCTTCCTCGTCTACGGCGCTGAAGCGGTCCTCCCATTGGAGCTTAAGCACGGTTCCCCGCGAGTCCTTGCCTTCGACGAGGCGCGTCGGGAGGGCTCGCGAGAGACCGATTTGCTGCTCCTCGAGGAGGGCCGCCGTCAGGCTGCCCTCCATGCCGCGAGGTACCAGCAGGCCTTGCGCCACTACCACAGCTGCACCATCTGCCCTCGTACCCTCGAGGTCGGCGACCTCACCCTACACAGGATCCTCTCCCGAGAGGGACTCCACAAACTCTCACCCATGTGGGAAGGACCTTTTCGGGTTACTCATGTCTCCAGGCCCGGCTCAGCCCGGCTGGAGACGGAGGACGGAGTTCCTGTGCCTAACGCCTGGAACATCCAACACCTCCGCAAGTTCTACCCGTGACCCTCACGCGTACGAACAAAACGGGGCTATACATGCCCCGGAGCCTCTCATTGCGTTCGCCTGATGGGCCCACGAGAGCTCCCGCCCACGCCCAAGTGGAAGCCCCATGCTCCGCGCTGGCGGAACGATCGACCCGCGATCATGCCCACGCCCAAGTGGAAGCCCCATGCTCCGCGCTGGCGGAACGATCGACCCGCGATCATACCCACACCCCTGTGGAAGCCCCATGCTCCGCGCTGGCGGAACAATCAACTGAGGGCGCCCCACGGGCTGCACCAACCTCAAGCTGACCCGTGCCGGACACGACATCACTCTTTTTCTCATTTTTGGTGTGTAATTAAGGGCGCCCCACGGGTTGCACCAACCTTAAGCTGACCCGTGCCGGACACGGCAGCCGCATCTTCATTTTGTTATGTAATGGGTTGCTATCTTCTTTCAGTAAAGCTTCCGTTTCCTTATATGGAGTTTCGTTTTCCCCTTGCCTCACGAGCCTCGCGCGCTCACCACTTCCCTCATGAGCCTCACGCGAGTGGGGGCTGGACACGGTGCCTGCGCTCGGGCCAGTCCCAGCAGCACTGAAAAACCCAAGCAACCGGGCTCTGGCTCGCGGGCCTGCTCCCGTGCATGCCACCCCACCAAGGTCCTTGGTGTCCTGTCTCCTCGCGTAATACCCATGAGCGAATCCACGAGCGCGCGCTGTCGTTAAGTGCTCTGCGCGCAGTTATATCAGGAGCAGGTCCCCTGAAAGATCTCGCGAGGTAGCTCCCTCAGAACCTTAGGAGGCCAGCAGGCCCCGCCTCGGAAATTAACCCTCGGCGGCCGTTCCGGCAGGAGATCTTGCGAGCGGAACCCTCACAAGGCGCACCTTGCAAGAGATGGTCCACCATACTACCTTGTACAGAGCTAAGTCTCCCGTCTCGCGAGCCACCCTTGCTATCTCTCGAGCCTTCCCCTCCGACGGCCTCACGAGCGTCAGCGTTTCTCTTGGCGCAAGCCGCTTGTGCGTTAAAGGGGGGCTCCCTGAGCATCGCGCCTCAGGAACCCTCACTAGCTCCCGGTGCCCCTCGCCTCCTGGCCTTGTTCAAGCATCGCGACCTGACATACCAGCGACGGCTATGGCCGCACGGGGGCTGGGTCCTGACAACGTAGAGCATCACGGCGAGCAAAGAGAGAAAAGCAGGCCTTAAGAGAGAGGCTCGCGAGGGCACGAGTGTTCATTACAGCAAATCATGAAATATTTAAACACCAAGGCATCGTCTTCATGCCCCTACGGGCCACATCAATCTAGCGCAGGGTGACGAAAGGAAAAGGACCCTAGGAGCTCGCGCCGTCGTCGTCTTCGCCCGCGCCGTCATCGCCACCGGAGCTCTCGCCGCTGCCGCAGGAGTACTTCCCAAGCAACGCATCCACGTGGCCTTCTACCGCCTTTGCGAGGCCGTCACGAAGCTCCTCGGGGACCGGGGCTATCACCTTGTCAAAATCAAAATTGGGATCGGCGTGAAGGAGGTGGCTGAAGACGCGAGTCGCCGCCAGGGAGAAGAGGCTGCGACACTCCTCCTCCAAGATGCCATCCACCGCCTTGGCCCCGTCCTCAAGTTGTTCCACGAGCTTGGTGGAGAAATCGACGTAGTCGGCGTCGCGGGACTCGCGGAGAGCCCCAAGCCTTCCCTGGCAGATGGAGTTCAGGGCGTCGCGGGCGCGGAGCTCGAGGGAGTGAAGCGTCTTGACGCGCTCGCGCTGCTACCCCTGTTCCCGATCCGCAGTGCTGGAGCTGGGCTGCGGCGCGGCCCCCAGGCGGTTCTCCGCCTCGGCGAGTGCCGCCTTGAGATTAGTGATCTCCTGTCGGAATCGCTCGCGTTCCGTCTCGAAGGTGTCCCTCTGCTGCGACAGCGTCTTACCGTGCTCCTCGGCAAGCGCCAGGCGCGCCTCCGCTACCTTCGCGTCAGCATCCTCCTGAACCTTCTTCTCCCTGGCCTCCAGCTGGGCGTTGGCCTCGGTAACGCACTTCGTGTGGGCCTCCTGGGCATCGGCCAGCTGGCGCCCCAGCAGCTCCAGGCGCTCCTTCTCCGTGGCCTGCTCAGTCGCCGTCCTCTCGAGGCTCTCCGTGCGAGTCTCGAGGCCCGCTTCGCGGGCCGCAACCTCCTTCTCGCGGGTGGCGAGAGCGCCTTCCCGCGTGAGGAGCGACTGCGCCTGCTCGGCGCGCTGGTCCTGGAACTCCTTCAGGCGGGCCCCCGCCTCCTCGCGGCGTGCGACGGCCGCTTCGGCCTCCTGAAGGGCCCTCTCACGGACCCCCTCCGCTTCGGCGGCGTCCTTCTCGCATTGTGCGCGAGCACACTCATCATGGCGCCGGGCCGCATCGATGGCAACGCTGAGCCGGCGCCACCCGTCGGCAAGCTTCAGGCGTTCCTCGGCAAGGCGCGTCTCCGTGTCCTGGAAGTCCGTGCCGAGCCGAGCGAGCGCGGCCTTGGCGTCGCGCAAGGCTTCAGGCCTGAGCAAAGTGCGGTCACTCACAGGGACCAGGGGCCAGTCCGGGTCGGGCCCACTGGCACTCTCAGTCGCAGCGGCAAGGGAACACTCGGCGCCGCTTGCCTGGGGTGGCGGGCTCGCCGGCCTGCTCCCCTCGCTCGGCCGCAGCGGTACGCTGCGGGGGCTCTCTGTGCCGGTCGTGGCGCACCCCACAACTCCTTTCCCCGCGTCCAAGGAGGCCCCCGGTGGGGGGGGGTAGGAGCTTTAGCCGGCCCCGTCGCCGCTTCCTTGCTCGCGGCGGGGTCAGGGGGGAGGGCGTCCCCGCCTCCTGAGGCTGCCTCCCGAGGCTCCTCCACCGCGGCCTCGCGGGATGCACCCACATGTGACCCCGGAGGAGCGACTGCCCCCTCCTCGACTTCCATACGCCCCGCTTCGGCGTCGGGACGGCGGGTAGCCTCCCCATGCCCCCCGGCAACGGCGGCGGGCGTCGACACCCCCTGCGGGCTGGGGGTAACCCTCGCCTTCGTCGTCTTCTTCTTCTTCTGATCCACGGCAGGCCTCCTGTGCGAATGGTGGCTCAGCTCCGAGCCTGGATAGAGGAGCAAGAATTAAGAGCGCCGGGGGAAGGCAGAAGGCGGAAGGCTTACTCGTCACTAACGTGCCACTTCTTCTTCTTCTCCCCAGCGGGCAGCATGCCCGCGCTACCCCCGCCGAGCATCGCCTCTGCGCCGCCACTCGGGCCCCCGGGGCGTGCCGCGGCACACCCGGACGCGTCGTCGCCCGCCTCCGGGCCCTGGGCGGCTTCAGCCTCCTGACGGGCCTCGAGTGCTGGGGGCTCGCCCGCCCCCAGGTCGGGAGCCCTCGCCGCCGCGGGCGGGACGCTCTCGGCGTCGTCGTCCTCGAGCTCGTAGATGATCTGGCGGCGGGCGCGCGGTGGCACTCGGCTGGCGTCCTCCTCTATGGCCTCCTCTGAATCTCCGCTGCCGCTGCTGCCTCCCGAATCCACCTCCACCACGAGGGGGTTGTCGCGGGGCCCGACGTGGCCCTCCGGCACGAGGCCCCACTGATGGAAGAGGGGCATCTCCTTCACCAGCTCCGCCTTCTCTGGGTAGCGGAAAAGCGGGAGCATCCCCTCCGGTGTTTCCGCGGTAGGGGAGCTGAGCAGAATCGCCAGGGGCCCCGTCCAGCACGTCTGGCCCCAGGCTGCCCGGCTTCAGCCTCATGGCGTCGCCCGCGCCGGAGTACTCCCACATGGGGCGCGAGTGCTGCTGAAGTGGCGCGATGCGCCGCCACAGGTATTCCCTGACGACCGCCGTCCCCGAGAGTGTTGCGGCCCGATGCGCCGCCATCCGCTCCAAGACGGGCTCCATCCTCGGGTCGGTGAGCTTCTCGTGCCCCCACACGGAGATCTTCTCGGCCGGGTCCATAGGGATCATTAGGAGCCAGTTGGTATGGCACGCGTCCATATAGACCCAACGCTGCCGGTAGCCTTCCACCTTCTTCGCGACCCTCAAGTTGATAATGCCGTCCTCCATTCCCTTGACAGCAAGGAACAACGCGCATCCGGAGTGCTGGTCCGCCGCAGTTAGCCGCAGGCAGAAGAAGTGGCGGAAGAGTGCCACAGAGGGCCTCATGCCCACGAAAGCCTCGCAGTAAAAGGCGAACATGGCCAGGAGGAAAATGGAGTTGGGTTGAAGATGAAGAGCGTGAACCTGATAGTGAGTGAGTATGGCATAGAAGAAGTCCGAAAATGGCAGCACCAACCCTGCATATATGCTGTGGAGGAAGAAGGGGTAGGCCGTCGCCCCCAGGTCACGCCGCGCGCGCGACCCCGGCCAGATTTGGGTCGCCTGGTTCTCGTTCTGCCCGCCGGCCACGAACGGGAGCACCTTGCCCAAACCTTCTTCGTCGTCGATGGTGGAGCGCTGCAGCGCCGCCCCAAGGACGGGCGCACTTGGGGACGGGGCCACCTCCTTCCCCCTCTTGCCGGCGGGAGCCATCTGTGCGGCGGAGGCGCGGATCGGGAGCAAGAACAAGTGAAGTTCGAAGGGGGGAGTCGTGAGGAACCGCGCGCGAGAAGGAAAGGCGCAGAGAGATGGACAGTATGAAGGAAGGCAATGATGGCCTCGCGTCACCCGCGCCAAGATTTATGTCAGCGCGGCGGTTACCGAGGCGTCGTGGGGAAGTGGGGGCGTCCCCCATCACATCGTGCGCCACGCGTCGCGCCTGGCCGCAGGCGGTTAGGGCCCGCGCCGTTTCGCCCCTCAGTAGGTGGGAACGTGCGCGGCGCGGGCCCGGGGGCTACTGTCGGGCCCGTGGAACCCGGGGTATCCAGGCCCGTCTGCCTTTGGCCCAGGGCGCAATGCCTGGCGTGGGCCCAGCGGGTCATCTCCACCGAACTCTCACCAAGACCCCTCATGAGGCCCTGGTCTCCTGAGGCCCCCTCCTCAGGGAGTAGCAAGCAACGCTCAGCACCACCGTCAACGGCCTCGCGAGGTCCTCTCACTAGGCGGCTTCCCGAGTGGCCTCGCGAGGCGGCTTTCCGAGGTGGCCTCCCGAGGCCCCCTCCCGCAGGCGCTCGAGGCGAAGGTTGTTCGCCTTGCCGCGCGGCCTGGAGCCCATCATGTGGGTGACGCGCGCGGCGACGAGCGGCAGCAGAGGCCGTGCCAGCAGGCGCGGATGAAGATGGTTTCCTCTTTCGTGTTAAGGGAGCTGGGCCAGCTATCTACTCTCCAAAGCAACCCCAAAGGTTGCCCGATCGGGGAAGGAAGACCAAGACGACGGGCGCGCAGGGCGGAGGTCATCACCGAGCCCACCAGCGAGTCATGGATCATACTTTGGCAGGCAAAGACCACCTTTAGTCAGGATAGCCTGAGCACCTGTCCCCTTTCGAAATCGCCAAGTGTGGCAACCCTTCCCGCCTAAGTTTCGATGGGGAAGAGGACCATGGCTGATATAAGGGGCAGAGCAGCCGTTGTAGAAGGGAGGAGAGAGACCCAATCGATTCCTTCATCTCCTACCTTGTACCTTGTACGCAAGAACTCTCTTGCCCTTGCAATCCCAACCACAAGCAGGAGTAGGGTCTTACACCGCAAGGTGGCCCGAACCTGGGTAAACCGCCGAGTCCTCATTCCGTCCCTCGCTAGCGCGCCCTCGCCGTCGCCTTGCCGTTGCTTAACCGTGGTAGGAGGCAAAGTAGGTAGAACAAGCTCACCCCAGTGTTCGAACCTTTGGGTCCCCGGAGCCCGACTTCCGACACAAACGCCCCTACAGTGAGGTTTACTACGAGTTGTCGTCGGGAGAAGAAGACAATGGCAAGGAGGACAAGGTCGAGGAAGTTGCAGGAGCCCAGGCTCCGGAAGGAGGGAAAGCCATCCCCATGGAGGAGACCGCAGAGAAGGGAGATATCCTTCAACCCTTTTATGATCATCTCTCCCCATCCGTAATTGAAGCCCTAAGAGTCTTTGAAATAGTTAGTGCTCAGAATACATCTCTCACTCACGAAGTTATTTTGTTGGAAGAGCAAAACATCGCCCTTTGGAGCATCAATTGCAGATTGATGTATCTGCTTGAGCTGAAGGACAACTCGCCGCTTCACCATCACCACCACCATCTCCGAAGAAGGACACTTGAGCACATGGGTATGGGCACTCCCCTTGGCTTGTGCCAAGCTTGGGGGAGGTGCCCCGGTATCGTATCACCATCACTTTTGCTATCTTTACCTATTTTAGTTCGATCCTTAGTTATTTCGTGATTTAGTTGAATAAAAGTTTAGTATGATCTATTTTCGAGTGCTAGTTTCGTGATCCATCTATCTATGTAATCGAGTTGAGAGTTATATAATAAAGAGTAGTTTGAGTTTCTACTTCTTTACTTTTATGTTTCAATCTTATCAAAGAAAATAATGAAAAAGATCATATGCTAATCTTATGGAAAGTAATGGCATTACATAAAGAAAAGTATAAGTGGTAAAATTTATTGGAAGTTAACAAATATAGCATTAGTCAATGATGCAATTCATGAAAGAATTAATAGGGAAGAGAAGATTCACATGCAAATATACTATCTTGAACATCTTTTATGATTGTGAGCCCCCATTAAGTATTTTATATCAAATTGTTGACGTTGGACAAGGAAGACAACGTAATGAATTATGTTTGCTTATATTCACATAGAATTTATATTGTTATAGATCCTCCAACATGTGGTGCTTGCTCAATATCTTTGCTAGCCAAAAATCTGCACCAAGTAGAGATACTACTTGTGCATCCAAAACCCTTAAACCCAGTTTCATGTCATGAGAGTCCACTATACCTACCTATGGATTGAATAAGATCCTTCAAATAAGTTGTCATCGGTGCAAAAAGCAATAAAAATTGCCTCTAAACATGTCTGAACTTTTATTGTAAGGGAAAATAAGCTTTGTACGAACTTGTGATGGTAAAGAAATAAAAGCGACAGACTGCATAATAAAGGTTGCTATCACAAGGGGCAATATAAAGTGACGTTCCTTTGCATTAAGAGCTTGTGCATCCAACAACAAAAAGTGCATGACAACCTCTGCTTCCCTCTGCGAAGGGCCTATCTTTTACTTTCATGTATTTACTTTTTATGCAAGAGTCAATAGTGTTCTCCTCTATTCCTTTTTATTTTTCTCTTTTGTAAGCATCATGTGGTGCGGAAAGATCTAGGCATATATATCCAGTTGGATATGAGTGATCGTGAGTTATTATTGTTGACATCACCCTTGAGGTGAACGAGTTGGGAGGCGAAATTATAAGCCCCTATCTTTCTATGTGTCTGGCTGAAACTTTTTGCTCCATATATATGTCGTGAGTGTTAGCAATCATAGAAGACTAAGTGATGGTTGAGTATGTGGACTTGCTAAAAAGCTCCTACATGAGACCCTTCCTGAAAATATGATGAATTGCAATTGCATTGTTGACTGAGAACATAGTTTGTTAGTTTTCAAGAAAGTTTATGCCTTATTCTTCATTGTTATGATGAATTGTTACTTGCTCATGAAAAGTTCTATGATAATAAATGTTGTTGTTATAATAATGGTCATGATGCTACTATGCCCGTATTTTGTTTTTATCGACACCTCTCTCTCTAAACATGTGGACATGATTATCGATATCGGCTTTCGCTTGAGGACAAGCGAGGTCTAAGCTTGGGGGAGTTGATACGTCCATTTTGCATCATGTTTTGCTACTGTTATTTATAGTGTTTTTAATCAATATAACACTTTGTGGAGCAATTCTAATGCCTTTTCTATCTTAATATGCAAGATTTACACAAGGAGGGAGAATGCCGGCAGCTGGAATTCTGGACCTGAAAAAGCTATGTCAGAGATACCTATTATGCACATCTCCAAATGAGCTGAAATTTCAGGGAGAATTATTTTGGAATAAATAAAAAATGCTGGAAGCAAGAAGTACCAGAGAGGGCCACCCAGGTGCCCACGAGGCACCAGGGCGCGCCACCCCCCCCCCCCCAAGGCGCGCCCTGGTGGCTCGTGGGGCCCCTGGCCAGCCTCCGGCCCCCATTTTCTGGTATATAAGCCCATTTTCCCTAGAAAAAATATAGAGAATACTTTTGGGATGGTGCGCCGCCGTCTCGAGGCGAAACTTGGGCAGGAGCACTTTTGCTCTCCGGCGGAGAGATTCTGTCAGGGATACTTCCCTCCGGGAGGGGGAAATCGTCGCCATCAACATCACCAACGATCCTCTCATCGTGGGAGGACCAATCTCCATCAACATCTTCACCAGCACCATCTCATCTCAAACCCTAGTTCATCTCTTGTATTCAATCTTTGTCTCAAAACCTCAGATTGGTACATGTGGGTTGCTAGTAGTGTTGATTACATCTTGTAGTTGATGCTAGTTGGTTTATTTGGTGGAAGATTATATGTTCAGATCTATTATGCTATTTAATACCCCTCTGATCATGGACATGAAGATGATTTGTGAGTAGTTACTTTTGTTCTTGAGGACATGGGAGAAGTCTTGTCATAAGTAATCATGTGAATTTGGCATTCGTTCGATATTTTGATGATATGTATGTTGTTGATTCTCTTAGTGGTGTCATGTGAACGTCGACTACATGGCACTTCACCATCTTTGGGCCTAAGGGAATGCATTGTCGAGTAGTAATTAGATGATGGGTTGCTAGAGTGACAAAAGCTTAAACCCTAGTTTATGCGCTATTCCGTAAGGGGCTGATTTGGATCCATATGTTTAATGCTATGGTTAGAGTTATCTTAATTCTTCTTTCGTAGTTGCGGATGCTTGCGAGAGGGGGTAATCATAAGTGGGAGGCTTGTTCAAGTAAGAACAGCACCCAAGCACCGGTCCACCCACATATCAAATTATCAAAGTAGCGAACGCGAATCAAACCAACATGATGAAAGTGACTAGATGAAATTCCCATGTGTCCTCGAGAATGCTTTACTTATTATAAGAGATCGTTCAGGCTTGTCCTTTGCTACAAAAAGGATTGGGCCACCTTGCTGCACACTTTGTTACTATTGCTACTTGTCACTTGTTACAAATTATCTTGCTATCAAACTACTCGTTACCGATAATTTCAGTGCTTGCAGAAAATATCTTGCTGAAAACCGCTTGTCATTTCCTTCTGCTCCTCGTTGGGTTCGACACTCTTACTTATCGAAAGGACTACGATTGATCCCCTATAATTGTGGGTCATCAGTTATCTATGGTGGTATTTATGCTTCCCATCTCGCTAAACATTTTGAGATTCCTATTAGGCACGACGAGAGGGAAGAGAGGCTTTTACCCATTATGCATCTTGATTACGACAGTATGGTTGGGCATGACTTTATTGGCAGGGGCCCTAGATGATTTCAGTATAACTTGGTATTCAGTTAGGGTACTTGTGAGATTATTACTTTGCCTGCCCCTGCTTTGTTTGATATTCACAGGGGCAGATACATCATCATGCCTGAGGACATTTATGCTTATTGGGGCTTGGACCAGCCCCAAGCACCAGAGCCAACACCTGAGCCAGAGCCGTACCAGGAGCCCATCTATCAGTGGGAGCCTCAGGAGGCCGTTTACCAGTGGGATTCCCAGCAGCCTCAGTAGTATCCAGGAGGTGCTGATTTCGATCCATGGTCGTAGACCAACTTAGGCCAAAAGCCTAAGCTTGGGGGAATACGTATTTCTCACCGACATTACATTCATGTTCACACACTCATTCCAGTTGTCGGTGTTCATCCTTTTTCATTGTATTATCCATGTTAGCTTTATTTTCACTTTCTTCTTGTGTGTTTGAAAAACTTTCAAAAATCTAAAAAAATTAGTTGTAGTTTCTTTCTTGTTTAGTTAATTCATAGTAGTAAGAGAAAACCCAAAAAGATTTCTCGTTTCTTCTTTTACTTGTTGGGAGCTTTCCCGTGTAAATAGTTTTTCTCGTTTTTTGTTTTCCTTCGTTAATTTGCTTTCTTCAGAAAAACCAAAAAACTCCAAAAATATTTCAGTGTGTTTCTCTGAATTTCTTTTCTTTTCGTTGAGTCGTCGCAAGGAGAAGACCATGATGAAAATGTTGAGTGGCTCTCATATGCTTTATTGTTGAACTAACAAAGAGCCACTATTACTTTGTCTTCTCCTTTGAATAAATGTTTGCAGATTCCAGCTTAGTCCACGGCACCCTTGCACCATTATTATTATTATCACATCATTCGGTCATGCAAGTGAAAGACAATAATGACGATATTTGATGAAGTGATTGCGGTGAAGAAAAGCTGGTATGAACTCTTCTTGTTTTTGTCTTTGTAAATATGTTTAGCTCAGTATTCATGATTCAGCATTATTATGAGTAACCATGTTTGTGATGGCAATTAGAGATTATAGTTGCTCATGCCATGCTTAAATAGCTAGGAGTGGATAATGATTTATCTTGAGTGTCAACATGCATTAAAATGGTTGTGATGTAGTATGTTAGCATGGTATCCTCCTCTGAGTAATTCGAGTGGCTTGACTTGGCGCGTGTTCATACATGTAGTTGAATCAAAACCAACATAGCCTCCATGATATTTATGTTCAGGGTGTTGATATCCTACTCATGCTCGTATTCAATGTTAATTATTCGCAATGCATGTCTATGACCGTTTTCGCTCTCTAGCTGGTCGCTTCTCAATCTATTTGCTAGCCTTCGCCTGTACTAAGCGGGGATACTGCTTGTGCATCCAAATCCTTAAACCAAAGTTGTTTCAGATGAGTCCACTATATCTACCTATATGCAGTATTACTCTGCCGTTCCAAGTAAATTTGCATGTGCCGCCTCTAAACATTCAAACGAACATCTGTTTTGTGTGCCCGTACCGCTCATGGAGCGATAGGGGGCGGTCAATATCTTCCATGCTAAGCGGGTTATTCTCGGATGAGTGTTTATTCACTTGTCATTACACGAGAGAGGCTGGTAATCGGGATGCCTAGTCCTATGCTCAAATCGAAATTATATAATGCAAACAAACTCCCCCGGAAAGTTGTTGGTATGGAGGGTACCCGAGGATTCGGCTAGACATGGCTTGTGTGGGTATGGTGGGGGGAGTAAACTTTACCTTTCCACTTGGGAACCGCCTATAATGTGTTTAGCATGAAAGATATTGAAAACTCTCGGTCGTGACGTTGACAGGAAAAACATACCTCCCAAAATTATTTTCATCTCTAATTTAAGCTTTGAGCTCTGGCACCGCTGCAAATCCATGCTTCCCTCTGTGAAGGGCCTATCCATTTACTTTTATGTTATTTTACTTTTATTGTTGAGTCATCACCCTCTCATTTAAGCACCAGTTGGAGAGCACTATTGTAATTTTTATGCATTGAGCATAGTTAATGTTGGGTGTGACCATGACTAGATATCCTCTACCCTGAATTACAATGTTTAGTCATTGCTTGAATCTCAGAGGTGCTCTGCATTTATGTTTTGTAGTCTCAGAAAGGGCTAGTGATATACCATGTTATCATATTATATCATGATTGTTTTGATAAAGTGTTGACATCCGAGATATCTTATTATTGCTCGCTAGTTGGTTATGTTATTGATATGAGTATATGTGAGACCTAAGTGTTATCATTCATATGGTTAGTTCATAATCTTTGCTAAAAACTTGGATGCTAGTTAAGTATGTATACAGACAACAAGAACAAAAGAGTTTGTAAAAGTTTTTCTTTGTCACTTTCAGTTTATCAACTGAATTGCTTGAGGACAAGCAATGATTTAAGCTTGGGGGAGTTGATACGTCCCAAACGTATCTACTTTTCCAAACACCTTTGCTTTGGTTTTGGACTCTAATTTGCATGATTTGAATGGAACTAACCCGGACTGGCGCTGTTTACAGCAGAATTGCCATGGTGTTATTTTTGTGCAGAAATAAAAGTTCTCGGATGGACCTGAAAATTTACGGAGAATATTTTCAGAATATATAAAAAATATTGGCGAAGAGATTTACCAAAGGGGGCCCACCAGGCACCACAAGCCTGGGGGATGCGGCCACCCCCCCCCCCAGGGCTCGCCTGGCAGGCTTGTGGCCCCCTGCCAACTCCGTTTGCCCTACCTCCAGTGCTATAAGTACCTATTCATGGAGAGAAAAATCAGAGAAAAAATAATCATCGCATTTTACGATACGGAGCCGCCGCCACCTCCTGTTCTTCATCGGGAGCCGCCGCCAAAAGTTGTAATACTCCACATCGAGAATAGGCACTCTACGTCTAAGACTCCCGAACGTAGACATATCCATCTCCCTCCAATGGTGATGAAACCAAAGCAATGGAGACCAATGCTCTGATACCAATTTTAGGATCGAGGAGATAGGTCTAGAGGGGGGGTGAATAGACTCCTAACCAGCCAAATTAGCAGTTTTTAATTTCTCTCGGAACTTAGGCAGATTTTGGCACTAGTTAAGATTACTCCAATACTTTCTACACATGCATATCTAGAGATTGAGCAGCGGAAACAATAAAGCATGCAATAGTATGGAAAGTAAAGGGGTAGAGAATGGAAGATCAAACGCAATGAAGACACGGTGGTTTTTAGCGTGGTTCCGATAGGTGGTGCTATCGTACGTCCACGTTGATGGAGACTTCAACCCACGAAGGGTAACGGCTGCGCGAGTCCACGGAGGGCTCCACCCACGAAGGGTCCACGAAGAAGCAACCTTGTCTATTCCACCATGGCTTACATCCACGAAGGACTAGCCTCACTCGGGGTAGATCTTCATGAAGTAGGCGATCTCCTTGCCCTTACAAACTTCTTGGTTCAACTCTACATCTGGTTGGAGACTCCCAAGTGACACCTAACCAATCTAGGAGACACCACTCTCCAAAAGGTAATAGACGGTGTGTTGTTGATGACCTCCTTGCTCTTGTGCTTCAAATGATAGTCTTCCCAGCACTCAAACACTCCTCACAGATTTGGCTATGGTGGATGAAGGATTTGAGTGGAAAGCAACTTGGGAGAGGCTAGAGATCAAGGTTCAAATGGTAGGAATGGAATATCTTGATCTCAACACATGAGTAGGGGGTTCTCTCTCAGAAAATGTATGGTGGAAGTGTAGGCACGTTCTGATGGCTCTCCTTGCTGAGAAGGAGGGGGTGGAGGGGTATATATAGCCTCCACACAAAATCCAACCGTTACACACTTTTGACCCAACTCGGTGGCACCGAAACTATCATCTCGGTAGCACCGAACTGTGTAAAAGATATGAACTTTAGGAATCTCGGTGGGACCGATACGAACAACTCGGATGGACCGACGTGCAATGTCTAGGGCAATCCTCATCTCGGTGGCACCGATTGCATCAACTCGGTAGGACCGAAGTGAAGCAATAAGGCAACAGAGAGTTGGCAAGCCATCTCGGTGAGACCGATATGCATAACTCGGTGAGACCGAACTGAATGCAACCGATTACAGAGAGTTGGCAAGGCCATCTCGGTGGGACCGAGATCCATTTTGGTGGATCCGATTTGTTAGGGTTTTGGTAGTGGCTAAGTCTTGGATGAACTCGGTGGGGCCGAGTTGGACTTTAGGTTTAGGACATATTTGGGTAGAGAGAGTGGTTGAGGGTTTAGGAATACTGTCACTAAGCACTTGAGCAAAAGGACCATTAAGCAACACCTCATCCCCTTTTAATAGTATTGGCTTTCCTATGGACTCAATGTGATCTTGGATCACTAAACCAAAAATGTAGAGTCTTGATCTTCTGCCAATCCTTGTCCTTAGCATTTTGAAGGGGTTCTACGTCCTCTTGTCCACGCCACGCCATTGTTGAACTTGTCTGAAATTCACTAGATAAAAGCATTAGTCCAACAACATGTATGTTGGCATAAATTACCAAAACCACCAAGGGAGCAAATGTGCTTTCAATCTCCCCCTTTTTGGTAATTGATGACAACATACATCAAAGCTTTAAATAAAGATTTAGCAGAGGTATGTATGAAAGCTTTGAAGGAAACATGTAACATGTATGAGCTCCCTTGAACTCCCCCTGAAGATGTGCATAACATGATGATATCTTATGGGAAATATACATGCAACATGTATCTTGGCTATATGCATCAGAGCAATATATATATGTGACATTAGGGTATCCACATGTACAAGATTTTCTCCTTGCAAACAATATATACTTAGCAATAGGTCAACCATGTACATGAGTGTGATGCATATACTTACCTTGAAGTTCTTGATCAAGTACCTGAAGAAATACACTTGAGAAAATAGGGTTAGATAACACAAGATAATTTCTTCAAGAAAAAGATACAAGATCAACAAGAAACCAAGATTGGGATGACATGTAGAAGAGAGTATCACTAGGTGAATACTTCTTTGAAGCAGACATGTCCCCAAAAGAAATAGATGTCTCCCCTTAAAGAACTTCCTCTCCCCCTGAATCTGACATAGGATATTGGGAGTAGGTAAGGAGAGAAAACTCAAACAACAGCCAAAGAACAGACTAATCATGTTTCTCCCCTCTTAGAAACATGTAACATTCTCTCCTCTTGTAAGGTGCATCTTTGTTTTGAATAGATAAGCTTAAGCTTTGATGTATTCCTCTCTCCCCCTTTGACATCAATTTCCAAGAAGGGTCTTCAAGGTTATTGATCAGGTGGGATTGGTCCTTGAGAAACACATCTAGATGCAAGTAGAGGATAAGAATCATCGAGTGGAGCTGGAGCAGAAAAACTCAGGGAAAAATTGACTGAAAATTCCTTAGAGCAGTCAAAATCGGTGACACCGAGTTGAGACAATTCGGTGGAACCGAGTTTCATGCAATGGAATATTTTGTCAACTCAGCTCACTAGGCAAGGAAATCTCACAAGGATTTGCAAAGAATTAACTGCGAATCAAGCAAAAAGAAAAAATACACAGAAAAGAAACAAAGCAACATCTAGATGAAGTTTTTTTTTATTTAAAGAAACACTCTAGCAAGAAGAGAACAAACAAAAGAAACACTAGAGAACTTCATCTAGATGGGTCGGCGACTAGGTCACCTATGTTAGAGTATATTGACTTAGGAGTCAAGTGAGAGCACTTGATCATAGGTCATACTCATCGTTTAAGCTCAAAATGGGGTTGCCATTTTTCCTTTAAGCTTTTCAATGTATTCACACCTTGTTGAGTTGCTTTAGCTCATGTCTTTCAGTAGAGCTTCTCTACGATGTGAGAACTTACATTGGGATTTTGGTGATGTCCATGTAGTTGAACTTGATGTAGATGCTCTTGAGTTGAAGTTGGGAGCGATCCTATCTTTTGTAGTTCATCTTCCTACATGGGTTAGATTTGCAAGGAGCAACATGTATATCCAAAATGACAAGAATGAAGCATAACTCAAATGTTGTCAAAGGATATGTTTAGGTTGTCTTGTTCCTTATTACTCCATCAAAATGACAAGAATGACAAGATTGCTCAAGATAAGAGTGTGATGCAATCTTGTGACATGAAGCTTGTCCAAGTACCTACAAAAGGTTAGATACCATACAAGGGAGCAAAATGTCCAAGATATAAAATGATCATGAAGGATATCATGGATTAGTCAAGAACGCTCATGCCCTTGTATGTATCCACATGAACCTCTAGTTTACGTTTGAAGCATCAATGATGTTCAATTCACTTCTCAAGTGACAAAACACTTTCTCGTCAAGGGGTTTGGTAAAGATGTCCGCCAATTGCTTGTCAGTCCGAACATGTTTAAGGTCAATATCACCTTTCTCAACATGATCTCGAATGAAATGGTGACGAACCTCAATATGCTTAGTTTGAGAATGTTGCACGGGATTGTGTGCTATCATAATAGCACTCTCATTGTCACATAGTAATGGTACATGTCTCACATGCACACCATAATCTTTAAGGGTTTGTGCCATCCATAGTAATTGAGCACAACATGATCCCGCGGCAATGTATTCCGCTTCGGCAGTAGATAGAGATACGGAATTTTGTTTCTTGGAGGACCAAGACACAAGAGATCTACCAAGAAATTGACATGTACCCGAAGTGGATTTTCTGTCAACCTTGTCTCCGGCATAGTCCGAATCGGAGTAGCCAACAAGATTGAAAGAAGATCCTTTGGGATACCACATGCCAAAGTTTGGTGTATGTATCAAGTATCTCACAATTCTTTTCACGGCCTTAAGGTGACACTCTTTTGGTGCCGCTTGGTATCGTGCACACATGCACACACTCAGCATAATGTCGGGTCGGGAGGCACACAGATATAGTAATGAACCAATCATAGATCGATAAACCTTTTGATCAACAGGTTTGCCATCCTTGGCCAAGTCAAGATGTCCACTCGTGGGCATAGGGGTTTTCATACCTTTACTCTCTTGCATGTTGAACTTCTTGAATAAGTCCTTGGTATACTTTGTTTGAGAGACAAAGGTACCTTCCCTAGTTTGCTTGATTTGCAAACCAAGAAAGAATTTGAGTTCACTCATCATAGACATCTCAAACTTTTCCGACATCAACCTTCCAAACTTTTCACTAAAAGAGGGGTTAGTAGATCCAAAGATAATATCATCAACATAAATTTGGCATACAAATAATTCTCCATTAACCCTCTTAGTGAACAAAGTTGAATCAATCTTCCCAATTTCAAAACCTTTTTCAAGAAGAAACTTTGTCAAGCATTTGTACCAAGCTCTAGGGGCTTGCTTGAGACCATAAAGCGCTTTACGAAGTTTGTACACATGATTAGGTTTCTTGGGATTCTCAAAGCCGGGAGGTTGTTTAACATACACTTCCTCCTCAATTTCACCATTTAAGAAGGCACTTTTAATATCCATTTGGTAAAGAGTGATATCATGGTGATTGGCATAAGCAAGTAAAATGCGAATGGATTCAAGTCTTGCAACGGGGGCATAGGTCTCACCATAGTCCATACCTTCGACTTGTGTGTAACCTTGTGCTACAAGACGAGCTTTGTTGCGTACCACTTGTCCATCCTCATCTTGCTTATTCCGAAACACCCATTTGGTTCCAATGATGTTTTTCTCTTCCTTAGGCTTCTCAACCAATGTCCACACTTGGTTCCTCTCAAAGTTGTGTAGTTCTTCGTGCATTGCATTCACCCAATCGGGGTCCTTGAGAGCATCTTCTACCTTCAAGGGTTCAACACTAGAGATAAATGAGTAATGCTCACAAAAGTTAGCTAAACGAGATTTAGAGCGAGTAATTCTCCTGGTTTGGATATCTCCAAGTATTTGTTCGACGGGATGATCCTTGTCGATTCTTGCTCTAACTCGAGGTAGCTTTTTCTTGGGTTGTGGTGAGGCTTCCTCATCATCATCATCTTCTTCTTCTTCGTTGGTGTTGTCGTTGTTTGTTTGTGGAGGTGGAGAAGGAGGTTGAGGTGGATCATCTTGTTGCACTTCCTCATTCCCATAGTCTTGACGTGTTCCACTTGTGGATGCCTCCATATCAGCTTGTCGTTCACCTTGATGTGAGGTTGGGGCTTCCACTTGAATAGACGAGGTACTCTCCTTTACTTCCACGGGGCGAATCTTGCCAATGGGCAAGTCTTGGATTGCTTCCGATGGTTCTTGATCTCCTACATCAAGTGGCAATTGCTCGACTTGCGAGCCGTTAGTCTCATCAAACTTCACATCTACCGTCTCTTCAACTTTTCGAGTGAAGTTGTTGTAGACACGGTAAGTGTGAGAGTTCGATCCATAACCAAGTAGGAAACCTTCATGAAATTTAGGAGCAAATTTTGAACGACGATGCTTATCAAGAATGTAACATTTTGAGCCAAATACTCGAAAGTATCCAACTTGTGGTTTGTTACTGGTGAGCAGTTCATACGCCGTTTTACCAAGAAGCTTGTGAAGATAGAGTCGGTTTGTTGCATGACAAGCTATTTCAACCGCTTCTGCCCAAAAATGTCTTGGCGTCTTGTATTCATCAAGCATTGTTCTTGCCATCTCAATAAGTGTACGGTTCTTCCTCTCAACAACTCCATTTTGTTGAGGTGTGTACGTAGCCGAGAACTCATGTGAAATACCCTCCTCATCAAGAAAGGTGTCCACATTGGCGTTCTTGAACTCCGTTCCGTTGTCACTCCGAACCTTCTTGATCTTTACTTCAAATTGATTTTGAGCCTTTCTTGCGAAATTCTTGAAGATCTTTTGTACCTGCGATTTGTCATCAAGAAAGAACACCCACGTAAATCTGGAAAAATCATCAACAATGACTAAACCGAAAGAGTTACCACCAAGACTCTTATAGGCGTTGGGACCAAACAGATCCATATGAAGTAGCTCGAGTGGTCTCCTCGTGGTCATAATGTTCTTTACGGGATGGCTTCCTCCAACCTGTTTTCCTGCTTAGCAAGCACTACAAAGTCGATCTTTGTCAAATATAACATCTTTCACTCCAAGAATGTGATCTCCTTTAACAAGTTTATCAAGGTTACGCATACCAACATGTCCAAGTCTTCTATGCCATAACCAACCTTTAGAAGATTTTGCAATTAAACATGTACGAGGTTGGGCTCTCTTAGTGAAATCAACAATGTATAGATCACCTCTACGAATGCCGGTAAAGACTATATCATGATTATCTTGGCGAAACACTTGGCAATCTACTTTGGTAAATAGAACATTAAAACCAAAATCGGCTAGTCTAGATACGGAAAGAAGATTGTAACCAAGAGATTCAACAAGCATAACATTTTGTATGGAGCTATCATTGGATATGGCCACCTTACCAAGGACAAGTACCTTACCCTTGGAGTTGTCTCCAAAAGTCACATACTTGCGTGGACCATCATTTTTAGTAACCTCACGAAACATGTCTCTATCTCCGGTAATGTGATCGGTACAACCGCTGTCAAGAATCCACTCTTTTCCTCCAGCCATATAATCTCGAAGATTTGCCATAAGGCTGAGATTCCCCATGGTCTTCTCAAATTCAATATCAAAGTCTTCGTCTTCATCATAATAGCCGTGCTCAACATCATCATCATCATGCATGTGATTAATAGATTCATTAGTTTCATGATCATGACAATGTTCAAGTTTATGAATTCTAACAGTTTCCATGATAATATTGCTAATAGTTCTAACATCTCCTTTGGCACGCATGAGATCACGAAGCTCAAACAAGCAATCATCAAACTTAGGATCATTAGGACTCATCTTGTGAAAAACAACAGCCTTATGAAGAATCTTATCAAGTCTCTTTAAGGAATAATCAGGATATCGCTTTTCTAAATCATGCCATAGAGTATAAGCACATGCAAAATTTCGCATACAACCAAGCACAGTCTTAGGTAATCCTCTAATGATAAGATTGCCAGTTCTAAGATTACGAAGCATATCAATTTCCTCTTCATGAGTAGGATGCAAGGGATCAATAGGGGGCACATAAGGATTATGAATATATTTGCTCAAGTTAAATTCATCAAAAATATCAAGCATTTCATCTTTCCAAAAGTTGTAATACTCCACATCGAGAATAGGCACTCTACGTCTAAGACTCCCGAACGTAGACATATCCATCTCCCTCCAATGGTGATGAAACCAAAGCAATGGAGACCAATGCTCTGATACCAATTGTAGGATCGAGGAGATAGGTCTAGAGGGGGGGTGAATAGACTCCTAACCAGCCAAATTAGCAGTTTTTAATTTCTCTCGGAACTTAGGCAGATTTTGGCACTAGTTAAGATTACTCCAATACTTTCTACACATGCATATCTAGAGATTGAGCAGCGGAAACAATAAAGCATGCAATAGTACGGAAAGTAAAGGGGTAGAGAATGGAAGATCAAACGCAATGAAGACACGGTGGTTTTTGGCGTGGTTCCGATAGGTGGTGCTATCGTACGTCCACGTTGATGGAGACTTCAACCTACGAAGGGTAACGGCTGCGCGAGTCCACGGAGGGCTCCACCCATGAAGGGTCCACGAAGAAGCAACCTTGTCTATTCCACCATGGCTTACGTCCACGAAGGACTAGCCTCACTAGGGGTAGATCTTCACGAAGTAGGCGATCTCCTTGCCCTTACAAACTTCTTGGTTCAACTCCACATCTGGTTGGAGGCTCCCAAGTGACACCTAACCAATCTAGGAGACACCACTCTCCAAAAGGTAATAGACGGTGTGTTGTTGATGAACTCCTTGCTCTTGTGCTTCAAATGATAGTCTTCCCAGCACTCAAACACTCCTCACAGATTTGGCTATGGTGGATGAAGGATTTGAGTGGAAAGCAACTTGGGAGAGGCTAGAGATCAAGGTTCAAATGGTAGGAATGGAATATCTTGATCTCAACACATGAGTAGGTGGTTCTCTCTCAGAAAATGTATGGTGGAAGTGTAGGCACGTTCTGATGGCTCTCCTTGCTGAGAAGGACGGGGTGGAGGGGTATATATAGCCTCCACACAAAATCCAACCGTTACACACTTTTGACCCAACTCGGTGGCACCGAAACTATCATCTCGGTAGCACCGAACTGTGTAAAAGATATGAACTTTAGGAATCTCGGTGGGACCGATACGAACAACTCGGATGGACCGAAGTGCAATGGCTAGGGCAATCCTCATCTCGGTGGCACAGATTGCATCAACTCGGTAGGACCGAAGTGAAGCAATAAGGTAACAGAGAGTTGGCAAGCCATCTTGGTGAGACCGATATGCATAACTCGGTGAGACCGAAGTGAATGCAACCGATTACAGAGAGTTGGCAAGGCCATCTTGGTGGGACCGAGATCCATTTTGGTGGATCCGATTTGTTAGGGTTTTGGCAGTGGCTAAGTCTTGGATGAACTCGGTGGGGCCGGATTGGAAGTTTCGGTGGGGCCGAGTTGGACTTTAGGTTTAGGACATATTTGGGTAGAGAGAGTGGTTGAGGGTTTAGGAATACTGTCACTAAGCACTTGAGCAAAAGGACCATTAAGCAACACCTCATCCCCTTTTAATAGTATTGGCTTTCCTATGGACTCAATGTGATCTTGGATCACTAAACCAAAAATGTAGAGTCTTGATATTTTGCCAATCCTTGTCCTTAGCATTTTGAAGGGGTTCCACGTCCTCTTGTCCATGCCACGCCATTGTTGAACTTGTCTAAAATTCACTAGATAAAAGCATTAGTCCAACAACATGTATGTTGGCATAAATTACCAAAACCACCAAGGGAGCAAATGTGCTTTCAGCAAGACGATGCTCGAGGGGCCCACAAGCTCGAGGGGCGCACCCCCTACCCTGGGCGCGCCCAGCAGGCTTGTGGCTACCCCGTAAGGCGGTTGGGGCCCTTCTTCTGCCGCAAGAAAGATAATATCCGGAAGAAAATCCCCTCAAAATTTCAGCCCAATCGGAGTTACGGATCTCCGGAAATTTAAGAAATGGTTTTCGGCCAGAAAACAGGAACGCGAAACAGAAGAGAACAGAGAGAAAGATCCAATCTCGGAGGGGCTCCTGCCCTCCGGGAGCCATGGCGGACATGGACCAGAGGGGAAACACTCCTCCCATCTAGGGGGGAGGACAAGGAAGAAGAAGAAGGAGGGGGGCTCTCGCCCCCTCTCTCCTGGTGGCGCCGGAACACCGTCGGGGCAACCATCGTGACCGCCATCTACACCAACAACTTTGCCGCCATCAACACCAACTCTCCCCCCCTCTATGCAGCGGTGTAACACCTCTTCTCCCCGTTGTAACCTCTACTTAAACATGGTGCTTAACGCTATATATTATTATCCAATGATACGTGGCAATCCTATGATGTTTGAGTAGATTCGTTTTGTCCTATGGGTTGATTGATGATCGTGATTGGTTTGAGTTGTATGTTTTATTTTGGTGCTGTCCTATGGTACCCTCCGTGTCGCGCAAGTGTGTGGGATTACCGTTGTAGGGTTTTGCAATACGTTCATGATTCTCTTATAGTGGGTGGCTAGAGTGACAGAAGCTTACACCCGAGTAAGGGGGTTGTTGCGTATGGGAGTAAAGAGGACTTGTTACTTAATGCTATGGTTGGGTTTTACCTTAATGATCTTTGTTAGTTGCGGATGCTTGCTAGAGTTCCAGTCATAAGTGCATATGATCCAAGTATGGAAAGTATGTTAGCTCATGCCTCTCCCTCATATAAAATTGCAATAATGATTACCGGTCTAGTTATCGATTGCCTAGGGACAAATCTTTCTCTTGTGTTACAAAAGCTTTCTACTAAACGACTAGCTTTTATTATCTTGCAAATTACTCATAGTTTTATTCTCGCAAAGTACTCCTAGTTTTATTTTTGCAAAGTAGTTCTTGCATTACACCTACAAAGTAGTTTTATTCTTGTTCTAGGTAAAGCGAATGTTAAGTGTGCGTAGAGTTGTATCGGTGGTCGATAGAACTTGAAGAGAATATAAATTCTACCTTTAGCTCCTCGTTAGGTTTGACACTCTTATTTATCGAAAAAGCTACAATTGATCCCCTATACTTGTAGGCTATCAGCTCCCCTTGTGTCGAATCAATAAATTTGGGTGAAATACTACCCGCGAAAACTGTTGCGATCCCCTATACTTGTGGGTTATCAACCCACCAGCTACATCTTCGCTCGCAAGCAAATGCCTCCTTATTACGCGCAAAAAAAAAGATTCCTCCCCCTGATAGCTGGAACTCAGCAGCTATATCTTCGCACACAAGGAAGTGCCTCCTTATCCTCCCTGACAGCTGGGACCCACCCGGTCGAAGCGTACGTAGCATTGTCTATCTGGTCACGAACTTGTACGTACATACTGGTCGATCAGTCTCTCTGCAACGATGAACCGTGGGCGTGTAAGGAGCGGCACGTGTCGTAGTAGAGCCCCCGACGTAGCAATTCATGCAGCCCCGTCTAAATCGTGTACACGTACGTACAGCCACATATCAAAAAATACGGCCACGGACGTACATATACGGACGGGGTCTCGAACGCGTACTCACGCATATGTACGGCCAGGGCTCGTGTACATGGAGAGAGGCAACGGACGGCAGCAACGGCCTCCTGTTCATCGGCAGCCAACCGGCTGGGTCGGAACAGAGGAAACAATGTCGTGTTCATCGGGAGCCAAGCGACTGGGTCGGAACGCGTCCTGTTCATTGGGAGCCAACCGGCTTGGACGGAACAGCCGAAACGGGGTCCTATTCATTGACTCGGGGTCTGGTGTACCGCAAAACGGAGGAAACGGCCTTCTGTTTGAGCGCCTACGGTCGAAATGGGGTCATATTCATTGGCTGGGGGTTTGGCGTACCGCAAAATGGAGGAAACGGACTTCTGTTCGAGCGCCTATGGTCGAAACGGGGTCCTGTTGATCGGGACGGCTCTGGCGTACCACAAAACAGAGGAAACGGACTTCACTCCAACTGCCTACGGTCGAAATAGGGGTCCTGTTCATTGGGAGGGGTGTGGCGTACCACAAAACAGGACTTCACGGGGCTACTGTTCATCCACGGTCGACCTCCCTCCAGCCTCCACAACTACTGATCATCCACCGTCGACTTCCTCCAGCCTCCATCAGCTACTGTTCATCCAGCCTTCACGGGGTCCTGATCATCCAGCGCCAACCACCTTCACACGGCCAGGGTATTGTTCATCCACAGCCAACCCACCGGCCGGGGTGGGGCGTACGAGCGGGCGGTAGCAACGGGAACTGTTCATCCACAGCCAACCAACCGGCTAGGTCAACTCACCACATCTCGTGCAAGGGGCTCGATCGATGCGCCTCGACTCGTTCTAGCTACGTATCGCGCGCGCGGCAGCAACAGGCACTGTTCATCGAGAGGCAACCCAACACCGGCTACGTCTCGCACGTACGGGGGGCTCGACCGGCTTCAGTTAGCAGCGAAGGAATCGCTCGGTTTTAGTTAGCAGCGAAGGAATCGCTCGGGTTCAGTTAGCAGCGAATGGATAGATCGGCTTCAGTACGTAGCTAGTGCGATCGCTCAGGTTCAGTAAGCAAACACCTCGCTCGGGTTCATTTAGCGAACGCTCGCACACACGCACGTATGAGAGAAACACGCAAACCACACTGCATTGCTCGGCCCCGACCACCCACCGTAACCGGGAACTCCCCAAAAATTCCTCGGCCTCACTTCTACCATGATTTTTTACATCATGGACGGCCCAAAGAATGTCATGCGGGTGCGTCTCCCGCCCGCCCAGGACGAAAAGCCCATTTTCTGTCATAAATTTTTGTCATACAAGTAGGAGCCCACCACATCTATGATGATATGTGTTTTTGTCACAATTATTGTCATAGAAGTGTCACAACCATGACAGAAAAAGTTTTCGTTCGGGCCATAATGTCACGGATGTGTCTTTTTTTGTAGTGTGGTGTGGGCTGTATTGTGATACATCCCCCGAGCATGATTTGAGTGGCAGTTGGATACAGCTCCTATGGGGGCCGGGGCGTTACAACAACCGATGCAGCCCCCGAACCCATCTCATAGAAGGATATCTCCGACTCCCCTCAAATCTCAACACGGCGCGGTCAATACAATATGCTTGGTAGTACCATGGGGCATGGATAGAAAGTTTGAGTAGATTAGGGCGCTAAGGTGAGATTATAACGCCATCACTTCAATTCTTTATATATCAAGCCAGAGGGTAATACAAGCTGTTATTGCTGTTTATGGAATAGTTTGTTCGTGAAACAAATATAATTTACTAAATATAAAAGAGGGAAAGGAATGACGTAGCCTGCTTTTGTGCTGCTGAGGCATTCTCCTTTGTTTGGCTATTGCTTCTGACTTCCTAGCTTCATGCTTCTGCTTCATGCCAGTTGGAGCATGAGGGATCCACCGGGGGCTCCCTGGCCGTGGCAGTTGGGCTGCCGCTCTTTTTCTTCTGGAATTGTTCCGAGGGGACCTCTGCACAGTCCTCCTTGTCTTCTGGGAGGTCGGCCCCTGCCTGTTCCAGGTGGGCGACCTCTGCTTCATGTGCGTTTTTGGTGTCGCTGGAGACTGTGATGATCCCGTTTGGGCCGGGCATTTTAAGCTTCATGTAGGCATAGCATGGTATTGCCATGAACTTGACGAATGCCGGCCTCCCTAGGAGGGCATGATATCCCCCTTTGAATGGTACTACCTCGAAGCACAACTTCTCGGCCCAGAAGTTGTGTCCTCTCCGAAGATTACCTCCAGAGTGATCTAGCCAAGTGGCTCTGCTTTCTTCCCGGGGACGATTCCGTGGAAGTGGGTGGGTGAAGGTCGAAGGCCTGTGATGGGGAGGCCCATCTTCTGCAGTGTTGTTGCGTACATGATGTTGAGGCCGGAGCCACCGTCCATAGTACTTTAGACAACTGGCAACCCCCTATTATAGGATCGACGACCAGTGCATTCTTCCCTAGGTTTGGGATGTGGTCTGGATGGTCATTGAGCCCGAAGGAGATCGTGTGGTTTGACCAGTCTAATAGCTGTGGCACTCCTGGGACGAGGGCGTATACCTCCCGCAGCGTTTGTTTCTGAACTCGTTTAGACTGATGGTACGTCCCCTCGAAGTTGTTGAGGAACTCGTGCTCGAAATCTGCCCAGCTGTGGATGGAGTTTGGTGGGAGCCCATTCAACCATGACCGGGCCGATCCTGATAGGCATAGCGGGATGTGGTGGAGGGCATGCCCAATATCTCCGTGTGCTAGCTCGACGGGCGTCAAGTAGTCACTGAGCCAGACGTCGGGTTTGGTGTCTCATGAGTACTTTTTGACCCCGCACACGATGAATGGCTGCAGGAACTGGTGCGTGATGACCAGCTATTGAAGACGGGGGATCGGGGCTTTATAGTCCAGCCCGCGGCTCTCCATGGCCCGGGCTCGCAGATGGTCACGGAGATCCGGTCGGTGGCCTAGGCGACTGTGAACGGATCCTTCCTGCTGTCTTGCCCTCGCGGCCTATATCTTGTGTCGGAGGTCGTCGACGTGCAGCGTCTCATCGTATCTCTCGACGCCGTCTTCCTCCCGACCTCCTTGTAGCGGGTCGTTGTTAGGCGGTCCTTGGCTGCCTGTTGTACGAGGCACTTGTCTTTCTTGAAGCTCGGCCATCCTGTGGACGGCTTTGATGAGTTCGGCGAGGATTCCGGGGTCCGTGGGTGTGGCCCGAAGCTTGTTTACCAGTGAGACCGCCTCCTGAATGCTCCGAGCTGCCGTAAGGAGCTCTCTCTGCCCATCCTCGTCGTCGGTTTCCTCGATGTTCTTGTCACCTCCGGCCTCTGCGTTTCGCTGATGGCCTTCGCGTTGTGGCTGCTAGGTGCTATCTGTCGTTGCGTGTTCCCTTGCTTCGGCCGCTTTAAATAGCGCATGGCTTACGGCCCCCGGCGTAAGGATCTCGCTGTGCTCGTCCTCTTGGGACTGGGGTGGGTTGCCCTTATGGGCAGTTGGGCTTGGGAACTTCGCGAATTTTTCCACCGTTGTGGTGGTCAAGCGTGGCGTGCTATCGCTTGCTTCGGCCTCCGTTTTTGCAAGCATCACCTTCTGCAGAGAGATCGGTTGTGGGACGTATGGTTCGATACCGTCCTCTGTTTCCTGCTGGTCGCAGGATTTCTCGGTGTCTTGCTCTTCGCCGCGGCTTTCGTACCCTGCTCCTGGAGATCTGACTTTGGCCAGTGGGATCCCGTCGTTTTCGGCTTCGATCTTCTCTGGTGAGGTCGGTTCGCCGTTTGCGTCCTCGTGGTCGGACAACGATAACAGATCTGCGGTGTCGACACTGCAATCTGAGATCGTTTCGTCGAGGAAACAATCTTCAGGTGTGTGATCAATGTGGCAGTTGTCGCACACCATGGCGATGAGCTGCATGTTCTTCCGGAGGCATTGGTGGAGCTCGTTCTGGTATGTAGCCCCCGTGTTCCTCGGTTCGAACGGAAAATGATCGGCGGGGTCGGCGGCTGAGGTCATCGTGACCGGAACGCCGCCATGTTGGATAGGCGGCAGGCATATCCGGAGGTCGCCGCGCGTGTCGGTGACGAAAGCGACATTGCCGATGTAGATCACGCGTGTGGGGTGGACCGGTAGGTTGATGTTGACCCAGCCCGCCTCGTTCGAGATGAACGTTAGAGAGCCAAAGGTTAGGCGGTCTCCAACTGGCGTTGCCCGTGCCTGGCGTGCCAACTGACGAAGCAGATTTTCGTCAGATCCCTCGGTAAGGGTCCAAGCGCAGCTGGAAGTCATGGATCGGAGGTCACACGAGGGGTTTATCCAGGTTCAGGCCTCCGGAGAGTAATACCCTACGTCCTGCTGGTTTTGGTTATTCATAATGGAGGGATACCTCGTGTGAGGGGTTACATTGGTGTATGATATGCTACCGAGAGTTTCTCCTATCCCAAGATAGATGGATCAGGAGGAACCCTAGACCTCCCTTTATATAGATAGGAGAGGTCTAGGGTTTACATGTTAGATGAGATCTGGGGACGCTGCCGTCCTCTAGTCTTGGGCGTCAACAAGGTCTTTGGGTTCCTTAGGGTTAGCATCACGCCGTGGGCCTATTGGGCCCCCTTGCAGTTGACGAGGCCGGGCTCCTTGGTATCAGCCACCCCCTGTACAGGACCCCCTCATTTGCAGTTTTCATTCTCTATTTATTGAGTCATAGGAACCACCACACTATTAAGTGGGGGCGAGGTGATACGAAGACAGTTGTTGAAAGTGATTGCTCAACCAAAAGCCTATATCTTCCTAATGAAGATAATGAGAGAAAATCTCGTCCAAAGTTGGATGATGCTACTTGTAGACTGCGTTGGTATTTCCCCGAAGAGGAGAGGATGATACAGTACAGTACAGATAAGTATTTCCCTTGGTTAAGAACCAAGGTTATCAATCCAGTAGGAGAACCAAGCAAAATCCCGTTAAGCGCACCTGCACACACAAAAGCAAACACTTGCACCCAACGCAAATAAGAGGGTTGCCAATCCTCTTAGCGGTTATTTGCAAAGATTAATTCTGATAGTGATAGATAGATAAACTAAAATACTAAATAAAATAAAAGTAAATAAATTACAGCAAGGTATTTTTGATTTTAATATATGATAAAAGTAGACCCGGGGGCCATAGTTTTCACTAGAGGCTTCTCTCTCGAACGCATAGCATACGGTGGGTAAACAAATTACTGTTGGGCGATTGACAGAAAAACAAATAATTATGACGGATTCATGGCAATGATCATGTATATTGGCATTACGTCCGAGACAAGTAGACCGACTCCTGCCTGCATCTACTACTATTACTCCACCCATCAACCGCTATCCTGCATGCATCTTGGGTATTAAGTATGAAACAGAATAACGCCTTAAGCAAGATGACATGATGTAGACAAAGTAAACTCAAGCAATATGATGAAACCCCATCTTTTTATCCTTAATGGCAACAATACAAATATGTGTCATGTCCCTTTCTGTCACTGGGATTGAGCACCACAAGATTGAACCCATCACAAAGCACCTCTCCCATTGCAAGATAAACCAATCTAGTTGGCCAAACCAAATCAATAGATCGGAGAGAAATACAAAGCTATAATAATCATGCATAAAAGAGTTCAGAGAAGACTCAAATATTTCTCATGAATAATCTGATCATAAACTCACAATTCATCGGATCCCAACAAACACACCGCAAAAGAAGATTACATCGGATAGAACTCCAAGAACATCGAGGAGAACATGGTATTGAAGATCAAAGAGAGAGAAGAAGCCATCTAGCTACTAGCTATGGACCCATAGGTCTATGGTAAACTACTCACACATCATCGGAAGGGCAGCAAGGTTGATGTAGAAGCCCTCCGTGATCGATTCCCCCTCCGGCAGAGTACCGGAAAAGGCCTCCAGATGGGATCGCGGAAGAACAGAGGCTTGCGGCGGCGTAAAAGTTATTCGGGGTGGCTCTCTGTTGGTTTCCCAATATTTGAGAACTTATAGAAGTGGAATTAGGTCAAACGGAGCCATGAGGGCCCCACAAGGCATCAGGGCGCCCCCCTGGGGCCGTGCCCTGTTGCCTTGTGGAGGCTTCGTGAACCTTCTGGCCTCTTCTCCAAGTCTCCAGGGTCTCTTTTGTCCAGAAAAAAATCTCCACAAAGTTTCGTGGCATTTGGACTTCGTTTGGTACTGATTTCCTGAAAAACAAAAAACAAGCAAAAAACAACAACTGACACTGGGCACTAGGTTAATAGGTTAGTCCCAAAAAAATGATATATAATTGCATATAAAAACATCCAAGATTGATACTATAATAGCATGGAACAATCAAAAATTATAGATACGTTGGAGACGTATCAATCATCCCCAAGCTTAATTCCTGCTCGTCCTCGAGTAGGTAAATGATAAAAACAGAATTTTTGATGTGGAATGCTACCTAACATGTTTCATCATGTAATATTTTTCTTACGGTATGAATAATAAGATCCGAATGATTCAAAGCAATAGTCTATAGTTTGACATAAAGACATCAATACTCAGGCGTACTAATAAACAATCATGTCTTTCAAAATAAAAATGCTAAAGAATGTTATCCCTACAAAATCATATAATCCTGACATGCTCCATCTTCTTAACACAAAAAATTTATCATGCACTACCCCGATGACAAGCCGAGCAATTGGTTCATACTTTTTAACGCGCTTCAGCTTTTTCAACCCCCACGCAATACATGAGCGTAAGCCATGGATATAGCACTATGGGTGGAATAGAGTGTGGTGATAGAGATCAATAAGGGGAAGTCAAAAATAAGAAGATAGTCTCACATCGACGAGGCTAATCAACGGGCTATGGAGATGCCCATCAATTGATGTCGATGCGAGGAGTAGGGATTGCCATGCAATGGATGCACTAAGAGCTATAAGTGTATGAAAGCTCAACATGAAAACTAAGTGGGTGTGCATTCAACTTACTTGCTCATGAAGACCTCGGGCATTTGAGGAAGCCCGTCATCGGAATAAACAAGCCAAGTTCTATAATGAAAAATTCCCACTAGTATATGAAGGTGACAAAATAGGAGACTCTCTATATGAAAAACATGGTGCTACTCTGAAGCACAAGTCTGGAAAAAGGATAGTAACATTGCCCCTTCTCTCTTTTTCTCTCATTTTTTTTTCATGGGCTCTTTTTGGCCTTTTTTTTAGAACAGTCTCATGGACCTCATCCCCACTTTTTCGAGGACTCATTAGTCTCCATCATTCTTTCCTCACTGGGACAATGCTCTAATAATGATAATCATCACACTTTTATTTACTTACAACTCAAAAGAAAATTACAACTCGAATCTAGAACAAAAATATGACTATATGAATGCCTCTGGCAGTGTACCAGGATGTGCAATGGTACTAGCGTAACATGTATAAAAATGATGAACGGTGGCTGAGACACAAATACTATGTCAGCTATATGATCATGTAAAGCAATATGACAATGATGATGTGTGTCATAAAAACGAAACGGTGGAAGTTGCATGGCAATATATCTCGGAATGGCTATGGAAATGCCATGATAGGTAGGTGTGGTGGCTGTTTTGAGGAAGATATAAGGAGGCTTATGTGTGATAGAGTGTATCATATCACGGGGTTTAGATGCACCGGCGAAGTTTGCACCAACTCTCGATGTGAGAAAGGACAATGCACGATACCGAAGAGGCTAACAAATTGCGGAAAGGTGAGAGTGCGTATAATCCATGGACTCACATTAGTCATAAAGAACTCATATACTTATTACGAAAGTTTATTAGCCCTCGAAGCAAATTACTACTATGCATGCCCCTAGGGGGATAGATTGGTAGGAAAAGACCATCGCTCGTCTCCGACCGCCACTCATAAGGTAGACAATCATGAATAAATCATGCTCCAACTTCTTAGCATAATGACAGATCATACGTGCATGCTTCGGGAATCACAAACCTTAACACCACTATTCTTACTAAACCACAATTATCTACTAGCACCTCCCACATATTACCATCTTAATATCGTAAAACTATTGCAAGGAATCAAACTCATCATATTCAGTGATCTACATGAAAGTTTTTATTATATCCCTCTTGAATACCTATCATATCAGGACCAAATTCATAACCCGTGCATATTACCATTTCTATTCATTAGACTTTTAAAAAGATATAAGTGAAGCATGAGAGTGCGACTATTTCTTGAAAATATAACCACCGCCGTGCTCTAAAAGATATAAGCGAAACACTAGAGCAACTGTCCATCTCAAAAGATATAAGTGAAGCACATAGAGTATTCTAACAAATCACGAATAATGTGTTTCCCTCGCAAAAGGTGTGTTCAGCAAAGATGATTGTGACAAACTAAAAAGCAAACAAACTATATCACAAGACGCTCCAAATAAAACACATATCATGTGATGAATAAAAATATAGCTCCAAGTGAGTTACCGATAGATTGTAGACGAAAGAGGGGATGCCTTCCGGGGCATCCCCAAGCTTAGACACTTGAGTCTTCCTTGAATATTACCTTGGGGTGCCTTGGGCATCCCCAATCTTAGGCTCTTGCCGCTCCTTATTCCTTTATCCATCGTAGTCTCACCCAAAACTTGAAAACTTCAGCACACAAAACTCAACAGAAACCTCGTGAGATCCGTTAGTATAACAAACAAACCTTAAACTTAGGTACTGTTGTAAATTGATTCATATTTAATATTGGCATAATTCTACTGTACTCCAACTTCTTCATGACTCATACCCCCCCCCCCCCGATACGATCCATAGATTCATCAAAATAAACAAACTATGCAACAAAAACGGAATCTGTCTAAAACAGAATAGTCTGTAAAGATCTGAATTAACATCATACTTCTGTAACTCCAAAAATTCTGAAAACTCAGGACAACGTGGGAAATTCATATATCAATATTGTGTAAAAAAATTCAAAAGGTTATGGCGTTCCAACGAAAAACAAAAATTCCAGCACTGGACGCAAAAGTTTCTGTTTTCAAACAGCATCAATTATACTATCATCCAAATCATCCCAAAGGTATTACTTGGCACAAACACTAATTAAAAGATAAAAACACAATCATAACAGAGGCTATAATTGTGTAAACACACAAAAACAGAAAGTAAAAACAAAAAATTTATTTTATTCATTGGGTTGCCTCCCAACAAGCGCTATTGTTTTATGCCCCTAGCTAGGCATAATGCATAGTTTCAAGTGTTGTCATCCTTCAAGTTAATTCCATAGGTGGCCCTCATAATAGATTCATAAGGTGCCTTAATTCTCTTTCTAGGGAAGTGTTCCATTCCTTTCTCTAATGGAAATTGAAATCTTATGTTACCTTCTTTCATATTAATAATAGCACCTATTCGTAGCAATGGCCTACCAAGTATTATGGGGCAAGAAGGATTGCATTCAATATCAAGAACAATAAAGTCCACGGGCACATAATTTCTATTTTCAAGAATAAGCACATCATTTATTCTACCCAATGGCTTTTTAATAGTGAAATCCGCAAGATGCAAATTGAGGGAACAAGGATCCATATCGGTGAGACCTAGCACATCACACAAAGATTTTGGTATAGTGGAAATGCTAGCACAAAGATCTCATAGAGCATTACATTCATAATCTTTAATTTTGATTTTAATAGTGGGTTCCCATTCATCTTGTAATTTTCTAGGAATTGAAACTTCCAACTCAAGTTTTTCTTCATGCGCTTTCATCATGGCTTCTACAATATGTTTAGTGAAAGCTTTATTTTGTTCATATGCATTTGGTGAATTAATCATGGATTGCAACAAGGAAATACACTCAATTAAAGAACAGCTATCATAATTAAAGTCCTTGTAATCCAAAGTAGTGGGTGCATTACTATTTAAAGTTTTGACCTCTCTAAACCCACTTTTTTCATTTTTATCATTAAGATTATCACTCTCCAAGCAATTGGGAATCTAAAGTTGACTCTTCTCCAGTCTCTTTTTCATCAAGTTTTATATTATTAAATAGTGATTTAATAGGAGTGACACCAATCATTTTAATATCTTCATCATTACTACGATAGAAACCGGGTGGAATCGTTTTTTCTAGAAATTCTCGCTTAGCTCTCAACCTAGCGGTCCGTTCTTTACTTTCATTAATGGAGACATAGATAACTTTAATAGACTCATTTATATCATGCTTGGGTGGCAAAATTTTAATTTTGAGATTTTCAACATCATGAACAATTCTATCCATGTTCCTAGCCAATTCATCAACTCTATTCAATTTTTCTTCTACCATAGCATTGAAATTCTTTTGCGAATTAATAAATTCTTTAATATTACTTTCAAGATCAGTAGGTATCCTATTATTATTATTATAAGAATTACCATAGGGATTACCATAATTATTAGAGGAATTTCCAGGAAACGGTCTAGAATTGAAATTACCCCTATAAGCATTGTTGTTGAAATTATTTCTAGAGACAAAATTCACATCAATAGCATCATTATTTTGCTCAATCAAGGTAGACAATGGCACATCATTAGGATCAATATGATCACTTTTACTAGCAACCAATTTCATAAGAGCATCCATCTTATCACTCAAAGTATTAATTTCTTCAACAGAATTTACCTTCTTACCAGTTGGAGTTCGTTCAGTGTGCCATTGAGAATAATTTGTCATAATATTGTCAAGAAGTTTTGTAGCTTCTCCCAATGTAATTTCCATAAAAGTACCACCTGCGGCAGAGTCTAGCAATTTTTTGGTAATTTTGATGATGTCTTCCCGGCAACGGCGCCAGAAATTCTTCCTGCTACTTATAGACTGCGTTGGTATTTTCCTGAAGAGGAGAGGATGATGCAGTATAGTAGAGATAAGTATTTCCCTCAGTTAAGAACCAAGGTTATCAATCCAGTAGGAGAACCAAGCAAAATCCCGTTAAGCGCACCTGCACACACAAAAGCAAACACTTGCACCCAACGCAAATAAGAGGGTTGTCAATCCTCTTAGCGGTTATCTACAAGGATTAATTCTGATAGTGATAGATAGATAAACTAAAATACTAAATAAAATAAAAGTAAATAAATTGCAACAAGGTATTTTTGATTTTAATATATGATAAAAGTAGGCCCGGGGGCCATAGTTTTCACTAGAGGCTTCTCTCTCGAACGCATAGCATACGGTGGGTAAACAAATTACTGTTGGGCGATTGATAGAAAAGCAAATAATTATGACAGATTCATGGCAATGATCATGTATATAGGCATTACGTCCGAGACAATTAGACCGACTCCTGCCTGCATCTACTACTATTACTCCACCCATCGACCGCTTGTGATAGCCTTGCTTAATAGGGATGATAGACTACTCATATTAATAAGGAATTCCTTCTTTTCCGGGAGCCCATTCGGAAAGAACTCCAAAGTTAAGCGTGCTCAGCTTGGAGTAATTTCAGGATGGGTGACCGACCGAAAAGTTGGTCCCGGGTGCGCACGAGTGAGGACAAAGTGCGCAGGAAAGACTAGTGTTGATCTGCGGGGCCAGTCTAGATCTCGCCAGGAGTATGTCCGGTGTGTCCGGGGCGTTACACCGCTATCCAGCATGCATCTTGCGTATTAAGTATGAAACAGAGTAACGCCTTAAGCAAGATGACATGATGTAGACAAAGTAAACTCGAGCAATATGATTAAACCCCATTTTTTATCCTTAATGGCAACAATACAAATGCGTGTCATGTCCCTTTCTGTCACTGGGATTGAGCACCGCAAGATTGAACCCATCACAAAGCACCTCTCCCATTGCAAGATAAACCAATCTAGTTGGCCAAACCAAATCGATAGATCGAAGAGAAATACAAAGCTATAATAATCACGCATAAAAGAGTTCAGAGAAGACTCAAATATTTCTCATGAATAATCTGATCATAAACTCACAATTCATCGGATCCCAACAAACACACCGCAAAAGAAGATTACATCGCATAGAACTCCAAGAACATCGAGGAGAACATGGTATTGAAGATCAAAGAAAGAGAAGAAGCCATCTAGCTACTAGCTATGGACCCGTAGGTCTGTGGTAAACTACTCACACATCATCGGAAGGGCAGCAAGGTTGATGTAGAAGCCCTCCGTGATCGATTCCCCCTCCGGCAGAGTACCGGAAAAGGCCTCCAGATGGGATCGCGGAAGAACAGAGGCTTGCGGCGGCGTAAAAGTTATTTGGGGTGGCTCTTTGTTGGTTTCCCAATATTTGAGAATTTATAGAAGTGGAATTATGTCAAACGGAGCCACGAGGGCCCCACAAGGCATCAGGGACGCGCCCCCCTTGTGGAGGCTTCGTGAACCTTCTGGCCTCCTCTCCAAGTCTCCAAGGTCTCTTTTGTCCAAAAAATTCTCCAAAAAGTTTCGTGGCATTTGGACTTCGTTTGGTACTGATTTCCTGAAAAACAAAAAACAAGCAAAAAACAACAACTGGCACTGGGCAATAAGTTAATAGGTTAGTCCCAAAAAATGATATATAATTGCATATAAAAACATTCAAGATTGATACTATAATAGCATGGAACAATAAAAAATTATAGATACGTTGGAGACGTATCAGATGAGTCAGCATTGCTTGTAGCCCAAGTAATGTTGCCGCATGTGTTTGAATTCCGACCATTGGGACACGTGTCGATTGATTGATGGCCCAGGGTCATTTCAGTCAAATCATGTCGGGTTGCCCTGGCTATAAATAGCCACCCCTCCACCATAAGTTGGTGTCTGCTCCGAGTTATTACATGGCTTTTATCATTTGAGAGCAACCCACATCCGAAGCCTTTGAGAGAGATTTCCTGCGAGGAAAAACCCAAACACCCAGAGCCCAAAGTTTGGATTGAGCATCACCGAAGACATTCCGCTCTGAGTGAACCGAAGACTTATTACACTTGAAGACTGTGATCTTTCAGATGGTTAGGCGTCATGTTCTGAGTATCCAAGGGTCATTGTGGATTGCCGGTGAACGATTTTGTGAAGGTTTGAAAGTCTACCTTGAAGACTTACCTAGTGATTGGGCGAGGTCTAAGTGATCTTAGCTCAAGGGGAATAAGGTGAAGACCGAGTCTTCCGAGTTCAATCTCAACCTCCCTAACCAGACGTACAGCTGTCACAACAGTTGAAACTGGTCAAACAAATCACTTGTCTTCTCCGAGCAACTAGTTCTATCCCTTCACTCCTTTCTAATGCCTTGTATTGTGAAGCCTTTGCTTGCTCATATATGTGTGAAGACATTCCCTCAGATCCCATCTTTGACTTCACATTAGCTGTTTCTACTGTTCATTGCTACATACTTTGTTTACTGTTTTCCTTTTTCACTTCATTTGTGTTATGTTGCACTGATAGTATGTCTAGTGTAGCTTATCTTCCGATACTCTGTTTAGTTACTGTTTTGCTTCCGCGTCTTCGAAGACATTGCCTGTTTCGAAGACTTTCATAAAAATCGCCTATTCACCCCATTTAGTCAATAACTAGCACTTTCACACGTGGTAGGCGTGACCGGTCGAGTGGCCATGATCGGGGAGAACGTGGCCGGCCAGAGGCGGACGAGGAGTCCAACCTCTTGCCGCGACCGCCTTCTTCCTCGGGGGCTTCGCCCGCGCATCGGCCGGGCCGGTGGAGGAGGTCTTCTTCCTCGCGTCGGCGGCCGCGTCGGGAGGAACCGGGGAGGGGGCGAAAGGAGGTGGTGCCACGCCGGGCACACCTCCTTGCACGAGGTGATTCCCCCGCCGCCTCCGCTTGGCGCTGGCAGCGGAAGGTGTTGGCGCGGCGCCGGCATGCACGACCGAGGGAGGCACGGGAGGACGGAGCGACAGAGTTGGTGGCGGTGACGCATGAAATGTGGCGCCCGGTGGCTGCGGGTACTCCATAGGGTCGGTTGGCGGCGCGGCATGGCCGGACGGCGAGATCGGAGATGGTGGCGTGGAGTGAGGCAGGAACGGAAGGGGGCGAAAGTTTCCTTAGCGCCAGGGACAGGGGGACCGGCAAAAAGAGGGAGAGAACCCGTAGATATGGCCGAATCGGCCCGAACTTTGCAGGATCCCGCAAAAAAAAATTAGCGGATGGTCAATTTTACAGGATCTGTTTGGGATGAAAAAACGACCTCGTCCGCTAAATCGACGGTTATTTTACTGGATGGTGTGCACCTACTTGACCTCCACGGCCAGTCACGGCGGGGCCAGGGCAGAAGAGGCTCCGCAGAAGATCCACTCAACGCGCGCCGTTCTCCCGCTCCCCCATTTCAAAAATCGAAATTACTCGAACCTGCCCGATTCCCCACGACGGCACGAACGGTGGAATGGAACCGTCCATCCAACCACCCCCCGCACCGGACGGCTCATCTCCTCACCGAACGGTGGGCCCACCTTACACCATGGCCCACGGCACAGGCGAGACATCCCGTCGTGGGGAACAGCGCCGGTGGTGTTTCCGTTTCACCAACGAGGAGGTGGCCACGCTACCAACCGATTGTTTTCGTATTTTGAAAATGCCAATTTCTTATAGCAACCCAGCTCAATCGCACCCACAAGTGTACACACGCTCAGTAAGAAACTCTGGACCCACATGTCAGTAGCTCAGCACGTGGGTAATCCCTCTGGCCAAGTGCTAACAAAAAGCGTGCTCTCGGCGCAAATAATTTCACTAAGCCCCCTCAGATTTCACAGATTTCTGGAACGGTACATGACAGCAGGACCCAGCACACACGGAAAGGCACAACCACCCGACCGTTGGCAGGCACCGAGTAATCGGGAGGGTGCGGATGCAAAAACGCCCATCCCTTCGCCCGCACTCCAGCCTGTGCCGCGCTATATAACCAGCCGACTGTGGGCAGCGGAAACCCTAAGCAGAGCATCGCAGAGACCGGCGTCTTCGTACTCGCCTCTCTCTCGCGCTTCCGAGCTTTGGCCTTCTTCCTCCCCCACTTCTCCAGCAGCGTAGCGTAGCGCCCGTCGGCCACTCCGGTCCGCCACCATGAGGGAGTGCATCTCGATCCACATCGGCCAGGCCGGTATCCAGGTCGGAAACGCGTGCTGGGAGCTTTACTGCCTCGAGCATGGCATTCAGGTACGGATCCGCTCGTTCCCCCCCTTGATCTGTCATGCTTCGCCTTAGATCCGCGCTAGATCTGGGGGTTCTAGTGGTTGCTGGGTGTGCTCGGTCGGATTTGGGCGTGGATCTGACCGCGACTGGTCTGATCTGCGTTTGCTAGAAGGGGAATTCTAGATCTGACGGAATGTAGGGTGCATGCGGTTACTTCTGTGGGTCTCGGTTGCTTCTGTGGGTCTATCTGGTGTTGTGAAGATCGCAGATAGTTCGAATTTGAATTTTAGGTGTAGATTTACTTGTAAAGCGATGCAGTTCACTGGATCCCAGATGGATCGAATTTGAATTTTAAGGTGTGGATTTACTTGTATAGCGCTGCAGTTCACTGGATCCCCGAGCGGTTGTAATTCTGTATGCGATTGCCACCTGCTTCGGGTTGTGTTGTTTGTTCATGTGGTGGATCTCATCGATGTTCTCTAAATTGAATTCATCGTTCTGAAATAGATAGATAGTAACCTGTTTAATCTGTTACTTGTTACATTCGACGCTCACATGACGTAGATCCATTATTATTATGTTGCAAGCATCACTGATTGGCACGCACTCGTTTGTTTGAAATGTCCTGTCCTGTACCATTTAGATCTGTTTGAAATCTGCTAGATAAGGTGATATCTGTTCATGCATGTCGTGATATATCCTTGCTGGTGGTTCTGAAATGTACATAGCCTGCTCATACGGAAATGCATCTCTAATTAGTTCTAATACTTCTGTTTCTATGAATTGATCTGTAATGCAAACTGTTTTGTGAATCTTTAACACTGTCTAATCCCCCTTATGCAGCCTGATGGACAGATGCCCGGTGACAAGACCGTTGGGGGAGGTGATGATGCTTTCAACACCTTCTTCAGTGAGACTGGTGCTGGGAAGCATGTCCCCCGTGCTGTCTTTGTTGATCTTGAGCCCACTGTGATTGATGAGGTGAGGACTGGCACTTATCGCCAGCTCTTCCACCCTGAGCAGCTTATCAGTGGCAAGGAGGATGCAGCCAACAACTTTGCCCGTGGTCACTACACCAGTAAGTGCCGTGCTCTTCATGTGTAATGATGCCAATTATCACTGTTGCTGATCATGTGGCTAACTTTTGCTGCCACTTGTGCAGTTGGCAAGGAGATTGTTGACCTATGCCTTGACCGTATCAGGAAGCTTGCAGACAACTGCACTGGTCTCCAGGGATTCCTTGTCTTCAACGCTGTTGGAGGTGGAACTGGCTCTGGCCTTGGTTCTCTTCTCCTTGAGCGTCTCTCTGTTGACTATGGAAAGAAGTCCAAGCTTGGGTTCACAGTGTACCCATCTCCTCAGGTCTCCACCTCTGTTGTTGAGCCATACAACAGTGTCCTGTCCACCCACTCTCTCCTTGAGCACACTGACGTGGCTGTCCTCCTTGACAATGAGGCCATCTATGACATATGCCGCCGCTCCCTTGACATTGAGCGCCCAACATACACCAACCTCAACAGGCTTGTTTCTCAGGTATAATCCTTTTTCTGCATAGTACATGTTTTCTGTTTGATGCATGATATATGCTGCACTGTCTAATAATGTTGTATTGGGATCTAATTCATTGTTGAACAACTAATGTGCAGGTCATATCATCACTGACTGCTTCCCTGAGGTTTGATGGTGCTCTGAATGTTGATGTGAATGAGTTCCAGACCAACCTGGTGCCCTACCCAAGGATCCACTTCATGCTTTCCTCCTACGCCCCAGTGATCTCTGCTGAGAAGGCTTACCATGAGCAGCTCTCTGTTGCTGAGATCACCAACAGTGCTTTCGAGCCTTCCTCCATGATGGCCAAGTGTGACCCCCGCCACGGCAAGTACATGGCCTGCTGTCTCATGTACCGTGGTGATGTTGTGCCGAAGGATGTCAATGCTGCTGTGGCCACCATCAAGACGAAGCGCACCATCCAGTTTGTTGACTGGTGCCCCACTGGTTTCAAGTGTGGTATCAACTACCAGCCACCCAGCGTCGTCCCAGGCGGCGACCTTGCCAAGGTCCAGAGGGCTGTGTGCATGATCTCCAACTCCACCAGCGTTGTTGAGGTCTTCTCCCGCATTGACCACAAGTTCGACCTGATGTACGCCAAGCGTGCCTTTGTCCACTGGTATGTGGGTGAGGGCATGGAGGAGGGAGAGTTCTCTGAGGCCCGTGAGGATCTCGCTGCCCTGGAGAAGGACTATGAAGAAGTTGGCGCTGAGTTTGACGAGGGTGAGGATGGTGATGAGGGCGATGAGTACTAGAGCCTGTCTCCTGGTCGTTTCCCAAGACGCGTACTACTGCTATCCTGTGATCTGCCCGAGTGGCTTTATCTGTTATCTGTTTGAATGTTTGCTGTGTGGTGTTTGGTTTACAACCTGTTGTGTTGTATGAACCTGTGGTATGTTTGAACCTGCTTCGCACCTTGGTCAATATGCATGTTCTGTTTCAGTATGTTTATTGTTTTTCTTGTGATTTGGTTGGTGTCGTCGCCTGGATGAATCCCTCCTTTATTTTATTTTCTTTACTGCAAGGGTCATAGCGATCAGTGGTGTCTTTGAAATGCGTCTGTGCTACGCCTGTAACTGTTGTAACAACTGAGCTGAACTGCATAGCCGTCTGTAGCCCCCTGCATGTCTGAACTTGTCTCCAACAAGAGTTTGTTGTATCCTTTTTTGCGTAGAACCTCTGATTGGCACCACCAAAACAGTCATCGTCCCATCTCCAGGCCTATACGTCTATTGCCTGTTGCTTTCGCTGTTGGTTGAAATCTTCTTTGTCTGATGCATATGGTGATATATCCTTGACTTTCTCTCTTGTGCTTGTACTATGCGGACCTGCATTAGAGGAAAGTGGTAGCGGAAAACATGTGCCGTTTTCCCTAGTTGCTGTGTTTTCAAGTATTGAGACTGAGAATGACCTTCCATGAAGCATTTCTACCACTCTTCTTTCACGTCCGTGCATTTCTCGAGATCCCGACAGTTCAGAGAAATACGATGCCCTATTCTTCCATCACGTGGCGTAATTGCGAAGAAGTGGACTACTTTGTGAGCGTCCAAAAATACCTGTCATCTTTTGGCCATCGACCAATATCCCAGCAGGCAGCGTCTTCTGAAGGTTCACAGCGATCAGTGTGTCGCACGCAGCACACTACTGTTTCTATGAGAGATCCACCGAGGCTAGTAGAGTATAGTTCTTTAGTAATCACCAATCAGTGTGTCTCGACATAGTTTAAGCAAGAAACATGTTTGTTTTGTCTCAGTTTCATGTTCCTGATTGATCCCCTTCCTATCCACAAGAATATGACCTAACTTTCAGAGAGTGGATATGCATGCTTCTTGTTGATGATAGCCCACCTCAGAAAAAGATGAACGGGATGGAGATAGGCATCCTATGGGCGTGGCGAGGTCAAATCTCCCTGTGCGCTGAGATATTTGTTGTGCCACTCACTGCTCTTCTTCCGGTCCCAGCCCCCCTGCTCTGAGGGGTGATGCCATCTGATGAACATCATGAGTTGGTGCTGCCGTTCCACCTTTTGCAAAATCTCACAGGTTTACCTACTGTCGACCCCGCGGCCATATTTTTGAATATAAGGTACTCCCACCGTTCACAAATATAAGATGTTTTGGATATTTCAATATGGACTACATGAGTGATCAAACACACTAAAACGTTCTATATACATCCGATTTGGGAAAAAGCTAGAACATCTTATATTTGTGAACAGAGGGAGTAGTAGAGACCTAAACCTTCTTGTTCAGTAAAAGAACAGAAAAAAATCGGTTTACAGTCTCAGACACTTCCCTTTCCACTATGAATTCTTCCTTTTCTTGGACGGTTTTCCGTTCTTCGAGTCTGGACAGTCGCTTTGCCTCATCATTCTTCATGCAAATCGCATCTGAAGATCTGGATGGTGGTATGTTGTGGGCCCAGAATTTCTCTCTGATTTTGTGAAACACATGCTGCTGCTCCTGCTCTACGTCTGCTGCCGTCTCATTCTTTGAGATAACTTGCGATAACATCCAGCAGGTCCACGTGAATTTAAAAATTCCTGTCATTTTGTGCAGTCATCTTCACGTCTCTGCAGCAGCCTCTTTACCGGGACTAAAACTGCTGCAACTTGCCACCATATGCTTGGGAGAAGGAAGGATGTGGGCTTATAAATAATCATTTAAAATCCTTTGATTGATATCTCCTGGTTAACAACTCCTCTTACCAGGTCTTATCTCGACGGTGGTATCTGGTAATGATATGTTGCTAAACCCTGAAGCTCTGGAGCACTTCCATCTCAAGCCATGCCATGCATCAGTGGCGGAGGACGGACAAAAGTTGAGGTAGGGCGGGCTTTGGTCACTCGACTCCGGCGACGCAGCCGTGCCGATGCGCCACCTTGCGCCATGCCTGCACCAGACAAATCAAGGTAGGGCGGCCGCCCGCCCTTGCCCTACCGGCTCCTCTGCCCATGCCATGCATGATGCCAGGCACTCACGTCACAAGATATGAGAGTTGCTCCTCGTCTAGAGAGATGGGTGTGGACGGATTTGCATGAACTCGGGGAGGAGACGTCCACGAAATCACGAGAGACCTAAACGTGGACCGAAAGTGGGCTGCAATTTAATTGCGCCAACCGGGTCTTGAACTCAAGACCTCTTGGCTCCGATACCATGTAGAAGTGCATGCTCTAACCAATGCAATCAAAAGACCGATCTGATAGAAGAGACTATGCATTACATTTATACGTCAACATTCTGTACCCCCTGCCGATGAGAAGCCACGGAAACAGAAATTCGGCCCCCAAACAAATTATTTAAGTTTATTTTTTTAACGAAAATAGGCATGTAGAGAATAGACCCAAGTATGTGCGTTTAAACTTTTTTTAACACAGTACCGACGCAGACACTTGTGACGTCCCCGACTTAATCGTGCGCTAATCATACACGCAAATGCACACGATCAAGCCTAAGGACTCACGGGAAGATATCACAACACAACTCTAAACATAAAGATAAAATAATACAAGCTTTATATTACAAGCCAAGGGCCTCGAGGGCTCGAATACATAAGCTCGAGAACAAGCGTTAGCGGAAGCAACAACAGTATCTGAGTACAGACACAAAATTAAACAAGGGTGCCTTAAGAAGGCTAGCACAACAGCGACACTGATCGAAAAGGCGAAGGCCTCCTGCCTAGGGCTTCCAAACTACTCCTGGTCGGCGGGGATCTCCTGCTCCTAGACTCCGGCATCTGAATGCAGCAATCGGGTATGGGGAAAAAGAATAGCAAAGCAACTGTGAGTACTCATCCAAAGTACTCGCAAGACTGACATCAGAACTATACTAAGTATGCATCGGTATCAAAAGAATGGAGCTATATCTTTGGACTAAACTGCAGAAATGCCAGAACAGAGGGGGAGAGGCCTAGCCTATCGAAGACTAGCATCTTGAAGCAATTCTTGCAGCATTAGAAGAGAGTAGAACAAGTAATATGTATATATATATATATATATATATATATATATATATATATATATATATATATATATATATATATATATATATATATATATATATATATCATCAATCATATAGTAGTAATGCCCTGGGATCCTTCCTCGACTACCCTGCGAGAAAGTGATCCCGAGAGCGGTAGTAGCAGTTTAATATTGTAACAATATCCATTTGTAGTTGTAGCAGATCAAGATACAACTCTGAACGTCCTGTTACCGTGGACACGACTATTCGAATAGACAACTTCCCTGCAGGGGTGCACTACTGTTACCCAACACGCTCGATTAACTCTGGCCGGACACACTTTTCCGGGTCATGCCCGGCCTCGGCTGATCGACACGACGTAGTCCTACCTAGGCTCAGCAGAGAGGTCCCCGCCGGTCTACATCCTAAGTGCTTAGAGGTCTTGGGCCCATCGCCCTTTGCACTCCGGGTCGTTGCGAGCAGGGCGAGTCCAGGCACCACCTCTGTCCTGGATGGCGCCGGTCCAGCCGTGCCGCAATGCTGAACTGGACGTCTGACAAAGCTTTCGGCTGATACATACGGCGCCGAGGGCCCCATTAAACCATAATCCCGCGTGGTGGTAGTGCGTATAGGCACGTAGCCAACTCAGATCAAATACCCAAATCCGTTAGGCGTGTTTAGTATCTCGCAGAGACGAACAGGATCCCTATCGCTCCGACTTGGTAATACACGGCTCGCGGGTGCTCTTGGAGCCGACCCGTCTTTAATATTATTCTCTCGCGGGCACTCTTGGAGCCGGCCCGACTTTATCAGTTTAAAGTATTGCAATATGTAAACATTTCCGTAATCATCACCCAGAGTGATCACGGCCCGGTAACAAGCATGGCAAACGGACAAGGGTGAAGGGGCACAGGTGGAGCATAGCATAGCTAACTAAGCATCATAGGGTAGCAGGTAAAGTATCAATAGCAGGCGACGAAATCAGACTATGCATCGGAATAGGAGCTATCGGATTAACAACGGAAGCAATTTCTAATGCAAGCATAAGAGAGAAGGAATGGGCGATATCTTATGATCAAGGGGGTTTTGCTTGCCTGGAAGCTCTGCTGAGAGGGGCTGGTCGTCGGAATGCTGCTCGTCGGGAGCGTAGTCGTACTCAGCTGCGTCGGCGGCGGTCTCGGTGTCTATCGGGGGAGAAGAAACAATAAATACACGGCAACAAATGCAATCACTATGCATGACATGCCTAAACAATATGCAGGTGTGGTATATTGTCTAACTAACTGCTTTAGATAATTTAGGAATTTATTTGGATTTATTTTATTAAGGTTAGGCACTATTCATCTATCGAATACGGGCAAAAAGTCCCATGTTCATCTAGATAGGAGGGATGGTCAAGCATTTTGACAACATATTCGGATTTTTCATATTTTTCTGATCATTTTTCATATATAAATTATTTTCATCCGAGTTACGGTTTATTTTATATGAATTTTCAAAGTTTTAGTCATTTTTTGGAATTTCTGGAATTATTTAATTAGAATTATCCGAAACAGTGTCAGATGACGTCAGCGGGTCAAACCCGGCTGACCACAGTCAAACCTGACCAGTAGGTCCCACTGGTCAGTGACTGTTTTATTTAAACAGAGGTTTAACTACTCTAATTAAGCTAATTAGTTGGTGGGACCTACATGTCAGTGACTAATTAGTAATTAACTTAATTAGCAAATTAATTAATGTTTTAATTAACATTTTATTTATTTTAAAAATGATTTAGTTTAGGCGGGGCCCGCATGTTAGTGACACGGGGCCGCCATGTCAGCGGGTGGACCGGGTCAATGGACCCACTGGGCCCACACGTCAGTGGCCCAGGGTGGTGCCAGGTCGGCGCCACGTCGACTGGCCGGCGTTTAAACGCCGGCGAGCGCGTTTTGCGGCGACGCGCGTCGGGGGTGGCCGGAAATCGCCGTTCGGCGACCAAATCAACGGCGGTTTGCGGCAGTCGAACGGGGAGGACGAGCCGCGTCGACCTACGGCACTAGCGCGAGCTAAAACGGCCGGAGTTGACGGCGGCGTCAACCGCGGCGGCGCCGGATTTCGGGCGTGGTCGGGATCGGCGCAACGGGGCACGAGGAGGCACGCGGGGGCGTGCGTTGGGCACGCGGGGAGGAGCTGAGCACGTCTACGTGCTTAGACGGCCACGACAGCGACTACTGCGATGGCGGTGAGCTAGGCGGCAGAGCTGGGTTCGGGCGCGACGGCTGCAGCAGCTAGAGCTCGAAATCGGGCTCAAACGGCAAAGGGGAAAGGGGCGGAGCTTACGTAGGAGCTCACGGAGGCTCGCCGGGGAGCTTAGGAGCGCTGAGGCGAGCAGATCGAGTCGGAGGAGCTCCGGCGATCCGAGGTAGAAGGCGACGGCGATCTGGCAATGTGAGGCTTCCCGGTTCGCGCTGGTCGGTGCAGAGGGAGTAGTCGAGGGCGGCGGTTCGATCCGGCACGGAGACGAGGCGCGGCGAGTTCAGAGGCCACCGCTACGGCGAGCCATGGCGGCGACGGCGTCGGGCGTTTGCGGGGGAGGAAGAAGGCGAGCGAGGGGGAAGGGAAAAAGATCTCGGGGGCGGCTAGGGTTGCCGCGGTGGTGGTCTTATCCACCCCGCAGCCCTGTAGCGACGCGGGGCGAGCAGGCGCAAGCGTGCGCGGGCGACCGCTGATGAGCAGTAGGAAGGAGAAGGGAAGATGGGCCGGGCCACTTTCTGGTCTGACTTAGGCCCGGCTACAGCGGCCTTTTTCTTTTATTCCTTTTCTTTTCTGTTTTCTTCTTTTTCTTTTCTGTCTTGCAATTAGTTTAGCCACAATTTAAGTTTTGTAAAATATGTGACTTAGCTCAATAATTACAGTGCAATATTAACTATTATCAGAAATTGGTTTGGGGACAATATAATTCCATTTGTAATTTTAATAAACAAAATGGTATTAAATAATGCTGTTTGGTGCTGTTTTGATGATGTTAGAGTCATCTAGATATTTTAGGTGATGTTGTTTTTCTTAACATAACTAGCTATGGATTATTTGCTAATTAATGAACATTTTTGTTTCCAAATTGGAATAACTTTTATTTTCACTTTAAATTTGAATTTCAATTTGAGTTGGAATTTGAAATGAGATATGATGCAAATGATGATCAAGCATTGTTAAACATGGTGACTTGGCATTATCAAAAAGGTGATCACTGTAGCTTAATTACATGGGGTGTTACAACGCTCATACATACGCACATACACCCACCCATATGAACGCACGCATACACACCCTACCCCTATGAGCACCTCCGAAAGACTGAGCCGGCACATCATCTTGAGATTAACGAAGTCGCTGTAGACGCCTTCGTAGTGAAACTTAAAGTTTCTTGACCATTTTGGGAATTTTGCACAGGACGCAAATGATCATGCTTTAAGTTTCAAAGTTTATATGCACATACTTGTGTCCATTATCCACATTTTATGTACTTTTTAATACTTAAATAATGTGTTTTTAGTGAAATTTCCTATAGAGATCATACATGCCTAGATTCGATTCTTCAAATCCACTCTAGTTCGGTGGACAGCATAATTCAAACGGACTAAAGGCAGTTTCATATGATTATTTTCTAAAAAGGAAAACAAAAGCACATAAGATTACAAATAGCTAAATCCAAACACAAAGCTACAAGTTTAATAGTATGTTCCATCAAGAGAAAAAACTCGATTTATGCCGTCTTACCAATAATTGGAGTAAATGATTGTTTGTGCCATCGCACAATTCAATTTTTTTAGTTTTTCCCCGAAAAAAGTATTAGTTTCTTTTGTGCATAACACTAGGTAATTCAACATTGTGCTTCTTTTGGGACAAGTTTTACTAGAAACCTAAGTACAATGCATACATGCCTAGGTTCTAATCACGCACTTGTATCCATTCTTTACATGCATGGTGTTTTTTCGTAATTATTTGAAACATAAATGATGTGTTTATGGCCAAATTTCATATAGGGGATTGTACATGCCTAGGTTCTAATAATCCGCTCTAGTTTCGTGGACAACATAATTCAACCTGACAAAAGGCTCAAATTCATGTCATTATTTTCTAAAAGAGAAAACAAAAGCTTATATGATTACAAATGGCTAAATCCAAACACCATGCTACAAATCTAATATGTCCCATCTTGATTTATGGTGTCATACAGAATAACTGGAGTAAATCATAGCTTGTGCCAGTCGCACAAATCAATTTGTTCAGTATTTTTTCCTGCAAAAAATATGTTTAGTTTCTTCTGTGCATAACACTAGGTAATTCAGCGTCGTGCTTCGTTTGGGACAAGTTTCGCTAGAAACCCCAGTACGACACATAAACACATTCACTCATCAACTGCTGATGACTAGAGTCGTGGAGATCAAGATTGACCAAGTCAATATAAACGCTTTGCTATTGCTGGAAACATCACCCCACACAGAAATTCACTTTAATGAGACACAAAAAGTTATTTTAATCCATGGCATCCTATAGATATAACCACTCTACTAAACCATCCAACCAATGGTTATTTCTTTTTCCATGAATTTCCATCTTCGACCAGCCACCTTCACTATAGGAAGGCGATGATGACACTTATATTCACATGGCAAAGTACTATCTACTTCTACTACTATTTATAAAAGCACGAGTTTGGTGAATCCAAAATGATCTCAACCATCCAAGCACCTGTGTCCAACGTCTCACGCTACTCCAATAAAACTAGAAATAACATTAATGCATTAATTGTAATTGTTCTTGGAAACATCATTAATTGCATTAATTTCAATTAATTTTGGAAAATAACATTAATTACATAAATATTCTCTGTAATGGCATGCTCTTATGCTTTATATCCCCTCAATAGTACTAGGCCACAACCAATAGTCTGAATAAGAAGGGCGGGTGGAAGAATCTTCCTACACCGATGTACTCCCTCCGTTCCTTTATGTAAGGTGTATTATTTTCAGCACGGTGACCAAGGCACATAATTATCGTTATGATAAGACTAAATTACCCTTGGCAAATTTATTGATTAGTGGAAAGTGAATCAATTAGTCCAGAAAAGTATGAGATACATGCAATCGACAAAGAGATAGTTTCCTTCTTTCGCTATAAGGCGAGATACAGATAATAAGAAAAGAGATACTTTCCTTTTTTAGGAGGACTTACAAGGGAATTATGGGGAATTAGAAGAAATGCACCTTATATTCTGGAATTTTATCAAAAAACAAATACACCTTATATAGAGGAATGGAGGGAGTATATAATTATGGACTGTATGCCTGACAAACCCCCAAGATCCAGCAATAGTACGCGGTCGAGCCATCTAACCGGTGGTGCATGCGGAGTGAGACCGGAGTAGTTATGAAGCAGCATCGCATCGGCGACCCATATGTCGTGAGCTAGGACCTTGCTGCACTGTGGAGTGAGGCCGAAGGGTGCACCACATTCTTTGAGTGGAGAAATGAGGGTGTCGCGACAGGTATGCAGACGATGCAAAGTCACCATACACGACATAGAAGATTCCAGAATGGGCAAACATTAGGCAACATTCGTGCAACGAATGAAGAGAGTCGCTGTAGTGGGTGACGACTAGGTAAAGCTCCTCGACATGCCATTAAATTCGATGTGAGTTGCACGCGCACGATTACTAGTTATCTTACGTGCGCGACAGGATGCGTGAGCCATGGTCCCTGGAGGGACGATGAGACATGCACAATCTGGAGGTTTTATTTCACTGCTTTATCCACACATCTCGTTTCGAAGAACCTTTTCCCCGCAAAAAATAAAATAAAAGGTAAGGCGTTTCCCTTGTATGTTTGTTGGCTAGCTAAGTAAAGAGGAACCTTAAGCATAAAGAAACTGAGAAAATATTTAACCAAAAAAAGTTGAGAAAATATCCAGAGAGAAAGACCAAGAAAGTAAGCAGAAAAGGCCAGGGGCAAAACAGTAATTCGGTGACACTTTGTTTCCAACTTTCCATGTCCCAAAGGCGAAGTTGCTCCCGTCCTTCACCTTCAAATACGCACACGCCCCCCATCTGCACCTCTCTCTCTCTTCCTCCTCCCCCCTCCCTCTCTCTCCACACGGCGCCCTCACGCGCACGCACACACATACACCTGTCTCCGCCTCCGCTTGTTCCCGAGTGCGCTCGCTGCATTCCGATCTCGCCGCCGTCCCTGCGGCCAATTGGTTCGGCGTCGGCGTGGGGATCGAGGGGGCGATGGTGTCGGGCGGGTGCGTGGGGACGGAAGGGGGCGCGGAGCCGGAGGAGGCGGCGGTAGCGGCGGAGGAGCAGGTGATGGCGGCGACGGCGCCCGCGCGCGCCAGGGAGCTGGTGGTGGGGTACGCGCTCACGTCCAAGAAGGCCAAGAGCTTCCTCCAGCCCAAGCTCCGGGGGCTCGCCAGGTACTGATGACGTTGCCTGTAGATTTGTCGAGTCGCGTCTGTTTAGTCTATCTAGGTCCGGAGAGATAATTTGGTTGGAAATGTGCCGATTTGATCAACATATCCTGCATTGGAGAAAAAGCGCTTGGTGAGGCGGCCATCGTTGTTTGTCCTTGTGAGTTGGATGGAACAGGAAAAAGAATAAGAATCTTCTCCAGGTTCTGCACAATTGGAAAGATCAGCGGAAATTCATGATCCTTCTGGTCACTCCGTCAGCAAGAGAGAACTTACTGAATGATACATATCGTTTCTTAATGTTATTATGTTAATTAACACCTCGTCCATTGACCTATGTTCTTGACTGGAGAAGATTCTGGACACACTGTCCCTCTTCTTTTCTCTGCTTAGGGGCGGAAATGGCTAGTGCTTATCATTGTCCCACCCACTAATTGTTTGTCTGAGTTAAAGAGATCACAAAGTTGTTGAGCACAAAAGGAAGGGGAATACTTTAGCTCTATATAGGATTAAAAGTGGGAAAACGTTTTTGTCAAGTTTTAGTCTTAAAGCTGACGAAAAGGGTTTCTTGATTGATACTCCCGATCGTGATATCCATTAGCATATGATTTGCTTTGTTTACCTTGCACGGTATGCTTTATAGGCTTTTATTTTTAGTTTATTGTGCATTATGGAAGTTTTCTTGACATCTGTTTCAGTAATTACCAACAATTTCAGATAATTTTAAAACACATATTTATTCAATCAATGAATCGGAGTCTCATTTTTGTAGAATCATTGTGTGCACTGACTGAAATTAGTCTATTCAAGCACGTCTTTGTATTGATGCTGTTTTCTTTGGGATAAGATAGTGACATCGATGCACTCCCTGTCTTATGGTAGTATTATATTCGCTTCCAGTAGTGACCCTTTCTTAATTTATTCAATAAACCGTAAATTAAGTAGATCCCTGAACTAATCCAGGAAGCTGCCACTGAAATGCCCTGTTTTGACATTATTCAAGTAATTGTATGTAACCTAATTACAAAATGTTCGTGTTATTGACTGGTGTGACCAAGCGTGCACGGTAAGCAACTGCAGGGTTCCAAGTTGGCTTAAATACAGCAGAGATCTAAAATATGTCATCAGTTTGCAAATTGCAGTTACATGCTCAGTTGTTTACTTGACAGCTTGTGCCATCCTCACATCACTAGGACGAGAGCAGGATGTGGATTGCCGAATATGAAAATAGTATAGGTCCAGCATGATAAGATTCTGATAATAGTTAATGGATCCACATGATTTAACATGTGCATTGTCTTTTATCATGCTAATCAGCACATCACTAGTGCTCAGTGTGGACTAAAAATTCATTCTAATATAATTATCATTAAACCAGGTTCATCTATCTTATATAATATTCAATATAATATAATCCGTAAACATTCATTTCAAGACAATTTACTGCTCATTTTCTGTTGTCTGGGCACTTATTAACATACAAGAGGTTGGAGACTTCAAATATTTGCATTTTTTTAGGGAAAATCCTTTAAGTTGTAATTTTAGACCTTGGATTAATATGAAGTGTTGGCTAGCCGCCAATTGCTTCCTTTGGGCAACTGGTGCTGCACACTTACTTATTTGTTAGATTTTCCAGATTAGTTGCTTCTCATCCTTACAAAATTTAATGCAGGAAGAAAGGCATTCAATTTGTTGCAATTGATCAAAAGCTTCCACTGTCAGATCAAGGCCCTTTTGATGTTATTCTGCATAAGGTAGCTATACGGAGTATATTTAACTCCTACCCATGTATCTTATGTCAAGGGGGTGTTAAACTTTTAGTACTGTTCTCTGAGATTTCCTCTTTTTTTCGCGAAAAGTATTTTCTTATTCATTGACAACAAAATGATAACATTGTATTTTCTACAGTTGACTGGAAAGGAGTGGCAACGACGGTTGGAGGTCAGTAGCATACAATATGTTAAAACCACTGTTGAACTTCTCTTTGCGAGACATGTTCAATATCTTTGTAAGACATTTTCAATATGATTATTTAAATGTTATGCACATTCTGTCTTTTTACCATTTTAAACTTCCGCTGACGGTTTTGCATCATTTTGATAGGAATATAGGGAGACACACCCAGAAGTTACTGTTCTTGACCCACCAGGTGCCATAGAACATTTGCTGAACCGCCAATCTATGCTTCAAGAAGTTTCTAAACTGGACCTTGCGGATTGTCATGGTAATTTTTATGATTTTTCTTCTAATTCATGTTTGGAAGTAACCCATCATCCTTACTATGATTATACAGAAGTTCACTTTCCTTTTCTGGTTGAGCAAAATAAAGTTAGTTATATTTGGATTAATCTCGTATTAACATGTTGCAAACACTAGTTCAAGTAGTGATATGGATATGTTAAGCGTATATGATATGATATTAAATGTAGTATTAGGCAATGTGTTCCACTACTGTACATTTGGCCAACGAGAACCCTTTATTCTCTTGTCACCTGAACTATCATATTTGTTCTCACGTTGACCCCTTTACCAATGACTGTTGAAGCTTGTGATTCTTTTTGATCGATTATCTTTTATCTTTACACACTTAAATCGGCAGTAAACTTTTATCTGCTTTCATCGAAAATTTCCTCCACTTTCAGTAGCTTGGATATAATGGGTTGGTTCTTGGAACCTTCTCAAAGGCTGATTTGATCACCATGGTGCAGTTGATTTTTGCAGGTAAAGTTGGTGTTCCGAAGCAGCTATTTGTTAACACAGACCCATTGTCAATACCAGCTGCGGTTATGAGGGCTGGGCTATCACTTCCATTAGGTAAGTCTGCCTTATAAGTAAGGGCGGTCTTTCTCTTTTCACCTACCATAAGGCACTCTGTACTATAGAAACAAAATTTAGGTCAGCATTGCCATCTCTCAGAGGTGAATGGACATGCTTTGTCCTCTTGACTTCTGTGAAATTTTTGTACGTGCTAGAGCAAGTGTTCATTTTCCAGCACCTTTCCTCTATTTCTTGCCTGGTTGATCGGTTCATATGATTGTCATGTTAGTTGTAGTATTTACTTCTGTAGTCTGTACATTTGATGGATAGGTAGTAAGTTGCAGATAGCTTGAAGGATACAAATCCAATCCATGGTAAACTAACTGGATTAGGTCTTCTCCATGTAACCTAATGATAAGGGCAGACCCAGTGCATAGAAGCTCCCACACAAGGTGGGGTCTGGGGAGGGATTATAGGAACCTAGTCTTACCCCTGCGAAGTGCAATGCAGAGAGGCTGGTTCGAACCCAGGACCTCTTGGCACAAGTGGGGAGGACTTCACCACTGCGCCAGGCCTGCCCTCATGTAACCTAATGATAGACAAAATAAAAATGAAGGTCTATTAACATTATACAATCCTATGCTTTTTGTATGGCTTGATCATTCCAAGGTGTCTCTAGGATTTTCTGTAAATTGATTGGAGTGCTCCCTGTTCTTTTTTTTAGCCGGAATCAGTGCTCCGTGTTCTGGATGAGAGATGAAAGCAAGACATCTTTCAGTCTAAAGAGTAAATTGCATTTCTTGCAAGATATTATGTCAGTAGTCGTGAGTTCACCCTGTATGTTTACATCATGCACATAACACCAGTGGGCCTTCTTTAATTTTGATTCCACCCCTAAAAGCACACCCAAATCCACAAAAAGAACAACAAAAATTCACAGAAACTGGCACAGATGCAGAAGCTTACCAGGGCACTCGTTGAGCCATAGCTTTCCTCAGGGGAATCCTAGCCTATGAGCCCTTTCTTTGGACTCATCGACGATTGAGTGAGAGCTCTTTACGGCTCTACCTCTCTCCACCGTGTGGTCTGGACAGAAGGAGCAGCAGTTTGGCCCTTTCTAGGGCCTGACTGCATAGGCTGTTTATCCCGAGAATGCTTAACATGGACCTCCTCCTGCATGTCAACACCACATGTCGCCTGACTGCTTGCGCCGGGTGGTGGTACTGACTAGTTTTTCTCTTAACCTGGACCGTACCTGGTGCAAAGCACATAACTAGAGTGAGTTCACTGGTGTTATGTGCCTTATTTAGATGGCTCAACTCAAAATTAGTTACTCAATGCCTGCTCCAAAATGCAATTACTCCATGTAACAGTGAGTGTTTGACATTGTTGTTTGAAACGAAGTTGAAAATAAATTTAGGCTGTGTTTACCTGATTGGAGTATTTAATTATTGTATTGGCATTACTGGGGTCTGTTTTGAATCTCCTGGCAATTTGTTATTCCAATATGGCCTGTTAACCACATATACTATGTGCAGTGGCGAAGCCTCTGGTGGCGAAGTCTCATGAGTTGTCTCTTGCTTATGACGCAGCTTCCTTGACGAAGCTTGAACCTCCGTTGGTTCTTCAGGAATTTGTTAACCACGGTACTATATTTGAGTTTTATCTGGTCGTTCCTTTTGAACATTTTTCCAATTCTATATTGACCTTGTGTTTTTGTCTGTCATTTATAGGTGGTGTCTTATTTAAGGTCTACATTGTTGGGGATGCAATTAGGGTAGTGCGTAGATTTTCACTGCCTAACGTGAACGAGGGTGATCTGTCAACTAGCGCTGGAGTGTTCCGGTTTCCGAGGGTCTCTTGCGCTGCAGCCACTGCGGAGGATGCAGATCTTGACCCCCATGTTGCTGGTAAACTTGGATGGCTTGGGTTCTCTTGTCTTACAGTAGTTGTTGCCGTTCTACATTGATTTCAGAAAACGCTGTTGTCAACTGATGTTTTTACATATTCCATCAGAACTTCCTCCTAGACCACTGCTTGAGATACTGGCAAGAGAGCTGCGCCGCAGACTGGTACCAGAGATTCTTGCACTTGTTTGTTCTGCATCATTTGATGTCATATGATTAATATCACCCTTATACCTGATTGACAGGGTCTTAGACTGTTCAACATAGATATGATCAGAGAGCATGGGACAAGGGATCGGTTTTATGTTATAGACATGAACTATTTTCCTGGTATGTGATCAAACTTGTTTCAGGGGTGTTTAATTTATCTGATATTATTTTGAGCTGTCTTCTGCTTGTTGGTTTCTAATGGTACACTGCCAAATGAGATGTTTACCTCCCATGTCAGGGTGTCAGCTACTGTATGAGCATGATTCGGCTAGGTGCAAAATGACATTTTTATCAAGTAGTATTAGAAATTGCCATAACGTTGTATTTCAATCAAACTTTTGCTTGCGCCTTTGAGAGAGGTCGTTCTGTTTTATGGCCAATTTGCCCTGGGCACAAATTGTATTCTTTCATTTTCTGCTTGTGATACTTCTGAAGAACTGAGGAAACAAGTGTATTGCCAGTCACTTGTACTTATATGTTACACAAGCGACCTTCCTCAGATAATAAATCTTGTTTGGTTGCAGGGTATGGTAAGATGCCTGGATACGAGCATGTTTTCACCGACTTCCTGCTGAGCCTAGACCAGCAGAAGGAGTACAAGCGCCGACCAAACTATACCTCCGGCGAGGGGTGAGAAGACCCTGTTCCCCTTTGACCTTTGCCAGTATGTTGTCTTGCATTCGCTGTGTGTACAAATCAGTGTGCATATCAGGAGGAGAAGGATCATCTCATCTCATCTGTGGTAGAGTTGGGCATCAGTAGTTGCGATAAGGCAGCGAGGACTGTGTCGAACTGTAATTATTGAATTCACATTTTGGCGCAACTGTGTTCTGTTCATGTTCTCGAATAATGTTGTTCGGCCTAGTAATGGAATCGAGCGGGTATCCACATACACGGCAGGTGTCCCAAAAATCTCAAAGTTAAACTCGTAGTACATGTAGAACAATCCACCAATATTTCCCCGCTGACGTGTGGTGGTGCAGGCGTGGAGCTCTAGGCTAAAACGGGACGAAGCGGGATGCCACTTGCACCCACCGTGAGTATTATTTAGTGGGTTGTTAAGATAATCTCTTCCTGATGAAATCATTTCCGAATCTAACAACATATGTTGTGCAAGAGATTTGGACATCTAGACACATTCTGTTTGAAATCCTAGACCTGTTGCTAGGATAGGTATATGCTATGACATTATTAACATACGATGATACGAACAATCTGATTTTTCTAGCCGGAATATCAGATCTTTTAAATATGATTATCGAATTTATTGGTAATTTTTTTTAATTATTAACTTGTGGCCATGAGGGTTATCTTTCTCTATGAGATAACACATATACTTGTTAGTGTTTTATTACGGATTTTTGCTACCTTCCACTGTTTTATGTGTGCTGAATGTGTGTAAGTATTACTACTTGCTCATTTTGTGTATAGTTTCAGTTTAAATATGTTAACTTATACACCGGTTATAATCTGTACACACATATAGTTTTGTTGAAAATATATTTTTTATACATAATGGTTGTCTTGTAAGATGTAATTGTACACATCGGTTAAGTTGTGCCATATACCTTTAATAACGTGATTTTTATTTATAATATATTCCTCGTATATGCATGTGCAATATGTCGTTTCCAACTTGAGAGGCTGTTACTCATGTCCGAATCCGACGAAATCATCATTCGAATCCGCATCCAAATGTTATGTTTCACTGCTGGATCTTTTTTTCCCCATAAACAAGGATATCGTTTGGGCACTGCCAAATCGAATCCGCACCGTTTTCACCCCTACTTTTGCGATTATTTGGTTTAATCGACGAGCTCGTTACAAATGTGTTAGGTTACCATCATTTGTGTTACCGCAAGAAGGTGAAACCGTAAGCCATTAATTCCTAATCTGCGCAGTTAGCTCCCTCGGAAACCAAAACAAACCTGTAACTACAACATACATAGGATCGAACAAGCCAGTTAGTTAGCTCCATCTTAAATCATCATCATCGTCGTCTACTTGGGCTAACCCACCCTACACGTATAATTAGGTCGAGATTCATCGACCGTAAGCCACAGATCGGTAGCCAAGGCACGAGAAAAAGAGCCAAAACAGCACATCAGCGACGTCCGGTGGAACTCTCGTGCCGCTCCTCGACGTGCTCCTGGATGATGGAGTCCGCCACCTCCTGCACCGTGTCGCAGAGCTCCTGGCTCGAGTTGGACGCCTCCTGCGCCGGGTCCTCCAGGAGCATCTCGATCGGGATTTCGTCGGCGCTGCCCGGGGGCGACTGGCAGTAGGCGTCCAGCAGGTGCTCGTGGATCTCCCGCATCCTCCCGGACTGCTCGTCGTCCCTGTCCAGCTCGATGAAGTCCTGCATATGCACACACGGCCAGCAGTTACATTTTGTTTTCAAAGAGGAAAAGAAGTACTATGAATGAATGAATGTATGTATGATGATGAGACCTGGGCGGAGTAGGAGTTGAAGATGCGGGCGAAGCGCTGCCTGCAGTACTCGTTGAAGAGGATGGTGCCGATGAGGAGCAGGATGGTGAACCCCGTGGATATCGGCGCCTTCTTGATGGTGAACACGCCCAGCGCGATGATCTGCGTGAGCACCAGCGAGAACACCATGGTGTTGTGCATGATCGGCCACAGCTTCCCTCCCATCTCGTACTTGGGGTAGTACACGTTCAGAATCTGCAAGCATTAGAATTAGAACAAAATGTTCGTTCCTTTGATGGATGAACGGAAGATCCTTCTAATGAATCAACAAACTGATCAAGTTATCAACATATATATACCTGGTTGCGGTACACCAAGTAGCCGAGGCAAAAGTAGACGAGCAAGAAAGGCAGTATGAGAGGCGCCATGATCGAGAACGTGAAGCCGAGCACGTTGAACATGAGGACCTTGGGGACTTCGGTGTGGTAGGGGAAAGAGTAGACGTATTCTGGCTCGTCCTGGTAACAACATATGAATTTCCTGAAGAAATTGTACACCAGGTTGTACACCTGCAGTATCTCCGAGCATAGACTGAACCAGCCTGATGTGAGCACGTAGGTCATGAAAAACGTTGCCTGCCATGCCCATCCAAAGAAAGCACACAATTAACAAACCCATCAGTTAGTTAATCCTTAGTACCCCCTCCGATCCAAAATAAGTGTCGCAGTTTTGAACTAAGGTTGAAGGGAGTATCTACACTAGCTAGAAACCAACCTACCTGCTTTGGCACGAGCTCAGCGAGCATAGACGGCATGTCCTTGGGTCTAGTGAGCACATTCAGCTGGTTGAGCACGGATCCTGATAGCACGTTCACAAAGAAGACATTCCAGATGTTGAAGATGAGAATCTTGGTGCACGCGCTCGTTTTCCTGCCGCTGCGAGAAATCGACCCCTCGATCGCCGAGAAGCGCATCATCAGGGGAGGAACGGTGTACAGGGACAGCAGCAGAACCACGCTAGGGAGGTAACCCGTTACGACTCTCACGCAGAATGACCTGCACGAACAAGGGATTCTTTCTTTCAGGCCCAGGGCATGCATGATGCAACAAGCTCAGTCAGCTGCATGCAAACCTGTTAACAAAGTGAGCTCTCTATGATTATTGATTTAAGATTCTACTTACGTCTTCAGTGCACCTCTCAGTTTTGGGAACATTTGCTTGAGCTGTTCCAGCTGCATCATGCTTTGAACAAACGCGACGGGTACGATGAAGACAAACATGAAGAAGACACTAGCCGCGAGCGTCGCTATTTTCCGGAGCCAGATCTGCCTGTAGGGTATCCAGAGGTTCGACCAGTAGACGTCGCGCGGCTCGGGCGCCAGATTTGTCACCCATAGCATAGGGTTCGAAGACTGAAGAACTTGGGAAGCTACAATCGCCGCGTAGCGAGTCTTGAAGAACACTATAGCACCTGGGCAGTCCTGTTCGGCAGTAGGACTAGATTTATGAGGAGAGAATGTATAGAAATCATAGTTTGACAACATGCTACTGCTTCAGACAAAAAAGAATGAGATCATGCAATGTGATAACGATGACCTTTTGAGCTTCGACTACTTCTGGATCAGTGAGGTCTGACTTCTTGGCCTCGACGAACTTGTTGCGGTAAAGCTGAAACGAGGAAGCTTGTACTCCGCAGAGACCACATCTATTCAAGCTAGACCGCACGTTCTGGTCAAATACCGAAAGTTTTACTCTTACAAATTTCCTGTAAGCCCTCTCGGCACTATCCTGCAAAAACAGAGTTTGAGGAAATGATCTCAAGTAGTCAGTACTACAAGATATCCATACATGTATACATAGGGCCTCTTCGGTGTGAAGCTGAATTTGAACGGCAAGTGTAAAAGTAGTGCATACACATTTTACCAGTGCAGCGAAATTGAATCGAACTAACTCAGAAGTGTGAACATGCATCATAGAAATTCGATCATTTTGAAATGTAGAGAACATAAAAAACCGTAGACTAGTTTCACAAGAACAAATTTCATAGACAATAGGTAGATAATTTGAGTTCCAACTAATCATATTTGAAAAGCAGAATTCTTACCACAAAATTCTGCAACTTTCCTTTTCGATAGATCATTTGATGCGACAGGTAACTAGATCCATGATAGTTAACAAAGAAATTCCTGATGGTGTCATCAAGAAGCTCGTTGTGTGACTTTGGAATCGAGCGAACAAGCACAGCAAAATGACCCGGATTGGGTGTTGATCCAGTGATGTGTGCTAATCTCTTTCTTGAGATATACCTGTACTCCTGCAACATGAAGATGTATAATCAGCTGCAGCATATGGTTGCTTTGAACTTTTTTGGGTAAGAATCTTTTGGTAACAAACATGAACAGCATTGTGGACAGGTCTTACTTGGTAAAGAAGAATACAAGCTGAGATTGTTATAACATATAAAGCAGTACAATGCACCCAAAGCCTGCACATAAAAACAAAGGCCGCGTGTCAGTCAGATTATTTGAATTCAGTAATTAAACGAGATATACAAATAAAGATGCAGCTTACATGCTTGATCCTTCCTTGAGATTTGCAATGGTGAATACATTGAGCGACTCCGCTGGGACCCGCGTGTGGGCCATTTCTTGGCCATGGTAATTCACAGGGAGCACTCCAAAGACACAAATGAGGGTAGTTATGGAGAAGATGCGTATGCTGCATCAGTCCGCAACAAGCAAGCAAGCAGCATGTAATTGTAAGTAAAACAAACAAACAAGCAAACAATGGTGGTTCATTAATCAGAGGCAGATGGAATTTGACCTGAAGATGAAGAGGCGTAGGAAGACGACGGAGTCGAGCCCGGCGACGCGTCGGATCTCGTCCTCGGTGCACCAGTACGCCTTGACAAGCCAGCCGGCGGTGGGCAGGAGCCTCTCGAAGGAGAAGTAGTCCACCTGCTGCCGGAACTTCTCCTCGGCGAGCCGCCGGCCGAAGTAGACGCCGAAGTTGTGCGGCTGCTTGCGGAGGATGGAGTAGAGGGACAGATAGAGAATGCACAAGGCGATGTTTATGCCCGCCGAAGTGAGAAGGGCGGAAAATTCCATCCCCTGCCTCCTCTACCTTGTGCTCTTGGATCTCCTGACCATCTACCCATGAAAGAACTGCGCACGCACGCAAACATTCCGTTTAGTCCACCGGATAATTAATTAATTCTGCACGTTCGATGAATTAATCGACAGCATGCATCTTAAGAATTGTGCTGTTCTTGGCAGATTGCATTTTAATTTCCGATCAATCAATACCAAATGCGATTGTTTGAGATGCGAAATGATGCACTGCAATAAATAATTCCCCAAACAGCATGCAATTTTAACGGACGGACCGCTAGATTAGATAGATATCAGCGACGGCGATGACGAATGACGTCGCCGTCGAGAGATACGGCGGCTAATCAAGAGACCGGTCGGTGATCGCCGGAACCGAGCAAACGCGGCGCACAGCCTTTGGCATTGCGATGTCTCGCGCGACGGTGGCCGGCCGGAGCGAGGAGGGAATTGAAATGGTACGAGAGCGAGACGTACGGATCGTGCGTTACATGCAACCGGCCTCTGCCGGATCCAGCGCACCTTGGTGTCGTCAGCGATCGCGCGGAGGAGGCGGCGACGGCGGTGGGTCGCCGGCCGGCCGGGGCCCCTTGGCGACGGCAGCGCGCGCGGGAGGTGGTTGGCGGAGTTGTCGGCGAGGGGAGGGCGGGGCGGAGGCAACCGTACGCTCCCGGTTGTGGTGGGGGGCCGTGGCGTCGTTCGCTCGCGTCGCGTCGTGCTGCATGCAGCCGCGTGGCGTCTTTGGTTTCTTGGCGTCGTAACCCCTGGCGGCCCGCAACGGCCCGTAGCGTCTGATCCAGAAGAGACACATTTAAATGGGCCAGACCCATCTTCTACCTCGGACCGAAAATTGGCTGGCTGGACCGGCTTCTCTGGACCGCAACTTGTGGACTTTTTTTTACAGTCCACAAGTGTGCTTGACTCAAAAAAAAAAAAAGTCCACACCACAAGTGTGCTTTGCTCAGAAGCAAAAAAAAAAAAAAAAAAGTTCAAAAAATCTGGACTACGGAGGGCAGCGACGAAAGAAAAACACATTTAAAAACATCTGCTCCCTGGTTCCGGGCGGGCTTGGGAGTTGACCGGGGATCATTTCAGTTCAAGTTCCTGTTATCTTTATCTCGAATCCTGCCTTTTTCTCTCTTTTTCCCCCTAAAAAAAGAATCCTACCTTTTTTCTTTTTATTTATTTTCCATTCATTCGCTAGCAGACACACAAAAAGAAGAATCCTAGTACTACCATTTTTCCCTTTCGGCCGTGGTAGCACAGAGTATATTTTCCACGGTCACTCTCACATATCTGCGTGTCATCACGAGCGATCTAGCTAGGATAAGCCATTGACGCGGTACCGTCCCTGTGTTCATCCATCTTATCCCATCGCATTCCCACGGGAAGAGCAAAACTTTGGCCACACTGGTATTGTGCCTAGCACGACACCAGTACTAAAACCCCGAATACGTCGATCAGTCGATGTGTCCAGTATTATACTCCAATTTAAGAATGCTCTCGCAAAAACGTAGTACGTGAGCCAACCCGGAGACACGCCCACGTATACTGCGGAAAACGTATTATGCTCCGCCACGTCTCCGTCACGCAAAACTTGTACGGAATCCCTACGTTTACACCATGCTAAAATAAGACAAATAATTGCGCTCGTGTGTGTCGCTTCGAAGAAAGAAAGTAGCTTAGTTTTTAGGCTGTTAATCGTCTTTGCTTCGGCGACGGTGCTGGATAAAGTTTCCTCAGATCCTACTCCGACGGGACGATCGGTCCTATGGTTGGGGATGGATTTGGAATCCAGCTTGTTCAAGTAAGGATGGTGCGGCGGCGGCGGCATCCTCGTGGTGGATCTGTGTCCTCGGGCTCCGTCGTTGCGACGGCGTTTGCTCCAGCGCCGGCGCGGAGCTTGGGAGGTAGTCCAGGAGCGGATGCGGATTATGGTCTGCATCGGCGATATCTGGAAGATGGTGGATCGTATGCTGGGTTCGTGGTACGTGGATGGCAGGTATGGTTTCCTCCTCCGATGTCTTAGTCGTGTGGGGTTGCCAGATCTGGAGTTTGATAGCGTGTCCGGGGTGTTGCCCCGGTCTGATTCGTTCAACGGTAATGATTTCGCCTTTAACGAGCCACCTTGGAGGTCCGCAAAGCTGCATATCAGCGATGGAGCCGCGTCAAGCTCGGGTGTGAAGGTGATCCGTCATTTTTTTCCTTTGGTGACTGATGTGGTGGTGCCCGAGGCAGGTGACGGGCGTTGGTGTCAAGCTCAGAGGTTTATTCGGTCTTGTTCGTAGTTTTACTTCTTGGCTGGAGTTCCTTTGTGTAAAGGCTAGCGTTCTGCTATTTGTTCAGTTTTGCTAGGTCGGTATGTACGCCGACTTTACAATGATCCTTATGATATAAATGAGACACGTATTACCATGCAAAAAAATAAGATAAATAATTTTTGCGTTGGGTTTGACTCCAGAAAAAGAGTTGTGTTTATGCGGAAAAAAAGAGAGTTGTGTTTTGTTGGCAATGAAGTATGCGCTTTACAACAGTGATGATAAGGAGTAACTATTATTATTTTGTGCTAATCTATCAAATACCGCCTTGTGCAGATACGCCAAGAACTGCCTCCGGAAAAACAGGATCGTAGTGAGGCGGAAAGAAAGCGACCGCGGGTTCCCTTTGCGAGCCGCCGGCGCCGCTGCTGGTTCCCTCTCCCTCCGTCGGCCGCTCCGGCGGCGGGAGGGAGGGGGAACCTCGGATCTGTGCGTCGGATAGGTTCTCAGTAGGGCTATGGTTGAGGGAGTCGCTGCCGAGGCCGTTGCGGCGGCGACGCATCTGAATAAGTTTCCTCGGGCTCCGTTCGCGGTTAGGCGGGGCTCTTACCCTCGTCTAGGAGCCAGCGAGGTCAGGATCCCCGGATCTCGTCGAGGTCGCGGGCTATGGTGTCTGGAGGTCGACCGGCACTGGCTTGGTTGGTCCTCGGATGGGTGGTGGTTGTGTGGAGACAGAGATTCTTCTTCCTCATCGTCGATATGATTTCCTGCTGTGTTTCTTCCTCCTTTGTGTTGCTGCTGGAGGGATATCCTGCTTTGCCCGGGCAGTTGGCCCGACCGCGGCGCCGGAACCGGATCCTAGTTCTCTTCCATCTGGAAGGGGCACATACATCGGTACTCAAAGCCACATATGGCGAAGGCTGGTGCAGGCGTGTTGGATGCATATGTGTGTCCTTGTCTTTTCGGCGCGGGAGTGAAGAAAAGGGAGAGCAGCGTGGCGGCGATTATACCGTGGTTGAAGATGATGACCTGCTTAGGTCTGATTGCAGATGCTTGTGTTGTAGGGGTCTTCTTGCAAGGTTTAGGGACGATGACACAGAGCTCCGGAGATCTTCGTGTTTTACTGGTTGTTTTAGGGCGCTCTTTGTTATTCTGATTATTTGTGTGTGTGTGTGTTTGGGTGTGCTTGTATGGATCAAGGACTTTGTATTATTTTGTGATTTGAATATAAACATACTTTCTCAAAAAAAAAATTATTATTTTGTGTGGTTCTGTAGAAAAGGGAAGGGTCTGCGACAGGACAGGACAGGAGGGTGATACTAGGCGTGAATGCCACGGACGTGAGGCCAAGAGGGCTGACGCGCACCAAGTCAACCGGGCCATGCCTTGGTTGGAATCAATTGTCACTTACAGTTAACGCGTCACTGGACTGGACTGGACTTGGCTGCGGATGGAAGGGTAGTACCGCGCGTGATGCATAAGACAACCGTACGTGTTACCATGTCGCTGGAGAGGTTGGTCATTCTGGTGGGTGCCGAATGCCGATGCATGTCGACCAAGGTGACCTGACCAGTGACCACCGCACCAGTGCGCACTGCTAGACAGGCGGACAGGCACCGGGGGGCCGAGTGCGGAGGGAAAGATCGAGCCGGGCCACGGACCGCTCTCGTCTCGTTTAGACTCTCGCAGTTTAGGGCTAGATGGATGGATTTTGGTCATAGGTTTAGAGGGTTTGATTTGCGCTCGCTTTGCTCTTTCGCAGCGAGCATGGACCAAGTGGGGCAAGACGCCTAAGCACGTAAAGTGTCTGCGTGTTAGAGGATGTGAACCTGCAAAACACCCGCTTTAGGCCATCTCCAATGCCGACCTAAAAAATGGACACGGTATCTGTTTGCGGACATGTTCAGACATGTCCGTGGACAGTGATACGGGAGTCGACCATCCAACCATGCCTGCATACATTTTAAAGCAAAATTAAATTAAATGGACGAATTTCATTTAATCGGACCGAATTCATTACATTTTTGACATATCTCAACTAAACAATAACTTGACTGAGCTTTTCTAACCTAGTCTAAATGATCGCCGACCGCGGCGCCGCCCGTTTCCCACGACATATGTACCCTATGTCCGGCAAAGCTCTATATGTCCGGCAAAGCTCAGCGGCCGGCCGGGAGCCCTGAAAAGTGAAGCTTCAGCGGGAGGGGAAGAGTAGTGGTCTTCCTGGGACCCAAGCCGCGGTGGCTTCCCATGTGCTACTCTTTCTCGCTCGAGTTGACGCCGGACGTGGACGTGTCGGCCTCGTTGTCGTGGCGGCGGGGCGCGAACAGCGGTGGCGGTGCGGCTGACATGCAGCTGGCGACGTTCGCGGTCTCCTCTACCTCCTCTTCTCCCGCCGCCACATCGATGTCCGCGAACAGTTCTCCGCCCACAGGACGCGCAACCGCCATCGCTCACGACGGATCTCGCGGGCGCTGCGGTAGGATAGGAGCAGCACCCACTGCTCATCTAGGAAACCCAAACCGTCTGCTACCATGGTTGTGACGGCGTAGTCAGACGTCTGGTCACTGGCGATTTGTTCCTCCGTGAGACGGTGCTCGTCGAGGAACCAGAGGTTGTAGCTTTGGTCCTCCTGCGCCTACCGGAACGTCGTCTCATGCTCTTTCGCCATCATGTCGGTGAAGTGCGCCCGTGCCTGCTCCAACGTGATGCCGGCATAGACCGACGAGGGCGGTGGCGCCTGCTCGTCGTCAACCGCATCATCCATCGTCCCGTCGGCATCGCTGCCCTCTGGAGAGCTCCCCGGCAAGCTAGCCTGTATCCGGCTGGCTCGGCGGGCCTGCCAGCCGGCCGCAATGCCGGAGAGTTCCTACTTCTGTTCGGTGGAGAGGCTGTCTGATGACCCACAAGTATAGGAGATCAATCCTAGTCCTTTTGATAAGTAAGAGTGTCGAACCCAACGAAGAGCAGAAGAAATTAATAAGAAGTTTTCAGTAAGGTATTCTCTGCAAGTGTTATAGAACAGTTGTGATAGATAGTTTAATAGCAAAATATTTCGTAACAAGTAACAAGTAATCAAAGTAGTAAGGTGAAGCAAGGTGGCCCAATCCTTATTAGTGCTAAGGACAAGCCGGAAGAACTTCTTATAGTGATTAAAACGCTCTCGAGGACACATGGGAATCTCATCTAGTTACTTTCGTCACGATTCATTGACTCGCGTTCATCACTGCTTTGATAAATTGTTATGTGGGTGGACCGGAGTTAAGGTGTTGTTCTTACTTGAACAAACAGTTAACCTACTTATGATTATCCCCTCCATGCAAGCATCCGCAAATACAAGAGAAAAATTAAGATAGATCTAACCATAACATTAAACAAAAGATTCAAAACAACCACTTACGAAACAACTCATAAACTAAGGTTTAGGTTTCTGTCACTCTCGCAACCCATCATCTACAAACTAATTCCACAATGCTTTCCCCTAGGCCCAAACATGGTGAAGTGTCATGTCATCGACGTTCACACGACACCACTAGAGGAAGAACAACATAACACATCATCAAAACATTGAAAGAAAACCAACTTCACATGATTACTTATAACAAGACTTCTCCCATGTCCTCAAGAACAAACGGAACTACTCACAAATCATATTCATGTTCATGATCAGAGGATATAAATATATGATTAATAATCTGAACACATAATCTTCCACCAAGTAAACTAACTAGCATCAACTACAATATGTAATCAACACTACTAGCACTCCTAGGCACCAATCAGAGGTTTGATACAAAGATTGAATATAAGAGATGAACTAGGGTTTGAAGATGAGATGGTGCTGGTGAAGATGTTGATGGAGATGAGTCCTCCCACGATGAGAGGAGCGTTCGTGTGGCTTTCATTTTTTCCCTCCCGGAGGGAAGTATCCCCGGCGGAATCGCTCCATCGGAGAGCAAAAGTGCTCCTGCCCTGGTTCTGCCTCGAGACGGCGGTGGCTTGTCCCGAAAGTCTTCTTTTGATTTTTTTTCTAGGTCAAATGACTTCATATAGCAGAAGATGGGCATCGGTGGGCCTCGGTGGAGCCCACAAGTGCAGGTGGCGCGCCCAAGGGGGTAGGGCACGCCCCCTGAGCTTGTGGTCCCACCGAGGCTCCTCCCGGGTACTTCTTTCTTCCAGTATTTTTTATATATTCCAAAACAATTCTCCGTAAATTTTCAGGTCACTTGGAGCTCCGGAGAATAGCTATCTCTGATGTAGCTTTTCAGGTCAGAAATCCAGCTGCCGGCAATCTCCCTCTTTTGGTGTATCTTGCATTTTAAGAGAGAAAAGACATTAGGATTGCATCATAAAGTGAATATCACTTCAAAACAATATAAATAACAGTAGGAAAGCATGATGCAAAATGGACGTATCAACTCCCCAAGCTTAGACTCCGCTTGCCCACAAGCGAATGCCGAACTCAATAAACATGACCACAAGTTTAGAGAGGGAGGTGTCGATAAAAGAAAATACGGACATGGTAGCATCATGATCATGTATTATAACAACAATTACTAATCATAAGACTTCTCATGATCAAGTAACAATTCGTCCACAAGCTAGTATATAAACAATAAAGTTTCTTGAAACTAACAAACTATGCTCTCAGTCATCGAAGCAATTGCAATTCATCATATTTCCAAGAAGGGTCTATGGAAGTATGGAAGAGCTTTTGATTTAGCAAACTCCACACACTCAACTATCATATAGTCTTCCATGATTGCTGGCACTCAAAGCATATTTTTAGAAAAAACTGTTTTCATTAGACATAAAGGAAGACGGGGGTTTAATGTTTCACCTCCCAACTTATTTACCTCAGGGGTAATGTCAACAATAATAACTTATGATCGCATACATTTGACTGGATATATGTGCCTAGATCTTTCCCTACCACATGATGCTTGCCAAGTGGAGAGTAATTGAGATTGGAATAGGAGTAAATATTTTGACTCTTGCATAAAAGTAAAGCTTAAACAATAAAAGATAGGACCTTCGTAGAGGTTGTCATGCGCTTTTGATTTTGGGATGTGCAAACTCTTAATGGAAAGGAACGTCACTTTATATTGCCTCTTATGATAGCAACCTTTATTGAGTAGTTCATCGCTTTTATTGCGTTACCATCATAAGTTCGTATAAGTTTGTATACCATGTCAATGCCTTTCCCCCCAAATATAAACATAATACTTTCTTCTTAACTCCACCCTCGGATAAACCTGCAAACTTAAACAATCCACAAATTTCATCTATATAGATCAAGTGCATATCAGGATGTACCGTTTCATCTCCTGCATAAGGATTAGCTAGCAGTTTCTCTAACATACCCGAAGGAATCTCATAATAAATATTTTCAGTAGGTTCAGTAGGTTGAGGGGCAACTCTTATTGCTTCCGGTCGAGGTGAAAATACCCCGAACAAGCCCCTCAAAGGATTATTTTCCATAGTGACAAGTGACAGTAAATTTCAGCACGTAATAAAAATGTTTCCTTACCAAAGGCGCTTTACTCCCTGGCAACAGCGCCAGAAAAGAGTCTTGATGACCCACAATTATAGGGAATCAATCGTAGTCCTTTCGATAAGTAAGAATGTCGAACTCAACGAGGAGCAGAAGGAAATGACAAGCGGTTTTCAGCAAGGTATTCTCTGTAAGTACTGAAAGTAGCGGTAACAGATAATTTTGTACCAAGGCAATTCGTAACGAGTAACAAGTAACAATAGTAACCAAGGTGTAGCAAGGTGGCCCAATCCTTTTTATAGCAAAGGACAAGCCGAAAAGTTCTCTTATAATAAGGAAAGCGTTCTGGAGGACACATGGGAATTGTCGTCTAGTCACGTTCATCATGTTTAGTTGATTCACGTTCGCTACTTTGATAATTTGATATGTGGGTGGACCGGTGCTAGGGTGCTGTTCTTACTTGAACAAGCAACCCTCTTATGATTACCCCCTCTCGCAAGCATCCGCAACTACGAAAGAAGAATTAAGATAAATCTAACCATAGCATGAAACATATGGATCCAAATCAGCCCCTTGCGGAATAACGCATAAACTAGGGTTTAAGCTTCTGTCACTCTCGCAACCCATCATCTACTTATTACTCCCCAATGCATTCTCCTAGGCCCAAATATGGTGAAGTGTCATGTAGTCGATGTTCACATGACACCACTAGAAGAATAAGAACATACACATCATCAAAATATCGAACGAATACCAACTTCACATGATTACTTATAACAAGACTTCTCCCATGTCCTCGAGAACAAAAGTAACTACTCACAAATGATATTCATGTTCAAGATCAGAGGTGTATTGAATATGCTTAAGGATCTGAACATATAATCTTCCACCAAATAAACCAACTAGCATCAACTATGAGATGTAATCAGCACTACTAGCAACCCACATGTACCAATCTGAGGTTTTGAGACAAAGATTGAATACAAGAGATGAACTAGGGTTTGAGATGAGATGGTGCTGGTGAAGATGTTGATGAAGATTGGTCCTCCCACGATGAGAGGATCGTTCGTGATGTCGATGGCTTCGATTTCCCCTTCCCGGCGGAATCGCTCCGCCAGAGAGCAAAAATGCTCCTGCCCAGGTTCCGCCTCGAGACGGCAGCGCTTCATCCCGAAAGTCTTCTTTTGATTTTTTTTCTAGGGCAAATAGCATCTAATAGGAGAAGATGGGCCACAGAGGCCTGCTGGGGGGCCCACAAGCTCACAAGGCGCGCCCCCTGAGCTTGTGGCTCTCTGGTGGGCCCCCTCCTGGTATTTATTCTGCCAATATTTTTATATATTCCAAAATAATTCTCCGTAAATTTTCAGGTCATTTGGAGTTGTGGAGAATATCTATCTCTGTCGTAACTTTTTCAGGTCCAGAATTCCAGCTGCCGGCAATCTCCCTCTTCATGTGAAACTTGCAAAATAAGAGAGAAAAGGCATTAGGATTGCATCATAAAGTGAAATAATGACCCAAAACATAATAAATAACAGTAGGTAAACATGATGCAAAATGTACGTATCACATAGTATTGAGTTGGCTCTTGTAATGTAAGTGTCTCTAATAGTTGTTATGTTTGATGTTAACCATTATAAATATTTAGAAGTATCTAAATATCTATTTGTGGTTAATTGTTACTCGTAATCATGACATGTTCTTGCTTGTGGTAGGACAAGGTTATATTAGTCTGTATTACCATGTCATGTCTGGGATAGTTGTTCATCCATTTATTCCATGTGTTGTATAGTTTCTTGTTAATTGGTTGACAGATGAATTGGTTGTTCTAATGGAGATTAGCCTATTTTGATTTGATACCGCTTTAGGGATGAACCTAGATCAATTCAATTCATGCTATTGAATGGTGTTTGATTGCTTAACTAGTATGGTTTGTAATGTTTGTTTGTCTTATGGAACTATTGCCTTTTGAATTATTATATAGTTGATGTATATGTTTGACTGCTATTGACCATTATAAATACTTAGATTCCAACTAAATATTTATTTGTGGTTAACTTTCACCTTTATCATGTCATGTTGTGATTGTGCAGTTAAAATGCATAGGATGGTTCCATTCCATGAGTGTTGATGTCAATGTGTTTGCTATCTGGTAGTTTTCTATATAGTTAGTCGAGATGTGTAGTGGGCACTACAACTGTTAGTAGCATAGTTCATATTTGAACATTAGTCTTGTTGGCAAGCCTTGCCTATCCATCATCAAAACCTAAACCCTGTCTATTCATTGAGTCATCTACTTACCTTCCAATCACGCTATCTCCTTTTGGAATCTCCATCTAATCAATATCTTGCTATCCATCAGCTCTTATTTGATGTTGGATATTATTTGTAATTTTCTATTGCTTTGCATTTATTTGTTTTCATTTGTTATCGTTACGACGAGTAGGGAGTGACGAGTTGGACATGGACAGAGCCAGGTTACCGAAGAAGGACTCAACAATGAAGGCATGCCTCCTTCTTTGATCGTGCTTATCCTATGTTTTACAAAATTACATTGTGTTTTATGGTTACTACATGCATGCTATTTTAATTCTTGTAGATATCATGTCGAGTGACACATTACCTTGATCTGCTTGTCGCCTATTCACTTGACACCTGAGTAGAAGTATGTAGTATTCCGGTAGAGTAGAAATGCTTAGCCATGCTTATCACCCTATAGGTGCTTTGTTGAATGACCTTGAGTCATTGACACTTGAAACTTATCGCTGAGCTAGGTTGGTTGGCCCTCATTGATCTTCTCTATCCTCTTCTACTATGGGTGAAACTTACCATCTGAATACTGGCGCGGGCGACAGCTGAATCAAGGATTGAAGGAAAGATTGGCTGCCCTTCAGAAGCTGAAGGGGGCAATCAGTCGTCCGTGCCGCATGAGGCCTAATAAGTCTTGGATTTGAAGACTGTGATAACAGTACAGTCACATGCTATATGGGCACTGGCTTGGTCAAGTAAACTAGTCGGCCTTAGGTGTTGATGTCGCCGTACCGCAGATGGGATAGCTGCCCTGCGGGGAGTACCCTCGGCACAGATGGGGGGACCGGTTAGAGGACATACTCTTAGTTCCGTGCGCTAGACCCGGTGGGCATGTCACATCTTTGGGGGATCTAGTCCAAAGACCCCGTCACAATCTCCCCGCCGATATACCGAATGGTGTATTACGCTAGCGACGGCTAGTGGCAACAAGTCAGGATTGTGTCATGTGGGTAAAGTGTACAACCTCTGCAGAGTGTAAAACTATTTGAATAGCCATGTCCATGGTCATGGACGACACATGAATCTTTCTTGACATACAGAACCTGTCTTGCTTATTCCCTCTTTGCCCCTATTCTTGGAACCTATGAAGGACGTGAGTTGATCGAGGATCCTCACTTTGATGAAAGATATGCTAGAGATAAAACTTGTTTTCGTCTAAAACTGCTTTATCCAGCTATTGTGCTATTTCAAACAAAATTAGCTTTTATGCAAATGAGCCATATAGCCTTCCTTTGAAGCCACATGTAGCTATTAGGTCCTTCTCCGAATGAGGCATGTTGAGTACGTAGTGTACTCATGGCAATACTTTTGTCTACAACAGAGTTACATGAAGACGAAGGTGATGACTACGACTACTATGGCGATCCGTAGGAGTGAGGTCATGTGGACTACATCGACTGCCTGTGGCTGAGATGGAGTCGCTACGCATTTTACTTTCCGCTGTTTTCTGAATGTAATAAATGTCATGCGACATTTCTCTATGTATGCCTCGTGGCAATATTTATTAAACTTGTAATACTTTTACGTATTTTGCAATGATACCATTTCGCTGTGTTGTCAACAATGATCCTGGGGTTGACAAATATACACAGAAGGGTTCAAAAGTTAATTCCGGGTTCTCACAGAAGTGGTATCAGAGCCAATGTCGACCTAGTCACGTGGCCTTAGTTAGAAATGGAAAGCCTTAAGGATTATTTACAAAAAAGTATATTTCAAGAAAAACATTCTCGTAGTCCTATTCTTCGCTATAGCTCTTCCTATCTTATCGTATTCAAATAAAGTTTTAAAACTCTACTTCTCTACCACCTTCATTATAGTGTGAAACCCTTTTCCCGCCCGTGGTGTTAGAAAGTCAGAAGCTTCACAAGACTTGCCAAGAATTTCAACTGACTTCAAGCCCTGAAGCTCCAAGTAGCAATATTTTGCCAAGAGAAGACACTTCGAAACCTCAAGAAGTCAACAACCACCGATCATGCTTCAATCGTCAATGTTGAAGATCTGCACTAAGTTATTATGTGACTTGCCATATAAGATTAGGTTGGTTAACACCCTTGTATTCATAGGACTCGTAGCTATTAGACGCAAAAAAAAATTTGTGTGAGTATTGTCTGCATATTTTGCTTCTAGCACTTTTCCTATGCAGTCATACTAAAACCCTATTTGCCAAAATGAGTTGATTTTGAGTTCTATTTGGATATCTTCATGGCTATCTCGGTGTTATGTTTTATTTATCTTCTGGGGTATCTCCGCCTTGGGTAGGATTCCATTACTCATCTTATGCTTTCTCCCTTGTATCTATAAACCCTGGGAGACCACTGGAGATCAACAAAGTTGTGATAGCCTATTTGGAGGTCGATTATCAAAGTGAACCCTATGGAAAACCTCTTTTAAGGGGGGTAGTAGACGATGATTTGTGTCAAGATCGAAGATGTGAAGACCTTCATTTGCAAAGAAGACAAAGATTTGTATACCTTCAATACAGCTACCATAAAGTTCAACCTGATGGAGGATCAATGAGTCGTCCAGCCGCACCAAAGCCTTGCCTAAAGAAGAAGGGCAAAACTGAAGAATGTTTAACCACTCAGAGAAGCTATCCGATTACCATCGCCAATATCCAAGGACCGTTTCCAATCCTTGAGCAAGCTAGATATATATAGTATCGACAATCGAAGTATCTCCAATCAAGACCCCAAAGTTGCTTGTCACCAAGATCAGAATCGACCCCCACAAGTGTTTTTGAGGACTATGTCGAAGACAAAGCTAACCCCAAACCTATTCTCTTTAGTCGGCCTGAATCTCGGGGACGCGATTTCTTTTAAGGGGGGTAGATTTGTAACATCCCAATGTTTGGAATGTTTTTGAAAATCCAAAAAGTAGGGCTAATTTTTTTGTTTGTTTTATTTGTTAACAAAATTTTAAATTGAATTTTTACAATTTGGAAGGTTTAATTTGAATTAATGCCAACCTAAATTATAATTTGGTTTTGTTCTTTTCTTTTAGTCGGATTTTATTTTCTCATCTTCGGCATATTATATGCGTCGTTAAATTTTCTTTGGTTTTTTCTGAAGTTCGTTTGATTGTTTGAGCTTCTTTTCCTTCTCTAGGTTTTCCAAAAAGGAAAATCAATTTCTCTTCCTTCTTAAACTCTCATCTCTCTTTCTCTTCCCTGAGTGCAGCTCACAATATATTTTTGTTCCTTCTAAACCGAATGGGTCTAGCCCAATGTATTTTTCTTTCTCTCCCTCCATTCTCTATTTTATTTCCCACTTGGGCCTTAGCCCATTAGCATCACCTGGAGGCTACCTCACGTACTCATCATACATGCAGAGAGAAACCTATAGACAGAGAAAATTGAAGGGATTTCTATTTTTGTGCCCTCGGTTCCTTAGTTCTACTCAGTTTTGCCCCGAGGTCTTAACATTCCTCACTTTTCTCCTCCTCTCTCTGCCACAGCCTCAGAAACTCCCAAACGGAGCATTGTCGTCAGGTCAAAGCACGTTGACCGTTATTTGGATGTGTTACATGTGGGGGCCCTTATGACAGGTGGGACCAACACAACAAAAAAATCAGCAGGTCCCACCAGACAGGTGCCTTTTCTCTCCCCTTCTATCTTCCTGTTCTCTCCTCCTCGACCTTCTTCTTCCTCCCGACGGGAGAGATAGGGGCAGCTATCGGCACCATGGCACTCACCAGAGACCGTCGGATGCCCGTAGTTCCTTGCCGCGTCCAACAAGGTACCCCTAGAAACCAAAGTTGAGGAGCACGATGGCCCCGTGCTCCCGCGGTCGACGACCGACGATGAAGAATGGGGTAATCCTCCCAGGGGAATTTCACTACAAAATTGAAGTTTTGCGGAAGCGTAGTCATGGTCAGGTCCCAGGGTAAAGAGGAAGTGGAAGGGGGGAGGCCACAGGGGCTCGATGCAGACAAAACAAATTCTGGATCTGCCATGGCCGTGGGATGGGTGCAAGCTCCATGGCTCGATTTCTTGGGCGGGCGATGATGCAGTGAGGAAATAGTTAACGACCGAGCATACACGGGAGCATACAGTGGCGAGATGAGTAAGCCGCAGTGCAGTGCTTTCACCTCACCCTCACCGTGCGTCGCCGGGGCACCCATCCGTCCGGGTCGTGAACGTGGCGTGCGTGTGTTTCTCCATGTCCAGAGCATGCCAAAGGGCTCGTCTTTGCCATGCAGTAGTGAGACCTCCTCCTCTACTCTTTCGCCGCTCTGCTTCCCCCGTGTCGCCGATGCCGTCGAGTCCCCTCTGTCACCGGTGCAAACGATCTTCAGTTTCATCAGGCTCAGGTGTCAATTTATTCAGATCCGTCAGTTATCCCGCGCGTATTGTACTAGTTGCATAGCTTGCTATACTTGGTCGAGATCAAACGAGTAGCGCAGTGGTGCGGTGTGATGGATTCAATTCAGAGGTTGCGGGTTCGATTCCCCCGCGGCACAGTGGTGTAAAAGGCGCCCCTTTTTTCGCCCCTTTTTTTATTTCTCCTACCAGTGGCACAAGGCCACTGGTAGGCTGGCTGGCTCGGCCCAGTAGTTTTTGTGATGGGCCAGATTGGCCAAAATCGGCCCAAAAGCTTTTCCATCCTTTTATTTTAGTTGAATTAATTGCCATAAAAAAGTTGAATTAATGCAAATTCAATTAAATTGAGTTATTTTGTCCCATATAACAAAAGTAATTCAAAATTTAAAAAAAATTGAACTATAATTTTGACCTCATTTTGAAAAACTAAAAGAAAAGCATGCAAAATTCAAAAAATGCAACCATTTCGCATGGAGTCCTTTTATGTGTACTGATTGCCAGGGAAAATAAACTAGGAATAGGATGATATTTTTATACAATTGTTCATAAAATGGACTACCATGAACACTTTTATGTTACCATGCCAAGTTTCAACCTTTTCAGAGTTCATTTGTAGTGCTTTTCAATTTCAGGGTCATTTAGCTCCAAACAAATCATTAAATGCATGAAAAATAGCAAATGAAGTCAGAAAGGGTGGAAATTTGAGGATGTGGCTTTGAATGGTTCATCTTGAACACACAAAAATTCTGAAGTTGAAATAAGTTAAAAAAAATGGAATGTCTTTGTAACAGTTGAGTTTTCGTCTGAAACCCTGATACTTCGAAAGAGATGGTCCAGTTGTACACGAAGTGCATCCAACTTTTGCCATAACCCTCTCAAGTTTTTAGCACATGCTATGTGGGTGAAATGATAATACCATGCCAAGTTTCAATCTTAGCAGAGTTCATTTGTAGTGCTTTTCAATTTCAGGGTCATTTAGCTCAAAAAAATCATTAAATGCATGAAAAACAGCAAATGAAGTCAGAAAGGGTTGAAATCTGAGGATGTGGCTTTTAATGGTTCATATTGAACACACAAAAATTCTGGAGTTGAAATAAGTTTAAAAAAAATGAAATGTCTTTGTAACAGTTGAGTTTTCGTCTGAAATCCTGATACTTCGAAAGAGATGGTCCAGTCTGTACATGAAGTGCATCGAGTTTTTGCCGTAACCATCTCAACGTTTTAGCACATGCTATGTGGGTGAAATTATGATACCATGCCAAGTTTCAACCTTTTAAGAGTTCATTTGTAGTGCTTTTCAATTTCAGGGTCATTTAGCTCAAAAAAAAATCATTAAATGCATGAAAAATAGAAAATGAAGTCAGAAAGGGTTGAAATTTGAGGATGTGGCTTTTAATGGTTCATATTGAACACACAAAAATTCTGGAGTTGAAATAAGTTAAAAATGAAATGTCTTTGTAAAAGTTGAGTTTTCGTGTGAAACCCTGATACTTCGAAAGAAATGGTCCAGTTTGTACACGAAGTGCATCCAGTTTTTGCCTTAACCCTCTCAACTTTTTAGCACATGCTATATGGGTGAAATGATGATACCATGCCAAGTTTCAACCTTTTCAGAGTTCATCTGTAGTGCTTTTCAATTTTAGGGTCATTTAGCTCAAAAAATCATTAAATGCATGAAAAATAGCAAATGAAGTCAGAAAGGGTTGAAATTTGAGGATGTGGCTTTGAATAGTTCATATTGAACACACAAAAAGTCTGGAGTCAAAATAAGTTTAAAAAAATGAAATGTCTTTGTAACACAAAAAGTGTGGAGTTGAAATAAGTTTAAAAAAATGAAACTCACCTAGCAACAGAACAACAGAGAATTTTTCATGGCATAGGTACTGATGTGAGCTACATTCATTTGGAAACATTTTAGTTGAAGTTGATTTGAAAGATTATTTCATTCAAACTCCAATATTATTTTTAAATACATTCATATAGTGGTTTCTACTGTTTGACCATTTTAAGCTGTTTTGTCATGCTTGAAAGTACCATAGTTGGATAGAGAATATTTTTCTTATGATTTTTCATATATAACTTATTTCCATATGAATTATGGTTTCGAAGATAACGAATTTCAAATTCTATAGCATTTTTTGGAATTTTTGATAAATCAATAATCCATTCACTACTTTTGTTACTCAAGGGTTATCTAGCTAGAGTCACTGATTTGTGGCCCCAGTCAATGCTGACTGGCTTAGGTCAACCCTTAAATGTGGGGCCTACATGTTAGTGTCTCTGGGTTTAGGTTAGTTTAAAAACTAATTAACAAGGTGGGGTCCACATGTCAATGACTAATGGGGTGGTTAGCTGGCTTAGTTAGGCCTAATGATGCTTCCACGTCAGCGGGGCCGACAGCTTAATGATACGTCTCCAACGTATCTATAATTTTTGATTGTTCCATGCTATTATAGTATCAATCTTGGATGTTTTTATATGCAATTATATATCATTTTTTGGGACTAACCTATTAACCTAGTGCCCAGTGCCAGTTGTTGGCCTGCGCACGGTGGTGTTGAGTTTCTTGGAGGGAGCCCTTCCAGGGATCGAGCAGTTCGCAATTGGACGGATGAAGAAGACCCAGCTCGGAAGGATCTGCATCAGCTTCGAGTTCATCAGTCCAGATTTACAATCCGTGAGATTTAAGTTTTTGAGGAATTAGGGTTATGGTCTGTCCGCTGCCGCCGTCCTGTGATTTATTCGGTTGTTTTGAGTCGCCGAGACCGACAGATTTCTGAAGAAGACATGTCCGATCAACCGCTGCCTCCACGAACATCCTGTTGCATCATGTATGCCTGCTCTCCTGCTGTTTCGACTCCAAACTAGAGTACATGGAATCAGGTCAAGCCCTCGGTGTTTTTACTACAAACTGCAGACTAAAAAAAAAGGAAGAGAAGACCACGACCCGGATTCCCCGCATCAGCCGCCATGGCCTCTCCTCGCCTCGCCGACCTCTGCCGAGGCTCGCCTGGCCGCCTCGCCTGCACAGGGTCCACCTCCGAGCCGCCGCCTTCAAGAAGCCCTGGTCTCGAGCCGCCGCCTCCTCTGCCAAGCCGGTTCCAACCGCCTCGCCGAGTCGCCTCCGCTGCGAGCCGCCGCCTCCGCTGTAGCTGGCCTTGAGCTGCCGCTCCAGCCGCCGTGGCTTTGCCTCACCGGCTTGCCGCCTCCTCCGACGACAGAGCCACCTCGCCGAGTGGCCCCGCCTCCGAGTCGCCTCCTCAAATCGCCCCTGGCCTCACTCCTCCTCAAATCTGCCGCCGTGAGCCGCCGCGGTAGGGGGCACCCTCGAGCCGCCGCATCCGCCGGTTTCTCTCGAGCCGCCACAGCCATCGTGGCCGCAGGCCTCTGAAGCCGCCGTCCGCGAGTCGCCGCCCTGCCTTACCAGGGGGCTTCCTGAGCCGCCTCCACGCTTTCGCCGTGGCTCGCCGGAGCCGCTTTTTTCTGCCGCGACCTCGTGGAGCTAGCTCATCTTCGCCTCCAAGCAGCCGCGGCCTCACGCCGTTTCCACCGTGGCTGGGCTGCCTCACTCCGACTCACCGGGGGCTTTCTCAGCCGCCGTCGTGCCGAGCCGCCTCCGCTATGGCCCCGAGCCGCCCCGGCCCCGCGCTGCCTCCAAACTGCCCCGGCCTCGCGCCGCCTCGCTTGAGTCGCCCCGGCCTAGCGGCCGCCCCTGCCTCGCGCCGCCTCGAGCTGTCGCGGTTCCGCCGTGGCTCACTGCAAGCCGCTCGCCTCCGCCTCGCATGGCCGGCGCGGCTCCGCTGGCGTTGCGGCCACGCCCGCAACCTCGTGTCGAGCCGTCCACCTCTGCCGCGCCGTAAGCAGGCCCTGCCTCCACCTCCGGCCTCGCGGCCGCCTCTGCCTCGCGCCGCCTCAAATCGCCGCTGCGACCCGCCGCCTCGAGCCGCCCCCGCGGCCTCACTCGCAGCCGCGCCCTCGCCGTCGTGTTAAGCCGCCGCTTCTTTGCCGCGAGCCACCCTATTTCGCCTCCGTCGCCGCAAGCTGCCTGCTTTAAGTCGCCGCCGCCTCGATTGGCCCCGCCTCGAGCCGCCGCCCGCGGCTTCGCCTCCGAGCCGCCTACGCGCCTCTGTCCCCGTGGCCTCCGTCGCTTCCACGCGCTGCCTCTGCCCGCCTCGTCTCCGCCCCGTGCGTCACGGCCGGCCGCGCTGCGCGCCCCCGCAGACACCTCTCGCTGCCAAGTCGCTGTAGACGGCCACCCAAACAACAACGGGGCCATTTGGAAAAAGAAACAGAGGGTTTGACTGGTCAAAAAAAAGGGGTGTGGTCAGCTCAAAATTCATCAGAGCACATACGCCAATTATTGTGAGTATCTCCGTCTCGCCCGCGGTTGACTTCAAACTCCACCGCAGTCATCATCAACCCCGCAGCTGATCGTTTCCAACAAAATATCTCAGGTGAAATCTATCCAGTCGATTTTTATTGATACATTTTTTCGAGAACAATTACTCTGGCTTGCGATATTTTTTATGCAGGACAATTGATCACTGCAGGGGCGATCGTCATGCCACGGATATCACGCTCGCGCTAACATTATCATGCGCCAGCGACCGACCGTGCCGAACTGCTCAATGAACGTGTGTGCAAGCCGCCGCCTATGCGGTTCGATCTACATCCACACGCGGCCGCCTCATCCACTCACGCCGCAGCCGATTCATCCGTCCGCGCCCGCGGCCGACTCGCGCGTTCGCGCTTACAACGCCACGGGCGACCCACGTGTCTGCGCCGGGTTGCTGGCCGACTACCATATCTACATCAACACACCAAGCCCGCGCTCGCTCGCTTGAATTGCCCAACGGACGTGCGCAAGCCGCTGATCTCTTGGACCGGTCTACTCCAACAAGCTAGAGCAAAAAAAATATCTATTATCAGCCTTCGAGGGCATACAACGAGCATTGCGAAGATCATCAACTCGCCACGCACCTTTGGCTTCAATAAATTTCATCTTTCGGCTGTCAACTCTACACCGGCTTATGCCACAGCCAGGGGAATTATCCGCGGTCAATACCCAACCTGCTACAGGACCTGGCCTCAAGGATGACCCGTCATGCTACAGGACCTGGTCTCAAGGATGACCCGGCCTGCTCAATAATGATCAAAGGAATGCCGGCTTATCTGGACCCCAGATGTTTTGCAGTAGTAGCATTGTCTCCTGTATATCCTATGCTGAGCTTTTCCATGATCATATGGTTACTTGGGGGCTTCCAACTCATCGAGTTTAGCTTACAAAACCCATTTAACCTGGCGAAATGCCAAACTATACTTGGTTAAACCTGCCTGTTAGCAAGATGCTACTCCCTAAAAAGCGACCCGGCGTACGCCTGATGAGTCAATCACAAAGGTGACCCTGAATTCATCGGAGTTAAAACGCTCGATTGGTTGCGTGAGAGCCGGCTTTCAGAGAGATAGGACAAACCAAAAGAGGCCAAAAAACCTGCTTCCACAGGAAGCGAAACCAAGACTCGAGCCTTGAAAGCCGGTCTTATGCCATGCCTTAAAAGTCGGCGTTTTCATACTCTTTTATCATACACATACATTATCATACATTGCATCATCATACATTGCATCATCATACAATGCATCATTTATGCATATCTATATTTGTTTATGTCGCAGGTGCCGGTCTTCAAACTGGGTTACATTGTAACTCTGCAGGAACAAACAAATCTTTAATAGCCAAAATGGCTGGACCTTCATCATGGTTTATCATAACCAGCATTAAATGATTGAGATATCAATTCTCCTATTTTCCCGGGGTACAATTCCAGCCGGGTCACATATAATACCTGGTCATTTAATTGATCGGGTTTTTGGTTATTCAACATGTGCTTTGTAGAGGACTACAACACTTATGGATTTTTCTCGCACATATTTGCTGGGTTGCATTGCAACCACGGCCAAGGATTGCTTTCATCGCAAAGGCATCATAGAGTGGAACTGAGTATTCTACAGTGGAAGGAATAGTCCCGAGTCGCCGCAGGCAATACGACCCGGCACTTGGGGGCTAATGCATGGTCATTTTTACTAGTCTCATTGAAGACCCGGCTCATCACATAATGATAAGCCGGCCCTTGGGGGCTACCGATTGCTCCTGTCAAAAATTCCAAGTACACAAGCCTTAATAGTGACCTGAAGCTTGGGGGCTGCATCATATGATGTTCTTTTCAAAGGAGTACATGTAAGTCCCAGGTCGCTGCAAGCAAAGACCTGACACTTGGGGGCTACAACAGTCAGTTGTTTAAATAGATCAACATGTCCAAGTTGAAGACCCGGCCCATCGTATACTGATGAGCCGGCCCTTGGGGGCTACACATGTGAAGTGCAAAACTTTCAGTTCATGATTGAAGACTCAGACGGATAACCCGGATTTTTCTCCAAAGTTGCAACATTTATATTTAAGCAAGTCTTAAGCTATCACTTTGCTCTACTCTTAAGACTTGGGGGCTACAGGTTATCTCCTCCAAGCTATTCAGACAAGTCAGCTCAACATCATACGGATTTTTTATTCATTTTTCATCAAAGTCTGAAGCATTGAAAATTGGCACAACATCAGACGGATTTTCTTTTTATCAAGCCAAGGCATTTGAAGACAGCTCAAAAATAACATAAGGGTTATTTTTTCTGCATGGAAACAGCGTCAACATGTTGATATGACAGAAACTCAGGAGCTTAGCATGAATAAATCCAAGCTAACCTAGGGGCTAATGTCAGGGTATTACCCGGACCCAAGACCCGGCCTGCTACAGTGCCAGGCCTGAAGTTAACCCGGGTGCTACAGTGCCAGGCCTGAGGTTAACCCGGCCTGAGGATGAGAGCCGGCCTGAAGTTAACCCGGCCTGCTACAGTGCCAGGACTGAAGTTAACCCGATCTGCTACAGTGCCAGGTCTGAAGTTAACCCGGCCTGTTACAGTGCCAGGCCTGAAGTTAACCCGGCTGCTACAGTGCCAGGCCTGAGGTTAACCCGGCCTGAGGATGAGAGCCGGCCTGAAGTTAACCCGGCCTGCTACAGTGCCAGGCCTGAAGTTAACCCGGCTTGCTACATGACCCGGGTGAGTCAAAATGCAAGATGGAGACCCTTTAACTTGGAAGACACGGATGACTTAGAGTAGGACTCCAATCACGGGTATAACCCGGAATCTCATGTTAGCCGCCCCTTCAACTTATATAAGGAGGGGCAAGGCACCCCAAGAGGGACAAGTTTTTAGAGGTCTAGATAGACAGAAAAATCTGGAGACAGATGTTTTGGCAGGTCTCAAGACAGACGTTTTGAGAGCTCTCGAGTCAGAGTCAAGGAAACAGCACCCTTGTAATCGTGACTATGATCATCAATATTAATCAAGCAGGATGTAGGCTTTTACCTCCACCGAGAGGGGCCGAACCTGGGTAAAACTCGCGTCTTCTCGATTCCGTTCAACCCCGTTCAAGCTACCACCTAGCTGCGATGGCCTCACCACTAAGTCCTTTCATGAGGACATCTGCCGTGACAAAACCACGACAAGTACCAAACGAAGTCCAAATGCCATGAAACGTTTTGGAGATTTTTTTCTGGACAAAAGAGACCCTGGAGACTTGGAGAGGAGGCCAGAAGGTTCACGAAGCCTCCACAAGGCAACAGGGCGCGGCCCCAGGGGGCGCGCCCTGATGACTTGTGGGGCCCTCGTGGCTCCGTTTGACCTAATTCCACTCCTATAAATTCACAAATATTCAGAAACCATCAGAGGGCCAGAAGAGAAAACCTTTCCGCCACCGCAAGCCTCTGTTCTCCCGCGATCCCATCTGGAGGCCTTTTCCGGTACTCTGCCGGAGGGGGAATCGATCACGGAGGGCTTCTACATCAACCTTGCCGCCCTTCCGATGATGTGTGAGTAGTTTCCCACAGACCTACGGGTCCATAGCTAGTAGCTAGATGGCTTCTTCTCTCTCTTTGATCTTCAATACCATGTTCTCCTTGATGTTCTTGGAGTTCTATCCGATGTAATCTTCTTTTGCGGTGTGTTTGTTGGGATCTGATGAATTGTGAGTTTATGATCAGATTATTCATGAGAAATATTTGAGTCTTCTCTGAACTCTTTTATGCATGATTAAATATAGCTTTGTATTTCTCTCTGATCTATCAATTTGATTTGGCCAACTAGATTGGTTTATCTTGCAATGGGAGAGGTGCTTTGTGATGGGTTCAATCTTGCGGTGCTCAATCCCAGTGACAGAAAGGGACATGACACGTATTTGTATTGTTGCCATTAAGGATAAAAAGATGGGGTTTATTCATATTGCTTGAATTTGCTTCTCTACATCATGTCATCTTGCTTAAGGCGTTACTCTGTTTTTATTAACTTAATACTCTAGATGCATGCTGGATAGCGGTCGATGAGTGGAGTAATAGTAGTAGATGCAGGCAGGAGTCGGTCTACTTGTCTCGGACGTGATGCCTATATACATGATCATTGCCATGAATCCGTCATAATTATTTGCTTTTCTATCAACTAGCAAAGTGGCCCGCTCGATGCGCGGGCTAGAATTTTAAAAAGTTTAATAATGAGTTGTTCAAAGAAAAAGTGGAACGAAATGTGTTGACATTTACAATATAAGACTTTTGCGAACATAATATTGTCTTAGGTATGTTTATTTATTTATTTACATATAAATATATATGCCATTCATTTTTCATGTCCCTTGCTATTAGTCATGCCAGACTAACTATATTTTTTATGATTAGTGGTTTTGTGCATTTTTATCATCTTGCAGGAAGAAAACCACATATTTGAATTTTTGGCAACCTAGAAAGCATAAATAATGAATCGAAATGCATATTTTTTGTAGTTGTTGGCAACCTTTGGCATGAATCTTACTTCATATGTGGAAGTCCATGTTGATATTTTTTTGAGCACATGATGTCCCTAATAGGAGCAATAATGGTATTTCAAGTCTTGGATGGGGACTCAAGAATGTTATAGGCGTCAAGTAATAAAAGAAGCAAATGAAGATTTAAAACATTTTGTTATCATATCACGTAAATGATAAGAGGGAAGAAAAATTGAAATGTATGTAGAACTACATACATATTCAAAAATAGTTTTTACGCTCATAATTTATATTAGAGAGGAAAATGAACATGACTGACACATTGTTTGTGATTTTGTAAAGGGTAACATGCCATGAAAATTAAAATGGTAGAACAACATACATATTTCATTACATTATACTTTCATAGTATATATCAGAGAGGAAAAATGAACATTACATAAGACTTTACCTCATGTACATTTCCAGTCACAGTTTTTTTCTTCCTAAAATATGCCACCTTTTGGTCTCATCAGTTTCTAACCTTATTACATGAACATGATCTCTACTAACGTACAGTAGTTGATAGACTATCACTGCAGTGCAACTACATAAGAAATAAGGATGTTTGGAAGCAAGCCTCTTTTTTGATAACTACATATGTACACTTCATCTTAAAGCTAACATTCATCGCGCCTCCAACATGAAGCTTATTATCTCAACTGGTCGGTGCTTTCAATGTCTATGAAATTTCATGGGGTCTAGTTTCTTCATGAATACATTATGAAATTTCATAATGTATCCGAAAGCATCTAAATTGCAAGGCCACAAAATATTGGTTGTTATCATCTACTTATAACCCTATTTCCTTGGAAAATTTGCACATCTGTATAGAGCAACACAAAGGATATAAATCATTTTGATTTAGCAAAGGTTTTAGTCCCAAAAAAAGGATGCTCCTCAATTTCTACTAAATGACAGCAAGCACAACTGAAAGTGATTTTGCCAATCGGTAACTTCTCAAGTGCGCCCTCTCTGACCACAATTTCTTAAGCTACAAAGGAAATTATGTATTTTCTTGCCTGTCAAGTATATGGTTTGTCCTAAAAACAATATTGTTTCTCGAACCATTCTGGTTATAATTAAAGACCATCAAGCTAAAAAAACTCACCAACTTATAAGTTCCATTCGAGTAAATGACATTCAAATTCTAATGAAATTTAATCATATTTATTGATCCCACTCAACTTTGAGAGAGAGAGAGAGAGAGAGAGAGAGAGAGAGAGAGAGAGAGAGATTAAAAATGATTACATTAGCGATATTAGTGCTCTGATGCATGGTACTAATTAATGAAATTATGAATATATATCTCATAATTATGTCATTAGTGAACACATAATATCACTGACATATTTTTGTACATTTATAAGATCAATATACCAAATAAGAGTTTGATCCTGAGTTGATAATTAGTATGTATATGTTAATTGCCGGCCAAGGGTGCGAGCGGATGATCCGGCGCTAACACGTGTGGAGCGCCTCGCAGTGAGTCATCTCTTTGTGCAAGAGGGCTGAGATTTTTTTTGTTTCTGTACTATCATTTTCATTTTTTAATCCGGGCAATTGTTGTACTCACTAACAGTGGACGATTCTTTTATATCATCTATGAGGTCAATTATATGATTTGCTCTTTACAGGTACTATATATTTTATTTGGAGATACTCACTTTTATTGTAGTATCCTCACTGTTCTGATGCACGAATGATCCCTCTGGAATAAAAAAAACATAGTACCATGTAAGTATTCCTAGAAAGATGACCATCCATTGATGTACGTACTATGTTTATATAGAATTCGGACCTATTGGCACCAGCTATAATCGGAAGGGTTAGAAAGAAAAAAATCATGTACCTTGCTAGGATTGTAGGAGCACCGTCATTGTGCAGCCGCGACTGATGGGTGCGTCGTTGCACCGTCAGCAGTGTCGCATGAGGTCGCAGTTTGTGTTGCATAGTAAGATCTCAGTGCGCTCTGGAGCAGCTTGTTGTTCCGGAGCGTCGCTTGTCTGTTTTGCAGTGGTTGCCGCAGAACAATGAACCTTGCTCGAGCCAGGGTATAGACTAAATCTTTCCTCGATGGACTTTTGTGGTTCACTCTGAAACATAAACTAAAGTGAATACATCATGTTCTCCAAAATGTGAAAATGTGATAGCCATCGTGGTGCCCGGACACTGCACAGCTGGAAAAGGAAAATACAACATGAAATGAATAAGATTGACAAAATCAAAAAGCCGCAAACAGTGGGGATTCTGGTTCGTTGTGCTCCCTGTAAGTACTGCATAATCACTACTCCCTCCGTTCCTCTATATAAGGTGTATTTATTTTTCGATAAAATTCCAGAATCTAAGGTGCATTTCTTCTAATTCCCCATAATTCCCTTGCTAGCCCTCCTAAAAAAGGGAAGTATCACTTTTCTGATTGTCTATATCTTTCCTTATTGCAAAAGAAGGAAACTATCTCTTTGTCGATTGCATGTAGTATCTCATACTTTCCTGAATAATTGATTCACTTTTCACTTACCAACAAATTTGCCAAGGGTAATTTAGTCTTAACATGTCTATAATTATGTGCCTTGGTCACCGTGCCGAAAATAATACACCTTACATAAAGGAACGGAGGGAGTATATCTTTAGTGGTTCACTATGAAGGAGACCACTTGGGAGCACCAGACACTACACAACATAGATGGACGATTTCACTTTGCTATCTTGACTGGTTACATGATACCATCTGAACCTCCATTCTATACTAAATCGAGACCTCATATAAAACAACCCCCCAAAGCAACTGTATCAAGGAGGAAATGAGAAAGAACTTGACCTCATGGTAATTATCTTGCTAGCGAGGGTCTTTAAGAAGATCTGCATCTGTCTAGTTGAAATTTGTACTAATAAGGGAAAGTCACCAATTATAGATCAATTTCAGTCATGGAACTTGTAAGGCAATCTATAATTCAGTCATGACAAAAATAGTAAATCTACAGTCAACAGTTAATGGACAGCAACCACATAATCTAAACATGGGACTGGAAGGTAATAATCTGGATTACATTCACTTTTTAGTTTCAACTTGGCGTGAGGGAAGGTGCTGTCGAAATCAGCCATGTCCAGCTTTGGTAGATGTCGTCACCTAGATTTGTCTTGGCCTCTTCACCTGGTAACTTGGTAACTGACATCGATTGGGTTTTCGTCCGTTAGTGAATACCGCTCCAAGAGGGAGGAGCACAGCATGTACCAGCACGCCAAGGGCACCATGTGCACGCTCATGGATAAGGGAATTTGCCCAAAGAGGTGTATCGAGCAATCCATTAACGGTTCTAACTGAGCTTAATCTCGTCGGTGTGCTGCAGGCCTCCCATAGGCTTAATCGGCTAGCCAAGATAGTATGTAGCAGGAGAACCTCAAGAATGAAGGTGAGTTGTGTAGTAGATTTTTAATAGAAATTCCCCTGTAATAGAAATTTCCCTTGCTTGTTTGGAGTTCCTTAAGTTTACAGTGCAGCCGGATGGCTCTCATTCTTGTATTTCAAGCAGGTATCCACTATCTTTGTACCATCAGCAGTATCAATCACCACATATAGGTGATTAGCAATAAACATATGCCACAAACATGATCCTAGTCTTTACCCAATAAAAGAGTAAAAAGTAAGACTTTGGTGATGTATGATAACGATACCTACAATTGGTGGAGTAAGGAAAAGAGAATGCACATACCTTCTTAGAGCTTAGTGCCACTTTGGAGCATAATTGCAGGGTTGTAGCTGGAGCTCGTAGGACAGAACAGAGGCATATCAGATTAGACGGCCAGCGTGAGCGAGCCATCCATGCAGTTGGGAATCCTTATAGCATGGAAGTGCCACCCCAACACCGCATCAATAATCACGAAATCAGAACAGAAGGGGGATCAAAGGAGCTATCTGCAGGACATGGGTCACTGATGCAAATACTGAAGTATATACTGAGTTAATTTGTTTTGAAATTAATCGTAGACTCAAAAAGTCAACGTTCATGGATTGCACCCGTTTCCTTCATGCTGACTTGCTGAGGAATTCTAGAACCCCACGGGCTAGGCAAGCATGTGACTTTGATGCTTACTCGTTGGTGATGAGGAGAAACCCCTAGATGGCAGGCCGTAGGGAGAGGTCATGATGGAGGAGGTATGGCTGGGTTGATGATCAAATTCTGTAGGAAAACCTAAGTAACGGCAATCCGAAGAAGGCGTGAGGCAGCAGGATGTGGCGGCAGCCCGAAGAAGACGTGAGGACGCTGGCGGCGGCACGAAGGGGCGAGAGGTTCCATAGGGCTCGTGAGTAATTTTTTAGGGATTGGGGAAGGTCTCTTGAGAAAAAAAATGACGTGGTGACTAATTTTTGAGAGAAGCTCGTGAGTCATTTTTTTGTCTTTCTTTTCTTACGTTGAGAAGGTATTTTTATGTAATGGCAATGGTGGCATTGATTGGTGTTACAGAAAAAACTTTCCTCCATCCAACGGTCATATTTCTTTTTCTATGAATTAAGCGGCTAGATCTTTCTAATTATTGTGGGATTTTCTAGGATATTTCTCTTTTTCTGGTGAACCGTAAAGAACTTTTTATATATAATAGATTGCCCAACAGTAATTTGTTTACCCACCGTATGTTTCTACGCTCAAGAGAGAAGCCTCTAGTGAAAACTATGACCCCCGGGTCTATCTTTATCATATAAAAAACATAAAAATACCTTGCTGCAATTTATTTACTTTTATTTAGTTTAGTAATTTACTTTATCAATTTATCTCTATCAGACTTAATCCTTGCAAGTAACCGCAAAGAGGATTGATAACCCTCTTATTCACGTTGGGTGCAAGTGTTTGCTTTTGTGTGTGTAGGTGCTATTCACTGGATCTTGCTTGGTTCTCCTACTGGATTGATAACCTTGGTTCTTAACTCAGGGAAATACTTATCTCTACTATACTGCATCATCCTCTCCTCTTCGGGGAAATATCAACGCAGTCTACAAGTAGCAGGAAGAATTTCTGGCGCCGTTGCCGGGGAGACATCATCAAAATCTATCAAGTACGTTCGCACAAACTATCAATCACTTGCATTTATGTTATTTACCTTTTTATTTGCATTTGCCTCTCGTTTTCATCTCCCCCACTTCTATTTTTTTTTACAAAAACACAAAAACAATTTTATTTGCTTGTTTGCTAGTTTGCTTGCTTTGTCGCGATGTCTCAAGAAAATACAAAATTGTGTGACTTTTCCAATACTAATAATAATGATTTTATTAGTACTCCCATTGCTCCTCCCGCCACTAGTGTGGAGTTGTGACATTAATGCTGCCTTGCTTAATCTTGTTATGAACGAACCATTTTCTGGTAGTACTAATGAAGATGCTGCATCCCATCTAAATACTTTCGTTGAACTTTGTGATATGCAAAAGAAGAAAGATCTGGATAATGATATTGTCAAATTAAAATTATTTTCGTTCTCACTACGAGACCGTGCTAAAACTTGGTTTTCATCCTTGCCTAGAAATAGTATTGATTCTTGGGATAAGTGTAAGGATGCTTTATTACCAAGTATTTTCCTCCCACTAAGATTATTTCTTTAAGAAATCAAATTATGAATTTTAAGCAACTTGAGCATGAACATGTTGCACAATCTTGGGAGAGAATTAAATTAATGATAAGAAATTTCCCAACTCATGGTTTGAATTTATGGATGATCATACAAAAAATTTATGCGGGACTAAACTTTGTCTCTAGAAATTTGCTAGACTCTGCCACAGGTGGTACTTTTATGGAAATTACATTGGGAGAAGCTACAAAACTTCTTGATAATATTATGACAAATTATTCTCAATGGCACACTAAATGAACTCCAACTGGTAAGAAGGTAAATTCCGTTGAAGAAATTAATACTTTGAGTGATAAGATGGATACTCTATTGAAATTGGTTGCTAGTAAAAATGCTCATATTGATCCTAATGATGTGCCATTGTCTACTTTGATTGAGCAAAATAATGATGCTATTGATGTGAATTTTGTCTCTAGAAATAATTTCAACAACAATGCTTATAGGGGTAATTTCAATCCTAGATCGTTTCCTGGAAATTCCTCTAATAATTATGGCAATCCTTATGGTAATTCTTATAATAGTAATAATAGGATGCCCTCTGATCTTGAAAGTAATATTAAATAATTTATTAATTCTCAAAAGAATTTCAATACTATGATAGAAGAAAAATTGAATAAAGTTGATGAATTGGCTAGGAACATGGATATAATTGCTCATGATGTGGAAAATCTCAAAACTAAAATTTTGCCATCCAAGTATGATATAAATGAGTCTATTAAAGCTATCTATGTCTCCATTAATGAAAGTAAAGAAAGGACCGCTAGGTTGAGAGCTAAGCGAGAATTTCTAGAAAAAGCGATTCCACCCGGTTTCTATCGTAGTAATGATGAAGATATTAAAATGATTGGTGTCGCTCCTATTGAATCATTATTTAGTCACATAAAACTTGATGAAAAAGGGACTGGAGAAGAGTCAACTTTAGATAGAAGGAGTCCCACTTGCTTGGAGGGTGATAATCTTGATCATAAAAATGAAAAAAGTGGGTTTGGAGAGGTCAAAACTTTAAATAGTAATGCACCCATTACTTTGGATTACAAGGACTTTAATTATGATAGGTGTTCTTTAATTGAGTGTATTTCCTTGTTGCAATCCATGATTAATTCACCAAATGCATATGAACAAAATAAAGCTTTCACTAAACATATCGTAGAAGCCATGATGAAAGCACATGAAGAAAAACTTGAGTTGGAAGTATCAATTCCTAGAAAATTACAAGATGAATGGGAACCTACTATTAAAGTAAAAATTAAAGATTATGAATGTAATGCTCTTTGTGATCTTGGTGCTAGCGTTTCCACTATACCAAAGTCTTTGTGTGATGTGCTAGGTCTCACCGACATGGATCCTTGTTCCCTTAATTTGCACCTTGTGAATTCCACTATTAAAAAGCCATTGGGTAGAATAAATGATGTGCTTATTCTTGCAAATAGAAATTATGTGCCCATGGACTTTATTATTCTTGACATTGAATGCAATCCTTCTTGCCCCATAATACTTGGTAGGCCTTTTCTTCGAACAATTGGTGCTATTATTGATATGAAAGAAGGTAATATAAGATTTCAATTTCCACTAAAGAAAGGGATGGAACACTTCCCTAGAAAAAGAATTAAAGCACCTTATGAATCCATTATGAGGGCTACTCATGGAATTAACTTGAAGGATGACAACACTTGAAACTATGCATTATGCCTAGCTAGGGGCATAAAACAATAGCGCTTGTTGGGAGGCAACCCAATGAATAAAATAATTTTTTTACTTTTACCTTCTGTTTTTGAGTGTTTGCATGATTATAGCCTCTGTTATGATTGTGTTTTTATGTTTAAATTAGTGTTTGTGCCAAGTAATGCCTTTGGGATGATTTGGAAGATAGTATGATAGATGCTGTTGGAAAACAGAAACTTTTGCGTCCAGTGCTAGAATTTTGGTTTTTTTCTGGTGCGTGATAAAACTCTGAATTTTTTACACAGTATTGATATATGAATTTCCCACGCTGTACTAATTTTTTAGAATATTTGGAGTTACAGAAGTATGACCATAATTCAGATCTTTACAGATTGTTCTGTTTTAGACAGATTCTGTTTTTGTTGCATGGTTTGCTTATTTTGATGAATCTATGGATCGTATCGGGGGGTATGAGTCATGTAGAAGTTAGAGTATAGTAGCATTATGCCAATATTAAATATGAATCAATTTATAACAGTACCTAAAGTTTTGTGTGCTGAAGTTTTCAAGTTTTGAGTGAGACTACGATGGATAAAGGAATAATGAGCGGCAAGAGCCTAAGCTTGGGGATGCCCAAGGCACCCCAAGTTAATATTCAAGGAAGACTCAAGCGTCTAAGCTTGGGGATGCCTCGGAAGGCATCCCCTCTTTCGTCTACAATCTATCGGTAACTCACTTGGAGCTATATTTTTATTCATCACATGATATGTGTTTTAGTTGGAGCATCTTGTGATATAGTTTGTTTACTTTTGTTTGATTTTTAGTTTGTCATAATCATCTTTGATAAACACACCTTTTTGAGAGGGACACACATTATTCGTGATTTGTTAGAATACTCTATGTGCTTCACTTATATCTTTTGAGCTTGACAGTTGCTCTAGTGCTTCACTTATATCTTTTAGAGCACGGCGGTGGTTATATTTTAAAGAAATAGTTGCACTCTCATGCTTCACTTATATCTTTTTGAGAGTCTCATGATAGCAATGGTAATATGCACGGGTTATGAATTTGGTCTTGATATGATAGGTATTCAAGAGGGTTATAATAAAAACTTTCATGTAGATCACTGAATATGATAAATTTGATTCCTTGCAATAGTTTTGCGATATTAAGATGGTAATATGGGGGAGGTACTAGTAGATGATTGTGGTTTAATAAGAATAATTGTGTTAAGGTTTGTGATTCCCGAAGCATGCACATATGATCTGTCATTATGCTAAGAAGTTGGAGCATGCTTTATTATTGATTGTCTACCGTATGAGTGGCGGTCGGGGACGAGTGATGGACCTTGTCCTACCAATCTATCCCTCTAGGGGCATGCGTAGTAGTATTTTGCTTCAAGGGCTAATAAACTTTCGCAATAAGTATGTGTGTTCTTTATGACTAATGTGAGCCCATGGATTATACGCACTCTCACCCTTCCGCAATTTGCTAGCCTCTTCGGTACCGTGCATTGCCCTTTCTCACATCGAGAGTTGGTGCAAACTTCGCCGGTGCATCCAAACCCCGTGATATGATACGCTCTATCACACATAAGCCTCTTTATATCTTCCTCAAAACAGCCACCATACCTACCTATCATGGCATTTCCATAGCCATTCCAAGATATATTGCCATGCAACTTCCACCGTTCCATTTTTATGGCATACATCATCATTGTCATATTGCTTTGCATGATCATATAGCTGACATAGTATTTGTGGCTCAGCCACCGTTCATCATTTTTATACATGTTACGCTAGCATCATTGCACATCCTGGTACACTGCCAGAGACATTCATATAGAGTCATATTTTTTTTCTAGTATCGAGTTGTAAGTAAATAGAGGTGTGATGATCATCATTATTAGAGCATTGTCCCACTGAGGAAAGGATGATGGAGACCATGATTCCCCACAAGTCGGGATGAGACTCCGGACGAAAAAAAAGAAAAAGAAAAAAAAGAGGCGAAAAAGAGCCATGAAAAAAAGATGAGAGAAAAAGAGAGAAGGGGCAATGTTACTATCCTTTTCCACACTTGTGCTTCAGATTAGCACCATGTTTTTCAGATAGAGAGTCTCCTATTTTGTCACTTTCATATACTAGTGGGAATATTTCATTATAGAACTTGGCTTGTATATTCCGATGACGAGCTTCCTCAAATGCCCGAGGTCTTCATGAGCAAGCAAGTTGGATGCACACCCACTTAGTTTTCATGTTGAGCTTTCATACACTAATAGCTCTTAGTGCATCCGTTGCATGGAAATCCCTACTCCTTGCATTGACATCAATTGATGGGCATCTCCATAGCCCGTTGATTAGCCTCGTCGATGTGAGACTATCTTCTTATTTTTGACTTCTCTTATTTACCTCTACCACCACACTCTATTCCACCCATAGTGCTATATCCATGGCTTGCGCTCATGTATTGAGTGGGAGTTGAAAAAGCTGAAGCGCGTTAAAAAGTATGAACCAATTGCTCAGCTTGTCATCGGGGTAGTGCATGATAAATACTTTGTGTGAAGAAGATGGAGCATGACAGGATTATATGATTTTGTAGGGATAACTTTCTTTAGCATCGTTATTTTGAAAGGCATGATTGTTTATTAGTATGCCTGAGTATTGATGTCTTTATATCAAATTATAGACTATTGCTTTGAATCATTTGGATCTTATTATTCATACCGTAAAAAAGATTACATGATGAAACATGATAGGTAGCATTCCACATCAAAAATTCTGTTTTTATCATTTACCTACTCGAGAAAGAGCAGGAATTAAGCTTGGGGATGCTTGATACGTCTCCAACGTATCTATAATTTTTGATTGTTCCATGCTATTATAGTATCAATCTTGGATGTTTTTATATGCAATTATATATCATTTTTTGGGACTAACCTATTAACCTAGTGCCCAGTGCCAGTTGCTGTTTTCTGCTTGTTTTTGGCTTTTCAGAGAATTAGTACCAAATGAAGTCCAAATGCCACGAAACTTTTTGGAGATTTTTTTCTAGACAAAAGAGACCCTGTAGACTTGGAGAGGAGGCCAGAAGGTTCACAAAGCCTCCACAAGGCAACAGGGCGTGGCCCCAGGGGGGCACCCTGATGCCTTGTGGGGCCCTCGTGGCTCCGTTTGACCTAATTCCACTCCTATAAATTCACAAATATTCGGAAACCATCAGAGGGCCAGAAGAGAAAACCTTTCCGCCACCGCAAGCCTCTGTTCTTCCGTGATCCCATCTGGAGGCCTTTTTCGGTACTCTGCCGGAGGGGGAATCGATCACGGAGGGCTTCTACATCAACCTTGCTGCCCTTCTGATGATGTGTGAGTAGTTTACCGCAAACCTACGGGTCCATAGCTAGTAGCTAGATGGCTTCTTCTCTCTCTTTGATCTTCAATACCATGTTCTCCTTGATGTTCTTGGAGTTCTATCCGATGTAATCTTCTTTTGCGGTGTGTTTGTTGGGATCTGATGAATTGTGAGTTTATGATCAGATTATTCATGAGAAATATTTGAGTCTTCTCTGAACTCTTTTATGCATGATTAAATATAGCTTTGTATTTCTCTCCGATCTATCGATTTGGTTTGGCCACCTAGATTGGTTTATCTTGCAATGGGAGAGGTGCTTTGTGATGGGTTGAATCTTGCGGTGCTCAATCCCAGTGACAGAAAGGGACATGACACGTATTTGTATTGTTGCCATTAAGGATAAAAAGATGGGGTTTATTCATATTGCTTGAATTTGCTTCTCTACATCATGTCATCTTGCTTAAGGCGTTACTCTGTTTTTATTAACTTAATACTCTAGATGCATGCTGGATAGCGGTCGATGAGTGGAGTAATAGTAGTAGATGCAGGCAGGAGTCGGTCTACTTGTCTCGGAAGTGATGCCTATATACATGATCATTGCCATGAATCTGTAATAATTATTTGCTTTTCTATCAATTGCCCAACAGTAATTTGTTTACCCACCGTATGTTTCTGCGCTCAAGAGAGAAGCCTCTAGTGAAAACTATGGCCCTCGGGTCTATCTTTATCATATAAAAAACATAAAAATACCTTGCTGCAATTTATTTACTTTTATTTAGTTTAGTAATTTACTTTATCAATTTATCTCTATCATACTTAATCCTTGCAAGTAACCGCTAAGAGGATTGACAACCCTCTTATTCGCGTTGGGTGCAAGTGTTTGCTTTTGTGTGTGTAGGTGATGTTCACTGGTCTTGCTTGGTTCTCCTACTGGATTGATAACCTTGGTTCTTAACTGAGGGAAATACTTATCTCTACTATACTGCATCATCCTCTCCTCTTCGGGGAAATACCAACGCAGTCTACAAGTAGCACTTAACGCCGGCGACCACAGGGCGCGGCGGTGTCCAGACTGGATGGCCACGGGGGCGGTAGAGGAGGGCACCAGGAGGCATCCCTCGCTTGTGCGCATCACGTGGACGAGGGCATGGACCCAGGGGGTGCCGGAGATCACCTCGTCTATCGCGCCACCTCCATTCCCACAGCGCCGTCTTCACCTGCACCACCGGAACCGCAGCACCATCACCGATTCCTCGGATGAAGCTGAGGCCTAGTCAGCGCCACCAAAGAGGTTCTACACTAATCACTGCATTTTCTCCTTTATTTGATCTCACGGTGCTGCCGCTTTTCGATCCCGAGCCGCCATTGCGTGGCTCAATCGACGGCGGCGTCGCCGGCCACTTCCTCCATGGCGTCTCTCCGCCATGGCGTTGCTTCCTCGGCGGCGACGTCCACATTAGCAGGAGCTGCTACTGCAGCTATCGCTGGCTGTACTGCTGGTGCTCCGGCTCTTGCTCGCGCTGCTGCTCTGCTCTTGCTCTTGCTCGCGCTGCTGCTCTGCTCTCGGTCGCACTGCTGCTGCACGAGCAGCAGCTCCGGCACTCGCTCGCGCTCCTGCTACTGCTACGGCTCTCGCACGCGCTGATGCTCCGGGCGCTGCTACTGCTGCACGACCAGCTGCCCCGGCTGCTCTCTGGTTGTATGTTCCCTGCTGGAGCGGCTGCCGATTTAGATCACTGCTTCTCTGCCACTAGTGCTCGAGCGGCCAAAACTACTAGTGCATTGCTTCTCTGCTACTACTGCGTTCAGTTCCGACAGTAAAATTCAGTTTCGACAGCAAAATTCAGTTTCGAGAGTACATTTTAGTTTCGACAGTAAAATTCAGTTTCGACAGTTAAATTCAGTTTTGACAATTAAGTTCAGAGAGGAGCGGCTGATGTATTTTACATCTAGCACTTTTTGGTGATGTATTTTACACCATCTATTGGAGATGCTATTAGAATCCCACTTTAGGTTAACATTGTCTCTCTTGTCCTGCTTCAGCCTCGCCATCGTACACCTCACCGGAGCTGCTCCAACGACAAAACCGTCCATCACAGCGGAGCAGTACCCTCGGCTCCATCTCCAGACGCCTAAGATCTTCTTCCCCACCTCCGATAGCCACATCAGCCGTAGCATCCTCAGCGACCAACCCAATGATGCTGAGATCGACATGGCTTCGCCAAAGAGGTTGTACACTTGTCGCATTGCTTTTTTACTCTACATGTAATATATATTGTCCACTGAGCACACGTAGTAATGAGAAATACGAATAGTTTCTCCTATATGACAAGCTGTGAGGTACTAGGCAAGTTAGCTATCCGCGAGGGTCTCTCTCGAAAGCCATCATTATTTATTTCTGCACGTTGGAGCTGTGCATGTGTAGATGGGCCTGGGAGTTGAGCTAGTAGGGCAGTGGGCTGGGTCCAAAGTAGTAGAAGTAGTACAAAAACATTTTTGGAGTGTAGGCTTTTGCCTGTTCAAGCCTGCCTACTAGAATCGCCACTGGTTGAAAGGAAAAGTGAAGGAAAGACATATGATTGGAAAGTTTCCTATGGTACTACTATTCATGCATTTAGTTCAAAGGAATGGAGCAAGGGAAAACTGTAGGGTTTTTTCCTTTAGTGTCTCTTTCAAAGAAAAATCGTAGGAATTTTAATGTCCACTTGGCCCTCCTTTTCAAATTCCTATTCATGAAGAACAAGACTAAGTGATAGTAGCATAATAGCATTATAACTGTACATTTTCATGTGGTTTGACTTTAATATGACCATGCTTCTTTGCATTTCTGTGATCTTCCAATTCCTGTGAACCAAACACCCAGATTGACAGAAATCCTATGTTAGCAAATGCTCTATTTTGCACGTGCATTCCTATCCTATTCCTGTGTATTTCCTATCCCTGCGTTGTTAGAATCCTCCAATTCAAAAGAGCCTTTACAGAATTACTTTTGATACAGATAGGTGTCAAAGAAAACTTTGTGTGGTTTGTTCCACTCCTGCCGTGCCATCGTCCGCCCCAACTGAGCTGCTCCAACGACGAAAGCGTCCACCGCAGCAGAGATCCCCTCTCCAGACCGTCTTTCGCCGCCTCAGATCTTCTTCCTCACTGCCGGCACTGCATTACCATCATCAACTGAGCAGATGACCTTGAGGACTACACGGGTCCGCAAGAGAGGTTGCACTCTTTTGTGTCTGCTTATGTTATGCATCGCTTAATATTACCAGCTACTTTATCATCTTGTTCACCTCTTAGACTCCGAGTCAGGTCCAAACTAATAATCAAACTTGAGTTTCTAAATGGTTGTGGGGTACATATCGGGGCAGCAATGAATAGTATCTCTGTCTACTATCTGCTTAATCTCGGGTGTCTACTATGTGTTTCATGTTGGGTGGGAAACAAACTGTAAAGGAGCCATTACCTGTATTTTTTAACTGAAGCTATTATCTGTCTGCTATCATTGTTTTGGTCTATCCACTGGTTGCTACCATCACTCTGGATTTCTGCATGCATTCCTTACATAATCTCACTATGTTTTATTCCTATGCATGTTAGTTATTGTACACAATGGTACTGAACATGTAGAGCAAAAGAGAAGAGCCTTGCATGGCAATATAATGTCATGCAGACGTCGCTCCATGGTGGCCGCAATGGCAGCCCCCCTCCCCCATTCCAGATTGTAATCAAGAGGAAGATAACTGTTCAGAGGGGTATTCAGAGGGAGCAGACCACTCCTATTTACCCCCTGAGGTCTTTGCTCTCACTTGGCATGCTGATGTTGGTCATATCATGCATATGGTGCCTTGCATTGCTTACTTTATACATCATATATGTCATCTGCTTAGTTTAGACATGTTTTGTGTGAATGCCATCTGTTTAGTTTCTATATCATATATGTGAATTATGCAATGCCATCTTGTTTAGCCAGGCATCATATATGGGAATTTTGCAATTCCATCCTGTTTAGCCAGTCATCATATATGTGAATTATATCATGCCATCCTTTTTTTCATTACGTATTACATTTGTCAACAATGTTAGTACATTCAACTACTCTTCCTGTGCATCAACCATTTGACACGGTGATGGAAAAATCTGGAGGGAAAACAAGGTCTTCAGAGCAGACAGTGCTATCTGATGAAGCGCATATCTTGCCGGTTACAGATAGCTCCTCACAGGAGGATTCAGAGACAGATGACCAGTTGTATTCCCCCCCAAGGTGTATCTGACGAAGAGCATATCTTGCCGGTTACAGATAGCTCCTCAGAGGAGGATTCAGAGACAGATGACCAGTCGTATTCCCCCCCCCCCAAGGTGTATGCTCTAACTTGGCAAGGTTATATTGCTCATATCATGCATATGGTGTCTTGCATTGCTATGTCATTTGCTTAGTTTAGACATGCTTTGTGTGAATGCCACCTGTTTAGTGTCTAATTACCATATATGTGAATTATGCAATGCCATCTTGTTGCAAGGCATTATATATGTGAATTATGCAATGCCATGCTGTTTAGCCAGGCATCATATGTGTGAATTATATCATGCCATCCTTTTTTTGTATTACGTATTCCATTTGTCGACCATGTTTGTTTATTCAACTACTCTTCCTGTGCATCAGCCATTTGAATCGGTGATGGAAAAATCTGGAGTGAAAACAAGGTCTTCAGAGCAGACAATGCTACCTGCTGAAGCAGATATCTTGCTGGTTACAGATAGCTCCCGAGAGGAGGATTCAGAGACAGATGACCAGTCCTATTTTCCCCCTGAGGTGTATGCTCAAACTTGGCAGGGTTATATTACTCATATCATGCATATGTTGTCTTGCATTGCTTAGTTTAGACATCATATACACAATATTGAATGCCATCTGCTTAGTTTAGACATCATATATGTGATTGCCATTAGCTTACTTGCTTAGTATATAAATCATATATGTGAATTATATCATGCCATCATGTTTACATAGATAGCATGTATGTGAATTATGGCATGCCAACCTATTTAATAAAGACATCATGTAGTTATATCATCTCATCCTGTTTACATAGTCATCATATTTTGAATTATGTCATTCTATCCATGAATTATACCATGCCATCATGTTTCCATAGACAACATGTATGTGAATTATGGCATGCCAACCTATTTAATAAAGACATCATATTTGAATTATGTCATTCTATCCTGTTTAGTTAGCCATCATATATGTGAAATTGTGTCATGATATCCTGTTTAGTTAGCCATCATATATGTGAAATTGTGTCATGCTATCCTATTTGGTTAGACAACATATATGTGAATTATTTCATGCCCTCTTTTATTCCCCACTATCCATTGCACCTGTCTATCATACAATGTCTGTACATTCAATTACTTTTCTTGTTTATCAGCCATTTGAATTGGAGGGGGTGATGGCAGTATCTAAGGCAGTAGAAACACGGTCTTTAGAAAAGACAGTGCTACCCGTCGATGCAGATTAAACCACAGTTGTACTTGCCCAAGAACCAGCCCCACCACACATAACCCAGACTCTCGCAGATTGTACCCCTACCCAATTGGACAGAGAACCAGCTACACCCCATCTAACCCCAGCCCCAGCAGATAGTAACCCAATTCCACTTGACACAGCACCATCTCCACCACAGATCACCCAAACACGAGCAGTTAGTAAGGCAACTGCAGTGCCCAAAGCACGAGGACCAGCACTGCGAACCCCAAGTCAACACTTAAAGCAGAAGAACAACTATTCTCAGGTCAGATTCCGTAGCTATGGTGCATACTCCTTTGCTCTTGCATCACTGTATTTACTGATACCAACTAATTTCAAATTTGAAGGATCCAATTGAAACTCCAATGGCACAACAGGTATGTTTTAAACCTGTTTGTTTAACTGGTTTGCTGTTGTAACTTCTTACTCTATGTTGATTTCAGTTTCAATTGTATAAACAGTTATGTTCTCATGTCATGCACATTACAAGTGTTGTTAGTGCTGTTAGTTTCCCACACTTATATTCAGTCTATGCCGCTTTGTTTTAAACATATATGATTTGAACTGTGTCTCTATCTTGATTTGGCAACATAAACTAGGATGATATAGACAATACAGTGACCATAGTACATAAATATATGTTTGTTTCATGCTGTTATCCTATCAACATTACTACTGAACTGGTTTACCAAAATGAGTTTCATATACTACATGCTAAACCTGTGATGTGTCTGCTTGTTCCTCTTTTAGAATGCCGACAGAATATTGGAGAAGAGTACCCCATTATGCAATGGTAAAGGAAGTAATGCAGACAAGGTTCAAGATAGTGAGACAACCCTGTTGGTCTCCAAGAAAGCTGATAAAAACTATCTTCAAGACAATGAGACAACCCCAAAGTCCTGCCTTGATGTAGTGTTCGAGTTACTGGCCACTACCGCTGGCACAAGCTCTTCGAACTCGCTACCTGAATCAGTTCGGCTTCTTGAGTCTCAACTACAAGTTGAAAGACAACGATCAGCTGTGCTGTGACAAGAAGCTGAAGGACTGAGGAAGTCACTGTAGAATTCAGATGCACACTTTCTGGTGCAACAGCAAGAGTTGGAGGAGTTTAGTGCCAAACAAGAGAAAGCTAATAGGTTTGCCAAGCTTCTTGCCAGCATGGTGGGTGCCTAGGATATCGTTTCTTGAGCTCTTCTGAAGTGGTTTCATTTCTGGACTTGTTTTGCTGCTGTCGGTTCTAAATCCGGCATATCTCGTAGTAGGGGTCCTAAGCTAGGCGTCTTGGCACGATGGTAACAGGATGAACGAGGGACACAAAGGTTTTACCTAGGTTCGGGCTCTCTCGAAGAGATAATACCCTACGTCCTGCTTTTGATTGTATTGATATGGGGTATAGTACAGAGTACATGTATCTACCACGAGATTGTTCTAATGAATATGAGTTCATCTATTGACTAGCCTGGCCTCGGTTTATATAATGTACCGGAGGCCTAGGGTTTAGGAGAGTCCTCATCTTGTGCGCCAAGTCTTGTGGAATCTTCCTTGTATACGTCATGGGCTGCCCGAAGTGGCCCATGAGTGAACCGCCATGGGGGTCCTCGGCTCAACCCACCTGGTCGGGAGATGATGTGGTGAGTACCCCCTAGTCCAGGACACCATCAGTAGCCCCCGGAACCGGTCTCCAAGTTGGGGACGCTCCTCGGTTCTTCCGAACTATTCTTTGTCTTCGGTCGTCGGTCTTGAAGACTGGTTCAACAAATCTTCCCATCTCCGGTCTTGAGGATCGTCGAGGTGTATCCGAAGAGTTCATACGTCGGGTATCCGAGGAGCCCTTTAAATTCTCGGCCTTTATCAATGTCTTGTTATTTTTTACACCACACCTCGGGTTCGAAGTGTTTCTAGTGCGGCGGTGTCCTCTTTGTATCCGGGCTCCAGCGCCGGACTGCATCCGAGGTGTCTTCTTGCAGCCGAGCTCCAACGCCGGTCTGTATCCGAGGTACATTTTAGCAGCCGAACTCCAATGTCGGTCTGCATCCGAGGTGTCATAGATTTCCTCAGTCTTAAAAAGTTTAAAGGAGTTCATCCGAGCTTAATGCCAGAAACATCCTCTAGGGAGCCAGCCACTTGTATCCGAGCTCCAGCGCCGGACTGCTTCCGAGGTGGTGCACCACCTCGGCCATGAACTGATTTTTTGTGGATTGGTGCAATTTATTCTCTGCCGAGATATATAGCCAGTAGCCCTCAAGGTGTGTGCCGGCCTAAAATCCGGGATGCGCCTGAAGGATAAAACAAAACCACTGATCCCAGTAGCCCCTGAGACTCAGGTCGATTTGCGAAATCGGCCTGAGGATCAACTCCTAGCTCGACTGCATACTTAGGAATGGAAACGTGGTGTGCATAGTCCTCGAGACTCGGGTTGGGTGCGGCCGACCAACCTGAGGATTGTAATCTCCTCGGAAACTTTTTTGCACTTTTTTTTATTGTCTGCATTGAATAGGCAATGCAGTAGCCCCCGAGACACTGGTCAGGTGGCAACACCAGATCAGGGGATCGATGTAACCCGTTGATGGCTTGTACGTGAGAAGCCCGAAGCCCAGTAGCCCCCGAGCCATAATTTGGGCAAGGGTGGCCGAATTAAGAATCAATATCCGGAGTAAAGTGATTTTAATCATAATTTATGTGTAATGATTCTATGTATCCAAGTACTTTACATCATTAATGCTCGGATCCACATTGTACAAAACTTTGTTGACCGACCATCGGCTTCAACCTCCTCGGCCAGTAGCCGAGGAGTGTTTGTCCTACTTTATAAAGCCGTTGTAAGGGCAAAGATTTATGGCAAACAAGGAAATCCGGCCATATGGTTTTATAAACAAAGGTACACGGAGAGATATGTTATATTACTATTTAACGTAAGAAACATCTTCTGAGAAAAATAGTTCCGTTATAGGTTCCTTTTCTCAGGTCATCATGCTAAGCAGGATGGTGTAACTTCACCTCCGATCTAAGTGGGAGAAAATAGTGAAGATTAATTCGGAGAAAATTCCCGAAGTACTTGGATTTTCAAAAACCGAGATTTTCACTTCCGTCGTTGCCGACCAATTATATTCTTGAGATTGCTAGCTTTCGGCTTCACCCAGTCTGAGGTACTAACCCAGATAACCCGGTAGTATCAATCACAGAGGTGCTTCCTTTACCCCCTAGCCGAACAATCGGGAACGTAGGGGGCAAGCACAGGAGCCAGGCAACCCAGCTTGGCCAGATCTCAAGTCAAATTGATGCATATTGTGGCTTTATAACGATTTGTGGGAAGGCAGCGTTTGTATATTAAATACAAATGCTATATGTTATTTTGACTCCGTTGCGACTGTTTATAATCTGAAAGTGGCCCATCGTCGGCTTCCCCCCCCTTTGTAGATACTACGCAGGGTGTTTCCACAATAACAAGACAACCCTTAGCCGACGTCTCGGTTCCCGGAGGCGGTTGTGTTAGCGGAAACGAGGCAATCAGATATGCAGGCTTTATAACTTTCACTTAGTCATAGGAGCTTAACGTTGGGAGGCCAGTTACTAGCCCCCGGTAGTGTTCGGTGTCAGCCGAGGACAAACCGTTAGCACTTCGGCCCACTGTATGAAAGGCACATCGTTTAACACGGGGTGACCTCTATCGATCTATAGGTTGACCAGTCATCGGATCGCTGACCAGTTTACGCTTATTGTGACAGTCAGTTTTCGGCTTTCTCCACTGAGGCGCTTGACCAGCTAAAGCAGAAGCACAATCGCAGTGGTTCTCCCTTTACCCTTAGCCGAACAATCGGAAACGTAAGGGTAAGCACAGGAGCCGGGCAACCCAGCTATTGACCAAAGACACAATGCGAAACCGATGCATATAAAGCAATATCCGAGAACGTTTTACCGAGGACTTCATGGAGTACCTTGGCGTTTGGTGGGTTCGGCTCTAGTCGCAACCACCCGGTGTTGGGAGTGTTCGGGCGTGCCGAGGTGCAGCTCGGCAGGGAAGTTGCCAAACTACGGGTCGGAAAAGATTTCCCAAGCCAAATTATTATGCACGGCACCTCGGTCAAGAGGATGTCCCGCCTCCTGAAAGAAAAACATACAAATAGCTTAAAAGTGCCATAAGCTCGAAAAGCCAAAAAACTTATGTAAAAACTTGACGTCCGAACTAAAGCAAGTTTTCTGGTGCCAATCCGAAAATTGGTCTTAAAATTAGTTTGTGCTTCCGTCGTGCTTTAACATGACATATCCGATCTCAAGACTTCAAGCGGGTCAGCCTTCGGCTTCAACCTCCTATTCCCGAAGGCGGAGTGCTTCTCAGGCCAGTTTAGCGAACCAAACTCGAGCGGCTTTTAGAGAGAAACCAGGCTATCCGGCTATTGACCACACACTCGTGTCGAGAAAGGAGTGGTAGAAAAAGACTTTGCAACGACTTAGAAGAAAACACTTATTATAAAACGGCTCGTATAAATGTAAGAGCCCCCAGTTAACATGGGTAAAAGGAGTGTTTATAACAAACAGAGTTTTTGTCTAACACAAATATAATGCTTTTTCGAACCGAATAAAAAATTAAGAATTGAAAAAAGTTGAGCTTGGAAGCGACTTAGCTGGTTAATGTGCTCGGCGTTGATGACGTGGTCCGAGCTTGTGGCAGGTCTAGCTCCCAGCCCGCAAGCCGGTCCCGAGGTGGCCGAGCGAAGAGCTCGGCTGATGAAGCGGCAGCACAAAACTGCCGATGTGCCGAGGTGAAGCTCCTGGTCCAGCCGAGGAGACAGAGTAGGTCGGTAGGGTGACGCCGGAGTAAGTCGATGAAGCGATGGTGAAGTCCCCGGTCCGGCCGACGTGTCCGAGCGAAGAGCTCGGCTTGATGAAGCGGTAGTACAACACTGCCGATATGTCGAGGCGAAGCCCCCGGTCCGGCCGAGCTGACGAAGCTGGTCGGCTGGTGACGCCGAAGTCCCCGGAGTAGGTTGATGAAGAGATGGCGAAGCCCCCGGTCTAGCCGAGATGTTGGAGCAGGTCGGTAAGGTGACGTTGCAGCCCCCATGCTAGCCTAGGTGTCAAAGCAGGTCGGCGTGGTGGACATCAGCTTGAAGAATCAACGGCGCGGCGATGCCGACGCAGGTCGGAACTTGTGACGCGGTCAATGCCGGCTTGAGAAGTGATCGCGCGGCGATGCTGACGCGCCCGACCCGTGCAATCCGTGGGGCGACGATCTTGTCTTGCTGATTATTTGTCCTCCGCGATGCCGAACTCTTGGTCGGCTTGCCGAGGTGAAGATCCGAGGTGGTTGTCGGCGGCTCGATGAAGCGACGGCGCAGTCGATGCTGGTGCAGGTCGGTAGCCGTGGAGCAACGTGGTCGGTCCGGTTTGACATCGGCGCGATGGCGAAGATCATCTCGGAAAAGACTCAAAATTGGTAGGCATGTGTTTGAGAACAACACACAATACCCTAGAAAAAAATTTCCTTAAAAAAGGACGTCTGATAACCCGTTCATGAAAAAGATGAACTCGGGCCGGATTCGTTTTCGCGCAAAAAACAGATCCGAAAATTGATGCACTCATCGGACGCTTCCCGGAGTTTGAACGGTCGGATCGAGATGAAATTTTGAGGGGTGGTAGATATGGGAATTCCGCAGCCGATGAACGGTTGGATCTTCCAAAGGAAGTCCGAGCTGACTGCTAGAATCCTCGCCCTAAACTCGTCCAGATTCCCGTCCAGATTCGACAGGGCTCCGGTATATCGGAGATCGCTGGAGATTCCTCCATCGGAACGCGACGAAATTTTGCAGTGTTGTTCTAGACTCAATTCCGCACAATTCCACTGAAGCAATCGTCAAAGCGACGCTCGAGGAGACGGGGACGGCGAACACGAATCCGCTGTCGAGAAAAAACTGCATGATCGCGCGAGGGCAATGTTGACGTTGAGCCCCCGAGCACCATGAACGATATTTCCATGATCCCGGATGAGATCGGAGTTGATGATGACGAAGACATCCGTCCGAACTTGACGATCCGAAGAGAGGCCTAGTCCTCGGTCCAGCCAAGGTGACCAATCGGGTCGGTGACGAAGATGCTGACGCTGACGATGTAGCTCGGTTCCGACGCGTAGATCGCGGTGGAGCCGATCTGAATTCTCATCGCACCGCGGCGACTACCCAGCAGACTCTCAATGAAAGCACCAATGTCGGTTCTAAATCCGGCATATCTCGTATTAGGGGTCCTAAGCTAGGCGTCTTGGCACGATGGTAACAGGATGAACGAGGGACACAAAGGTTTTACCCAGGTTCGGGCTCTCTCGAAGAGATAATACCCTACGTCCTGCTTTTGATTGTATTGATATTGGGTATAGTACAGAGTACATGTATCTACCACGAGATTGTTCTAATGAATATGAGTTCATCTATTGACTAGCCTGGCCTCGGTTTATATAATGTACCGGAGGCCTAGGGTTTAGGAGAGTCCTCGTCTTGTGCGCCAAGTCTTGTGGAATCTTCCTTGTATACGTCATGGGCTGCCCGAAGTGGCCCATGAGTGAACCGCCATGGGGGTCCTCGGCTCAACCCACCTGGTCAGGAGACGATGTGGTGAGTACCCCCTAGTCCAGGACACCATCAGTTGCCGCATTTATTTGCACTGGTGGCCAACTTAGTCGCCCGGTGTTTGTAATATGCTGCTTTGTTGTTCCCTTTATTTGCACTGGTGGCGAACTTTGATGCCTAATGGATGTAATGTATGTAATCACCGTAATAGCCTAGCGTTAGTTGCTTGGTTATTTATTTACTTATAGTCATGTTTATTGCTTGTAGTCACTGCAGTTCTTTTTCCTCGGTTTGCTAGTGGCCGCAATAACCATGGGCCAAATACGGGCCATAGGATCCATGGGCCTCCTACGGGCCATAGGATCCATGGGCTTCCTACGGGCCATAGGATCCATGGGCCTCCTACGGGCCGTAGGATCCATGGGCCTCCTACGCGCCGTATGATCCATGGGTCGTACTGTTGGTGGGCTAAAACCGGACCGCAATATGGGTCGTAAACGGGCCAATTTGGGAACGGTCGGTTTAAGGGCCCGTAGCATAACATGCCATTAACAAGCCGAAAGTCATCAAAGGCTTAATTCTATCGACAGGTATAACGGGTTGTTAATGGGCCGAAATACATGACGGGCTGAAAATGGCCCAATGGGCCCTTAGAAGGCCGAAAGAGAACACGGGCTGGAACGGCCCAACTGAATCATGGGCCCTTAAATGGGCTCAAAGCAGTTTATTGTTCATGATGGGCCAGAATCACCACGTGCCGTCAATGGGCCCAAAGATACAAAAGGCCTCATATGGGCCGAAAGACGTCACGGGCCATAGATGGGCCGAAAGTGAGAACAGGCTGGAATCATATGGGACGGCCCACATGACGCTACTGGGCCGAATTTTGAAAGGCCATAACGGGACGTGAATACCTAGGCCGTAAATGGGATTTATGCGAACAGGTCGTTAACAGGTTTTCCATGGGCCGGCCCGCTAACTTTTGACCAAGTCAAACGGGCCGGCCTTTTTAACCTAAATGAGCCACTATTGGGCCGTGCCACGTGTCGACGTATCATAGGCGTCTCTCGTCCAATGAATGGACGACATCTGTCGCAATGCCGACTTGACACGTGGTTCCGTTGGCGAAAGAGAATTTTACACGTGGAAAATCGCCATTGATCCGGGCTGATAACGGGTTATCGGATCCAAATCCGCACCCGATAGCTTGACGGCGACCCATTACGGTGGATGCCACGTGTCGGTTACCCTTGACGAAAACACTTCCATGACGCGACATTTATCATCATGGAAGTGGACACTTCCATGATGATAATTTCAGTATTGTCATGGAACACTTCTACGACAACACATGTATGACTATCTTGTTTCTGTCATAAAATTGTCACAGATGTACATGCATGAAAGAAAACGTGACCTACTGTGACAAAGACGTATCATCACGGAAGTGTTTTTTTTGTAGTGTTAGTAGCCGACGACTTGGATGAAAGGTCGTTTTGGACCCGCTGAATTTAGCATCTTGCACCTGGATGGTTTTCATTTGCATTCTTTCGTTGTCTTGATGATGGTGGAATCTGATCCTATTTTACGATCATAAACTGCATGTTTATGTTATAAAAACCTTTGGTTGCTTCACCGCTAAGGTCGCTGCCTTCGATTTTCCATGTCGTTTGTTTTCCTTGTGATTTGATTGCATTCATGTTGCTTCTACATCTCCTGTGGAACACTCCCGTACTTGTTGTATTGCCTCTTCTTTAAACCACGATGATAGTGTTTGTCTCATGGACGCATTCGTGGTGGTTGTCGCGCTCAATAGCATGGCGATACATCAGTTCCTCTTAGGCCATCCTAAGACTCGTGCAGAAAAATAAACGCTGCTTTGTCGTAGGTGCCCAGTGATCGAATGGGCGGCCCCTTTGGCTGTCATTGGCATCGTATTTTTAAGATAATTCCAAAAAACTCCTTCGAATGGTTTGTTTGCCTTTTGGTTTCATTTCTTGATGTTCTCATGCGTCGGGTGTTGGTTTGCCTTGTCAGCCACCCCATGGAGTGAGGCTCGACTAAGCTTGAGCTAACTGGTCATTTCTCCACCATTTCTACATCATGACAAAAGACGTACCACATTGGAAACACGCATAAGGCTTAGCTACTCACCATCAATGAATTTCGTCTCATTTTCCGGTACAGAGGTAAGGCAGTGATGAGACGGTGTACGTGCAATCACCAGCCTCCCATGCAAGATTGCCTATAGATCCCGTGTATGTTTCCCTTTGTTTAAAGTATCGGCTATGCTCTAGCAGTTAATGTCGTAGGTCATGTGCCTCTGCCTGACTTCAGGCCATACAGACGTCGCTGGATATCTTATATGGAGGCCTGTTGTCGGTGTCAAAACCGGTAGATCTCGGGTAGGGGGGCCCGAGCTGTGAGATTGGATCGAAGGGTAACAAGAGACAAGGGACACGGTGTTTTATCTAGGTTCGGGCCCTCTTTAAGGAGGTAAAACCCTACGTCCTGCTTGTGTTTATATGATGGGTGTATCAAAGTACAGAGTTGATCTACCTCGAGATCGTGAGTTGTGGTCTAAACCCTAGGGGTGATGATGAATGCGAATGTCTGCCCCTCTACGGACTAGACCCTCTGGCTTATATAGGCACCAGGGGTATCTAGGGTTACACATGATCGGTTACCATCTAGGGATTATTTGCCGAATCTAATATACTTGGGGTACACGCCAAGTCTTCGGTGAGGCCCGATATGCTGGTTCTACAGGCTGGAGGCTTTCGGAGTCCTTATTCTTCAATGGGCCTCGAGTCCGACCCATGGACTAGACCGACTAGGCTGGGACCCCCTAGTCTAGGACACCATCAGTAGACCCCGAACTGGTCTTCAATGCCGAGGATGAAAATCTTCTTCGGTCGTATTACTTCAGCTTGGAGTCTTCGGCTTGACAGACGAGTTCCCCTTTGAGATTTGAGTTTGGCTATGAGCACTCTTCAGCCTCGGTCCCACCACGCGCTATCTTGAACACTACGCCGCCTTGGAACTAGAGCCACTTTACGGCCAGATGTTGAAGCGTCGTTCTGCCTTGCCTTTATTAACGGGTACTTGTCCCAAAGTTACGCCAAAGCACATCTTGGCCTTCACCTTTTGCTTCTCAACGCAAATGTCCCGTCCCAAAGTCCAGCTTCGGGAGCTCCGGCAATGGCGAGCGCTGCAAGCTCTTCCAAGCGCCCCCATTGTCCCCTCAAGGGCGACTGGCAGCTGCTCCGTCACGCGTCTTCAGCTGAATCGACTCTCCACCCAAGGTTATCTGCCCGATTCCGGTCTAACCTCCACCCTCCCAAGCTTAATATCCGTGGACGGGCAGGCGCACGCCGATAGCCACCCCATCCCTCACGGGGACGAGCGGGTGTGCTTTGTTCCTTTTCTTCTGTGCGGCCTGGGGTTTCCTATCCATCCTTTTCTCCGAGGTCTGCTGGAGTTTTACAGGATCCAACTTCACCACCTGACTCCCAATTCGATCCTACATATTGCAGGGTATGTCGCCCTCTGCGAAATGTACCTTGGGTGCGTGGCTCACTTTGGGCTGTGGAGGAAGTATTTCTGCATCATGCCCTGTTCCCGAGACAAGAAGCTACACAAAATAGGGGCGGCCGAGGTTTGCCGTATAGCTGGGACTGGCTACCCCATAGGCACCCCTCGAGAAGATGCCGATACGTGGGCGTCCGAATGGTTCTATATGGACGACGTTCCCCTGCATGAACCAGTTCGGCCCGGGCTCCCGATCTTCACTTCGGATCCGCCGAAGAAACGGTTCAACTGGAGACTGAGGAGCCCCGCCCAGAAGGACAACATAGAAGTGGCCTCTTTGGCCACCAAAGTGAGGTGTCTGACGAACACCGTCCTCACTATCATAGATGTGATGGCAACGGCCATCAGCCGAAAAGTCCAACCTCTTCGGCAACGTCAGCACCTGCTATGTATGTATAACGACGACAACGATGCTACCCGTTCAATCCGGGAAAGTTTCCGAAACAACGCGGCCTTTGGCGCAGCCCTCGTCGGCATATACAAGGGAGAAGCCGCGGACTTCGCTAAGCGGAAGTTCATAGATGGCTTGTCTAGTTATAAACCTGCCAAAACGGTACGTTTCCTCTAAACTTCCTCATCTATCTGAGCAGTTTGCTTTTGTTCTTTCATAATGGTTGTTCGTTGTATCCGAACAGAAGTGGAGGCGCTGGGTCGAGACCCTGGACTGTCCGGCACCCGAACCAGAGAAATATCATCGAGACGATGATCCTACCTCCCATGAAGATGAAGAAATATCCACCATGTATGAAGAGGGTACCTTTTTTTCAGGAGAGCCTTGATGGCTCAAGAGTGGCCATCATCCCAGACCTGCCGGGGACACGACCGTCCTCATTGGTAAAACCTCCCCCTACTCCCTCTCGAAAGAGAGCTTCAACTTGCGGGACCCCAAGCACCATGACTCCTCTTCCTAAGGGCCGACGCTCAAAGTGCACGCGTAGCAGTACGCCCCCCCAGGGGGGCCTTCAATTGCCGCACAAGGTGCCCCTAACACGGAAGTGGTTATGGAGGCGGAGCTTGACGCTCCAGCCCCAAACAGGTAATCGCTTATCCGTATTATGCTCCTTTTCAGAGATCGAGGATCACTAGCCTGATAATTTACTTTCTGTGTAGGCCATCCACCGAAGCGCCATTAGCTGAAGGGGCAAATACCTCAGCCCTGAGGAACAACGGGGAGCCGATCTCGGCCACAGGGGATATTCCCGAAGTACCACAACCGGCCACTTCAGGGACTTGCTCGGCTACCACCTCCGAGGTGGAAAGCGCAATGAATCATAGGCGTCGAAGAGCTTCTCTAAGGAGTCCTTTCTTCTCCAGCCAAGAGTTCAACGCCCTCAGTTTGGTGGACGCCTACCTCGGCGCAACCCGTAATGTTTTAGAGAAGGCGGTGGATGTCTTATCCAAAGGCTTGCAGGTAATTTGTTTTTTGAGTTCTGTTTTTTAACTTGCAATAATCCGACCACCGCACAAGGTAGTAGCCCCCAAGACACTTGTCAGATGGTACACCCGACAGGTGGATTCGTTTAGCCGTAGTGTGTGGCGTGAGCGCAAGAGCTCGTAGCCCCCGAGCCGTGATGTGGGCACGAATGACCATGTAGAGGCTTGGTAAACCTTTCTTTCAACTTGCATTCATCTCGGGAGAAGAATGCGAGCCTGGCCGAGGACTTGACTGAAGCCAAAACACAGCTTGGAGCCGCGCAGGCTGAAGTGGCGCATGTAAAAACCTTTACCAGAGAAGCGCACGGTAAGTGCATCTGGTGTATGGTGTTTTGTTGTAAAGGATACTAGGTCCATTCCTAATTGTATTATAATTCATAGCAGTGGAAGTCATTGGCCAGTTAGAAAAGGACCTGAAACAGGCCCTTGAGGATCTAATATATGCCGAGTCGCAACGGTAGGCTGATCATCTTGTTTTGTCTCGGAGCAAGGAGGAGACAAGTGAGCTGAAAGCAAAAAACACTCAGCAAGCCGAGGAGATCGACCGACTCAGAGCTCAGCTGGCTGCTTCCGAGGCAAAGGATAAGAAAGCGGATGAAGAAATATCCGGTGAGTACTGATATCTACTACACAACTTATTCTTGTAGACTCGTGCTGGGCCTCCAAGCGCAGAGTTTTGTAGGACAATAGCAATTTTCCCTCAAGTGGATGACCTAAGGTTTATCAATCCGTGGGAGGCGTAGGTTGAAGATGGTATCTCTCAAACAACCCTGCAACCAAATACAAGAAATCTCTTGTGTCCCCAACACACCCAATACAATGGTAAATTGTATAGGTGCACTAGTTCGGCGAAGAGATGGTGATAAAAGTGTAGTATGGATAGTAGATATAGGTTTTTGTAATATGAAAATATAAAAACAGCAAGGTAGCAAGTAACAAAAGTGAGCACAAACGGTATTGCAATGCTTGAAAACAAGGCCTAGGGTTCATACTTTCGCTAGTGCAATCTCTCAACAATGCTAATATAATTGGATCATATAACCATCCCTCAACGTGCAATAAAGAATCACTCCCAAGTTCCTATTAGCAGAGAACATAAGATAGAAATTGTTTGTAGGGTACGAAACCACCTCAAAGTTATCCTTTTCGATCGATCTATTGAGCTATTCCTATAAGTGTCACAAATAGCCCTAGAGTTCGTACTAAAATAACACCATATGATACACATCAACCAACCCTAATGTCACCTAGATACTCCAATGTCACCACAAGTATCCGTGAGTTGATTATACGATATGCATCAAACAACTTCATAATCATAATATTCAATCCACACAAAGAACTCCAAAGAGCACCCCAAAGTTTCTATCGGAGAAAAGATAATGAAAATGTGCATCAACCCCTATGCATAGATTACCCCAATGTCACCACGGGAATCCGCGAGTTGAGTGCCAAAACATATATCAAGTGAATCAATATAATACCCCATTGTCACCACGGGTATTCATCTGCAAGACATACAACAACTATTCTCAAATCTGAAATATTCAATCCAACAATAACGAAACCTCAAAGGGAAAAGATTCGATTCATCACAACAAGGATGGAGAGGGAAGAAACACCATATGATCCAACTATATTAACAAAGCTCGCGATACATCAAGACCGTGGCAAATCCAGAACACGAGAGAGAGAGAGATCAAACACATAGCTACTGGTACAAACCTTCAGCCCCGAGGGTGAACTACTCCCTCCTCGTCATGGAGACCACCGGGATGATGAAGATGGCCTCCGGTGATGCTTTCCCCCCTCCGACGGGGTGCCGGAAAAGGGCTGTAGATGAGATCGTGGAGGTACAGAGGCTTGCGGCGGCATAAAAACTCATCTAGGGTTATTTCTGGGGGTTTCTCTATTTATAGGATTTTTCAGCGTTGGAATCAGGTCAGACGGAGCCACATGGGCCCCACGAGGTACCAGGGCGCGCCTGGGGGGGGGGGTGGCACGCCCTGGTGCCTCGTGGGCACTGGGTGGCCCCCCTCCAGTGGGTCTTGGTTCCAGTATTTTTTATTTATTCCATAAAAAATCTCCAAAAAGTTTCATCCAATTCCAAGAACTTTTATTTCTGCACAAAAAACAACACCATGGCAATTCTGTTGAAAACAGCGTCAGTCCGTGTTAGTTCTAATCAAATCATACCAAAACCATATAGAATTGTTATAAACATGGCATGAATACTTCATAAATTATAGATACGTTGGAGACGTATTAAGTACTTCCTGCCTTTAAAAAAAATCTTACACCTGTCATGGGCTAATTGTTGCTTCATGCTGTGTTACTGACAGGTCGGCTTAAAGAAGCCAATAGCCCCCCATCCGAGGATGCCTTGATGGAGCTGACCGAGGTGCATGAGCGAGCTCAGAAGGCTATGAAAGTTGTATTTAAGGCTCTATGGCCCGAAGAAAATGTGCCCGAGGGAATGTCCGAGCTTGTCGATCGTCTCAAAGGGGCTCGGCGCCGAATATAGGCCTGGAAAATATCGGCCTGTCGGGAGGGCGCGAGGGAGGCATGGGCGATGATCAAGACCTGCTACACCGACGTAAAGACAGAGCGGTTTGCCGAGGTTGGCCCAGTCGGTGCTGACGGGAAGGAGGTGCCGACCTCTCTGGTCTATGACAATGTTATGCCCGCCGCGCGTTTCACTCAGCGGGACTATTCCCTTAAGTCTTTAATAGACGGGCTTGATGAAATGTAAAATGTTTGTAATGACTCTACGTATCGATGTACTTTACGTTATTACAACCGCATCTGTTGTACATACTTTGTTAGCCAGCCTTCGGCTTCTCCCTCCCTGACCATTGGCCGAGGAGTGTTTCCTACTTTGGATCAGTCATAACAGACCAGATACTTCAGATAACAAGGCAATCCGGCTATGGGGCCTGAAAAACAAAGTGAACCATAGCTTATGTCATATTACGTTTAGGCGTAAGAAACATCTTCCAAGAGAAATAGTCCCGCTATCGGTTCATTTCCTCGGGTGGAAATGTTTGCCTATTTTAAACAGGCCGGGACATCTGTCCGAGGTGAGCGTAAAGCCCCCAGTGATTTTAGATATTTGAAACCTATTAATTTCGCTTCCATCGGAGCCGACCAACTGTATTCTTAAGAACGCTAGCCTTCGGCTTCACCCGTCTGAGGTGCGTATCCGGTTGACCCAGAGGCAACAATCGTAAAGGTGCTCCCTTTACCCCCTAGCCGAACGATCGGGAACGTAGGGGGTAAGCACAGGAGCCAGGCAACCCAGCTTGGCCAAAACTTAAGTCAAGTCGATGCATATAAGGGCGTACAACGATTTAATTGGAAGGAGGCACCAAAAGTGCCTGGGGATTTATTCGGCATCGAAAAAGCCATCAGCATAGTGTATGTCGTACATATGATATGCGTCCGAAGGAATCAAATCACTTCGGCTTTACCGATCACAACTAGCTAAAAGTTTTAACAACTTAAAAAAAGGTAAAGTTTATAGCTACTGAATGCTAAGTGAAAAACAACCGGAAAGGTAGACTAGGGATGGCTGCGGTTAACCGTAAAAGTGTTGAAGCAGGGCAGCATTCCATGGGTTTGGCTCCAACCTGTTATCCTCGGGATCTCGGATACGACATGCACCTCCGGTGAGTACTTGGTCGATGATGAACGGTCCGTCCCATTTTGGGGACAGCTTATGCTTCTGCTTCTCAGGATTAAACCTCATAACCAAGTCACCTTTGTTGAATGCCTTCGTCCGGACCTCCCTGCTCTGGTCGCGCCGTACCTGTTGTTTGTAAAAGGTGGAACATGCCCGAGCCACATCCCTTTCCTCCTCGAGAGCATCGAGGTCGTCCTGCCGATCTAGCTCGGCCTCCCTCTCTTCATACATGCAAACTCTAGGTGCATTGTGGATGAGGTCGCATGGTAAGATGGCCTCGGCTCCGTACACCATGAAAAAAGGTGTGTAACCTTTGGATCAGTTGGGCGTGGTGCATAAGCCCCATAATACAGAGTCGAGCTCCTCTACCCAATGACAGTCAGCCTCCTTTAAGGAGCGGACTAAACGTGGCTTGATACCACCTAAAACAAGTCCATTGGCACGTTCGACCTGTCCATTGGTCTGGGGATGGTAAACGGAGGCATAGTCGAGCTGAATTTCCATTTTTGCACACCACGCCTTGACCTCTTTGGTGGTAAAATTAGTGCCATTATCTGTGATTATGCTATGAGGAACACCATAATGGTGTACTATGCCGGAGATGAAATCCACGACCGGCGCCGCCTCGGCTGTTGTCACCGGCTTTGCTTCGATCCATTTTGTGAATTTATCTACCATGACGAGTAAGTATTTCTTTTTGTGCGATAGCTCTTTAAGAGGGCCGACCATGTCAAGCCCCCAGACCACAAAAGTCTAGGTGATCGAAATGTTCCAAAGAGCCGTGGGCCGCATGTGACTTTGGTTGGCGAAAACCTGGCAGCCGGGGCACCGCTGAACCAAGGTTTTCACGTCTTCCCTGGTGGTAGGCCAATAAAATCCAGCTCGGAAGGCCTTGCTGACCAAGGCCCGAGCTGCGGCGTGATGGCCGCTCATGCCGGAGTGAATTTCAGCAAGAAGCTTGCACCCTTCCTCTTCGGTTATACATCTCTGGAGGACACCGGTGATGCTTCTTTTATTCAGTTCCCTTTCATGGACCCGATAGGCCTTTGATTGGCGAATTATTCTTCGTTCTTCGGTTTGGTCCTCGGGTAACTCATTACGGAGCAGATATCTGAGGAAGGGCTCGGTCCACGGCGCGATAATTGCCATGACTTCATGAGCCGAGGATGTCTCTTCAACAGCTGAGCCTCCAACTATTCCCCCGTCCTTCTCGGCTACCGGGGAGTTGACCTTTCCGGAGTCCGAGGGAGCCAGCACGGTGTTCCCATCTGGCCAGACCACGGATGGCTTAAAGAGCCGTTCTAAAAACGTGTTTTCTAGAACTGGGTCGCGTTTAGTGCCCATTCTGGCGAGAACATCTGCGGCTTCATTGCTATCTCGTGGGACATGATGGAATTCCAAACCTTCAAAGCGGGCTGATATGGCCAGAACGGCGTTTCGGCCTATCGTCATTTTTGGGTCCTTTGCGTCAAACTCACCATTAACTTGTGGTATCGCTAAGTTGGAGTCACCTCGGACCTCCAGACGCTGGACTCCCATAGACACCGCGATCCGCAGGCCATGCAGTAAGGCCTCGTATTTGGCCACGTTATTTGAGTCCGCATACATGATTTGTAGCACGTACCGTATGTTATCACCGGTGGGTGAGGTGAGAACTACTCCAGCCCCCAGCCCGGCCAGCATCTTGGAGCATGATGACCCACAAGTATAGGGGATCAATCGTAGTCCTTTCGATAAGTAAGAGTGTCGAACCCAATGAGGAGCAGAAGGAAATGACAAGCGGTTTTCAGCAAGGTATTCTCTGCAAGTACTGAAAGTAGCGGTAACAGATAGTTTCAATAGCAAGATAATTTGTAACAAGTAACAAGTAACAATAGTAGCAAAGTGCAGCAAGGTGGCCCAACAAAGGACAAGCCGGAGCGATCTCTTATATAAAGCAAAGCGTTCTCGAGGACACATGGGAATTATCATCTAGTCACTTTCATCATGTTTGTTTGATTCGCGTTCGCTACTTTGATAATTTGATATGTGGGTGGACCGGTGCTTGGGTGCTGTTCTTACTTGAACAAGCCTCCCACTTATGATTACCCCCTCTCGCAAGCATCCGCAACTATGAAAGAAGAATTAAGATAAATCTAACCATAGCATGAAACATATGGATCCAAATCAGCCCCTTACGGAATAGCGCATAAACTAGGGTTTAAGCTTCTGTCACTCTAGCAACCCATCATCTAATTACTACTCCACAATGCCTTCCCTTAGGCCCAAAGATGGTGAAGTGTCATGTAGTCGACGTTCACACGACACCACTAAAGGAAGCAACAACATACATATCATCAAAATATCGAACGAATACCAAATTCACATGATTACTCATGACGAGACTTCTCCCATGTCCTCAAGAACAAAAGTAACTACTCACAAATCATATTCATGTTCAAGATCAGAGGGGTATTGAATAGCATTAAGGATCTGAACATATAATCTATACTACTATTAAACAATCAAACATTTTCTTTTCTATAACCACCCCATTTTGTGTACCCAGAATCATTTCTGCCGCCAGATTATCCCACTTAATGAGATCTGACGGACTAAATACATCTGATTAGAGGCAACGATTGCAAGTAGCAATTACTTTGACTGACCATACTCCACCGGACGAATTCCCACGCCACGCCCAGTCCGCATAGGAAAAAAATAGCCTCGCATGATCTGGATAATGATTGCCCCATCGGTTTCCACACTGCGCCCCAGCCCCGCAGTCTCCTCACACGACGCCCGACCTGCGTCCCCGCCATCCTGCTGCCCTTGCCCACGATGCTGACCATTTCTACTGGGACATCACGGACGAGCGAGGTGTCAAGGCGGAGCTCCAGGCCATTGGGGCAGTCTACACCGGCGACGGCGACGCCCAACACCGCCAACCCTGTTCATCCTCGAGATAATCTGGTCCGCGTAGCCGGCGGCGTCGCCTCTCCGCAGTGGATCCTCTCGCCTCCAAACGTCCAAGGTGCAGCTCCCCTCTTCTTGTTTCTTCTATCCCCTTTTTTTGAAAATTTCTAAACCCAAGACAAAATACATCTATCCACCCACGTTGCACTCGGTCGTGGATATTGCACCCTTGGACCAGCATCAACATGATGTCTATAATCCATCTACCTGCATGGTTAGGCTAGCCCCTGTGTACGTCCATGTTGTCGTATGCTTCCAATCAGTTCAGAAGAAATCCATCTTGTATGTACGTACCTGTCGGAAAGCATAATACACTCCAGTGAGTCACTTTCGGAGATCATAGTTGTGGCAAAAATTGGTACCAGATCACAGGTTGTTCGTCCATGATTTTCAAAAAGCAAGTACAAGATCATGGTGTTACTGATGTTAGGAGATAACTGATCTATAATCCACTTGTGTATCAAGCCTGCATCAATGGTGCTTCCAATTATCAACTACCCCCCTCTTTTGTAGTATGGACAAAGACCGTGCCAATTTTCTACAGTTTCATCACCCCAAAAAAAGCACCCTGTTTTGGTAAATGGCAGCCATGTTTATAACCCATTTGGAAGATCTGGCACATGGAATTTAAGAACAATGCATCATCAAATCTTAATTAATTTAAGATCATATCTCAGTGTGTATGATGTAGCGTGTTATGTCTTCTGTGTACAAATGATGTTGTGTGCAGTTCTCAAACTCTTGATATTTCTGACGCCACACAGTTAGAATGGGCCATCATTCTGATTAAAACCATTTTGATTGTTCAATCCCCTAAAGATTAATTGACATTGCGATTGATGTTGCTTTGAGACATCGATAACCAAATGTTGAGTATCCAGAAAAGCGGGTATGCATACGACCCCTCCTATTATGTTATATGTATCAAGGACATTGTTTGTTGTCTTTATGAGTTGAGAGAATCAGATATGTGTCTTGAATTATGTAAGATGTATTTTTTGGTTCCTAAAAGGCATTACATAATGAGTGTGGTCTGCCATTTTTCCCACTCGATGCACATATGAAGCCCAAAGTCTTGTGATCAAAGTTGTTTATGCCTGAATCAGTCTATTTCTGTAATCACAACATGTATCAGATTGGTTAACATTGGTTTCAGATTGGGATGACTGAGTTGTCATCGTGATGCAACGGAGGGTTAAGACAAGTGACGATGAGGAAAGACGGAGGTTTGAGATAGATGCTACAGCTGTGGTGGCGGTGGTAGAAGCTTGCGATTTGGATGGTAGAATTATGTTATGTTTACAATGCCATGTTAATAAATAGAGAACACACTTGGATAGATGGCTTGTGTTGATTCTCACCAAATAACTTACCATTTCATTCTGCAGTATGGACTGAACTGGGAGAAGGAAGCAATTAATAATTTAATTGAGAAGGCACATGTGAAGCTGACAGTACATGAGCTAATGTTTAGGTACATTATTTCTTCAACCATCCAAACTTCAAACTGTATATCATTGTTGTAAATCAAGTGGAATATATGTGTTGCCATAGCTATTCTATTCTGAGTTCAAGCTTTGAATATATAATTTTGGCTCGGTAGTTTGTGCTTCTGTTGTGCAACTGGATCATCACAAAATATGATATGATGTCTTAATGTGGTGCTTTAAATGACAACTTCAGTACAAAGATTTTTGGTTTTCCGTATATGACAAAATGGATGAACATGTCACTGTTATCCATAGCCCGCCCAGTTTTCAAACAACTGTGGACAACTCTAGAATACATTGTTGACAATTTTTTTTAGGATGCCCAAATGGACATGCCATATGATTATTTCTTAATTTTACATTGTTTTCAGATTAATTTTTGTCATTGTTTGCATTTATGTGTAGACTGAAATTTAACTCTAAGCTCCATATACTCCCCAAATTATGCTTAGTAAGGTCCAATTAAGTAATGTGTTACTGGTTGCTATGTGACATTTTAATGTATTGTTTTTTGTTTTTCATGATTCCAGTAGTGTTCATTAGTACACATGGATTTATTTACACCATTAATTCAAACTAAGCTTTTACATAACTAAATCCTTAGGGTTGTTCTAGCGCCAGTCGAGTTGGTAGCTTCGATACATGGCCTCATCATGAAGAATCTTAAAAAATACGTCACATTTCCGACTACTTTTCTGAATAATGAAACTGACACCTCAGATTGATTTTTATCATGAGTGTTGCTGAAGTTCTTAGAGTATTAATTCAATTTTCATGACCAAAAAATTGCATGACCCAATTGTCATGACCAAACACATGTCGTAGACAGATGGTCGTGTTAATATATTTGCATTATGATAAATTCTAGTATTTCATCAAACTTGTTTAAATTATATATTGAATTGTAATATTATTTATTTCTATCATAATATCTTTTCTGTGGATGTGAGCTCTTAAATATGCTTGTAATATTAGTCGAAGCGTGCGTTGCACGTGCATGCTTAATAGTCTTCCACCAAATAAACCAACTAGCATCAACTACAAGATGTAATTAACACTACTAGCAACCCACAGGTACCAATCTGAGGTTTTGAGGCAAAGATTGAATACAAGAGATGAACTAGGGTTTGAGATGAGATGGTGCTGGTGAAGATGTTGATGAAGATTGGTCCTCCCACGATGAGAGGATCGTTGGTGATGTCGATGGCTTAGATTTCCCCCTCCCGGAGGGAAGTATCCCCGGCGGAATCGCTCCGCCTGAGAGCAAAATTGCTCCTGCCCAGGTTCCGCCTCGAGACGGCGGCGCTTCATCCCAAAAGTATTCTCTTGATTTTTTTTTCTAGGGCAAATGGCTTCATATAGTGGAAGACGGGCCCCAGAGGCCTGCCAGGGGCGCTCACAGGGGGGTAGGGCGCGCCCCCCAGGCTTGTCGCTTCCTGGTGGGCCCCCCTCTGATATTTCTTCAACCAATATTTTGTATATATTCCAAAATAATTCTCCATAAATTTTCAGGTCATTTGGAGATGTGCAGAATAGCTATCTCTATTTCACCCCTTTCCGGTCCAGAATCCAGCTGCCGGCAATCTCCCTCTTCATGTGAATGTTGCAAAATAAGAGAGAAAAGGCATAAGAATTGTATCATAAAGTGAGATAATGACCCAAAACATAATAAATAACAATACGAAAACATGATGCAAAATGGACGTATCAGAGCCGTCGAAGTACATTGTCCAATGTGAATATGTACTGTACTCCCTATGGACTTCGGCCTCCGTCCACTCGGCCACGAAATCTGCCAGCACCTGAGATTTAATAGCTCGGGGCGGGCGAAATGTGATTTTGAAAGGGAGGAGTTCAATTGCCTACTTGGCGATACGACCAGTTGTGTCCCTATTGTTGATGATGTCGCCCAGAGGGACCTCGGATGCCACGGTGATGGAACACTCCGAGATTCCATAAAGACTGCATAGGTGATTTTCTCGTAGTGAGGATACCTTGTTTTACACGGGGTCAATACCTCGGAAACATAGTATATGGGTCGTTGCACCTGGAATTTGTGGCCTTCATCGTCGCGTTCGACCACGAGGACCGCACTGATGACTTGGTTTGTGGTCAAGATGTACAGCAACATCGGCTCGCCTATTCCTGGTGCTGCCAGTATGGGGTTGGTGGTGAGGAGCTTTTTAATTTCTTCTAGAGCGTCGCCTGCCTCGCTTGTCCATTTAAAGTTCTTTGTTTGCTTCAGTAGTCGATACAGCGGCAAAGCTTTTTCCCCAAGTCGAGAGATGAATCGGCTTAGGGCGGCTACACAGCCGGTAAGTTTCTGAACGTGCTTGAGTTCGGTGGGAATTTCTAGCACGGCTAAGGCTCGGATTTTAGCCGGGTTGGCCTCGATTCCTCTATGGGAGACGATGAATCCGAGCAGCTTGCCTGCTGGTACCCCGAAGATGCACTTCTCCGGATTGAGCTTAATGTGGTAGACCCAGAGGCTGGCGAATATCTCGCCGAGATCCTTGACTAGCTGCCTAACGTCTTTGGTTTTGACAACCACATCGTCGACGTAGGCCTCGGCTATTTTGCCGATAAGTTTTTCCAGGCATGTCTGAATCATGCGCTGATACGTTGCGCCGGCGTTCTTTAACCCGAACGGCATTGTGTTGAAGCAGAACGACCCGCAAGGTGTTATGAAGGCTGTCGCTTCCTGGTCGGATTCCTTCATTTTGATTTGATGGTAGCCCGAATATGCGTCCAGGAAGCATAGAGAGTCATGTCCTGCCGTGGCGTCGATGATTGATGTCTACTACACAACTTATTCTAGTAGACTCGTGTTGGGCCTCCAAGCGCAGAGTTTTGTAAGACAGTAACAATTTTCCCTCAAGTGGATGACCTAAGGTTTATCAATCCGTGGGAGGTGTAGGATGAAGATGGTCTCTCTCAAACAACCCTGCAACCAAATAACAAAAAGTCTCTTGTGTCCCCAACACACCCAATACAATGGTAAATTGTATAGGTGCACTAGTTCGGCGAAGAGATGGTGATACAAGTGTAGTATGGATAGTAGATATAGGTTTTTGTAGTGCGAACAATAAAAAACAGCAAGGTAGCAAGTAACAAAAGTGAGCATAAACGGTATTGCAATGCTTAGAAACAAGGCCTAGGGTTCATACTTTCGCTAGTGCAATCTCTCAACAATGCTAACATAATTGGATCATATAACCATCCCTCGACGTGCGATAAAGAATCACTCCCAAGTTCCTATTAGCGGAGAACATAAGATAGAAATTGTTTGTAGGGTATGAAACCACCTCAAAGTTATCCTTTCCGATCGATCTATTGAGCTATTCCTATAAGTGTCACAAACAGCCCTAGAGTTCGTACTAAAATAACGCCATATGATACACATCAACCAACTCTAATGTCACCTAGATACTCCAATGTCACCACAAGTATCCGTGAGTTGATTATACGATATGCATCAAACAACTTCATAATCATAATATTCAATCCACACAAAGAACTCCAAGGAGCACCCCAAAGTTTCTATCGGAGAAAAGATAATGAAAACGTGCATCAACCCCTATGCATAGACTACCCCAATGTCACCACGGGAATCCGCGAGTTGAGTGCCAAAACATATATCGAGTGAATCAATATAATACCCCATTGTCACCACGGGTATTCATATGCAAGACATACATCAAGTGTTCTCAAATCTGAAATATTCAATCCAACAATAACGAAACCTCAAAGGGAAAAGATTCGATTCATCACAACAAGGATAGAGGGGGAAGAAACACCATATGATCCAACTATATTAACAAAGCTCGCGATACATCAAGATCGTGCCAAATTAAGAACACGAGAGAGAGAGATCAAACACATAGCTACTAGTACAAACCCTCAGCCTCGAGGGTGAACTACTCCCTCCTCGTCATGGAGACCGCCGGGATGATGAAGATGGCCTCCGGTGATGATTCCCCACTCCTGCAGGGTGCCGGAAAAGGGTTGTAGATGAGATCGTGGAGGTACAGAGGCTTGCGGCGGCGGAGTCAAATTTCTAGGGTTATTTTCGGGGGTTTCTCTATTTATAGGATTTTTCAGCGTTGGAATCAGGTCAGACGGAGCCACGTGGGCCCCACGAGGTACCAGGGCCCGCCTGGGGGGGGGGGGGGGGCGGCGCGCCCTGGTGCCTCGTGGGCACTGGGTGGCCCCCCTCCAGTGGGTCTTGGTTCCAGTATTTTTTATTTATTCCATAAAAAATCTCCAAAAAGTTTCATCCAATTCCAAGAACTTTTATTTCTGCACAAAAAACAACACCATGGCAATTCTGCTGAAAACACCGTCAGTCCGGGTTAGTTCTAATAAAATCATACCAAAACCATATAGAATTGTTATAAACATGGCATGAATACTTCATAAATTATAGATACATTGGAGATGTATCAGCATCCCCAAGCTTAATTCCTGCTCGTCCTCGAGTAGGTAAATGATAAAAGAAATAATTTATGAAGTGTGAATGCTAGCATAGTGCATAAGTTTGATCAATGATAATTTCAATCACTTGTTCTAGCATCAATATATATCATAATCAGTAGCTCATCTCATAAAACTTCTCATGATCAAGTAGCAAACTATTCACATGTTTAAAGTATAGGCCATAAACTTTCTTGAAAACTAACAAACTATGTTCTCAGTCACCAAACAATTGCAATTCATCTCATTTTCAGGAAGGGTCTATGTAAGAGCTTTTATCTAGCAAATTCCACATACTCAACTATCATTTAGTCTTCCATGATTGCTGACACTCAAAGCATATTTTTAGAACAAACCGTTTCAGTCAAACACATAGGAAGATAGGGGCTTAGTGTTTTGCCTCCCAAGTTATTTATCTCATGGATAATGTCAACAATAATAACTCATGATCACCTATATTCAACTGTATATATGTGCCTGGATCATTCCCTACCACATGATGCTTGCCAACTAGAGAATAATTGAGGTTGAAACGAGAAGAAATAATATTGACTCTTGCATAAAAGTAAATATATAAAAGTAAATGCATAAAAGTAAAAGATATGCCCTTCGCAGAGGGAAGCAGAGGTTGTCATGCGCTTTTTGTTGTTGGATGCACAAACCCTTAATGCAAAGGAACATCACGTTATATTGCCCCTTGTGATAGCAACCTTTATTATGCAATCCGTCACTTTTATTTCTTTACCATCACAAGTTCGTACAACGCTTATTTTCCCTTGAAATAAAAGATCATACATTTTTTAGGAGCAATTTTTATTGCTTTGTGCTCCGATGACAACTTACTTGAAGGATCTTATTCAATCCATAGGTAGATATAGTGGACTCTCATGGCAAGAAACTAGGTTTAAGGGTTTTTGGATGCACAAGTAGTATCTCTACTTAGTACGAATTTTTGGCTAGCAAAAGATCCTAAGCAAGCACCACATGTTAGAGGATCCATGACAATAGAACTTCTATGTGAATATAAACAAACATAACTCATTACGTTGTCTTCCTTGTCCAACGTCAACTACTTGATCAAGCTTGAAAATAATTAATGGGGGCTCACAATCATAGAAGATGTCCAAGATAGTATATTTATATGTGAAATTTCTCTTCCTTCAAAATTCTTTCATGAATTGTTCAAGTGACCAAAGCTATGTTTGTTAACTTTCAATAAATTTTACCACTTATACTTCTTGTATGTGAAGTCACTACTCCCCATGGGACAAGCATATGAAGCATATAAATTTCAACTTTATGATATTCAATTCATTTCAACAATTTACTCATAGGATATAAGTGAAGAGCAAGAGTAAATGACAAACTACTCCAAAAAGATATAAGTGAAGACCAAATGAGTAGTTAAGTAAATAGGTAGCTATGTGGGGACTCTCTCTCATTTAAAAATTTCAGATCTTAAGTATTTTATTCAAACAGCAAGGAAAACAAAATAAAATGACATTCCAAGGATAGCACATATCATGTGAAGAAGCAAAAACTTAGGCTCAACCAAAACTGACCGATAGTTGTTGATGAAGAAAGGTGGGATGCCTACCGGGGCATCCCCAAGCTTAGATGCTTGAGACTTCTTGAAATATTAATTTGGGATGCCTTGGGCATACCCAAGCTTGAGCTCTTGTGTCTCCTTAATTCCTCTCATATCATGGTTTCTCCTAAATCTTAAAAACTTCATCCACACAAAACTCAACAAGAACTCGTGAGATAAGTTACTATAAATCAACCCAAAACCTTAACATTCTCTACTGTAACAAATCACTGAAATTATAATTAAACATTGCATACTAAATGCCTCTGCATATTTAATACTCCTATTCACAAATAGAAACATTAAACACGCAAACATATGCAAACAGTGCAATTATAACAGCAATCTGCCAAAACAGAACAGTCTGTAAAAGGGGAATAAGAATCCATACTTCCCTAACTCCAAAAATTCTGAAAAATTACCACGTGACATAGAACTCATGCATGCTTACTTTGTAAAAAATTCAGATTTTTATCATGTTCTAACTATTCAGGAATATTCTGGACATAACAGAAAACTTTCTGTTTTCAAACAGCAACACATGAACTAAAAGATAAAAAACATGATTATTTATAACACCAAGAAAATATCAACAGAAGAAAATGATGCTCCAAGCAAAACACATATTATGTGACGAATAAAAATATAGCTCCAAGTGAGGTTACCGATAGTGTTGAAGACGAAAGAGGGGATGCCTTCCTGGGCATCCCCAAGTTTAGACGCTTGAGTCTTCCTAGATTATTACCTTGGGGTTCCTTGGGCATCCCCAAGCTTAGGGTCTTGCTGCTCCTTATTCTCCTCATATCGATATCTCACCCAAAACTTGAAAACTTCAATCACACAAAACTTAACGGAACTTGTGAGATAGGTTAGTATGATAAAAATAAATCATCCACTTAGGTACTGTCAAGACACGATTCATAATTGTTCTCACATAATGCCTACTATATTCTATCATATCCACAATTTATATTACTCAATATAAGCTATGGAAACACTAAAACAAGCAAACTATGCACCGAAAACAGAATCTGTCAAAAACAGAACACCATGTAGTGAGCGATTTAAAAACCATACTTCTGTACCTCCAAAAATTCTGAAAAATTAGTACAACGTAAAACATTTGTAACCCAATACTTTGTAAAAATTTCAGAATTTTTTCACGCTCCAGTACAGAATAGAAATTCTAGAACTGGACGCAAAAGTTTCTGTTTTTTGCACAGAATCAAATCAACAAGCATCCACACTATCCCAAAGGCTTTAATTGGCACATTATTGAAAGAAAACATATAAAACATGATTACTACAGTAGCTTAATCATGTGAACACACAAAAACAGTAGGTATAAATATTGGGTTGTCTCCCAACAAGCGCTTTTCTTTATTGCCTTTTTAGCTAGGCACGATGATTTCAATGATGCTCACATAAAAGTAAAGAATTGAAACACAAAAAGAGCATCATGAAGCATATGTCTAGCACATTTAAGCCTAAACCACTTCCTATGCATAGGTATTTTGTGAGAAAATTGTTTATGGGAGCAAGAATCAACTAGCATAGGAAGGCAAAACAAGCATGACTTCAAAACTTTCAACATAAAGAGAGGAAACTTGATGATGTTGAAATATGTAGAAGCATATATTCCTGTCTCAAAATAATTTTCAGTAGCATCATGAAGAAATTCAACAATATAGCTATCACATAAAGCATTCTTTTCATGATCCACAAGCATAGATTTTTTATTACTCTCCACATAAGCAAATTTCTTCTCATTCATAAAAGTGGGAGTATCATATGAAACTCGAATATTATAAATTGTTTCCACATTAAAAGAGTGGTGTTCAGTAAAAGGATTATAACAAGTATTATAATAATAATCATCATTATTTTTCATAACATAAGTATCATCACAATAATCATCATAGATAGGAGGCATGAAATCATCATAACAAATTTGATCATTCAAAGTAGGGGGACTAAAAAGATCATCTTCACTAAGCATAGCATCCCCAAGCTTGGGACAAACATTAATTGCATCAAATAAATTCTCAAACATGTCATTCTCGTCAAACATAGCATCCCCAAGCTTGTGGCTTGGCATATCATTAGCATTATCACTATTATCATCAATAGTATGAATAGCACCAATAGTATAACAATTATTATCATAAGAATTTTCTAAGTTGGTGCCAAAAAGATTTTCAAGATTATAAGAAGTATCATTATTTTCCCAATCATAATCATCATAATGAGTAATAGGCATAATAAAATCATCCTCAATAGTTCCTTCGGACATTGTACCATAAGACAAAGAAGCAATATCATCATCGAGTATATCATCTTCCACAATTATTTTTGATTCACTCTCATGAGGCACAACAATAATAGGGGCAACATTATTTGGGAGGGATACCTTTTTACCTCTACTCTTTCTTCTTCACCACATCATGTGTGGGTTTAATCAATTTTTCCGAGCTTCTTATTGATGAGATTGGTTGAATAGGAAGCTCCTCCTCGTCACCTATTTCATCATGAGAGACAATAGGAGGGAAAGTGGAAATCTTTACCCTTTCATTAGTGTTCCTTTTATATTCTATTAGTTTTCCCGTCTTTCTATAGTTGGCAATATAAGCATTCTCATTGCAATTTACCACACAAAACATATAGATTTCCTCTATATTAGTTTCAATGTTGTCTGTGAGAATGAATACTTCAAACCAACTATTTTTATGTGTCAATTCTTCACACCCCAAAAATAGATAAAGCTCATTATAAAGTTCAAGGGCGGTCAAGTCATTACAATATTTAGCCATGATTCGATCATGAAAAAGTATGCATTGAAAATTAAGGTGACCAACTTTATTGCAAAGTTCACAAGTAATGGGATGAAGAGAGCATAATTTTGTAGCAAATTCTTCTATCACTTTGAGCAAAAAATTGGTTCTATCATGTTTATGCTTCTTACAAAATCTATCATTCCTATAAGACATGTCTTCGCAAACTTTATGCACTCCACAAAAATTGACATGCTTATAAGAAACATTTTTGTCATGACTAGTGCAATCATCATTAGTATTTTGGATATTCATAGAATTCATACTAACAACATTGCAATCATGCTCATCATTCAAAGATTTTATGCCAAACATTTTATTGAATTCTTCTTCTATCAATTGAGCACAATTTTCCGCTCCATCATTTTCAAGAAAGACATGACAAAGACAAATAATATGAGGCAACCTCAATTCCATTTTTTTGTAGTTTTCTTTTATAAACCAAACTAGTGATAAAACAAGAAACTAAAAGATTCGATTGCAAGATCTAAAGATATACCTTCAAGCACTCACCTCCCCGGCAACGGCGCCAGAAAAGAGCTTGATGTCTACTACACAACTTATTCTTGTAGACTCGTATTGGGCCTCCAAGCGCAGAGTTTTGTAGGACAGTAGCAATTTTCCCTCAAGTGGATGACCTAAGGTTTATCAATCCGTGGGAGGTGTAGGATGAAGATGGTCCCTCTCAAACAACCCTGCAACCAAATAACAAAAAGTCTCTTGTGTCCCCAACACACCCAATGCAATGGTAAATTGTATAGGTGCACTAGTTCGGCGAAGAGATGGTGATACAAGTGTAGTATGGATAGTAGATATAGGTTTTTGTAGTGCGAACAATAAAAAACAGCAAGGTAGCAAGTAACAAAAGTGAGCATAAACGGTATTGCAATGCTTAGAAACAAGGCCTAGGGTTCATACTTTCGCTAGTGCAATCTCTCAACAATGCTAACATAATTGGATCATAAAACCATCCCTCGACGTGCGATAAAGAATCACTCCCAAGTTCCTATTAGCGGAGAACATAAGATAGAAATTGTTTGTAGGGTACGAAACCACCTCAAAGTTATCATTTCCGATCGATCTATTGAGCTATTCCTATAAGTGTCACAAACAGCCCTAGAGTTCGTACTAAAATAACACCATATGATACACATCAACCAACTCTAATGTCACCTAGATACTCCAATGTCACCACAAGTATCCGTGAGTTGATTATATGATATGCATCAAACAACTTCATAATCATAATATTCAATCCACACAAAGAACTCCAAGGAGCACCCCAAAGTTTCTATCGGAGAAAAGATAATGAAAACGTGCATCAACCCCTATGCATAGATTACCCCAATGTCACCACGGGAATCCGCGAGTTGAGTGCCAAAACATATATCGAGTGAATCAATATAATACCCCATTGTCACCATGGGTATTCATATGCAAGACATACATCAAGTGTTCTCAAATCTGAAATATTCAATCCAACAATAACGAAACCTCAAAGGGAAAATATTCGATTCATCACAACAAGGATAAAGGGGGAAGAAACACCATATGATCCAACTATATTAACAAAGCTCGCGATACATCAAGATCATGCCAAATCAAGAACACGAGAGAGAGAGATCAAACACATAGCTACTGGTACAAACCCTCAGCCCCGAGGGTGAACTACTCCCTCCTCGTCATGGAGACCGCCGGGATGATGAAGATGGCCTCCGGTGATGATTCCCCCCTCCGGCATGGTGCCGGAAAAGGGCTGTAGATGAGATCATGGAGGTACAGAGGCTTGCGGCGGCGGAGTCGAAGTTCTAGGGTTATTTCTGGGGGTTTCTCTATTTATAGGATTTTTCAGCATTGGAATCAGGTCAGACGGAGCCACGTGGGCCCCATGAGGTACTAGAGCGCGCCTGGGGGGGGGGGTGGCGCCCCCTCCAGTGGGTCTTGGTTCCAGTATTTTTTATTTATTCCATAAAAAATCTCCAAAAAGTTTCATCCAGTTCCAAGAACTTTTATTTCTGCACAAAAAACAACACCATGGCAATTCTGCTGAAAACAGCGTCAGTCCGAGTTAGTTCAAATCAAATCATACCAAAACCATATAGAATTGTTATAAACATGGCATGAATACTTCATAAATTATAGATACGTTGGAGACGTATCAATGATCTAGTCAATGCGCGGGAGTGGAAAGGGGTCTTTGGGGCAGGCTTTGTTAACGTCTTTGAAATCGATGCAAAGCCGCCAGGATTTATCCTTTTTTGGCACCATGACCAGGTTAGCCAACCATTCAGGGTGTTTGATCTCGCGAATGAACTCGGCTTCTAACAGTTTAGCTAGTTCTTCCCCCATAGCTTGACGCTTTGGCTCGGAGAATCGCCGAAGTGCTTGTTTGACTGGTTTGAATCCTTTTATAATGTTCAAGCTGTGTTCGGCTATGTTTCTTGGGATGGATGGCATGTCTGAGGGATGCCAGGCGAAGATGTCCTAATTTTACCGAAGGAAACTTCGTAGGGCTTCGTCGATTTCTGGGTCCAGTTGGGCACCAATGGACACCGTTTTATTTGGGTCCGTTGGATGTACTTGAAATTTAACAATTTCATCCGCTGGTTTGAAAGATGTTGATTTAGATCTCTTATCTAGAATGATGTCGTCCGAGTTGACCATGGCCCGGAGTGCTGTCAACTCTTCGGCTGCAAAGGCCTCTGCCAGCGACTCGAGGGCGAGGGAGGCCATTTTAATTTCGGCCCTGAGTGCCCTCTCTGGGTTGCTGGTGACAGTTATCACTCCGTTGGGGCCCGACATTTTTAGTTTCATGTACCCGTAATGAGGTATGGCTTGGAATTTTATGAATGCCTCCCGCCCTAGAAGGGCATGATAACCACTTAGGAAGGGTACGACGTGGAATGTTAGCTCCTTGGACCGATAGTTCTCGGGAGTGCCGAAGACCACGTCGAGAGTAATTTTTCCCTCACATCGCGCCTCTCTTCCGGGGATAATGCCCTTGAAAGTTATGAAGCTGCGCTGGATGCGGGTTGTGTAGGGGAACGTAGCAGAAAACAAAAAAATTCCGACCTACGCACCAGCCCAGGACCACTATGGAGACTGCATACAAGGTTTGATCTTTTTCGTTACCGACTCGTAGCCCAGCGGAAGTAGAGTCGATGACGATCGGCGGTGCAGATCCCCGCAGCTAGGATTTACAACCTCCCAACCGCGAGGATGTACTCCCTCATCTGCCCCTCGGACAGCCCTCCGGGAGGCGGTCAGACAATCCCTCGGACGGTGTCGCGGACAGCCCTTCGGGAGGACCTTCGAAACTCGGACGATCACTTGGACAGCCCTTCGGGAGGACCCTCGAAACTCGGACGATCACTCGGACAGCCCTTCGGGAGGCACTCTCGAACTAAGACCGAAACTACGATCTCTCTACAGAGTTGCACACATACGGTGTCATCTATCCGGCAAGGCTTCGCCGTCCAGAACTAGTTCCCACCGGAACCCAAACAGCCTTTCGGCTCTACAAAACTATTTTGCGTGGGAGGGAGAGAGAGAGCCAGACGAGCATGGCATTTGTATGTGAGCAAGGAGTGAGTGTGGAGGCAGCCCCTCCACCTCTATTTATAGGAAAGCCAAGGGGTAGGATGGGCACTTCCAAAAAAACCCAAAATGCCCATGAAGGAAAACTTCCACATGGGCATAAAGGAGAATTAGTGGAGCAAGTGGGGCCCCAAGGAGAAGCACCACATGTGGCCGGCCAGCCCTCTTGGGGGGCCCCCAAGGGAGGTTTCTTAGCCGCCAAGCCTTCTAGAAACCTTTTGGAAAATATCCCAAAAGGTGACTTTCCATAAAGTAAACCAAAAAGCACTTTCACTATTCACGAAGACATTTTTCTGCGTCCGTTAAATCCCAAATTATTTCTGTGTGCCTAGAACAATTCCAGTACTCACCAAAACAATTTTGAACGCATTCCGAAACAATTCCGGAACAATGTTTTTCTTCAGCGAAAAGCTACCATAGCGGTTCCGGCTGCTCCGGAACATTTCCGGTTTTTCCTCCGGAAAAATCCCAGAAGTCTCCAGAACGATTCTGGCACCCTCCAAGAATTTCCATACATGTGCCGAAACCAATTTGACTTAATGGAATACCCTGAAACAACTTTTCAGTTCTACCGGAACTATTTCGGTGTCCTCTCCGGAACGTTTCCGTTTCGTCCGAAACTTTTTTGGTGTTTTTCTCTTAGACTCCTTGTCTAGCATTCAGCAGATAGATGACCCTTAAGCATGTGACCCTATAGGTTCGGTGAAGTATAGACATGACCGGAACTCTTTCCGATCAATGATCAACATCGGAGCCGTGGACACCCATATTGACCCCTATACCCACACGAATGAATATTCGAGTGAACCTCCAGTTGCCGTGTGCTATTCCTGTTGCTTCGCGATATGTTACAAATACCTGAGGTGAGAAACATCGGCATCCCTGTGGATCAACACTTGTCCACAATGTCAGTTACCTCGTTGCCGGTTTTGTTCTCTTTTCTCGTTTCCGTGTTCCGGCATCCCTGTGATCAAATCACAATGTGTGTGGCCAGACGATGATGGATACCGTAACACCGAGAGGGCCCAGAGATATCTCTCCATCATCGGAGGAGCAAATCCCAATCTTGAGCTATCAAGTTACTTGACATACTTTTCCATGAACCCGTAAGCCACCGTAATAGCCACCCATTTACGGATGACGTTTAACAAACCCCAAAGTTCATGAAGCAAGCATGAAGAAACTCGATACTCTCATTGTCTAAGGAATTATGCAAACATTAACTTCTCTGTGTTATTAACCATTAACTTGTGACGAATGAATCTCATAGCATAACATCAATTCGGGTCGATTCAACACAAGTGTTCTACTAACATTGTGCCCTCAAAGTTGCCGGCATAGTCATTCCCATGATCAGGAAAACAGAACCATCATGCAACACTTGAGCTAGTCTTAGAGGCCAGACTAGGAATACATTTTACCATTTATTATTCCACACATGCATATGAGTCTTCCTTCAAGCCTCGTGGTTATTGCAGATTCGAGAACCATAGCAGTTATAGCATGGAACATGAACATAATTATGAGCATGGAGATAAATAATAACATTTGTTATTGCCTCTAGGGCATATCTCCTACAGCTTGTATCCAGTTGCATTTTTTGCAGAGTCTCCTTGTAGATGAGGTTCAAACTGCTACTGCCGTCCATTAGCACCTTATGCAGCCGGCAACCGTCCACTATGGGCTCGAGGACCAGGGCGGCTGGGCACCAGCCGAGGTCAATTGCCGGCTGATCGTGCTCCTCGAATGTGATCAGCGTGTCTAACCACGCTGCCGAGGGTGTGCATATCTGGACGGGACCGAGCTCGTGAAGAGCCCTTTTTCTTTGGTTCTTTGATACATATGTTCGATAGATCGTCATGACCTCGGCTTCATCCGAGGAATCTATGGCATGATTGGTGGTGGGCCTACTTGCGAGGAGAGCCTCACCGCCCTTGGCCACCTGTTTCATGACCCAACAAGCTCGAAGGCTGTGGGTTGGATTGGCATTTAACGAGACGGAGTGTATTGGGCATGGTTGATCCAGCAGTCCGTCCAAGACGGTCGGAGATCCTGTCTTCCTTCTTTTTCGTAATGATTCTGCTAGCATAGGGCGCTTAAGTGGCTGCCCTTGTGCGAGGTCGTATTCTTTTGATTTGCCTGAGCGGGCTAATTCCTGAGCCAACCAAGCGTCTTCAATGATGCAAAATTTTGATACCAACTCTGAGAGTTCGGAGAAAGTATGAACTCAGCGCCGAGCAAGGGCGTTTAACACACCCTCATCATGACAGTTGTGACAGAAGGTGGCGAGTGCTTCTACGTCTGAGCAGTTGGTTATCCTGGTCTTGACGAACAAGAATCGCGACCAGAATTGCCGAACTGTCTCCTCGGCTCATTGTTTTATATAGATCAGGTCCCAGACGCCGGGAGGTGATACGTCTCCAACGTATCTATAATTTTTGATTGTTCCATGCTATTATAGTATCAATCTTGGATGTTTTTATATGCAATTATATATCATTTTTTGGGAGTAACCTATTAACCTAGTGCCCAGTGCCAGTTGTTGTTTTCTGCTTGTTTTTGGCTTTTCAGAGAATCAATACCAAACGAAGTCCAAATGCCACAAAACTTTTTGGAGATTTTTTCTAGACAAAAGAGACCCTGCAGACTTGGAGAGGAGGCCACAAGGTTCATGAAGCCTCCACAAGGCAATAGGGCGCGGCCCCAGGGGGCGCGCCCTGATGCCTTGTGGGGCCCTCGTGGCTCCATTTGACCTAATTCCACTCCTATAAATTCACAAATATTCAAAAAACCATCAGAGGGCCAGAGGAGAAAACCTTCCCGCCGCTGCAAGCCTCTGTTCTTCCGCGATCCCATCTGGAGGCCTTTTCCGGTACTCTGCCGGAGGGGGAATCGATCACGGAGGGCTTCTACATCAACCTTGCTGCCCTTCCGATGATGTGTGAGTAGTTTACCATAGACCTACAGGTCCATAGCTAGTAGCTAGATGGCTTCTTCTCTCTCTTTGATCTTCAATACCATGTTCTCCTTGATGTTCTTGGAGTTCTATCCGATGTAATCTTCTTTTGCGGTGTGTTTGTTGGGATCCGATGAATTGTGAGTTTATAATCAGATTATTCATGAAAAATATTTGAGTCTTCTCTGAACTCTTTTATGCATGATTAAATATAGCTTTGTATTTCTCTCCGATCTATCGATTTGGTTTGGCCAACTAGATTGGTTTATCTTGCAATGGGAGAGGTGCTTTGTGATGGGTTCAATCTTGCGGTGCTCAATCCCAGTGACAGAAAGGGACATGACACGTATTTGTATTGTTGCCATTAAGGATAAAAAGATGGGGTTTATTCATATTGCTTGAATTTGGTTCTCTACATCATGTCATCTTGCTTAAGGCGTTACTCTATTTTTATTAACTTAATACTCCAGATGCATGCTGGATAGCGAGCGATGAGTGGAGTAATAGTAGTAGATGCAGGCAGGAGTCGGTCTACTTGTCTCGGACGTGATGCTTATATACATGATCATTGCCATGAATCCATCATAATTATTTGCTTTTCTATCAATTGCCCAACAGTAATTTGTTTACCCACCGTATGTTTCTGCGCTCAAGAGAGAAGCCTCTAGTGAAAACTATGGCCCCCGGGTCTATCTTTATCATATAAAAAACATAAAAATACCTTTCTGAAATTTATTTACTTTTATTTAGTTTACTAATTTACTTTATCAATTTATCTCTATCAGACTTAATCCTTGCAAGTAACCGCTAAGAGGATTGACAACCCTCTTATTCGCGTTGGGTGCAAGTGTTTGCTTTTGTGTGTGTAGGTGCTGTTCACTGGATCTTGCTTGGTTCTCCTACTGGATTGATAACCTTGGTTCTTAACTGAGGGAAATACTTATCTCTACTATACTGCATCATCCTCTCCTTTTTGGGGAAATACCAACGCGGTCTACAAGTAGCCGGAGGCCCCGAATTACTTGGGCAATACTCGACGTGGGGGGTGGGTGGGATCAAAAAAATTAATCCGATCGAGCGGGGTTCCGAGGTGCCCCCGCGTTCCTTGTGGGAAACATGTGCGGAGGAGGTATCCGGGCTCGGCTTAACATCCGAAATGCCCGTTTCTTCTAGCTGGCCAGACTCATGCCCGTTTCTTAGGGGGGAGCTCGGATCCGAGGTTTCCTCCAATCAGATTCCATAGGCCGAGCTCATCGAGGGAGCATAAAGCTCCGGACAGGCTTCCCGATCGCGCTCTACCGCCTCAAAGGGGGAACGCGATTCGAGATCTGTTGAGCCCTCAGATGGCTCGTTGGTGAAGGTCATCAATGCACCTGTGGTGCCAAGGGGACTCAGATTGCCCGTTGGTGAAGCCATCGTTCCCAGGCGATCAAACAGTGAGCTCTCAATGAAAGCACCAATGTCAGTGTCAAAACCGGCAGATCTCGGGTAGGGGGGGCAAGCTGTGAGATTGGATCGATGGGCAACAAGAGACAAGGGACACGGTGTTTTATCCAGGTTCGGGCCCTCTTTAAGGAGGTAAAACCCTACGTCCTACTCTTGTTTATATGATGGGTGTATTAAAGTACAGAGTTTATCTACCTCGAGATCGTGAGTTGTGGTCTAAACCCTAGGGGTGATGATGAATGCGAATGTCTACCCCTCTACGGACTAGACCGTCTGGCTTATATAGGCACCAGGGGTATCTAGGGTTACACATGGTCGGTTACCATCTAGGGATTACATGCCGAATCTAATATACTTGGGGTACACGCCAAGTCTTCGGTGAGGCCCGATATGCTGGCTCTACAGGCTGGAGGCTTTCAGAGTCCTTATTCTTCAACGGGCCTTGAGTCTGGCCCATGGACTAGACCGACTAGGCCGAGACCCCCTAGTCCAGGACACCGTCACCTGCCTTCAAGCTATGCCCACATCGGGCTTTCCTGTCAGTGTCAGTCGTTGTCTAGCTATCGGGCTGCTTCGTTTGGATGTGTCAGGGATGCCTCGGTGGATGGGCAACTGGTGTGTGCTTGGTTGACCATGCAATCTATATGGCTCTATCATATGGAATTGGTTTTCGGCTCCATTTTGCCAGGCACTTTGGGAGTGTTGTCGGCTGGCGACCAGGACTTCGTTGGGGAGGCTGGTCCTCGTTATGTTCGGATCGTCTTCCTGGTGCTCGGCTCATCCAGTTTGGTGTTAAAAAATATCGTTCAAGTCGACGAACCAAGTCTCTCACTACCCCACACGCCTCTTCAAGCTGCTCTGCTAGGGACTCATTGATAGCTTCAGGTTCTTGTTGCTCTATCAGGGCATTCTTGAGTGCTTCAGGTTCTTCGTGTTGCATCTTGATGGGTCCAATTTTTCATGTTGGCCTGCTAGACTTGCATTCAGCTCGACATTTGTGAATTCCAACTCTCCCTACAGAAATCATCTATCCAGGTTAACAGTCAGTTTAATATTAGCGTTGGCTAGGTTGGGTTATGCTCTGCACTGTCACCGGGTCTATTCAGAGTCGTTGCTTCCTGCCACCATTTTGCCGGGCACTTTGGGAGTGTTGTCGGATGGCGGCCAGGACTTCGTTGGGGAGGCTAGTCGCCTGGTCCTTGTTATGTTTGGATTGCCTTTCTGGTGTTCGGCTCGTTCAGTTTGGTGTTAAAAAATACGATTCAAACCGGCAAACCAAGTCCATCACGGCCCCACATGTCAATGTCGGGCCTGCAACACGTCAAGTCGGGCTTACGTGCTCACTAGGTGAGCCTAGGTCCGCGAGATGTTACATTGAAGCGAGGCGAAGGACCCGGATTCGCATCCATGCGCGATAAAAACCGGCGGCTCGGAATAAGGTTGTGTCTAAGTGTGACCAGTACGAACAAACGATTGGGTAGTTATCGGAATCTTCATGTATTCATACTTAGATGCCTCAAATTCTTGGTTGAGCCTATACCTGGCCATCTGTTGGGCCGGGTCGGACTTCGGACCAGGCCTAACAAAGCCTGAGACAGAAAACCTAGGCTCGGGCCCGGCCCGGCCCGGCCGTTGGGCCTAGTTTTCAGGCCCAAGCCCGGCCCGTCAGTGAAAAAGCCCGCCGGGCCTCTTCCGTAAAACACAAAAAAGGCAAGCCCAGGCCCGGCCCGACATGTCCTTCGGGCTCAAAACTCAGGCCCAGGCTCACCCCGCGGGCATGTGACACCCTGGTTTTTGGCCCTTTCTTTTTCTTTTGGATTTCTTTGAAATTTTATTTGGAATTCCTTTTCTGTGGCTCTGTGGTCTTGAAACCTGGGAAGATCATCTCTTCTTCCTCTCCCAAGTGATTCATCACCCTCAAATCTTTCCCAAGGCCATGTAATTTCCATCTTAGCCCAACCCCAATATTTATTTCTTGGGAATATTCATTTTTCTATTAAAGGAATAACCCTGTTTGCCCTAGGTTGTGAAGCAACCTACATTTTTGTCTTTCACAAAATTCCCACAAAATTCTCAAAATTTCTTTGGACCATATGGACCTTGGATATGTAAAAATATTCAAGATTCCATGCTCATGGTGAGCACACCATCCAATCTTTGCTTCTGGTCATATTTTTAGATTGTGAAGCAACTATATTTTATATGGCTTCATAAATTCTGAAATTTTACCAGAACATTCTCCTACCTATATAACTTCTCTCCACCAAATTTGGGCTCATTTAATTTAGCCAATATTTCTCAATAATTTCCCTAAGTTTTTGTCCAGAGGAAAGCATTGTGAAGGAAGTACCATTTTGATTCATCCAAATGGTATGAAATTTCTACAGTGCCTTCCTATGCCCTAATTATCATTCTCCACCAAATTTCAGCTCAATCCCTTCATCCATGTGAGCACAGCTTCAACTTTTATATTTCTGTCTAGTGGGGCAATTTGTGAAGCAAGTGCTTTCTAGGCTCTTCCATTTGAGCCCCAAATTTGCATAGGCAGTCACCTTAGTGTTTTATCAAGCTCACCCGAAGATCATGCCCATTGGACTTGTGCTTTGCCCACACCACTGATCAAACACCTTCCTGATGATTAGTGTATGAGCCTAGTCCAGCCACCCCTTGAGCCACTGTTCTTGTTTCTTTGCATCTAACACCTGCTGGGGGAGTGCCCAACCGGCCAGACATGTTTGGCCCGCCCGGAACGCGTGGCAACGCCACGGTCACGCGGTGACCACGCGGCTGGCATGCCAAAACACGCGCTCTGGAATTGGGGCCCTTGGCCACAGTGCATTCGTCGCGCTCTCGCCACCGGAGCATGTCCAGCAGCTCCGTGGCATCCATGTGCTCACTCCCCAGCCCTCGCCCCCTCCTCTTTCTTCCTCCTCACTCCACGACAGCCCTGCTCGCGCTCTGTCCGCCGCCCCCACCACCATGGCCGGTCGTGGACGACCCTCCCGAGCCTTCCTGAGCACGCCCGAGCTCTCTCCTCTCCCCGTGAACCCTCCAGGCACCTCTCCTCTCCTCATCCGCGTGTCCTCTGTGCTCTGGCGCGCGGCACACGCGTCGCCGCGGCCACGACCTCGCCGGGCTATATATAGCCACTCCTCGAGCCCCTAGACCACACCAGCAGCTCCCTCTCCCTCCTAGCACTCCACCCATCCATCCAATTGAGCTTGAGGAGCTCTCCTGCCCCTCCCATGGCCGAAGCCTCGCCGCCGATCGCCGCTCAAATTTGAGCAATGCCGAGCTCCTCCCCTCCTCCTTTCTCCACCAGTAGATCCCCCAAGTCCCGTCGAGCCTTCCCCTACCCTCGTTTCATCCCCGGGACGGCCGTAGCCTCGTCTCCAAGTCCGGCCGATGCCCTCATCTGTTGGAACCCAAGCCACCGCCGCTTCGATCCTCCTCGGCATCTGTGGTAGGGCAGACTAGAAGCGGCGCTCCCTCCTGAGCTCGTCGGTGCCCAGAGCGTCGCCGGAGGTTGCCGGTGGTGCCGGGGCGAGCGCCGGCCGCGCTCGGCCTCGTCTCTCCTCTGCCCCATCAGGAGGAAGAAGGAGTGGGGTGGAGAGAGAGTCAACGCGGGGCCCGCGTGTAAGTGACCCAGCACCCGGGCCCGCCAGTTTAAGTGGAGGCGCTTTTCCAAGAATACGTTTCCCTTTTCTGAAAACGTATTCTGGTGCAGCTTCGGGCAGATATATGCTTTCTCTACAGCAAAGGCGTATTCCCGGAAATGCGCTTTCCGTTTTCAGCCGCCGGCGCCGCAATCCTTAAATTGCGGACGTTCGTCCGTTAAGAGCAGAAAAGCACAGATTTTGTTTGTTTTTCTGTCTAACGAATGAACGGCCGTATTTTCGCAACCGTAACTCCGAATCAGGTGATTCAAAAGCCCACATTCTCTATTCGTTGAGCCCATTCTGTTGGTACCATTTTCATGATGTTGTCACACTCTGAAAATGACCATTTTTCCCTTGCCCTCTAATCAGCTCCGCCGAGAGAGAAACTTTTCCGGCAAAATTTTCCGCGAGCTTCTCGCACTTCTTCCCGATGAATCCTTCACCCCCAGGCAAGCCACAACAGCCACTTGCATGATGGCCTTGCAATAGCCATGGTTTTCACTTGAATGTTTAAATAATTACTTTGAAATTATTTTGTAAATGCTATGTATATGCTTGTGGATTCATGCTCATCCCTATGCCATGTTCATGTGCATCCAGATATTTACTTGTTAGTAGTATTATTCTCATGTTCCATTCTTGTATTCAGTTCATATGCTAGTGATCATGATATGCTCACATGAATAGTTATGGTTTGTTATGCAAATACTTGTGATATTCATGATCATCTCTACGCCATGTGTATCTCGTAGACTAAATGATTTATTGTTGTTGATGTTATGATAAATGGTTATATTGCACATCCATGCTTATGTTGACATCATGCTCATATGCACTATTATTTCGTCATGTTATTTTGTTATGGCTCAGCTCATCACCATTCAAGTTGAACCTGACATTAATAAAACTTGAACAAATCTGTTGGCTGAGTCATAGTGCCACCGAATCGAGCTCACCAGTGCAGCCACATTTGCCTTATGGGGGGCCCTAATGCGGTCTATTGTCATGCCTCTCGCCGGTGCCTCCAACTAGGGAAGGTTATGTGTGCGCGCTACTCTGATCAAGTAGGCGGCCATAACCTTGTGTGCCCAAGTTGTATGGTACCATTGTCCCCGTTTGGGACCGTTTGTTTTGTTTTGCCACGATGGTGGCCGGCCACGAGGTGGCAGGATGTCAAGAGTTGGCATCGGGGCCACCCATGACTTAGCCCAAAGGGGAGTATGTCGGAGTGGCTGGGAGAGTGTCATGCAATAGATTGGTTTTGTCGGAATGTCGTTGGTCCACTCGAATGGGAACACGAGGCCATGAGTTCCGTGGTGTGGGCACAGTGTACTAACCTCTACAGAGTATATAATCTATCGATAGCCGCGTCCTCGGTCATGGACATAGTTCGTAGTAGGTCACACTGTGGTTCAACAGAAATAATAAACCTGCACACTAAGAACAACAAGATGGCACATGCAGAAGTTGGTGATCGTGTGAGGATCACTATGGTTGGTATTGTTGTGATCGTGTGAGGATCACTATGGTTGGTATTGTTGTGATCGTGTGAGGATCACTATGGTTGGTATTGCTGTGATCGAGTGAGGATCACAATGGTAAGATGTTGACGGTGGTTACGAAGTAACCCCGAGATGGTAAGTTGGTCCAAGGGACCACGGCAACAATCCACGTACACATCATGTATGATAGCATCATGTTCATGTTCATATCATGATTAACATGTACATGCCATGTTCACTCTCATGTTGTTCTAGTAGTATCATGTTCATCATTGATAATTAACCTGTAATTGCCATGATGTTGTTTGTCTTGATTGCTTTGGTTGCTGTGAGCTTGCGAGTACATTCAAAGTACTCACCTGGCATGTCATGCCAGATTGCAGGTAATGCCGTGATTGATTGCTTGTCGAGGATCCCGAGTTTGCACGCTAGGATGTGTCCCAGCCAGAGTCCCTGTGGAGTGGAGTTCATCACCATCGTCGTTGTTCCGCTGCTAGAAGTTATTCCGTCGCTACGAGTTGTTCCGCTGCTAGCATAGAGCTATCTGAGCAGGCATAGTATCGCCGTGCCCCTGTAACCTTTGTAATATCGGACCCTTGTACCCATTTAATTGTAATAAGAGTTGATTTGTTCTATGCCAAGCAGTGCCGTATTCAAGAAGACTTGATGGGCTGGAATACAGGGTGTTCCGGTTCCTCTGAGCCGGGGTGCCACATGCTTTGGTATCAGAGCAGGTCTGGCTGTAGGACGCTCTAGTCAGCGTGAGCGTTAGAAATCAGTAGTTCAGAGTCTAGCTTGCTTGTTGTTTGGTTGTTGCATTTGTTTGCTGCATAGCATGCATGTAGACTTATTATATTGTCGCTAACGGTTGATCTTGTGAGTGTAGGTGGCATCAGTTTCGATCCACTACCTGCACCCTCCATCTTTGCATACCTGCTTTTCGGTGTTTAGTGTCATCTCTGTCCCAACAGAGTGATGCCATGGTACCAAGTGTTCCAGACACCACTTGCAGAATTGTGCTCAGGTATCGCGCCTATATATTTTTCTTCCGCCACACCTATCGTTTCGGTGATAGACATGTTTCTATCCCGGATCTTGCCATCCGACTCGCCGCTTTGGCAACCCTTACTGGTCTTTGTTACCAGGAAAGGGCAATGCCAGCAGACCCTTCTTTGCACAGCTATCCTACCCTATCACCCATTCCCTGGACGAGTACGGTTTCCTTCCGTCCACTTGATGATGATGTGGCCGTGACATCCGTGTTCCGCTACATGACCACCGAGTACGTCCTCATCCCTAAGACCGTCCAGATGCAACTGGTGCTGAGCCAGTGCTTGGTGTAGCTCTGTTTACACCAACCTCTCCACATGTTGATTCACTTTCGTGCACACCGTCACAACATGTTAGATCGTAGTACTGGAGTTTCCGCGAGATTTGAGTGCTTAAGTAGGCATGCATATTGTTGTGGATAGCAGTAAAATGTGATGTTGCTTGTATGTAACCTTGATGCCTGTTGTGTGCTTCTGTTCAGTCATTTCTTTTGCTTCTTTCTTTGGGCCTTTGGTGTTACCTTATTTCCCCTTATGAAAGTTGCTCATCGAACGGCCACCGGACTCGAAGAATCAGTGAGGAGTTCAAATATTTAGAAGCTCAGCTAAACATTATGGAATTCTCAGCCGACTACATTATATTGGGAATATCTGGTTTTAATGCAAATGATATCCTGGATTGATTATCAGCAACAAGTCTACATCAGCGCGCAATCTTCTCAGCAATAATGATTAAACCAACCGAAAGACAAATTGTGTGCAAGAGCAATAGTACACTTGCAGTTAAAGGTATGGCTAATATACAAGTTTGGTTCGGTCTGGAGTAAAAATTTGAAGCATGTTATACCTAGAAGAAAGCCAGAATGTGCCATGGATCCAGTACCTAGCAAGAAGTATAATCGGACAACTCTTTTCATACAAGTAACCAACAGCGGGAGTCTTAAGGTTGTGTGTATAACATTCAGTCTGCGCACTATAGTGAGAATCTTCTGGAGGAAGCAACCCAGTCTTTCTCCGCAAGCTACCAGAGAAGCTTACAACGCAAGGCTCCTCAATCGTTTTCGATACGATATGTGGATAGCTTCCAATGTAAGATACTCAGTCTTCTTCGGTAGGCCACCATAGAAAGCTTCTGGCATAAGTCACCAAATCTTCCTTAGTAAGCAACCAAGGGAAAAGCTTCTGAAGCACGGTACCCAGTCTTTTTCAGCAAGCTATCCCGGCAAAAGCTTCGAGCATAAGCTATCCAGCATTCCTTGACGGACCCACATGTCAACATCGGGCATGGGTGTGTAGCGCATTGGCTCGGTCGTATGCAAAAAGGGCCGGACAACCAAGTCCTTGATGGACCCACATGTCAACATCGGGCATGCTTCACGCCTAGTCGGGTGCATGCGCGCGTCGGGTGAGTCTAGGTCCACGACATGTTGCATCGAAGTGCGGCGAAGGACCCGGGTCCGGATCCATGCGTGATGAAGACCGACGGCTCAAGAGGCAAGAGCAGACTTAAAAAAGACACTTGATTTTGCTCATTAATAAAATCCTTGATAGAGATCTTATCATCGATAGCATAAGAAAACAGAGGAGGGAAACGTTGTCTTAGAGGATGGACAGTGCGAGTGAGTAGCCATGAATCAGACCAAAACAACACGGAATCACCAATATTAACCTTCACAGTAGTAAGACCCCGTATTAAGCTTCATAACGTCTCTCCACCAAAAGGACCCACACAATACAATAACATGAGGCACCAGTCCATCATAATAGGTGTTACAGACTAAAGAGACCTAGGGGATATCAAATTTATTATAAAACATGTGCAAGTGTTTAGTCAACAGAGCTTTGTTTTGAATTTGTACATTGATAATCCCCATACCACCATTCTCTTTAGGCTTATGGACCATAGTCCAGGCAGTAAGTGAATGTTCCAGAACATCATCAGAAGCACACCAAAGGCACTGTCATTCAATCCTCTCAAGTTTCTTAACAATACAAGGAGGGAGCTAAAGGCTACATAAGATGTAAATTGGCATGCATGACAGAGCAGACTTGAGCAGCTCGAGGTGAGCACCCTAAGAGAGAAGGGATGAACGGTCCAAGATCCTACATTCAACTCTGTTGACCACCGACACAAGATCCTGAATCTTAGGCCTTGTAGTACTCATATGTAGACCAAGATGTGTAAAAGGCATGGATCTCAAGTTACAATCAAACATGTTAGCCAAACGAGCTGCCTCGGCATTATCCCCATTGATGGGCACCATATGATATTTGTTGAAGTTGACTTTAAGCCAAGTGAAAGCATGGAAACACATGAATATGTACCTTAAATCAACCAACTGAGAATCCACAACCGGTATCATGAGCAAAGTATCATCCGCATAATGCACAATTGGGAAATATGGGTCATGAGAAGGTATAAGCAAGGATAATAAACCTTTGTGCAGTAAATCATTGACCGAAAATTGCGACAAATCAGTAGCTAGCACAAAGAGCAGGGGGGCAGAGGATCCCCCTGACAAACACATCCTCTACGATGGAATTTTTCCCAGAAGATGAGGATAGATGAGGTCCTAGAAGATAAGTTCTCCTTAACCCAAGCTCTCCACTTCTCATCAAAACCTTTATGTTTAAGCACATGAAGAATTGCCTCATGCTCTACAGTGTCAAAAGCTTTGGCAATGTCAAGTTTGATAATAAGGATAGGCCTCATGGACTTGTGACACTGAAACAGATATTCCAAGGTCCAGCCAATACAATCTTGAATGGATCCACATTTAAGAAAGATATACTGATTCTTATGAATACACCTCAAGATCACATGTTGCAAACAATTGGCCAACTATTTGATTAGGATTTTGAGATAGGTTTTGGTCAAGGAGATGGGCCTAAAATAATTAGGGCATTTAGGGGACAAAACTTTTGGATTTATTGTAATGAGAGAATCATTGATACTATCCAAGCTAATTTTGCCTTCAAAGAAGTCCCTAATAAGGTTTAAAAAGTCTTGTTTAAAACCATTTGGGCTAGGGGCCCTATTATGAGGCAATTGTTTTATAACATCCTCAATTTCTTTGTTAGTAAAAGGTCCAGACAAATCCTCAAGGCCTGAAACCGACGATAAAAGGGCCTCCAAATCAAATCCCATGATAGTAACCTATGCTAGGCCCATGCGATTTTTAAAAGGATCCTAGAGAATACCCGCCATTTTGTTGATGATCATGAACAATGACATTATCCTCTATTTTCAGGCTAGCAGTACTGTTTCTGAGGTATCACTGCTACTTGTGAGCTGCGTTGGGATTTTCCCCGAACAGGAAGGGTGAAGCAATATAGTAGTGGATAAGTATTTCCCTTAGTAGAGAACCAAGGTTATCAAACCAATAGGAGAACCACGCAAACACTCCTTAGCAGTACCTGCACACACAAGAGCAAATACTTGCACCCAACACGGGCAAGAGGGTTGTCAATCCCCTTGTACTCGTTAATTGCAAGGATCAAATCTGATAGTGGTAGATAGATAAATTACAAACTAAAATAAAAGTAAATAAATTTCAGCAAGGTTTTTTTGGTTTTAGTAATATGGTTAAAGTAGACCTGGGGGCCATAGTTTTCACTAGAGGCATCTCTCTCATAAAAATAGCATACAGTGGGTAGACAAATTACTGTTGGGCAATTGATAGAAAAGCGCATAGTTATGATGTTATTCACGCCATGATCATGTATATAGGAATTACGTCCGTGACAAGTAGACCGACTCCTACCTGCATCTACAACTATTACTCCACCAATCGACTGACTCCTGCCTGCATCTATGGTATTAAGTTCATGAAGAACATAGCAACGCTTTAAGCAAGATGACATAATGTAGATAGAATAAAACCAATCAATATGATTAAACCCCGTCGTTTTACCCTTAGTAGCAACAATACAAATACATGCCTCGCTACCCCTTCTGTCACGAGGTGAGGACACCGCAAGATTGAACCTACTACTATGCACTGAATCAACTTGGCCAAAGAAAACCCGTAGATCGGAAAGCATACATAGCTATAACAATCATACATAATAAAGTTCAGAAAAGACTCAATTACTTTCAATGAATAATATGATCATAAACCCACAATTCATCGGATCCCAACAAACACAGCGCAAAAGAAGATTACATCGGATCGATCTCCGAAGAGAACATTGTATTGAAGATCAAAGAGAGAGAGAGAGAGAGAGAGAGCCATCTAGCTAATCACTATGGACCCGTAGGTCCGTGGTGAACTAATCACACATCATAGGAAGGGCAGCAAGGTTGATGTAGGAGCCCTCCGTGATCGATTCCCCCTCCGGCAGAGTACTGGAAAAGTCCTCCAGATGGGATCGCGAAAGAACAGAGATTTGCGACGGCGGAAAAATTGTTTCAGGTGGCTCTCTGGGGTTTTTGGAATACTTTAGAATTTATAGCGCTGGAATTAGGTCAGACGGAGCCACGAAGGGCCCACAAGGCATCAGGGCGTGCCTACCCCCCAGGGCGTGCCCTGTTGCCTTTTCGTCTCCTCGTAGGTCTTCCGGTCCTCCCCCGAAGCTTCTAGGTTCTCTTATGTCCAGAAAAAAATCGTCAAAAAGTTTCATAGCGTTTGGACTCCGTTTGGTATAGATTTTATGTGAAACCAAAAACAAGCAGAAAACAGCAACTGGCACTAGGCACTGGGTTAATAGGTTAGTCCCAAAAAATGATATAAAATCGCATATAAAGTATCTAAGAATGATAATATAATAGCATGAAACAATCAAAAATTATAGATACATCAGAGACGTATCAATCACTCAGTGGCCATAGCATGAAAGAAGTTAGAATTTCCATCCACCACTTTAATCCAACGAATAGTGCATTGCTTTTTCCAATAAAGGTACTGAAGGTGCAGAAAATCCTCAACATGAAGTTTAAAAAATCTTTCTGAATTAAATTCAAACCTAAATAACTGCCGATTCTCCTCCAAGAAATCAAGAGCCAAGGTAACCTTGTTACAGGCCTTAAGCAAAAGTTTAATTATGGCCTTGCTGGTGTGCCATTTTTTCTGATCATATCTAAGACCTTTGAACTTCTCAATTAATACTACTACAGAATTATGCTTTCAGACAGGGGGCATCCCAGGATTTCTGCACACAATCCAAAAACCCAGGCGTCTCCATACAATAGTTATCTAAGCGAAATATTTTGGCCTTGGGAATATTAGTGTCAATAGAAATGATGCAAGTCACATGATCTGAGGTGGTTCTAGTAAGAGGGAGCACAACTGTATTAGGGTAAACTGAAATCCAAGTAGAAGAGATCAAAACCAATCTAGTTGCTCCAGCAAAGGTAAATCATACATATTTGACCATGTGAAAGGCCTTCCTTTAAAAGGCAACTCAAGAATCCCCAAATGCCCAATGATCTCATTCAAAAAGAAAATATCATTCACATCATTACCTGGAAGATTTCTATTATCCAGAGATCTGATGAAATTAAAATCACCAACTAGAAGCTAATTGTCATTTGGCGGGATTTGCAAATTATAAAGCCAACTAACAAGCTCATCTCTCCTTTCCCCCCTAACAAGGCCTATACACATTCACTAAAGACCAAGTCTCAAAACTATGCAACGAGGTGAATTCTATGGTGATGCCAAAAGCCTTGATATCCAATAATCTACCAGTAAAAACAAGAAAGCTCCATAAGACAATAATACCACTCGAGGCTCCATCAGAGGGGGCATAAACAAAATTATCAAAACACTGAGGGCATAACTTTCGAATGAATATGATCAAACAAAGCACATTTTGTCTCATGCAGACATGTAATAGAGCACTGGCATTCCTTAATATTAGCTCTGACTGCCCTCAGCCTAGCCTCGGAATTTAAACCAGGCACATTCCAAAAGGGCACTTTCTAGTTTATCGGTGACATTGTAAGACTATCAAACATTCATCTGCAAGTAAACCTTTGTACAATGTCTTCTTCATGTGATTCGATTGCATGTGCGAGTAATCCCCTCGGGCTAAGGGACGAGGCATAGCCTCATGACCCCGTGCACACAAACTATGGGATTGACGGTATGATTTTCTTTTATATATATGCACGACGATTTGTCCAGTGTCTCCTCCTTGATCCAAGGACTTGTCGGTACCCGAGGCACCGAAGATTAGTGCAAGGAGAGGCAACGTGCAGGAAAGAGTGGAAGGCTACACCAAACACTGGTGACAATAATGCTAGTGCGGTAGGTAGAACCAATTCCTTGGAGGGATAACGATGTAGTCACTATACGCTAATGCGTTGGTATGGTATTTTCTAAATAATCGAGGTAACCCCATGAGATGGATTAGGGTTAAGGTTTGTCGGTGTATAAAACATGGGTATTTTATACCCTGACTTATGCACAGACGGTAGCAGCCTCCTTGCCGGCCAAGGCTTGCCGGAACTTGCCAAATAACAAGATTCAAGACCCAGTTGCAGGAGCTACTAGAGAGAAGCTCAAGACGAAGCATTAACAAGCACTCAACTAGTACTGAGGATGAAGAAGTTCCTTGCCGGCAAGGCTGAACCAGCAAGGTGAAGACCCGGCAATCTCCGTGCCGGCAAGCTCTCACCAGCTCTCCAGCGCTCCACCTCACCAGGCAGGTAGTCGCTAATCAGTGAGGTGTCGACCGCGCAGGCTGGTTGGTGAGATTTGTCGGGCACGTGTCAGCACGCAGGGAGAAGGTTCGCCTTTAATGACACCCATCCAGAAGGCGTGGCAGGCTAATAGGAGGTAGCTGGGCAAGCGGTGCAGGAACCTTGCCGGAGCCCCTCCTCCACATGACACCTAACGGTGCATTTATTGCTTTTGTCCTAAACTGGCAGAGTTAGGTATGATAGCACTGTTTGCTATCTAATTGACTTGTAATTACTGTTTTTCCACTGTGGTAACCCCTTGAGCTATAAAAGGAGGGCCAGGGCAACGGTTAGAGGGATTCGGATCCTTTTCCAAACACTAGCACGTCTTGCATGCGTAGCTGCTCTCCGCACCTTGCCGAGAGAAGCGCTCCTTGTATCTGTGCTCTCACACATCCAATACACCAAAAGCAGGAGTAGGGTTTTACACCTCACGGTGGCCCGAACCTGGGTAAATCCCCCACTCTCTCAATTGATTCTGCTCTTTGTGCACGTTGATCTCCCCTGTTGAACAACAAGGGGCTAGATGGCCCCATAGATGGTCGTACCCACGACATCTTTGGCACGCTAGGTAAGGGGAGCACTTGTGCGAACCTGAATCAGTGGATTGCACGTCAGCTTCATCAACTTCATCACCGTCCTCCTCGTCGTCGATGGCCCCCAAGAAGAAAGGCATCACGATGACGGCCCCTTCGCACGTATCCGCTGGCAGCGCAGGCGGCGCGGCCAAAGCGGGCGGTGCGGATACCGCGGTTGGCACGACCAGCGCAGGTGGCGCGGTCGCCATGCCCACCGTGGTCGGTGCAGGAGACGAGCATGCTGGAGGCGGTCGACTTCCTCCACCCTCTGGCGAACGAAGCCGAGACGGCGCAGGTGGAGCAGATGGATGTCTTCCTCCTCCTCTTCGCCGCGCCGACGAACGCAGCCACCGGAGCAGCAATGTCTGGGGCGGCGCGAGCCAAGATCCCACCGCAGCGGCGCCCAAAGATGCTGCTTCAGGACAGACGCCGCGTCCTTCGCACAATCGGCGCAGCACAACTCCGAGCGGCATCGACCTCATGGCAAGACCCCTGTTGATCAAATCCCAGATCCTCAGGCACCACCTCCGCCACAGCAACCCGCTGCTGATCATGTGCCGCGGCAGCAAGACCGCAATGGCGCTCCTGCTGGCTCTGCCAGAAGTAGAGCGACGTCGCGCTCTTCGCTTCCGGCCATGCCAGCCACAGCAGCAGAGGCGATGGCGTGAGCCCAGATGCTGCTGAACTTCCCTCCGGCAGCAGAGAAGATGGATGAGTGGAGAGCCACCATCCAAAGCTTGATTGGGTTTGCCGAGGCCAGCAAATCACAGCAAGCGGAGCCCTCACGGCGTCCGCAAACCGCACCAGTAGCTCCAACTGGTGGCCGCGTTGACGGTGCCGCGCTAACGGTGCAATCGCCTCCGCGGCAACAGTCTCAACAGCGGCAACGCCAACAACCGCGGCAAGCTCAACGGTCATTCGAGCCCGACGAGATGTCGATGGCCTCTTCGGATCCGCGAGCGCGGCAAGATCAGCGGCAAGTGCTGCAAGACATGCGGGTAGAAGACGCCCGCACCACCATCGAACGGCGTCGGGAGGCGCGCCGTCAATCCGACGCGTGTAACGGCCCCATCGTTGATGAGCCTGCGCCAGGGGTTGGCGGATATCTGCCTTACGAGGTTGGATGTCCTGCCTTCACCTGTGAGCTGCGGCAAGTCCGATGGCCGTCCGTCCGGGCCTTCAAGCCAGAAGTACCAGAAAAGTACGACGGCAAGCTGAACCCGGCAGAGTTTCTGGGCATCTACACGATTGCCGTCCAAGCTACCGGAGGAAGGGATGAGAAAATCCTCGCCAACTACTTTCCGTTGGTGCTGAAGCCCAACGTGAGATCTTGGCTGATGAACTTGCCGGAGAACTCCATTTCTTCGTGGGCAAATCTCTGTAATGAGTTCATTGGTGCCTTTACCGGAGGCCACAAGGCCCCTGGACAGCCCAGCGACCTGCAAGTAATCCCGCAAAGAGATGGTGAAACTTTGCGCAAGTACATCCAGAGGTTCAGCCGTGTACAACGTAACATTCCAGATGTGCACCCCGCAGCCGTCATTGCTGCATTTCACACAAATGTGCGCAATCGGAGGATGCGGGGGAAGATGAACGTCAAACTGCCCAAAACCGTCAACGAGCTCTATACGTTGGCGGATAAGTGCGCACGCGTTGAGGAAGGAAGAAGGCTTCCCAGGGAGGACGCTAGTGCCGAGGTAGCTTCAGAGGACGACGATGCCGCCACCCCGAGGAAGAAGGGCCAAAAGCGCAACAGGAAGCGCAAAGGCAAAACTGTTATGGCCGTTGAGGGCTCCGGCAACTCTGAGTCCGCCAAGAAAGCTAAGACTAAGAACTCCGGCAAGGAGGCTGCTGTATGCGCCGCTTGCCAGGAGGCGGCGGCAAACGAGAAGGCCGGCAAGTCTGATGGGCCGTACTGCAAGATTCACCGCACCAAGGGCCACGATCTCCAAGAGTGCCGACAAGTCGAGCACCTTGTTGAAAAACAGAAGGCTGAATATGAAAAGTGCGACAAAGAGAAGGGCCAAGATGGTGCCGGTGGATCTGGCAAAAAGGCCGTGGTGGTCGAGGAGGCCGTCGCGGCAAGGCCAAGCAGCAGAAAGAAAAACCTGCTAGAGGCCGCAAAAAGAAAGAGGAAGATGATGGAAGTGAAGAAGAAGAGGACGACGGAGAGTCCAGTGAACAAGAATTCCAGAAGGCAACTGAGGCCATGTGCGTTGACGGAGGAGGATCTTTGCACTCCTCTCACCGCCAACTTAAGCAGTGGGCATGTGAGGTTAATGCGGCAGAACCGGCAATAGGCTCTCAAAAGCCACTCAAGTGGTCACACACGCCTATCATTTTCGATGCCGAGGATCACCCTAATCGCACAACCGCGGTCGGGTGTTTGCCGTTGTTGGTTTCACCAACAATTCGCAACCTCCAGGTCACGAAAATGCTAGTTGACGGTGGGGCCGGCCTAAACTTGATTTCTCCAGAAGTAATCAACAGGCTACAGATTCCCGACGAGGAACTCGAGAAAACAAGCACATTTCAAGGAGTAAACCCGGGAAGAAGCGAGCCCAAGGGAAAGATCACATTGCCGGTGACGTTTGGCGGGGAATTGAACTACATGACAGAAAAGATTATGTTTGATGTTGTCAAGATCCCCTTGCCGTATAATGGAATTCTTGGCCGCCCAGCCTTGGCAAAATTCATGGCAGCATCTCACTATGCTTACAATACGTTGAAGATGCCAGGGCCGATGGGTGTCATTTCCATCAACTTTGACAAGAAATATGCAGTTATTTGTGTCGATAAGATGTACAGAGATGCGGTTGCAGCAGAAGTTGCCAAGGCGCTGGCTCCCACCAAGAAGAAGGAAAGCAAGAAGTCCGGCAAGACCTCTGGCAAGGATTCCGGGAAGCGCGCCTCTTCGGAGTGCTGCGCACCCGTAGAAGACTTGCCGGAGTGCTCTGCCGGTAAGAAATCCAAAGCTAATTCACCAGCAACCAAAAAGGTGCCGGTGAGGGAGGACGGCACTGACGGTACCTTCACCATCAGTGCCACCCTTAACAGCAAATAGGAAAGCGCGCTCATTGCCTTCCTGTGGGCGAATGTCGATGTGTTTGCATGGCGACCATCTGAAATCCCCGGTGTTCCCAGGGAGGTAATTGAGAACCACCTTGCTGTCTGTCCCCATGCTCGGCGGGTCAAGCAGAAAGTCAGGAAGCAAGCCTTGGAGCGGCAACAGTTCATTGCCGAGGAAATCAAGAAACTTGAAGCAGCAGGCCAGGTTAGAGGTGTACTACATCCAACTTGGTTGGCAAATCCAGTTGTGGTGCGCAAAGCAAACGAAAAGTGGAGACTTTGTATTGACTACACTGATATTAACAAAGCGTGTCCAAAGGATCCTTTCCCTTTGCCGCGCATTGATCAAATTGTAGACTCTACTTCCGACTGTGATTTACTCTCCTTCCTTGATGCATATTATGGGTACCATCAGATATTCATGGCCAAGGAGGATAAGGAGAAAACCGCATTCATTACTCCATGTGGCACATACTGCTTCATGCGTATGCCTTTCGGGTTAAAGAGTGCTGGTTCAACATTCGCAAGAGCAGTCCAGATTGGTTTTGAGCCCCAACTGCACAGGAATGTGGAAGCATATATGGATGATATAGTGGTCAAAACCAAGGACAAATCAACCCTCATTCAAGATTTAGAAGAAACATTTGCAAACTTGCGCAAGATCAATTTGAAGCTCAATCCCGAGAAGTGTGTGTTTGGCGTTCCATCCGGCAAGCTTCTCGAATTCTTTGTATCTCAACAAGGAATTGAAGCAAATCCCGACAAGATCAAAGCAATTGAGCAGATTCAAGCACCAAAAAGCGTCAAGGATGTACGGCGTCTTGCCGGCTGTGTTGCTGCCTTGAGTAGGTTCATTTCAAGATCTCCTGAGCGCGCCTTGCCGTTTTTCAAGATCTTGAAAAATTCAGGTCCGATGAAATGGACTCCGGAAGCGGAGGCCGTGCTACAGGACTTGAAAAGATACCTCTCCTCCGCACCAACACTAGTTGCGCCTAAACCACAAGAGTCGTTGCTGCTATATGTAGCGGCAACAAATCAATTGGCTAGTGCTGCATTAGTGGCGCAGAGGGAAGTCGATGACGAGGAAACGGCCGCGGCAAGCCCGTCCAGCGACAAACCGGAATCTTCTCCGGCAAGGTCCGGCGCCAACAAGTCAGAAACAGCGCAAGCAAATGAGGCTAATCAACAAGTTGTGCCGAAGAAGAAGGTGGTGCAGCGACCCGTGTATTTTGTTAGTTCCCTTCTGTAGGGGGCTAGATCAAGGTACTCTGGGGTGCAGAAATTGCTCTTCGGCCTTCTTATGGCTTCGAGAAAGCTGCGTCACTACTTCCAAGCACACGAGATCACCATCGTCACTCGCTTTCCGTTGCAGCGCATTTTGAGAAATCCAGAGGCAACTGGCAGGATAGTGGAGTGGGCGTTGGAATTGTCAAGCTTTGCACTTAAGTTTGAAAGCACTTCGACCATCCAGAGCAGAGCCTTGACGGAATTCATTGCAGAATGGACACCAACGCAAGACGAAGAAATTCAAGAAACAGCTCTCCCCAGCAAAGAAATAGCAAAGGAATGGATCATGTACTTTGACGGTGCCTTCTCGCTGCCAGGCACCGGTGCCGGAGTGCTGCTTGTCACACCCACCGGAGAGCACCTCAAGTATGTGGTTCAAATGCACTTTCCCAGGGAGCAAGCTACAAACAACACTGTTGAGTACGAAGGACTCCTTGCCGGTCTTAGGATCGCAGTGGACCTTGGGATCAGAAAATTGATTGTCCGCGGTGACTCACAGCTTGTTGTGAAGCAAGTAAACAAAGATTACCAGAGCCCGTTGATGGAAGCATATGTGGAAGAAGTGAGAAAATTGGAGGAACACTTTGACGGGTTGCAAACAGAGCACATCCCTCGTGCGGAAAACAGCATTGCTGATTACCTGTCAAAATGTGCTGCTCAAAAGCTACCCGTGGAACCAGGAACTTTTGTGCTCCATTTGAATCAACCAGCAGTCACTCCATCAACGCAGGCCAGTAAGAGAAGGAAGTTGAATACCGACAAGTATTTTCTGGCAGAGCTCCCAGGAGCCGCCGGCAAAAAGGTTGCCGGAGACAACGACACGGTTGTCGGTAAGCAGCGGCTTAGCGCAGAACCCCAGGTTCTTGCCGCTGAGGCAAGCGCTCCCGCGGCCGAAGAAATGCCTTTAGTCCTTGTCGTCGAGCCGTAGGCTCCGGCATGGGCACAGCGGATAGTTCATTTCCTTCAAACAGGAGAACTTCCCGACGAGCAAGAAGAAGCTAAGAAAGTAGGCCGTCAGTCAAGTATGTATCAGTTTGTGGATAACACACTATACAGAAAGAGACCAAACGGTGTGAAATTAAAGTGTATTTGCCGGGAAGATGGACTGAAGCTGTTGGCAGAAATACATGGGGCGTATGTGGCTCTCACATAGGTTCAAGAGCGCTTGCCGGCAAGGCTTTCCGGCAAGGCTTCTATTGGCCCACTGCCCTCTAGGATGCAACTGAGCTAGTAACCAAGTGTGAAGCATGCCAGTTCCATTCAAAGAACATACATCAGCCAGCTCAAGCTCTCCAAACAATCCCTCTCTCCTGACCCTTTTCGGTATGGGGGCTCGATGTCTTGGGCCCCTTCCCCCGTGCTACCGGGGGCTTTGAGTTCTTGTACGTTGCCATCGACAAGTTCACAAAGTGGCCTGAAGTGGAGCCAGTGAGGAAGGTGACAGCGCAATCAGCCGTCAAGTTCTTCAAGGGATTAGTTTGCCATTTCGGGGTTCCTAACAGAATCATCACCGACAACGGCACACAATTCACGAGCTGCACCTTCATGCAGTATATCCAGGACCTTGGCGGCAAGATCTGTTTTGCATCTGTTGCTCACCCGAGAAGCAACGGCCAAGCGGAAAGGATGAACGCTGAAGTGCTACGGGGCCTCAAGACAAGAACCTTTGACAGGCTGCACAAATGTGGAAGACGCTGGATTGATGAGTTACCGGCGGTTCTTTGGTCACTCAGAATGACACCAAATCGAGTTACCGGCCAAACACCCTTCTCCCTAGTCTATGGTGCAGAAGCGGTGCTCCCCACGGAACTCATATACGAGTCACCTCGAGTACTCGCTTACGATGAAGCCGAGCAAGAGCAGTTGCGGCAAGATGACGCAACGCTCCTTGAGGAGGATCGTCTTCGGGCGGCTGTGCGAGCTGCACGCTACCAGCAAGCCTTGCGCCGCTATCATAGCCGCAAAGTGCATGCCCGAAGCCTTGAGGAAGGCGACCTTGTTCTTCGGCGCGTTCAGTCCGCCAAGAGATCAAACAAGTTGACGCCGAAGTGGGAAGGCCCTTACCGGGTAGCGCGAGTCACCAGACCTGGCGCAGTCCGTCTGGAGACCGAAGAAGGCATTCTGGTGCAAAACTCATGGAATATTGAGCATCTTCGCAAGTTCTACCCGTAAGGCACAGTTGCCGGGTCTCCCGGCAACCCCTTTTGTACAAGTTTTGTCGGCAAGACTTGTAACCCTTTGTACAAAGCCAGGCGCAGATCCTGTGCATAATAAAGCTAAGTGCTTCGCAACTCCTCATACATATTCATTTATATATGGATGCATGTAATGTTGGGATTACACTTTAGTTTGTATGGAATGGCTAATGAACCGCCAAGGTTCCCGGACCACTCTTTTCTCTTTCTTTTTCTTAAAGGACAGAAGGATCCCTCGCGTACAAGTTTCCCGGGGGGAATGATGATGGGGTACCATTTTAATGACGTTCAAGCAATCATTTCATACGACGAGAGAGACAGTGCAAGGAAAAGCTAAGTTGAAAAACTTTGAAACAATTTCCTTGTTACATTTGCGATTTTCCTTGAACGATTCTGTGTTTGTATGAGAAACCTGCACGCGGAGGAACCTTGTCGCGATCAGTTCGCGCTCTAGTTTGCCTCGAGTCCACTCAGCAAGCTTAGCAGCTGCGTTCTAGCCCGGCAAGCTACCTTGCAGGCAGCGGCACTTCCAGCAGGCTGCTAAGGACCTGTTCCTCAAAGCGCTCGCGGCAAGTGTGCGCACCGGCAAGTTTCCAAACAACATAGGGAGCACAATCATACAAAGACAAAATAAAACAAGGGGAACAACACACATTCATTCAGCAGCACAAGTTATATTACGCCACAAAAGCAGTACATATCTAACGCGAGATCAAATGTATCTTTTACATGACAGCGCGGCAATAGATATAACAACCAGCTCATCCCGATGATTACCCTGGATCTAGCACCATTCTGCCCTCCACTCGTCCCACTTAAGATGGAGCTGCCCGGCAAGATACTGGCCCTTGGTTTTCGCCCTGGGAATCCATGTCACGCTGCCAGAGAGTGATTTGTCTTTGATCCGGGGAACGAAGAAGTGGCGGAACAGATCGACGTTGGGGGTGACTCCAACAATGTTCTCGCACAGATGGGCAAAGACTGTCATGTAAGTCATCGCATTTGGAGTAAAATCCAGCAGTCTGAACCCAAAACTGAACATCATGGCGCTGAAGAAATCTGAGAATGGAGGAACCAGACCGCAGTAAAAGTAAGCGCAGAAGAACGGATACGAATCTGCTAGATCCTTGTCGCCTTCAGGAAGCACCACTGGGGCCTTGTGATCCTTGGTGTCCCTTCCCCACATGTACGCGTACCTCTTGATCAACTCGTTGCCATCCAAGGAAGACGGCGAGAAGATTGCATTTTCCCTCCGCCGCTTCTCCAGCTCTTCCAGCGCCTTCTTCTTCTCCTCCGCCTTGGGGTCGAGCGGCTTGGCGGGCTTCTTCCCTGCCGCATCGGCTCTTTTAGGCGCCATCAGAACTCGGGAGGAAGAAGAAGGTCGAGGTGAGGTGCGAATTGATGGCGGCGGCGGCGGAAAGGGAGCTCTGGCGAAAGGAGGAAGATGAAGCAGAGGAAGGCAGGGGCGAATGAGCAGTGCCTCCTCGCGGTTGCCTTTTTATGGGGAAGGTGCGAGGGGGCTGGCTCTTCACTGTTTAACCCAGCAGCGCTTTTTACAGGCGCACTACCGCGAAATAACCGCAACAGTCCAAGTTCCCACGACCCGCATTTAATGCGTGGATTGGACGTGCGTCAAGATAACCATCATGACTAAAAATTACTGCGGTAATTTTCCCGCCGCATGTCTGTGCATTGTTTGGACCTAGCCCAACGACGCTTCAGACGCGCGTATGGCCCAGGCCCGGGGGCTCCTGTCGGTGTATAAAACATCGGTATTTTATACCCTAATTTATGCGCAGACGGTAGCAGTCTCCTTGCTGGCCAAGGCTTGCCGGAACTTGCCAAATAACAAGATTCAAGACCCAGTTGCAGGAGCTACTGGAGAGAAGCTCAAGACGAAGCATTAACAAGCACTCAACTAGTATTGAGGATGAAGACGTTCCTTGCCGGCAAGGTGAAGACCCGGCAAGCTCCGTGCCGGCAAGCTCTCGCCAGCTCTCCAGCGCTCCACCTCACCGGGCAGCTAGTCGCTAATCGGTGAGGTGTTGACCGCGCAGGCTGGTTGGTGAGATTTGTCGAGCACGTGTCAACGGGCAGGGAGAAGGTTCGCCTTTAATGACACCCGTCCAGAAGGCGTGGCAGGCTAATAGGAGGTAGCTGGGCGAGCGATGCAGAAACCTTGCCGGAGCCCCTCCTCCACATGACACCTAACGGTGCATTTATTGCTTTTGTCCTAAACTGGCAGAGTTAGGTATGATAGCACTGTTTGCTATCTAATCGACTTGTAATTACTGTTTTGCCACTGTGGTAAGCCCTTGAGCTATAAAAGGAGGGCCAGGGCAACGGTCAGAGGGATTCGGATCCTTTTCCAAACACTAGCATGTCTTGCATGCGTAGCTGCTCTCCGCACCTTGCCGGGAGAAGCGCTCCTTGTATCTGTGCTCTCACACATCCAATACACCAAAAGCAGGAGTAGGGTTTTACACCTCACGGTGGCCCGAACCTGGGCAAATCCCCCGCGCTCTCTGTTGATTCTGCTCTTTGTGCACGTTGATCTCCCCTGCTGAACCACAAGGGGCTAGATGGCCCCATAGATGGTCGTACCCACGACAAGGTTGGACAATTCAATCGCCGATTCGGTGATAGTCGGTTGTAGTGTCAAAAGGACGCATTGCCCACTTATTTAGTTATAGAGTATTTATTTATTAGTCATACCGATGTCAACGTCTATTTTATGATTCCAAGCATGTGTACACAGTTGCAAGTGAAACCTCTGCTCTGGCTATTTCCTTTATTATTCACAACTGCCGCAATTTCTATTTGTGTTTGGTTTGGTGACAAAGACGTTATGCGATAACAAAGGCTTGCTAGAAGTAACTTTACCTAGCTTAATCACTTTCTGGATTCAATAATTCCTAAGTCTCTAGAGAAGAAGGTTATTAATACGGTCCAAACCAGATTGAAGGTAATCAGTGCTCCTCTAATAGTATGATTGTTTTTAAACTCGATGTGGATATCCATTACCATTACAAACTACAAAGGACAACCACTTGTTAGCACACGAAGTAGGGGGGGGTCACCAATAGTGTTTCTATTCAACAATAGACTAAGTTTTCGAAATAAGCTTGATAAATCATGAAATCATTAGCCATCTTTTTTTTTGAGTGGCAAATCATTAGCCATTTTAATTGCTTTGTCATGAATCACCACCAAATCCTATATACCTAAATAGTTGATCCCCACTAACTCAATTATCTTGATATGCAACTATGCCACCTCATCATGCCACCATGCGTGCCCCACTAAATTTAATTATCTCAACATACAACTATGCCAACTCACTATGCCACTATGCATGAGAAAAGACACACCTTAACATGCATCTTGCATGTTATACTTATATTAAATAAATTTTCTACAACTGTATAGTAATCAAATATAAATTATATATGTGCTTGAGTTTCAATTCTCATATTGCTAATCAGAATACTAAAGTTTCATACTATCAAATCTCATAGAAATTACTGCATCCAATTCCTGCTACAACGCGCGGGCCTAGATGCACTTTCGCTACCCTCTAGAAAGACCACATACAGCCCCACACTCGGTCCGATGAGTGGAACTGATGGGGTCGAATTCAAGGAAAGCAAAAATAAATAAAAAGAATTGGTGTTTCATATTATACTCATATCTAATCATACTCATCTATGTATACATGTGGAGAATATATTATACTAATTTTTTGCTAAAGCACTTTCTAAGCTGCATTTTAAATTCAGGATGTACTGAGTGAGATATATAAAAATTTAGTCAACTAACAATTAGCAAAAGAACTCTTTTTTTGTATAATTTAGCAGCGCAAAAGTGTGTGGGACAGTCCACTAGTTTTCGGAAAGCCTGACTACTTGACGAAACGTGTCACAAATTTTCCTAGAGCTTTTTCAGGACCACTTGCATCGTGTCCCGAAAAGGATACACGGAGACGTACTAAAGCCCGGAGCTGGAGGTGGAATAAACCGGAAAAGTTCCTTCATCACGGACCTACCCTACGCCTAACATTGTGTGTAAGTGTAACACCTCGTGGTACGGTTTAGCTCCCAATGGACCAAGCGTGAGAGCATGTGTTGGTACTTGGAAGCTAGGTCAAGAGGAGTTGCACCCAACATCGATCGGCAACGCGGTGCTACCCTGCCGACCTCGAGACAAAATGACATTACATCTCCTTTTCAGTTCTTTTAGAAAGAAACACACTTCGGAATGTGATTTGGAGAACACAGTTTCCGTCTTTTTTTTTTTAGAAAAGGAGGAAGACCCCCGGCCTCTGCATCTGGGCGATGCATGCAGCCACTTTATTAATTATTCACAAAGACCTTACAAAGTGATACATCAGTAAGTCTGAAGCCACCGTCTTGGCAACATCTGTCGCTACTCCTATCCAGTTGATGAAGGGATACTGATAGTCCGAGCCTAATACCAAACAGACCTCGCAGCAAAGCCTAACATCTAAGACCGGAGGCCCCAACCAAGCCACTTGCCGGGTATGGGGCACACACCGGTCCGGCGCACTCTCAGAGGCCGTCGCCGCCAACTGCCCTCGATCCATCTTCAGAGCTGTACTGACGCATCGACCTTGCCTGGCCTAGCTGCCGTCGACGCCACCATGACGCCAGACAACGCCACCATCCTACGCTCGTCCATCATCACACGCCCAGCGGCGAGACCCCGCTGCTCCATGCCGCCGAGACCCGCCGTTGTCGACGTGCCAGATGCCACGCCGCTCCTCCTTCGCGAACACCACCTGCTGCCACTGGTCCCATCCCCTCCGCCTGCAGTTCCTCTGCACTCCCAACCGAGCCCCAAGGCCCCTGACGATGCCTCCAGGAAGGTCTTTTCACCCGGGCAGGGGATCAGGATGGGTAGTTTGGGACCTCAGCTGCGCCTCCATGAAGGAAAGCGGCGCCCTTGGGTGTCGCCGCCGCCGGGCCGGCCAGACCGGCAAGGTTTCCCCCGGACCCCAAGTACACCACTAGGGCTCACCACCACCGAAGCCAGCAGACGCAAGCCACGGGACGTCGAGAGAGGCAGCAGGACAGAGGGGAACCTCCAGATCTGACGCAATAGAGCACCGCGCCGCAGCCGGACTCCACCAGCGACCCGCCGCCCGCGCGGCCGAGCAGACTGGCCAGCGTCTCATGCGGACGTCGCCAGCCGCCGGACGCCGCCGCCTCGCCGGCAGGGCCGCCGCCCCAGGAACCGCAGGCCTCCGATGCGATTTGGTCCACAGGCCGTCGAGATCGATCCGAGCGCCGAGATCCCTGCCGCCACCTTCCTCGGCGCCCGCGCGGGCTTTCCCGGCGGCCGTCTCCGGTGGCGGCGAGGAGGGAAGGGAGGCTGAAGGGGTGGCGGCGCGGCGGATCCCTAATCACCCCCGAGTCGCCCGAGGGGCGACGCGAGGGCCGAGAGTTCACTTTTCTCGCGTGTGGCACCCTGAATAGAGACTACCTAAAAATTGGGGGAGAATTTCACTTCCCCGGCCTCTGCACCAACTAGGGATGCATACGGCCATTTTAGTATGAGTACCAAGATAAACATGGTCCTTAGAATTTTTTAAATGAGTATCAAGATATTTTTTGATGAGTGGTTCCACCACACACCAAACTTGATCCTCAATAAATGGGGGAAAACCCCTGTGCATCACCTGTCAATTCTAGGAATTGAACTCGGGTCGTTAGGCTGCACAACCGCATGCCCAACCACTGAGCCAAGGCTCTCTTTGCATAAAATTGGGGGAGAATTTCACTTCCCCGGCCTCTGCACCAACTAGGGATGCATACGGCCATTTTAGTATGAGTACCAAGATAAACATGGTCCTCAGAATTTTTTAAATGAGTATCAAGATATTTTTTGATGAGTGGTTCCACCACACACCAAACTTGATCCTCAATAAATGAGGGAAAACCCCTGTGCATCACCTGTTAATTCTAGGAATTGAACTCGGGTCGTTAGGCTGCACAACCGCATGCCCAACCACTGAGCCAAGGCTCTCTTTGCTTTAAAAATTGGGGGAGAATTTCACTTCCCCGGTCTCTGCACCAACCAGGGATGCATACGGCCATTTTAGTATGAGTACCAAGATAAACATGGTCCTCAGAATTTTTTTAAATGAGTATCAAGATATTTCTTGATGAGTGGTTCCACCACACACCGCTTAATCTTCAATAAATGAGGGAAAACCCCTGTGCATCACCTGTCAATTCTAGGAATTGAACTCGGGTCGTTAGGCTGCACAACCGCATGCCCAACCACTGAGCCAAGGCTCTCTTTGCATAAAAATTGGGGGAGAATTTCACTTCCCCGGCCTCTGCACCAACCAGGGATGCATACGACCATTTTAATATGAGTACCAAGATAAACACAGTTTCCGTCTGGTCTGCAGGTATCCATGAACCACGTGCAAGTAGCTGTTGGGAACCTAGTTTTCCCATCCAAATACAACAGCCCGTGGAAAGATCCATCCGCTCCGAACACAACATAACTTTTATATTTTAGTTCTTTTAAAAAAAAAGCACCATAGAAATTATCAACAAATTGAAGAATATACCCGCTTATTTCAATATGGCTGGATTATAGCAGTATATGCTCTTCGCTTTGAGTAAACTAGATGATACGTTGCGCGTTGCCGCAGGAATAGGTTGTAACATATTCCAATGAGATTTAGTTGTATTAAACATGAATATTTGGATTAATAATATATGCATGAAAACTAAAAATAATCATTAATTATTAAATTTAAGATATATTTTTATTTGTTAATAATTTGAGGATTAATATTTCACTAAGGAGGACATGGAGTCAGAGTAAGTAAAATTGCTAATTCTCATTAGAAAAAACAATAATTGTATTATATTATTGTATAGTTGAAAATATTTATCAAACATAAGTGGAGAATGTCGTTTTGGTGACCGAGCTCACTAGAGCTCAAATTTTTTGAAAAGTTCAAACTTTCCGGTTTCAAAAAAATCTGAAAAAATGTGCAAGTTAAACAAGGATCTTATGTGTATGTGTGTAAATCTTTAGGTTGAAATGCGTTCTGTACAAAAAAGACAAATTCATGGCATGGGAGGATAAATAGTGTCATGTGTTAAAAAGCCTTGGATTTTTTTTTTTTGCACAACCCTCATTTCAACGTATTTTGCCCTGACAATTTACTCACATGTTTGTTATGCCTTCATGCATATCTGTATTTTTTCAGAATTTTTTGAAACGTAAAAATATGAATTTTGACGAATTTTGAATTTGGAGGCCTCCATGGAGGCCGAGCTCCAAAAGCAATTTTCGACATAAGCGGCATGATATCATTAAAAAATATGCATGCATGTTGAAATGGGTCTATGGTGAGGTTGTATGTAAGGTGAAGCAGAATGCGTGCATGTTAATATATATAGAAATATTGAGGATCAACTAATAATTGAAAACCTTTTCCCATGCATGAATACATGTTGAGATGAATCCTTGACGATGTGGCATGTGTCCATGTTGAGATAAATAGAAGTACTGGAGATCAAATATTTCGATATACTACATAAGAAATGACGTAGAAATACCGTGTAAATATAGACAATGGATAACGATTTCAGAGCAACTCTAGTAGAGTCGCTATATTGGCTATATTTCCATAATAATCGTCAATATGAAGATCAACACATACAATGTCAATCTAGCAGAGTCGTCATATGCATCGCGATCGTCAAAATTTATGGATCTAGCTCCAAAATGACCTTGTAGCCTCCAGGTATGGAGGCTATGGAGGCCTTTCTTTGGAGCTCGCTCCAAACCCAACCGTCGGTGCAGGAGGGACGCTTCATCTTCTTCCTCCTTGCGCCACAACCTGGTTTCGAAGCAAAGTGCGGCCTATACATGCACCGTCATGCACATATAATAACCGACAAATAAGGGGGACGTGACTACTAACTACCTGCCATTAATGGCATGGCTGCCCCCTCAGATTCCATTGGCGGCCTGTCGGATGGACGACATGCAGCATCGTATCCTCACCATGGCGAGGCGTCCCCACCACCAAAACACTAGTCTTTGCCTCCCCCTCCTCACCGCACCCCCCCCCCCTCGACAATGTCGCCGCATCGGAACGCAACTATTGGCTGAACGTGCTAGCGGACGGGAATTTTTCATCCCCGATATGCACACCAACACAACAAACTCCCCCTATGGCGCACTAGTTGCGACAGCCGGTGCATCCTCCTCCCGCAGAGGGCTTGCGGCTCTCGTGGGTGATCTGGCGCTTCTCGTGGCGCCGACGGCTCCCGTCATGGTGGGCGGTGTGCATCTGACGCCTTGGACTCCATCATCCTCGTCGATGACATTGGCCCCATCATCCTATCTGTGCCCGTCCCTGTCGAGACTCGGCCGAAGCCCGAGCTGAGGACCCACTCTAGGTAGTGTTGCGGCTCTCTGAGCTCGAAGTGGGCGCGCAACATCACGAGCAGGAGCGCATCTGCGAGCACTTTGGTCCCACAAACGGCGACCAGGAGGAGCAGCAGCTCGCAGTCGTCACTCCGACCCCTATGCCTACCTCGACGACCTGTCGAATTCGGACGTGGTGTAGGAGGAGGAGGACGACGACGATGACTAGACAGTGCCGACGTCAAACTACGTAGGTAGTAGTAGCTAGCAATGTCGAACAACGACCGCATATTTTGAAAAATGCCGCTTAACGACATTTCAAGTCGCAAAATATATGTAATGTGGCGGATTTTGTCCACTAATGTAGTTGGTAGTTAAGCTATCTTGTTGATACACGTGTTTGGTGAGATTAAAGGTTGTTTAAATTGCCCCTACAAATTTGAGGCAAATGAAAAAATTAACAAAAAAAGTTATGGAGGCAGACGATTGGTGATTTCATGTTTGCGCACAAGCCCGACAACCTGGAGCATGCTCCATATGACGGATGGCGGTCCCAATTATGACGACTCTAGTAGAGTTGCTCTAAGCTGTGTATGGGGCCAGGATAGGAATATAGTCATTTTTTCATAATACGTATAATAGAGGCGTTGGAACAATATCTTTCATGTGATCTTCAATGATCACTTCTACAATCACACAACAAAAACAATCGTATCATTACATATTTCCAAGTGTGAGTGGTTCCAATATATTATGGTACCAATCAATTTCATGGAAACCTTACCCACTAACTAAGACATGCAGATATGATTGACCTAACACAGTGATCACAAAATATTATGTATTTCATGTGGGCTAACGATTTACAACGGCCGACCGGCCCAGTCTTTCCGCAGGTCGCGTGTGACTCCTTGGACCAGGCGTGATCCTATGGTCCAGTAGTGCGCTACCCCACCTTATCCCTTCGCCCGCTTCATCTCTCTCGTACCCCCTTCCTATTCTCGCGCACTACACCAAGGAACCACCGGCAACCGAAACGATGGAGTTGCAAGCCCTTTTTCTCCTCTCTCGCCCTCGCGCACTCCACCGGCAGCCGGCGTCGTGAGGTTGGGCTTCGCCCCGCGCTACTGCCACCTCCCCTTGCACCCGTCACCTTTTTTCATTTTCTTCTTGTGTTGCAAGCCGGGGCTGGGAGGTCGAGCGGCGAGCCGTTGCCAGGATTGGGAGCTGCAACCGACGATTTTGGGTTGCTGCAACCAGCCATGGTTTTTGTTGGAGCCGGCGCTGGCCTTTCATGTTTCATTTACCACATTCTTCTAATTGGTTGTGTAAATTAAGGTTCGACAAATTTATCACCCGTATAACAATAGCACTCTCTCAAAAAAAAATACTACACTAATAATGCATGTATGGTACACCCCGCTCACACCACAAGTATGCGATATTGTCACACAAGGCGCGTGTCGAGTTCATTTCAAACTTCGCCTAACCTAATTTCTTGCCGTCCTTGCAAAATCTAGCATGCCTAGCAAGCTCAACAAACATGTGCATAAAAAAATTCTATGAATTCAAGTAAAAAAAATGCATTTCACAATCATACACAACATATTAACATAGGAAAAAAAATGGTTCTTCCTCTCGCGCAACAGGCAACAAAACTTTAGCGAGGGAGGCATGGGGAAAACCGGCAGGGCTGTGACGGGTCTTCCAAAGCTCCCTGCTCCCAACCTCCAACCACACGCTGCCAAAGCCCCAGCCGCAAACACAAGAAGGTCTTCCAAAAAACAAACGAAAAACTATTACCGGAGAGAAGAAAAAAAGGGACGCACACCAAAATTCACCGCTCCTCTCTCCTCCTTCTGACTGACTACCCCGTGTGACCGCGAAGCTCCGTCCATCCGCATCGCATCATAAATCCTCCCCCTCCGCCCTACCCAGCCAGCACCTACCGCCATTCCCCCAATCGCCGTGTGCGCCAGCCCCAACCCAAATCCACTCACCTCACCGCCACCATCGCACCTCATTTGTTTATCAATCAGCAGCTCCCCTCTGCCCCGTTCTTCCAAAGAAACAATCCGCGTACCACCTGCCTTTAGATCCGTCCGCTCAGGCGCTAGTGGGGGAGAGGAGGATTTTGGTGAACAAGCATCTTGATTTTGACCAATCCCACCTCGACCGACCGCGCGTCTCTCCTTAAATCTCCTGCGGCGGAGGGAGGAGGAGCCGAGGCCTGACCAAGAACAGCTGCTGCTCCGGACATCTTGGTTGCTGGTATCCCAAGGTGAGATATTCTGGCCTTGTTCTTACTATGCCAAGGTTGAATAGTCGCGGCCATCCCATGCAGATTCTTGAGCTTATTTAAGCGCCTCTCGGGTTGTTTGTGTTTTCTTGGGTGTTCGTACTGCTGAGGTCGCTGGGATGTTGGTGTGTGGTGGTCCGTTCAGCTGGGGTTTGAGGTTTCTTGCCTGGATTTGGGCAAGAAATCCCTACACTTTGGGCTATGCTTATTTCGGATTAGTTCTTCCCCAGAGCTCAAATCTCCCCTTTGATTAGCATAGATTGTTGCGCTGTTAGGTGATTAGAGTCCGCACATGTTTTCTTAGGGCCATTTCAAGTGAACTGGTTTACCTCTATTTCTTTTGGTTTAGCACATGGGTGTAGAGGTGGCCTGCTGGGTGTTTTGTGGAAATGTTGGGACTCTTACTTGTTTCCTAAGCTGTCTCGGCATTGATTAGTGCTATGTTGGGGGAGTAGTGGCAGTACTAACGTACCACACGCTCCACTGTTGTTGATGATCCTCGGGAGTTGGTTTTCGTTTCAGAAAATTAACCCAGACAGTTATATGGTACACATGGCTTGATTGGAGGTAGCAATTAGGAAACTTCTGCGTTGGAGGTGGTAGTTCAGATCTAAACTGCATAGCTTGTTTCATGTGACTACTGTCCCCAAATTGTCTCCATGACCACCAACATGTTCTTTGCTTGTGATAAGATAGATAGGATTTTGTCGATATGTATTTTGCCTTATTACTAGACAGGTTTATTGGCCAATTGTTCAAGTATTTTATCATATTGTTTTATCCCACCTGGGTTTTCAATGTCGAGGTTGATGCTCATCTGTTGTTGACCTTTTCATGTAGGAAGGCTCCAGGGGTTGAGATAACAGGTTGCTCTGTTGCCTCGATAGACTGATTGATAATGCTGAGGCAGAGCTCTAGTAGGAACCACAGATCGAAAGGTCTGAAGCTAAAGAAAGCTCTTCAGATAAGTCTTTTGGTTCTTGTGTCTGTTTGGTTGCTCTACCAAGTAAAGCATTCTTACGAGAAGAAGACAGCATATAATGAAAATGATGCCAATCACGAAGCCAGTGATGAGCATAAAGATGTTCAGAGCCAGGCGGGCGTCATCAAACTGGGCAGGAAAGACCTGCCAGCAAAGGAGGCCGATTCGTCAACACTGGATGAACGGATCGAGGACGAAGAGAATGAGGAGATGGAGCCAGAAATGAAGCACGATGAGCATGATGACGACCCCATTGATGAGCCAGACCTGGACAAGGATGAGGATCTTCCTGAGCCTGGGGAGCACTCGGCTAACAAGGATGAAGGATCAGATGGCAGGGCTGTGTTTGAGGACGAAGAGCGGAAAGAGCGCTCTCAGGAGGATCAAGAGAAGAGTTTCCATGGTGATGATGTATCCAGCGCTGTAACACATGACCCTCCGGCATCACAGCAAGATGAGCTGACCCATCATGCCCAAGAGAAGATCTTATTCGTGGATGATGCTTCAACTGCAGTTCCTCATGAAAACCAGGAACCTGAACACAAGGAGGAGGAAAATCGCAAGGCTAGGGAGAAGAGTTCTGGAGGCGAGAATGTGTCAAGTTCTGTGGACCATGATGCCCAAGTCATGAATCCTCTCCCCGACGAACAACTGAAGAACATGGATAGGATCTTTGAAGGCACCACCAATTTGTCAAATGGAATTACATTCCGGGGTCCTGGAGTGAATGGAACCAATGAGGCTTCTTCAACTAATGCGTCGTCCAACCCAAATATGAGCACTCCCAGCATGGTCTCGGAAAGCAAGACTGATCCAACTCCAGTAAATGTGACAAGCAACCATGCTGGATCAGGGACAGGTAATTCAACCTCTTTGAAAGGTCAACATGAGCAGCCAGTAAATTCAACAGCAGCGCCGAACAACCAAACACAACTCTTAGCTGACCTGACATCAGCCGCGTTGAATTCTCCACCGAATGGGACTACGGTGGCTTTGGGTTCAACTGATGCCCAAAAGGCCACATCCAGAGACGGAGACAATGGCGGTAACAACACCGACACGTCCTCCACTCCGGTGAACAATAAAGAAGACGGCGGCGACACTCAGAAAGAAGACCTAGACGTATCGACGAAAATCATGAACAAAGCGATCGGCGAAGGTGAAGTTCTCCTGGAGTGATCTCTCTTCTCTTGTTAGCCGCTTCTGGCACGACCTGTAAGTTTGTAGGACTTCCATCCAAGATGAGCGCTGCGAGTGCCCAGCTTTTTGTGTAAGTTTGGTACGTAGGGACCTTGTGTTTGCCTGAGTACATCACGGTATGTATGGGGCATGTGATGAGCAAGAAGCTTGTGTTGGAAGAAATATTATACCCATTCGGCAGCTCTGAAGCTTTGCTGCTGGAATGCCAACTATTAGTGACAATGTCTGTCTTGTCTATAGTTGTGTTACTTGCATAGCTAGTATTAGCATGTTGGTTGCTGAGCTTTTATTTGTGAAGCTTGTGTGTCGGATTGAACAAAAATTCTCAAGTGATAAGTGCCACACGTGTGGCACGAAGCACTCTGGCCACCTAAAGTTGCCATTCGAAAAGAAAAAACAAACCAAAAAAAACTGAAACTTGTTATCCGAAAAGAAAGTTGACATGCTTGATAACTAAAATTGCCATTCTTGCGTCACCAAACTTGCCATCAGAAACGTTTGGAGTTGTCATGTGTACGTGGGTCCAAAAGCTTTGCAAGTACGCTTCAGACACAAACATTCCGTTATGTGGTGCAGCCTAGGTTGTATAGCTGTTCCAGATACACTTGACCTAGTTATATACCTGAGAGAAGTATCGCATGGTGTGGTGCTGATGGTGTCTATTAAGTACTTCCTCTGTTCACAAATATAAGATGTTCTTTTTTGCGGGATAAAAGGATTGTACTCCGCAATCCTTTTAAGGGAGTATTACTTAAGAGAGTTCAGCATTACAATCCCTTAACACGGGGCTCATCAACACATCTGGACATGATCCTATCCAAACCGCAGTACGTCCTTCCATGCGCCCGTACTTTGCCATGAGATGGCTAGCTTGGTTTTGGCCATGGAGATCAGCTGCTCGGATAGCATCAACTGTTTCACCTCTTCCACAAGATGGCCAACCGCCGAGCAGTCACGCGTGCTGGACCACACCATGTTAAGGAGCTCAAGGCAGTCTGATTCCACTACAATCGGCTGCACGCTCCACTGCAGGGCTAGCTGAATTCCTAAAACATTTCTATTTTCTATATTTCTAAATATAAGATGTTTTTGATATTTCAATATGGACTGAAATGAGTGAACAAACACACTAGAACATTTCTCTATACATATGATTCATAAAAAGTTGAACATCTTATATCTGTGAACGGAGAGAGTATGTTTCAAAATAAGTGTCTTTGATTTAGTACAACTTAAACACTTATTTCAGAACGGAAGGAGTATATTATGATATTGTATAGATATATAATCAATGACGTGTACGTGGGTGTGGACAACCTGGCAATGTCATCATCCAGTCCAACACAATTTATGGTGTTGCCGGTGCCGTCCAATTCCATTGATTGTGTTCATGGTCGTAACATATCATTGGATGTTCTTCACGCTCGACCTTTTCTTTATCAGGGAAATCCTCTTCCGATCTTGCCACCGCTCTGTCGAGCAAGTGAGGTTGACCAAAGATCATCTTGTGTGTACTACCCAATACTACTAGCATGTAGTGTACTCCCTCCGTCCACGAATAAGTGTACATCTATCTTTTGTCTCAAGTCAAAGTTTTAAAATTTTGACCAAATATATAGAAAAGAGTAGTAACATATATGACATCAAATTGGTATATTATGAAAGTACATTTCAAAACGGATCTATTGATACTAATTTAGTGTCATAAATGCTGCTACTTTTCTCTATAAAGTTGGTCAAAGTTTTATACTAACTTTAACTTAAGAGAAAAGCAAGATGTACACTTGTTCATGGACGGAGGGAGTACAAAATTTATGATGTGCCGGTGCCGTCCAGCTTCACTGATTGTGTTCATGGTTCAATCCTATCTTTACTTTGGGCCACTCCTAGCATGTACTCTCTCCGTTCCAAAATATAGTGCGCCCGCGCTTCCCCAGGTTCAACTTTGACCATAAATTTAACCAACGAGACCGACTGCGGCGGGAGTAAAAATTATATAATTGAAAACTTATTTCGAATACGAATTCACTGGTATAATTTTTACTCCCGCCGCAGTCGGTCTCGTTGGTTAAATTTATGGTCAAAGTTGAAGCACGGGAACCGAGGACGCACTATATTTTGGAACGGAGGGAGTAGTACAGCTGACCTGTACCACGTGCGGCCACTTTCATACTGTATCATTTATGACCAAGGCTCCTCACCATCGAAAATTGCTCGATGGTTAGGTCTTTGGGTGATTACAGGGCTGTTTGGTTTCTAGTCACACCTCACACTTTCCCACATCTCACCTTAAGCAAGTTTGATCGGATGGAAAAACTTTGACTTCCTAGTTTTAGTTAGTATAGAAACCTAATTGGTTAAAATTCCGTCCAGTAAAACGGAAGAATTATAAATTTCTAAAATGATAGATAGGAATATAGCGAATAAAGCCATTACGACCCCCATAAAAGGAGTAGTCCCCCAACCCGGGCAACTTTCCCATATTCCGAATTCAAGGGTTTCAGTAAACTACCTGCACCAGTTCGTTTTGGCCTAGGTTTAGAACTATCTTCAATGGTTTGTGTAGCCATAAATTCTATTTAATCATTGGTGTTGACTTTGTATACTATTACGTTGTAGTTGTAAATACACAATCTTTTCGTAGATCCAAGTTAGGTGGGTGTTTGGTTCTATTCACACCTAAGACAAGATTTTTTTTTTATGAGCAGTAAACTACTGAGTAAATTGGAAAATTTTCGATTAAATTAATCCAAGAATAAATCATGAGCATGACGTAAACAGTACTAAGCACATACTGATATTTGATCATATTATCGCGTACTAGACAGATAATAGAAACATCTACGCAAATCACTAGTACGGGTAAAACAGTAATGAACAGGAGAGGGATAAACATGTTATAATCTCCGATCGGCCAGGCAGAGGCCGCGGCGGCGGCGGCAGCAGCGTCCTCGGTGGCCTTCTTCTCGGCTTCAAGCTTCTCAGCGGCAGCTCGGTCGGCTTCGTTGGTGGTGGACATAGTGACGACGAGGGCGACACGGACGTAGAGGAAGCAGACGAACGGCGGCGAGCAGTCGCATAGGAGACGCTCCCCAAAAACCTAATTGCCCCTCTCCCGTACAGGATCCAGAGAGGTGTGGTTTCGGAGGCCTACTCTCCCGTCAACCGTGTACGCGGTGGACGGGATGGGATCACCGGCGGCAGCAGCAGCAAAGGAACGACAGTGGGCGTGGAGGTAGATGTGATCTGTTTCGCGTGACGGCTAGGGTTGGCAGCGCCTCACATATATAGGCGCAGCCGCGTGGAGAGACGTGGGCTGGACCCACGTCCGAGTCGGTAACAGTTCACGATCCGACGTCTCAGATCGTGGCCCATCTGTCAAAGACTCTGCGTTCCTGACCGGCAAAAATAAGCGCATAGGTGTGAGCTCGGCTCGGCTCATTCCCGCAACCCGCGTCGTGACGAGGCGTGGCAGGCGGCGGAGGAGGAGCGCGCGGGAACCACTTCTCTTCTCAAGCTCCAATAGCATGTGGAAGAGAATCCCTTATAAGGAGGTCCAACTCCTTCTCCACTAGCGGTATGAGACTAAACTTCCCACCACACCCAATGCTATATATCCCACAAGGGCCCTTAGAGATTTTTCTGAAATTGTTAGATGGGCCCTAGGCCCACCTCATATTTCAACAATCCCCACCAGATCTCAAGGGCCCATTTTGTCCTCTTGTTTCAAACACTGTTTTAATATACTGGTATTTCAGCAGAGACCTGTTAAGGTTGAACTCCACCTAGAACAAGTAGTTACACTCCTTCATAACTGAACAATGGACTATGCCTTGAATTGTCAGTTTGGCGTAAAGAAGTTTCACCACATGTCTTACTAGTACTAGACTGCCGAAGGCTGACCCCTCGGGTGGAGCATATTAGTCACACTCCTGGCCTATTCATGAGCTTACTAGAGATCACCCCAATCTCATAGACTGTGACCAGCAGTCGGGCTCATATAGGTGTGTTCCTCCAAAGATCGCTCTGTATGATAGCATCTTGCTTATAGATAAGCCTTGGAACACATTAAGACAGTAGTCAACCTACCATACAGTTTCTGAGAGTATTGCATCTCCAACGGAGTGGGTTAGTAAAGTTACTCTCCTTAGTTCACCACTAGCCTGTTTTCCCAGGTCCTACTTCACGGGATCTTCGATCACATAGGTTGGGTTACTGATACGTCCAATTTGCATCATGATTTGCTACTGTTAATTAATATGTTTTTAATCATTATTTCACTTCATGGTACAATTCTTATGCCTTTTCTCTCTTATTTTGCAAGATTCACATGAAGAGGGAGATTGTCGCCAGCTAGAATTCTGGACCAAAAAGATGTGAAACAGAGATAGCTATTCTGCACAACTCCAAATGACCTGAAAATTTACGGAGAATTATTTTAGAATATATAAAAAATACTGGCGAAAGAATTACCAGGAGGGGGCCCACCAGGAAGCCACAAGCCTGGGGGGGCGCCCTACCCCCTGGGCGCGCCCCCCGAGCTTGTGGGGCCCCTGGCAGGCCTCCAGCCCCCTCCTTCTGCTATATGAAGCCATTTGCCCTAGAAAAAATCAGAAGAAGACTTTCGGGATGAAGCGCCGCCGTTTCGAGGCGGAACCTGTGCAGGAGCTATTTTGCTCTCCGGCGGAGCGATTCCGCCGGGGAAACTTCCCTCCGGGAGGGGGAAATCGAAGTCATCGACATCACCAATGATCCTCTCATCTTGGGAGGACCAATCTTCATCAACATCTTCACCAACACCATCTCATCTCAAACCCTAGTTCATCTCTTGTATTCAATCATTGTCTCAAAACCTCAGATTGGTACCTATGGGTTGCTAGTAGTGTTGATTACATCTTGTAGTTGATGCTAGTTGGTTTAATTGGTGGAAGATTATATGTTCAGATACTTAATGCTATTCAATACCCCTCTGATCTTGAACATGAATATGATTTGTGAGTAGTTACTTTTGTTCTTGAGGACATGGGAGAAGTCTTGTGATAACCCACAAGTATAGGGGATCGTTTGTAGCCTTTCTCGATAAATAAGAGTGTCGAACCCAACGAGGAGCTAAAGATAGAATTAATATTCCCTTCAAGTTCAATCGACCACCGATACAACTCTACGCACACTTAACGTTCGCTTTACCTAGAATAAGTATGAAACTAGAAGTACTTTCTAGGTGTAATGCTAGAACTACTTCGCACGAATAAAACTAGGAGTACTTTGCGAGAATAAAACTACGAGTAATTTGAAAGATAATAAAAGTTAGTTGTTTAGTAGAAAGCTTTTGTAACACAAGAGAAAGATTTGTCCCTAGCCAATCGATAACTAGACCGGTAATCATTATTGCAATTTTATATGAGGGAGATGCATGAGCTAACATACTTTTCGTACTTGGATCATATGCACTTATGATTGGAACTCTAGCAAGCATCCGTAACTACCAAAGATCATTAAGGTAAAACCCAACCATAGCATTAAGTAACAAGTCCTCTTTACTCCCATACGCAACAACCCCCTTACCCGGGTTTGTGTTTCAGTCACTCACGCAATGCACTATAAGCGAATTATGAACGTATTGCAACACCCTACAGCGGTAATCCCACATGCTTGTGCGACACGGAGGGCACCATAGGACAGCACCAAAATAAAACATACAACTCAAACCAATCACGATCATCAATCAACCCATAGGACAAAACGAATCTACTCAAACATCATAGGATGGCAACACATCATTGGGTAATAATATGTAGCATTAAGCACCATGTTTAAGTAGAGCTTACAGCGGGGAGAAGAGGTGTTACACCGCTGCATAGAGGGGGAGAGATTCGGTGTTCACGGCGGCGAAGTTGTTGGTGTAGATCCCCATCACGATGATTGCCCCGGCGGCGTTCTGGCGCCACCGGGAGAGAGGGGGGAGAGCCCCCCTCCTCCTTCTTCTTCCTTGGCCTCCCCCCTAGATGGGAGGAGAGTTTCCCCTCTGGTCCATGGCCACCATGGCTCCCAGAGGGCAGGAGCCCCTCCGAGATTGGACCTCTCTCTCTCTCTGTTTCTCTTCTGTTTCGCGTTCCTGTTTTCTGGCCTTTCACCGTTTCTTAAATATCCGGAGATCTGTAACTCCGATCGGGCTGAAATTTTAACACGATTTTTTTCTTGATATAAGCTTCCTTGCGGCTGAAGAAGGGCCCCAACTGACTTACGGTGTGCCCACAAGGCAACACCACGCGGCTGAGGGGGGAGGTCACGCCAAGATGCCTTGTGGAGCCTGTGGGCCTCCGTTTGCCTTGATTCCACCTCTCAAAAAATCACATATATTCCAAAATAATTCTCCGTAAAATTTTATCGCGTTTGGACTTCGTTTGATATGGATTTCCTGTGAAACAAAAAACAAGCAGAAAACAAGAACTGGCACTGGGCACTGGATCAATATGTTAGTCCCAAAAATAATATAAAATATTGCCAAAAGTATGTGAAATTTGTAGAATATTGGCATGAAACAATAAAAAATTATAGATACGATGGAGACGTATCATCTTGTCATAAGTAATCATGTGAATTTGGTATTCGTTCGATATTTTGATGATATGTATGTTGTTGTTCCCCTTAGTGGTGTCGTGTGAACGTCGACTACATGACACTTCACCATCTTTGGGCCTAAGGGAAGGCATTGTGGAGTAGTAATTAGATGATGGGTTCTAGAGTGACAGAAGCTTAAACCCTAGTTTATGCGCTATTCCGTAAGGGGCTGATTTGGATCCATATATTTCATGCTATGGTTAGATTTATCTTAATTCTTCTTTTGTAGTTGCGGATGCTTGCGAGAGGGGGTAATCATAAGTGGGAGGCTTGTTCAAGTAAGAACAGCACCCAAGCACCGGTCCACCCACATATCAAATTATCAAAGTAGCAAACGCGAATCAAACAAACATGATGAAAGTGACTAGATGAAATTCCCATGTGTCCTCGAGAACGCTTTGCTTATTATACGAGTTCGTTCCGGCTTGTCCTTTGCTATAAAAAGGATTGGGCCACCTTGTTGCACTTTATCATACTTGTTACTTGTTACTTGTTATGAATTATCTTGCTACCAAAACTATCTGTTAGCGCTACTTTCAGTACTTGCAGAGAATACCTTGCTGAAAACCGCTTGTCATTTCCTTCTGCTCCTCGCTGGGTTCGACACTCTTACTTATCGAAAGGACTACGATTGATCCCCTATACTTGTGGGTCATCAGTTACCACCCTGGCAACTTAATTGGGTCTCATACCCATCTCCCTCGATGCATTATCTATCACAACACGTGATAGCCCTTTAGTAAAGGGATCTGCCAGATTCTTAGCCGTATGGATATAATCCAACGCTATCACTCCGGAGTTTCTCAAATTTCTGACAGCTTTCAATCTCATTCTTATATGTTTGTTGAACTTCATGTTGTCCTTTGAACTCTTTACCTTGGCAATCACTGTCTGATTGTCACAGTTCATAAGGATGGCCGGAACCGGCTTCTCAACCACTGGCAAGTCCATCAAAAGATCTCGAAGCCATTCTGCTTCGCCACCAGATGTGTCTAATGCTGTTAATTCTGCTTCCATTGTCGATCTCTTTAAGATCATTTGCTTGCAAGACTTCTAGGAAACAGCACCACCTCCAAGAGTAAACATATACCTAGTTGTGGCCTTCATCTCATCAGCATCAGATCCAATTCGCATCACTATACCCCTCAAGTACCTACGAGTATCCGTTATAGTGAAGTCCACAGTTCATAGTACCTTTCAGATAGCGCATAATTCTTTCAACAGCACGCCAATGTACATCACCCGGATTGGAAACAAACCGGCTCAGTTTGCTCACAGCAAACGCGATGTCAGGCCTCGTTGCGCTAGCAAGATACATGAGTGGACCAATAATTTGATAGTATCTCAATTGATCTTTAGTTGTGCCTTCAAACTTTCAAATCAGCACACTAGGATCATATGGTGTTTGAGATGGTTTGCAGTCTGAATATCCAAAGCGACTCAACACCTCCTCAACATAATGGGATTGCAGAAGTGTAATCCCACCCTCATTATCTCTCTGTAGCTTGATGTTCAAGATAACATCAGCCACTCCAAGGTCCTTCATCTCAAACTTCTGAGATAAAAATGACTTAACCTCCTCAATCACTTTGAGGTTGGTTCCAAATATCAGTATATCATCAACATACAAGCACAGTATAACTCCTTCGCCCCCACCATGGCGATAGTATACACATTTGTCAGCTTCATTAACAACAAAGCCAACAGATGTCAGAGTTGTATTAAACTTCTCATGCCATTGCTTAGTTGCATGTCTCAGGCCATATAAAGATTTCAGCAGCTTACACACCTTTCCTTCCTGACCATCTATCACAAAGCCATCTGGCTGTTGCATGTAGATTTCCTCGTCTAGCTCTCCGTTCAGGAAAGCCGTCTTAACATCCATCTGGTGGATGAGAAGACCATGGGAGGCCGCCAACGAGAGTAATACTCGAATGGTGGTCAGTCTGGCCACAGGTGAATAAGTATCGAAAAAATCTTCTTCTTCTTTCTAGGCATAACTCTTGGCCACAAGCCTAGCCTTGTACTTCTCTATTGTACCATCGGGCCTAAGCTTCTTTTTGAACACCCACTTACATCCCAATGGTTTGCAACCATAGGGACGTTCAGTAATCTCCCATGTCCCGTTAGCCATGATGGAGTCCATCTCGCTACGGACATGTGGCGCCTCCGACTCGATCGTGCACTAATCATACACGCAAATGCGCACGATCAAGCCCAGGGACTCACGGGAAGATATCACAACACAATTCTAGACACAAATTAAAATAATATAAGCTTTATATTACAAGCCAGGGGCCTCGAGGGCTCGAATACATAAGCTCGAGAACACAAGAGTCAGCGAAAGCATTAGTATCTAAGTACAGACAAAATTAGACGAGGTTGCCTTAAGAAGGCTGAGCAAAACAACGACAACTAGATCGAAAAGGTGCAGGCCTCCTGCCTGGGAGCCTCCTAAACTACTCCTGGTCGTTGGTCTCCATGTAGTAGTAGGCTCCGTTGGGGTAGTAGTAGTCGTCGGCGGGAACAGCTGACTCTGGGGCTCCGTCATCTGATCGCAGCAGTCAGGTAGGGGGGAAAAGGTAGCGAAGTTACCGTGAGTACTCATCCAAAGTACTCGCAAGACTTACATCAGATCTATGCTAGTATGCATCGGTATCAAAGGAAGGGGCTGTATCTGTAGACTATACTGCAGAAATGCCAGAATAGAGGGGAAGGCCTAGCCTATCGAAGACTAGCATCTTGCAGCGTCTTGCAGCATTAGAAGAGTGCAGATTAGTAGCATAACATAAAGTAATAAGTAATAGTAGCAATGCCCAGAGATCCTTCCTCGACTCCCTACGAGAAAGCGATCCCGGAGCTAACATATTAATTAAGTAACACAGGTATCCAGTTCTAGTTGTAGTAGATCGGGATACTCTCCGAGCGTCCTGCTACCGTGGACACGGCTATTCAAATAGATAACTTCCCTGCAGGAATGCACCAACTTACCCAAGACGCTCGATTAACTCTGGCCGGACACACTTTTCCTGGTCATGCCCGGCCTCGGCTGATCGACACGACGTAGTCCTACCTAGGCTCCACAGAGAGGTCCCCACCGGTCTACATCCTAAGTGCGAAGGGGTCATGGGCCAATCGTCCTAAGCACTCCGGGTCGTTGTGCAACGAGCCGGGACGAGCACCACCTCATCCTAGATGGCACTGGCCCGACAGGCCCACAATGCTGAACTGGACGTCTGACAGAGCTTTCGGGAGAATCGTACACCGCCGAGTGCCCATAACTTATCCCGCGTGGTGGTTAGTGCGAAAAGGCCAGAGTCCTACTCCGATCACATATCCAAACCCATTAATGTGTTGGGAGCTCGCGGTGACGATCAGTGATCCTGTCGCCCCGTCTCGCGGACTTACAGCAAGGGTCAGGCCCATCCCTCTCCTGGGGCGGTCTGCCTGCCCGGCCGTGCCGCGTAATTATCTCGCGGGTACCCTCACGGTCATCCCAACTTCAGTAACTCTTGCGGGTACCCCTCGGGGTCGACCTCACTTCAACAAGGGGCTGAGGTAAAGTCAAAGTATCCGTGTGTCCATAACATCAAGGGGGAAATCCGAGGAATCACCCTCGATGGATTCCCACTCGATGTAACCGTCAAGGTGAACTGGGAGGAATCACCCTCGATGGGTTCACACTTGAGGGGCTGCACGACAGAGGCATCATCGAAGGTGGTGAAAGAGGAATCACCCTCGGTAACCCACAACCGACTAGCTACGCTACAGAGATATCATCTGGAGTGAGGTAGGAGGTATCACCCTCGGCACTCGATAGTAGCTCTGCAGAGTTGTACAACTAAGGGGGTGTGCGGTGCTGTGTCGGTCTCTGCACATCGATCACGTTGATCGAGTCATCCAGAAGCAAAGCATGGCAACACGGACAAGGGTGCGGGGCCACCGATGGATCACTAACCAGCCTATACTAAGCATATAGGACAACAGGTAAAGTATCAACAGTAGGTTACAAAATCAGGCTATGCATCAGAATAGGAGCTATCGAACAACGGTAGCAAAATCTAATGCAAGCACGAGAGAGAAAGAATGGGCGATATAGGAATGATCAAGGGGGTTTTGCTTGCCTGGAAGCTCTGCTGAAAGGGGCTGGTCGTCTGCGGCGTAGTCGTAACCAGCGGTGTCCGTCTCGGAGTCTACCGGAGAGAAGAGGGGGAAGCAACAATAAATATGAAGCAAACAAATGCACCACAAGGCATGACATGGCAATATGCTGTGTTGGGGGTGACCTAACGCAGTGCTAAGCGTTTCAGACGGAGCGGGAAAATATCTGGGAATATTTTCCCGGTTTTAGGCAATTATCGGACAGATGATCCAGAGGGGAAGGTTCCATGTTTGCAGTGTTAGAGGCATGTGACAGTTATGTGGATGGCATATTCGGATTCGTCTTATTTTTCTGATCATTTTCATATATAAATTATTTTCATCCGAGCTACGGTTTAATTTCTACGAATTTTTGAAGTTTAAACAATATTCTGAAAATTCCTGGAATTAAATTAAATTCGAAAACAGAGGGCTAAAATGCTAAGTACACCCGAAAGTGTACCCGGCCAGAAGCCACAGGGGCTAACAGTGGACCCAGTTGACTGGGTCAACTGTCCAGTCAGCAGAGGCTGACTGGTGGGGCCCCTGCTGAGTCAGCGGGCTGACTGGGTCAACCCTACCCACTTAAACAGTGGTAGGGCCCCACATGTCAGTGAGTGTTAGCAACTAACAGAGTTAAATTAATCTAACGGGTTAGTTAGAGCCGTGGGGCCCTCCTGTCATAGACTGAATTATTTAAACAACAGATTAATATAACTAATTGGACTAACTAGCTAGTGGGACCCACATGTCATAGTCAGACTAATTTAACATATTAAGTTATTTTATAAAAACGGTTTAATTAACATGTGGGCGCCACATGTCAGTGGCTGGGGCTGCCCAGTCAGTAGAGTTGACCAGGTCAACTCAGCCAACGGGACCCACGGGGCCCACTGGCAGTGACCCAGGTGGGCCCGAGTGGCAGGCCACGCAGCTGGGGTGGACGGTATTCAGCCACCGGCGACAAAAATCATGGCGGAGGCTCGGGAGGGCGGCGGGATTCAGCTATAGGGGGTATTCGGACCCGTGGCTAGGCTCTACGGGCGCGGCTCGATGTCGCGCACATGATGGTGCCGATGGTTGGTGCCGGGGACGACCAGAACGACGCCGGTGACGAGCGGAGGCGGCGCCGGAGTTCGGGCGAGGTTGGTTCCGATGATGCAGGGCACAGCAAGCGACGGGACTAGGCGCGTTGGGTTCCTGGAGAGCCCAGGAACTCGACTGCGAGCTCGAACGCGAGCTCAAACTGCGGTGGCCATGGCGGACAAGCAAACGGCGGCGACGCGGGCACGGCAATGGCAACGGCGAGCTATGGCACGGAATCAAGGCGCAAACATGGGGCTTTCGGAGCGGAGCTCACTACGGAGAGGAAGCGCTGATCAGTGGGCTCGGGGGAGGCCTGGGGATGATGAATCGAAGCGGCAAAGATCCTGTGGCCGAAGGTGGATGACGACGGCGTTCCGGCGATGGAGACGCTCCCAGCTCGGGCCCGTGGTTGCAGGTGGCATAGCGGTCGGTGGGGCGTCTCCCTGACACGGCGGCTGTCGGTTCTAAATCTGGCATATCTCGTAGTAGGGGTCCTAAGCTAGGCGTCTTGGAGCAATGGTAACATGGACATAGGATTTTACCCAGGTTCGGGCTCTCTCGAAGAGATAATACCCTACGTCCTACTTTTGATTGTATTCATATGGGGTGTAGTACAGAGTACATGTATCTACCACGAGATTGTTCTAATGAATACCAGATCATCTATTGACTAGCCTGGCCTCGGTTTATATATGCACCGGAGGCCTAGGGTTTAGGAGAGTCCTCGTCTTGGGCGCCAAGTCTTGTGGAATCTTCCTTGTATGCGTCATGGGCTGCCCGAAGTGGTCCATTAGTGAACCGCCATGGGGGTCCTCGGCCTGATCCACCTGGTCGGGAGACGACGTGATGAGTACCCCCTAGTCCAGGACAGCGTCAGTAGCCCCCTGAACCGGTCTTCAAGTTGGGGACGCTCCTTAGTTCTTCCGAATTGTTCTTCGTCTTCGGTCGTCGGTCTTGAAAACCGGTTCAACAAATCTTCCCATCTCCGATCTTGAGGATCACCGAGGTGTATCCGAAGAGTTCATACGTCGAGTATCCGAGGAGCCCCTTTTGGTTCTTGGCCTTTATCAATGCCTTGTTACTTAACGCCACACCTCGGGTTCAAAGTTTTTCCCGTGCGGCGGTGTCTTCTTGCAACCGAGCTCGAACGCCGGACTGCATCCGAGGTGTCTTTTGCAGCCGAGCTCCAACGCTGGTCTACATCCGAGGTGTCTTTTTGCAGCCGAGCTCCAACGCCGATCTGCATCCGAGGTACATTTTAGCAGCCGAGCTCCAACACCGGTCTGTATCCGAGCTACAGCACCGGACTGCATCCGAGGAGGCATAGAGTACCTCGTCTTTGGAAAAGTTTAAAGGAGTTCAGCCAAGCTTAATGCCGGAAATGCTCTCTATGGAGCCAGCCATTCGAATCCGAGCTTTATGCCGGACTGATCCCAGTAGCCCTCAAGGTGTGTGTCGGCCTAAAATCCGAGATGCACCTGAAGGATAACATAAAACCGTTGATCCCAGTAGCCCCTGAGACTCAGGTCGATTCGCGAAATCGGCCTGAGGATCAATTCCTAGCTCGGCAGCATACTTTAGGAATTAAAACGCGGTGTGCAGTTGCCCCCGAGACTCAGGATGGGTGCGGCCGACCAACCTGAGGATCGTAATCTCCTCGGAAATTTTTTTGCACTTTCTAAATTGTCTGCATTGAATCGTCAATGCAGTAGCCCCCGAGCCTTAATTTGGGCAGAGATGGCCGAATTAAGGATCGATGTCCGGAGTAAATTGATTTTGATCACAATTTATGTGTAATGATTCTATGTATCCAAGTACTTTATATCATTAATGCTCGGATCCGCATTGTACAAAACTTTGTTGACCGACCATCGGCTTCAACCTCCTCGGCCAGTAGCCAAGAGTGTTTTCTTACTTTATAAAGCCTTTATAAGGGCAAAGATTTACGAAAAACAAGGCAATCCGGCCATACGGTTTTATAAACAAAGGTACGCGGAGAGATATATTATATTACTATTTAACGTAAGAAACATCTTCTGGGAAAAATAGTTCCTTTATAGGTTCCTTTTTGCAGGTTATCATGCTAACCATGATTATGTAACTTCACCTCCGATCTAAGTGGGAGAAAATAGTGAAGATTAATTCGGAGAAAATTCCCGAAGTATTTGGCTTTAAAAAACCAAGATTTTCACTTCCGTCGTTGCCGACCAATTATGTTCTTGAGATTGCTAGCTTTCGGCTTCACCCAGTCTGAGGTACTAACCCGGATAACCCAGTAGTATCAATCACAGAGGTGCTCCCTTTACCCCTAGCCGAACAATCGGGAACGTAGGGGGTAAGCACAGGAGCCAGGCAACCCAGCTTGGCCAGATCTCAAGTCAAATTGATGCATATTGTGGCTTTATAACGATTTATGGGAAGGCAGCGCTCGTATATTGAATACAAATGCTGAGAATACGTCGGACTCTCCAGGAGTCCCAAAGTAACCGCGCCGAGGTGCCTCAAGGAGCCCCTGGTACGGTTCATTGGACTCTTTTATATGTCCGAAGTGTTTTATACCAACAACTCGAGGTTAGAATTGCACAGTTTTTTCAAAGACGGCCGAACTGCTTTTCTATTAGTGACCTCGGACAAGCCGAACACTTTTATGAAAGCAAGCTGATCGGCCGATTGAATTTGCGCATGTTTGTGGTAGTCAGCTTTTAAGCTGTATTTTGCAGCTTTATGCTATATGTTATTTTGACTCCGTTGCGACTATTTATAATTTGAAAGTGGCCCATCGTCAGCTTCCACCCCTTTGTAGAGGCTACGTAGGGTTATTCCGCAATAACAAGACAACCCTTAGCCGATGTCTCGGTGCCCGGAGGCGGTTGCGTTACCGGAAACGAGGCAATCAGATATGTAGGCTTTATAACTTTCACTTAGTCATAGGAGCTTGACTGTGGGGGCAAGTAACTAGCCCACGATGTTTGGAGTGTTCGGGCATGCCGGGGTGCAGCTCAGCAGGGAAGTTGCCGAACTACGGGTCGGAAAAGATTTCCCTAGCCGAATTATTATGCACGGCACCTCGGTCAAGAGGATATCCCGTCTCCTGAAAAAAAACATAAAAATAGGTTAAAGGTGCCATAAGCTCGGAAAACCAAAAAACTTTACGTCCGAACTAAATCAAGTTTTTTGGTGCCAATCTGAAAATTGGTCTTAAAATTAAATTATGCTTCCGTCGTGCTTTAACATGATACATCCGATCTCCAGACTTCAAGCGGGTCAGCCTTCGGCTTCAACCTCCTATCCCGAAGGCGGAGTGCTTCTCAGGCCAGTTTAGCGAACTAAACGCGAGCGGCTTTAGAGAGAAACCAGGCTATCCGGCTATTGACCACACACTCACGTCGGAAAAAGGAGTAGTAGAAAAAGACTTTGCAACGACTAAGAAGAAAACACTTATTATAACGGCTCATATAAATTTAAGAGCCCCCAGTTAACATGGGAAAAAGAAGCGGTTTTTAACGAACCTCGTTTTTAACAAACAGATTTTAACATAAATATAATGCTTGGTCGAACCGAACAAAAAATTAAGAATTTAGAAAATTTAAGCATGAAAGCGACTTAGCTGGTTAATGTGCTCGGCGTTGATGACGTGGTGCGGGCTTGTGGCGGGACGAGGACGCATAGTCCTCGGCTCGACCGAGGTCCCAGCCCCCAAGCCCGAGGTGGCCGAGCGAAGAGCTTGGCTTGATGAAGCAGCGAAGCGACACGGTCGATGTGGCGAGGCGAAGCCCCCGGTCCAGCCGAGGTGACGAAGCTGATCGGCAGGTGACGTCGAAGTCCCCGGAGTAGGTTGATGAAGAGATGGCGAAGCCCCCGGTCTAGCCGAGGTGTCGGAGCAGGTCGGTAAGGTGACGTTGCAACCCCCATGCCAGCCGAGGTGTCGAAGCATGTCGGCGAGGTGGACATCGGCTCGAAGAAGCAACGGCGCGGCGATGCCGACGCAGGTCGAAACTTTGTGACGCAGTCAATGCCGGCTTGAGAAGTGACCGCGCGGCGATGCTGGCGCGCCCGACCCATGCAATCCGTAAGGTGACGATGTTATCTTGATGATCATTAGGGAGAGCGGTGCCAAACTCTTCGTTGGATCGCCGAGGTGATGATCCGAGGTGGTTGTCGTCGGCTCGATGAAGCGACGGCGCAGTCGATGCTGGCGCAGGTCGGCAGCCATGGAGCAACGTGGCCAGGCTGGTTTGACACCGGCGTGACGACGAAGATTGTTGGGGAATGTTGCATGGAAAACAAAAAAATTCTACGCACACGCAAGATCTATCCATGGAGATGCATAGCTACAAGAGGGGGAGTGTGTCTACGTACCCTCATAGACCGTAAGCGGAAGCGTTAGAACAACGCGGTTGATGTCGTCGAACAACTTCACGATCCAACCGACCGAGCACCGAACGTACGGCACCTCCGCGTTCAGCACACGTTCAGCTCGGTGACGTCCTCGACTTCTTGATCCAGCAAGATGGCGAGGTAGTGGATGAGTTCCGGCAGCACGACGGCGTGGTGACGGTGATGGTGATGCTATCTCCGTAGGGCTTCGCCCAAGCACTGCGAAAATATGACCGAGGGACGGAACTGTGGAGGGGGGCGCCGCACACGGTTAAGACAATGTTGTGTCTACTTTGGGGCGCCCCCTCTCCTCTATTTATATATGTGTAGGGGCTTGGAGTAGAAGGAATAGTGCCACATGAACAGTAACCGTGAATAGTACACGCGTGGACTTGGACTCCAAAGTCCAATCCTATTCCTACTAGGACTCTCCCTTTTTTCCTTCCCTAGCTGCGTGGGCTTTTGAGGACTTGGTGTGCCTGGCCCAATAAGGCCAGGGTGCCTCACCTTAGCCCATGCCAGCCCTTGGGATGTGGTGGACCCACTTCTGGACTTCCGGAATCCTCCGGAACCTTCTGGAAGCTTCCCGGTACAATACCGAAAAAACTGCACCTTTTTCCGGAACCCAAAATATGACTTCCCATATATAAATCTTTACCTCTCGACCATTCCGAGACTTCTCGTGACGTCCGAGATCTCATCCGGGACTCCGAACAACATTCGGTTACCAATTCACATAACTCATATAACAATATATCGTCAACGAACGTTAAGCGTGCGGACCCTACGGGTTCGGGAATGATGTAGACATGACTGAGACGCCTCTCCGGTCAATAACCAATAGCGGAACCTGGATGCTCATATTGGTTCTTAGATATTCCACGAAGATCTTATCTGTCGAACCGCAATGACAACATACGTAATTCCCTTTGTCCGTCGGTATGTTACTTGCCCAAGATTCGATCGTCGGTCTCTCCATACCTAGTTCAATCTCGTTACCGGCAAGTCTCTTTACTCGTTCCGCAATACATCATCCCATAACTAACTCCTTAGTCACTTTGCTTGCAAGCTTCTTATGATGTGCATTACCGAGAGGGCCCAGAGATACCTCTCCGAAACACGGAGTGACAAATCCTAGTCTCGATCCATGCCAACTCAACGGACACCTTCGGAGATACCTGTAGAGCATCTTTATGATCACCCAGTTACGTTGTGACGTTTGATAGCACACAAGGTATTCCTCCGGTATCCGGGAGTTGCATGATCTCATGGTCTGAGGAACATGTATTTGACATTCAAGAAAGCAGTAGCAATAAACAGAACGATCATATGCTAAGCTAACGGATGGGTCTTGTCCATCACATCATTCTTCTAATGATGTGATCCCGTTATCAAATGACAACTCATGTCTATGGTTAGGAAACCTTAACCATCTTTGATCAACGAGCTAGTCTAGTAGAGGCTCACTAGGGACACGGTATTTGTTTATGTATTCACACATGTATTTAAGTTTCCGGTCAATACAATTCTAGCATGAATAATAAACCTTTATCATGAATAAGGAAATATGATAATAACCATTTTATTATTGCCTCTAGGGCATATTTCCATCAAAGATCGCCTCGGAAAGGGCTTAAAATTTACAGGCACGTGCTTGAAAACAAAACACAATACCCTATAAAAAATTCCCTTCAAAAAGGATGTCCGATAATCTGTTCATGAAAAAGATGAACTCGGGCCGGATTCGTTTTCGCGCAGAAAACAGATCCGAAAATTGATGCACTCATCGGACACTTCCCGGAGTTTGAACGGTCGGATCGAGCTGAAATTTCGAGGGGTGGTAGATATGGGAATTCCGCAGCCGATGAACGGTTGGATCTTCCAAAGGACGTCCGAGCTGACTGCTGGACTCCTCGCCCTAAACTTGTCCAGATTCCCGTCCAGATTTGACAGGGCTCCGGTATATCGGAGATCGCCGGAGATTCCTCCATCGAAACGCGACGAAATTTTGCAGGGCTGTCTAGACTCAATTTCGCACAATTCCACCGAAGCAATCGTCAAAGCGACGCTCGAGGAGATGCGGATGGCGAACACGAATCCGCTGTCCAGAAAAAACCGCATGATCGCGCGAGGGCAATGTTGACGTTGAGCCCCCGAACACTATGGACGATTTCTCCATGATCTTGATAGCGATCGGAGTTGATGATGATGAAAGTATCCGTCCGATCTTGATGATCCGACGCGGAGCATAGTCCTCGGCCTAGCCGAGGTGACCAGTCGAGCCGGTGACGAAGATGCCGACGTTGACGATGTAGCTCGGTTCCGACGCATAGATCGCGGTGGAGCCAATTTGAATTCCCATCGCACCGCGGCGACTACCCAATAGGCTCTCAATGAAAGCACCCATGTCGGTACTAAATCCGGCATATCTCATAGTAGGGGTCCTAAGCTAGGCGTCTTGGAGCGATGGTAACATGGACACAGGATTTTACACAGGTTCGGGCTCTCTCGAAGAGATAATACCCTACGTCCTGCTTTTGATTGTATTCATATGGGGTGTAGTACAGAGTACATGTATCTACCACGAGATTGTTCTAATGAACATCAAATCATCTATTGACTAGCCTGGCCTCGGTTTATATATGCACTGGAGGCCTAGGGTTTAGGAGAGTCCTCATCTTGGGCGCCAAGTCTTGTGGAATCTTCCTTGTATGCATCATGGGCTGCCCGAAGTGGCCCATTAGTGAACCGCCATGGGGGTCCTCGGCCCGATCCACCTGGTCGGGAGACGACGTGATGAGTACCCCCTAGTCCAGGACACCGTCAGCGGCGAGGCGAGAGACGGACGGTGGCCGTGGGATCGACGCGGCGACGGCGACGGAGTCTCGGGCGAGCTCGAGATCGAGCAAGGGAGAAGGGCATAAGAGGCTAGGGTTTGCCAGGGGGGGCGAGGCGTCGCTCTTATCCACCCCAGGGCGCCGGCAGCGTTGGCGGACGGCCGACGCATGCGCCTGGCCGTCCCCGGGCGCGCGCGCGGTGACACACACTGGAGAGAGAGGCGGGAGGTGGAAGGAGAGAGAGAGGTGGGCTGGGCCGGTGCACTGTGCACTTAGGCCCAGTGCACAGTGGGTTTTCCTCTTTTTCCTTTTATTTCTTTCTCTGTTTTCTTTTTACAGAAGCTGTTTTGCATTTATTTGAGCTGCCAAATGAATTTTGTAAAATATGAGACTTGGCCATATAATTACCTTCCAATATTTGGCACTGCCACAAAAAGTTTGGGAGGCATATGAATTTGTTTTGATTTTTCATAAATGGAAAAGCACTTGAATATGCTAATTTGGCACTGTTTTAATTGCTATAGCCCATTTAAGCAAATAAGTGATGTTGTTTTCCTTAACAAATAATTGTTATGGAATATTTGCTAAATGGACTATTTTGCAACCATGTTTGTGAAACTTTAAACTTCACTTGTAATTTGAATTGATTTCAGTGGTGGAATTTGAAATGAGATATGAATCCAATATGATCAAGCACTGCAAAGCAAAGTGACTTAGCATTAACATGAAGATCACTGTAGCTCATTACACCGGGGTGTTACAATTCTCCTCCTCTAAAAGAAATTCTCATCCCGAGAATTCAGGAGGTAGAAGGGAAAAGATCGGGGTATTCTTCACGAAGGCGATCCTCACGTTCCCAAGTGGCTTCATCTTTAGTGTGATTCGACCACTGCACTTCAAGGGACTTGGTTACCTTCTGACGGGTTCGACGTTCAGCTTGATCCAAAATGTGGATCGGATGCTCTATACAAGAGAGATCATCTTGCAATTCAAGCATTTCATGATCCACTGCACGGTGTGGATCTTTGAAGCAACGAAGAAGTTGTGATACATGGAAGACATCATGGATGTGAGAGAACTGCGGTGGCAACTCCAATTTATAAGCCACATATCCACGTCTGGCGAGAATGTGGAAGGGTCCAATGTAGTGAGGGGCTAACTTGCCCTTGATTCCGAAGCGATGAGTGCCCTTCATAGGAGTGGCACGCAGATAAGCTTGTTCACTAGGATGATAAATCGATCCCCAGTGTTTACGGTCATAGTTCCTCTTCTGACGGGACTGGACCGCCTTGAGATTTTCCCGGACAATACGGACTTGCTCTTCATCTTGTTGGATAATATCCGGACCGATGAGCGGCCGTTCCCCAGTTTCTGACCAATTCAGAGGGGTTCGGCACTTACGTCCATACAATACCTCGAAGGGTGCCATCTTCAAGCTAGCTTGATAGCTGTTGTTGTATGAGAATTCAGCATACGGGAGAGATTCTTCCCACTTCTTGCCAAATGAGATGACACAAGCACGCAACATATCCTCAAGCACTTGATTAAGTGATAAGTTGTGCTCCAGGTTATATGAGTTCCCGTAGCTTCTTGGAAACTTTCCCAGAACTTTGAGGTGAAGAGGCTGCCACGGTCTGAACTGATCTCCTTCGGGATACCGTGGAGTGTCACAATTCTGGAGATATACAAGTCTGCTAACTGACTAGCAGTTATCGTCTCCTTGGCTGGTAGAAAGTGTGCAACTTTGGAGAATTGATCAACGACGACAAGAATGGCATCGTGACCCTTTTGGGATCTGGGCAGGCCAGTGATGAGATCCATTTGAACCTTATCCCATTTCCATTCAGGAATAGGAAGTGGTTGCAGGAGTCCAGCAGGTTTTTGATGTTCTGCCTTGACGCGACGGCAAATGTCACATTCAGCAACATAGTGAGCAATGTATTGCTTCATTTTAGACCACCAGTACCTTTGACGGATGTCGTGATACATCTTGGTACTACCCAGATGAATAGACAGCGGTGTATCATGTGCCTCCTTCATTACTTTGTCTGTCATAAGTTCGAACCGGGGTACCATAAGGCGATCTCTGAAGTACAAGGCTCCATCTTTAGCAATCGAGAAATCTCTGGCTTTTTCAAAGACAAGATCCCTTTTCATATGATCAACTTCAGCGTATTTTGCTTGCGCAGACTTGATTGCTTTCTCGAGAGTTGGTTCCAAGACAAGGGTATTGAGAAAACCCTATGGAACAATGTGGAGGTTCAACTTGCGAAGTTCTTCATGAAGAAGGGGTTGAGCTCGCTGAACCATGAGATTGTTGCAATAAGACTTGCGACTCAAAGCATCAGCCATTACATTAGCCTTGCCAGGGGTATATGAAATACTGCAATCATAGTCCGTAATTGCTTCCATCCATCTCTGTTGACGGAGATTCAGATCCGGCTGAGTAAATAGATACTTCAGACTTTGATGATCAGTGTAGATCTCGCACCGATTACCGAGAAGGTAATGTCGCCACAACTTCAGTGCATAAATAACTGCAGCAAGTTCGAGATCATGAACTAGGTAGTTCTCTTCATGAGGATGCAACTATCGTGAGGCATAAGCAATCACTTTGCGCTCTTGCATTAGGACACAGCCTAATCCTTGACGGGATGCATCGCAATAAATCACGAAGTCCTTGCGGGAATCTGGAGGAGCAAGCACTGGTGCAGATGTCAGCTTGTCCTTGAGTGTTTGGAAAATTTCCTGACATTTTTCTGTCCACTCAAATTTAACGCCTTTGTGAAGCAGATCAGTCAGAGGCTTGGCAATCTTAGAGAAGTTCTCGACAAAACGGTGGCAATAGCTGGCGAGTCCGAGAAAACTTCTGACTTGCTTGACATTCTTTGGAGGAATCCAGTCAAGAATAGCCTGAACTCGCTCTGGGTTGACAGCAATACCATCCTTGGAAATCACACGACCAAGATCCTTAGATCGAGTTTAGAGAATACGGAGGAACCAGCAAGTTGATCATACAGATCGTTGATCCGAGGAAGCAGATACTTTTTCTGAATTGTTGCCTGGTTGAACTCGCTGTAGTCCTTGTAAACAGTGTACTCGGGGTACGTACCAGCGATATCCCAATCTGGTCAAGAGGTCGACCAGAACAGAAGGGAATCCAGTCGCATCAACAGCTATAGACTGGCGTACGAGCTGCGTTGCGGGACGCATCTGAAACAAAGGAGTTCAATGATGTCAAATGACAGTGTGTGAATCGTACATCATACATTCAAAGGAATAGTTGCAAATAATCCAGCTCTCTGGGTTGATGTGATCACGAGAACCTAATGTTAGAGTTAGTAAAATCTTTAACCCGAAAAGAAGAGAGATCAGAATCCCAGAGTAAAGAAGAGGAATAAAAGATCCTAAACCCATCCATTGGTGACGTGGGCCCGTAAGCCACACAACAATGTTAGTAAAATAGTTTTTCAAAGACTAGACTCAACTTTGGACAAGGAGTTGGAAAGGGGCTTCCTACAGGCAGTCGGCTCTGATACCAACTTGTGGCGCCCCCGACTCGACCGTGCACTAATCATACACGCAAATGCGCATAATCAAGCCCAGGGACTCACGGGAAGATATCACAACACAACTCTAGACATAAATTAAAATAATACAAGCTTTATATTACAAGCCAGGGGCCTCGAGGGCTCGAATACATAAGCTCGAGAACACAAGAGTCAGTGAAAGCATTAGTATCTGAGTACAGACAAAATTAGACAAGGTTGCCTTAAGAAGGCTGAGTAAAACAACGACAACTAGATCGAAAAGGCGCAGGCCTCCTGCCTGGGAGCCTCCTAAACTACTCCTCGTCGTCGGTCTCCATGTAGTAGTAGGCTCCGTTGGGGTAGTAGTAGTCGTCGGCGGGAACAGCTGACTCCGGGGCTCCGTCATCTGATCACAGCAGTCGGGTAGGGGGGGGAAAGGTAGCTAAGCAACTGTGAGTACTCATCCAAAGTACTTGCAAGACATACATCAGATCTATGCTAGTATGCATGAGTATCAAATGAAGGGGCTGTATCTGTAGACTATACTGCAGAAATGCCAGAATAGAGGGGAAGGCTTAGCCTATCGAAGACTAGCATCTTGCAGTGTCTTGCAGCATTAGAAGAGTGCAGATTAGTAGCATAACATAAAGTAATAAGTAATAGTAGCAATGCCCAGAGATCCATCCTCGACTCCCTACGAGAAAGCGATCCTGGAGCTAACATATTAATTAAGTAACACAGGTATCCAGTTCTAGTTGTAGTAGATCGGGATACTCTCCGAGCGTCCTGTTACCGTGGACACGGCTATTCGAATAGATAACCTCCCTGCAGGGGTGCACCAACTTACCCAACACGCTCGATTAACTCTGGCCGGACACACTTTTTCTGGTCATGTCCGGCCTCGGCTGATCGACACGACGTAGTCCTACCTAGGCTCCACAGAGAGGTCCCCGCCGGTCTACATCCTAAGTGCGAAGGGGTCATGGGCCAATCGTCCTAAGCACTCCGGGTCGTTGTGCGATGAGCCGGGATGAGCACCACCTCATCCTGGATGGCACTGGCCCGACAGGCCCACAATGCTGAACTGGATGTCCGACAGAGCTTTCGGGAGAATCGTACGCCGCCGAGTGCCCATAACTTATCCCGCGTGGTGGTTAGTGCGAAAAGGCCAGAGGCCTACTCAGATCACATATCCAAACCCATTAATGTGTTGGGAGCTCGCGGTGACAATCAGTGATCCTGTCGCCCCATCTCGCGGACTTACGGCAAGGGTCAGGCCCATCCCTCTCCTGGAGCGGTCTGCCTGCCCGGCCGTGCCGCGTAATTATCTCGCGGGTACCCTCACGGTCATCCCGACTTCAGTAACTCTCGCGGGTACCCCTCAGGGTCGACCCGACTTCAACAAGGGGCTGAGGTAAAGTCAAAGTATCCGTGTGTCCGTAACATCAAGGGGGAAATCCGAGGAATCACCCTCGATGGGTTCACACTTGAGGGGCTACACGACAGAGGCATCATGGAAGGTGGTGAAAGAGGAATCACCCTCGGTAACCCACAACCGACTAGCTACGCTACAAAGATATCATCTAGAGTGAGGTAGGAGGTATCACCCTTGGCACTCGATAGTAGCTCTGCAGAGTCATACAACTAAGGGGGTGTGCGATGCTGTGTCGGTCTCTGCACATCGATCAAGTTTATCGAGTCATCCGGAAGCAAAGCATGGCAACACGGACAAGGGTGCGGGGCCACTATCTAGTAGATTTTAAAGTAGTGTAGAACCTCATCTTTAGTATTTAACAGATACGCATAGCAATATCTAGTGGAATCATCTATCAATGTCATGAAGTATTTCTTTCCACCTTTAGTCAACACACCATTCATCTCACAAAGATCAGAATGTATGAGTTCTAATGGAGCCAAGTGTCTCTCCTGCGCAGCCTTGTGAGGCTTGCGAGGTTGCTTAGATTGCACACACGAATGGCACTTAGAACCTTTGGCTAAAGTGAAACTCGGGATTAAATTCAATTTTGCTAGCCGTGTCATAACACCGAAACAAATGTGACAAAGACATGAATACCAAACCTCAGATTCATTAACACTCGAATGAATATTGTTCACTGATATGTCCAATTTGCATCATGATTTCCTACTGTTATTTATTATGTTTTTAATCATTATTTCACCTTATGATACAATTCTTATGCCTTTTCTCTCTTAATTTGCAAGATTTACATGAAGAGGGAGAATGCCGGCAGCTGGAATTCTGGACCTGAAATAGCCACATCAGAGATACCTAATCTACAGAGCTCCAATTGACCTGAAATTTCACAGAGATTTTTTATTGAATATATAAAAAATACTGGAGAGAAGAAATACCAGAGGGGACCCACCAGCTGCCCACAAGGCAGCAGGGCGCCCCCCCTGGGCACGCCCTAGTGCCTTGTGGGGCCCACAGCTGGCGTCTGGCCCCCTCCCTCTGCTATATGAAGCCATTTGCCCTAGAAAAAATAAAGAGAAGGCTTTCGGGACGAAGCGCCGCCGTCTCGAGGCGGAACCTAGGCAGGAGCTATTTTGCTCTTCGGCGGAGCGATTCCGCCGGGGATACTTCCCTCCGGGAGGGGGAAATCGAAGCCATCGACATCACCAACGATCCTATCATCGTGGGAGGACTAATCTTCATCAACATCTTCACCAGCACCATCTCATCTCAAACCCTAGTTCATCTCTTGTATTCAATCTTTGTCTCAAAACCTCAGATTGGTACATGTGGGTTGCTAGTAGTGTTGATTACATCTTGTAGTTGATGCTAGTTGGTTTATTTGGTGGGAGATTATATGTTCAGATCCTTAATGCTATTCAATACCCCTCTGATCTTGAACATGAACATGATTTGTGAGTAGTTACTTTTGTTCTTGAGGACATAGGAGAAGTCTTGTCATAAGTAATCATGTGAATTTGGTATTCGTTCGATATTTTGATGATATGTATGTTGTTGCTTCCTTTAGTGGTGTCGTGTGAACGTCGACTACATGACACTTCACCATCTTTGGGCCTAAGGGAAGGCATTGTGGAGTAGTAATTAGATGATGGGTTGCTAGAGTGACAGAAGCTTAAACCCTAGTTTATGCGCTATTCTGTAAGGGACTGATTTGGATCCATACGTTTCATGCTATGGTTAGAGTTGTCTTAATTCTTCTTTCATAGTTGCAGATGCTTGCGAGAGGGGGTAATCATAAGTGGGAGGCTTGTTCAAGTAAGAACAGCACCCAAGCACCGGTCCACCCACATATCAAATTATCAAAGTAGCGAACGCGAATCAAACAAACATGATGAAAGTGACTAGATGAAATTCCCATGTGTCCTCGAGAACGTTTTGCTTATTATACGAGTTCGTTCCGGCTTGTCCTTTGCTATAAAAAGGATTGGGCCACCTTGTTGCACTTTATTATACTTGTTACTTGTTATGAATTATCTTGCTATCAAAACTATCTGTTACCGCTACTTTCAGTACTTGCAGAGAATACCTTGCTGAAAACCGCTTGTCATTTCCTTCTGCTCCTCGTTGGGTTCGACACTCTT